>CM038679.1:762091433-762691433 GCA_021605205.1 Aegilops longissima
GTCCCCACATAAATATTAGAAATGCTACAGGCTCCCACTCACTTTCTTGTAAATACAGCTTCCAAAAGTCTCAGTAAAACCATATGCTTTGATCACACTATCAAAGCGCTTATTCCAACTCCGAGAGGCTTGCACCTGCACCATAAATTGATTGTGGAGCTTGCACACTTTGTTAGCACCTTTTGGATCAACAAAACCTTTTGGTTGCATCATATACAACTCTTCTTCTAGAAATCCATTCAAGAATGCAGTTTTTACATCCATTTGCCAAATTTCATAATCATAAAATGCAGCAATTGCTAACATGATTCGGACAGATTTAAGCATCGCCACGGTGAGAAAGTCTCATCGAGTCAACCCCTTGAACTTGTCGAAACCTTTTGCAACAAGTCGAGCTTTATAGACAGTTATGTTACCATCAGCCAGCCTTCTTCTTAAAGATCCATTTATTCTCAATGGCTTGCCGATCATCGGGCAAGTCAACCAAAGTCCATACTTTGTTCTCATACATGGATCCCATCTCAGATTTCATGGCTTCAAGCCATTTTATGGAATCTGGGCTCACCATCGCTTCTTCATAGTTCGTAGGTTCACCATGATCTAGTAGCATGACTTCCGAATAATTGCGCACCACCTGCGGATTTTATTCTGTTGATCTACAAGTTCAGTGACAACTTGATCTGAAGTTTCATGATCATTATCATTATCTTCCTCGCTAATTGGTAGGTGTCAAAACCGATTTCGTGATGAACTACTTTCCAATAAGGAGCTGGTACTATTACCTCATCAAGTTCCACTTTCCTCCCACTCACTTCTTTCGAGAGAAACTCTTTCTAGAAAGGATCCATTCTTAGCAACGTAATGTCTTGCCTTCGGATCTGTGATAGAAGGTATACCCAATTGTCTCCTTTGGGTATCCTATGAAGACACATTTTTCCGATTTGGGTTCAAGCTTATCAGGTTGAAGGTTTTTCACATAAGCATCGCAACCCCAAACTTTCAGAACGACAACTTTGGCTTGCAAACCATAGTTCATAAGGTGTCGCTCAACGGATTTTGACGGTGTCCTATTTAACGTGAATGCGCCGCCTTCTAAAGCATAACCCCAAAACAATTTGTAAATCGAAATAGACCTCATAGATCGCACTATATCTAGTAAAGTACGACACGACGCTCGACACACCATTACGCTGTGGTGTTCCCTGGGGAGTTGCAAACTATTCCGCATTGCTTTTAAATGTAGACCAAACTCAGAATCAAATATTCTCTCCACGATCAGATCAGAAACTTTATTTTCTTGTTACGATGATTTTCAACTTCACTCTGAAATTCTTTGAACTTTTCAAATGTTTCAGATTTATGCTTCATCAAGTAGATATACCAGATTCGCTTAAATCATCCGTGAAGGTGAGAAAATAACGATATCCGCCACAGCTTCAACATTCATCGGACCACATACATCTGTATGTATGATTTCCAATAAGTCTGTGTTTCCATACAACCGAGAACAGTGTTTTAGTCATCTTGCCCATGAGGCACGGTTCCAAGTACCAAGTGATTCATAATCAAGTGATTCCAAAAGTCCATCCGTATGGAGTTTCTTCATGCTTTAACGATATGACCTAAACGGCAGTGCCACAAATAAGTTGCACTATCATTATCAACTCGATCTTTTGGCTTCGACATTATGAATATGTGTATCACTACGCCGAGATTCAACAAGAATAGACCATTCTTCAAGGGTGCATGACCATAAAAGATATTACTCATATAAATAGAACAACCATTATTCTCTGATTTAAATGAATAACCGCCTCAGCCAAACAAGATCCAGATATAATGTTCATGCTCAACCTGGCACCAAATAACAATTATTTAGGTCTAAAACTAATCCCAAGGTAGATGTAGAGGTAGGTGTTCAATGCATCACATTGACTTTGGAACCGCTTCCACGCCAAGATCGTCACCTTGTCCTTTGCCTGCTCGCTTATTCCAGAGTCCCTGCTTCGAGTTGCAAATATTAGCAATGTAACCAGATCAAATACCCTGTGCTACTACAGCTCTAGTAAGGTACACATCAATAACATGTATATCACATATACCTTTGTTCACCTTGCCATCCTTTTATCCGCCAAATACTTGGGGCAGTTCCGCTCAAAGGTCCAGTCTGTTGCAGAAAACACTTAGTTTGGCTTAGGTCCAGACTTTGTTTTTCTCTTGAGCAGCAACTTTCTTGCTGTTCTTTTGAAGTTTCCTTCTTCTTCCCGCTGTCTTTTCTTGAAACTAGTGGTCTTGTTGACCATCAACACTTGATGCTCTTTTCTGATTTCTACCTCCGGCTTTTTAGCATTGCTAAGAGCTCAGAATTGTCTTAGTCATCCCTTGCATATTATAGTTCATCACGGCTCTTGTAGCTTGGTGGCGTGATTGGAGAATTCTGTCAATGACACTATCATCCGGAAGATTAACTCCCAGCTGAATTAAGTGATTATTATACCCTGACATTTTGAGTATGTGCTCACCGAGTAACTATTCTCCTCCATCTTGCAGCTATAGAACTTATTGGAGACTTCATATCTCTCAATCCGGCATTTGCTTGAAATATTAACTTCAACTCCTGAACATCTCATATGCTGCATGACGCTCAAAACGCCGTTGAAGACCCGGTTCTAAGCCGAAAGCTGGCACACTGAACTATAGAGTAGTCATCGCTTTGCTCGCCAGACGCTCACAACTTCCGGCGTTGTTCGCAGCAGGTTCGCACCCGCCGTGCTTCCAGGACGAATTTTCCGGCAGCAATAAGGATAATCCTCGTTACGGACCCAGTCCGTAATTGCTACCATCATCTTTCAACTTTGCTTTCTCAAGGAACGCATTAAAATTCAACGAACAACAGCACGAGCCATCTATCTACAGAAACATAGACAAGCAAAATACTATCAGGTACTAAGTTCATGATAAATTTAAGTTCAATTAATCATATTAAAAACTCCCACTTAGACAGATATCTCTAGTCATCTAAGTGATTACGTGATCCAAATCAACTAAACCATAACCAATCATCACGGAGATGGAGGTCATGTTGAACTTTGTTCATGATCTACATTGACGATTTGCATGTTGACTACGATGAGACTTTTTCTACACTGCGAAGGATGCTTAAGTTCGTTCGAGTCATGTTATAACGTCGGTTTGATTATGAAATTTGGCAAATGGATGTCAAACTGCATTCCTTAATGGATTTCTTGAGGAAGAGTTGTATATGATGCAAGCATCGAGGAGTTGAATATACGCTGATAATGTGATCACGGCATGGTTTATATATTTTTGGAGAAGCTCGTCTTTATAAGAAAGTGAGTGGGAGCCAGCATTTCTAATATTATATGTAGATGACATACTTATTGATTGAAATGATATGAATTTTGGATAGCATAAAAGGATACTTGAATAAGAATTTTCAATGAAAGACCATGGTGAAGCTGCTTATATATTGGGCATCAAGATCTATAGGATATATCAAAATGCTTAATTGGAATTCACAAAGCACATACCTTGATAAAGTTCAAAATGGATCAGTCAGCTGAAGGTTTCTGGTAGAGAAAATGAAAGTCATGTGCTTCAGCTTGTAATGCAAGGTACCAAACCTGATGTGCCTTTCATAAGTTTCAAGTACAAAGCTCAAGGTCTACAATGAAATATATCGGAGGTATGGATTACTGGATACATCGATGCAATTTATGATCCATGACTCTGATATGTATTTATATTGAATGGTGGAGTTGTTAGTTGGCGCAGTTCCAGAAGATGATCTACGTAATGAAGGAGTCTAGATGAAGGAAATATCTGATCTAGGTGTCATACCTAGTGCATCGGTCTAATGAAAATCTTTGTGACGATATCGAGCAATAGCCTTGGCGGAGGAATCCACATTTCACAAGGAACCAAACACATCAAGAGACACTTCAATTCCATCCAATCAAGTCAAGGAGGAGACATAGAGATTTGCAATACACACGGATCTGAATGTTGCAGACCATTGACTAAGCCTCTTCCACGGGAAAAACATCATCACTAAGACTCCATGTGTTAGAAACATTACTATGTAATCTAGATTACACTGAGTGAAAGTGGGAGGAAATATGCCCTAGAGGCCATAAAAGTTGTTATTTATATTTCCTATCATGATAAATGTTTATTATTCATGCTACAATCGCATTAACCGAAACTTAGTACATGTGTGAATACACAAAAGGGTGTCCTTAGTATGCCTCTACTTGACTAGCTCGGTAATCAAAGATGGTCTTTTCATAGACATTGATGAATGATGATCACATCAGAATGATGTGATGGACAAGACCCATCCGTTCTTAGCATTAGCGATCGATTTGTTGTACTACAACTTTCTTCATGACTTATACATGTTCTTTTGACTATGAGATTCTCAACTCAAATCGGAGGAACACCTTGTGTGTTATCAAACGCCACAATATAACTGTGATTATAAAGATGTTCTGCATGTGTCTCCAAGGTGTTTGTTGGCTGGCATAGATCGAGATTAGGATTTGTCACCAATTATCGAGAGGTATCTCTGGCCCTCTCGGTAATGCACATCATTATGAGCCTTGCAAGCAATGTGACTAATGATTTAGTTGTGGGATGATGCACACTAATAAAGAGATTTTAGATTGAACTAGGTATGATGATACCCATGATCAATCTCGCAAGCATATAACGATGACAAAGCGAACAACGATAAGTTAGTAAGTTTGATGTGAGCATCCAGGTCTGGCTATTGCTCATTGGCCGAGATGTTCATGTTTTCGAACCCGTAGGGTCGCGTTTCATGTTCTGATTTATTATGTACAGGATGATGATTAGATTGTTTGAGTCCCGGATGAGATCACAAACGTAATGAGGAGTCTCAAAATGGTCTATAGGTAAAGATTCGATATTGAAGGTTCCATTCAGACATCGGAATGGTTCCGAGTGATTCGGCATTTTTTCTGAGTATCGGGAGGTTACTGACCCCCCTGTGGGAAATCATGGACCTTATGGACCATGGAAGAGAAGAGGGACATCCCACAGGGGAGGCCCCCACAAGTGGAGTCCGAATAGGAAGGGAGGGCGGCCCCCTCTTTCCTCTCCTTCCCTTTTTCCCTCCAAGAAAGGAAGGAGGGGCATCCTACTTGGACCGAGTCCAGTAGGACTCCCTGGCGCGCCTCTAGGGACGGCCTCCTCCTACCCCTCCTTTATAGACGGGAGGGGGCACCCCAAAGGCACAAAAGTCTTCTTAGCTGTGTGTGCCCTCCACAGCCATACACCATGGTCATATCGTCAGAGTGCTTTGGCAAAGCCTCTGAGCCGTAACTTCATCATCACCGCCGCCACGCTCGCCGTGCTGACGGAACTCTACCTCGACCTCAAACTGGATCAAGAGCCGAGGGACGCCATCGAGCTGAATGTGTGTGAACACGGAGGTGCCATACGCTCGCAGCTTGATCGGTTGAATCGCTAAGATGTTCACTACATCAACCAGATTACTAAACGCCCGCTTGGTCACGAGGGTATGTGGACACTCTCCTCTCTCGGTGCTATGCATCTCCTAGATAGATCTTGTGTGATCGAGAATTATTTTGAAATATGCTTCCAACACTGTGAACAGCACGATCCCGCCCCATTCATTTGTAGCGTATGCTTTGAGCACGCTAAAGTTGCACATAGTGGTAGCGCAGCATATCTCTCCATGCTCGCCAGAGTGCAAGCATCTATATAATCCTTAAAATTTAAAATCCATTAACAGAGTTGTTGTGTTTGAATTTTGCAACTTCTTTCAAGAAAGACACATGCACACTAAATATTAAAACAGAAAATCCCATGTATACAAATCTTTGTAGTCAAATAAACTACAATGCTATACCATCTCTCTCCAAACCGGATCATCCCTACTAGGAAACTGCTTATAGATAGAAGTTTATCAAGATGCAGTTTTTACCCCAGGCTACTAGTAATTACTAGTAGCGTGGTAGAAAACACGCCATTACTAACATATAGCAGCGCGTTTTTTGTTTGGGCCGCTTAGTATTACATGGGCCGTAGGCATCTGTAGCCCACTTAGCTGTGTGTTGTTCGAAGGGCGCCATACTAGTGGGCTTAGCAGAGCGTGGTGCTCCAACCAGCACTACTACTATAGCTTAAAGAGTTGCCCGCGAAAGCTTCAAGACTTTCGCCTCACACACAATCCCTCCGCCGACGCCAGCCGGGTCATTGTGTTTGCCCGCCCCTGCCGCTTCTATCCGCTGACGGTGCTGCGGCGCCATTGTTGGGGAACGAGTAATTTCAAAAATTCCTACGCACATGCAAGACCATGGTGATGGCATAGCAACGAGAGGGGAGATGTCGCCCACGCACTGTGAGATCAGAAGCGGAAGCGCTATAACAACGCTGCTGATGTAGTCGTGACGCTTCACGATCCGACCGATCCAAGTACCGAACGACGCACCTTCCGGTTCAGCACACGCTCAGCTCATGACGCATCCCCGGCCCGATCCAGCAGCGTCGCCGATGAGTTCCACGACGACGGGCGCAGGACGGCGATGATGATGCTCCACCACGAGGGCTTCGCTTAAGCTCCGCGACGCTGACTTCACCGGCGCAGGCTTCGCTTAAGCTCCGCGACGATATGACCAAGTGGAATATGGTGGAGGGGGGCACGTGACACGGCTAAGGAACGATCCGTAGATCAACTTGTGTGTCATGGGTGCCCCTTGCCCTCAGATATAAAGGAGCAAGGGGTGCGCCAGCCCATGGGGCCGAGGAGTCCCACTCCCCACGGAGTAGGACTCCCTTTCCTAGTTGAAGGATTGGGGAGGGGAAGAGGAAGGGGCGCCGCCTCTTCTCCCTTGTCCATTCGGACTAGAGGAGGGGGCCTGCCTGGCCGCCCTTTCCTTTTCTCCCTATGGCCCATAAAGGCCCATAGACCCCCCGGGGTTCCAGAACTCGTGTTCCTGAATCTCCTGCTTTCATCCGAACCTTCCAAGTCCAAACATAGGCTTCCAATATATCAATCTTTATGTCTCGACCATTTCGAGACTCTCGCATGTCCGTGATCACATCCGGACCAACAACCTTCACATCAATACTTATAAACTCAATGAACTGTCATCAAACGTTAAGCGGACTCTACGGTTCGAGAACTATGTAGACATGACCTAGAACCATTCTCGTCAATAACCAATAGCGGAACCTGATGCCCATATTGGTTCCTTTATATTCTACGGAAGATCTTTATCGTCAAACCAAGATAACGACATACGTTGTTCCTTTGTCATCGGTATGTTACTTACCTGAGATTCGATCGCCGGTATCCAATACCTAGTTCAATCTCGCTATCGTAAGTCTTTTACTCGTCTAATACATCATCATCTCACAACTAACTCATTAGTTGCATGCTTGCAAGGCTTATGATGTATTACCGAAGGCCAGTAGATACCTCTCCTACAATCGGAGTGACAAAACCTAATCTCGATTCATGCCAACTCAACATATACTTTTGGAAACACTAGAGTACCTTTATAATCACCCAGCTACGCTAGACGCTTGGTAGCACACAAAGTGTTCCTCCGTAAACGGAGTTGTATATCTCATAGTTTCGTGAACTTTGTATAAGCATGAAGAAAGCATAAGCAACATACTAAACGATCAAGTGCTAAGCTAACGGAATGGTTTAAGTCAATCACATCATTCTCTAATGATGTGATCTGCTAATCAAATGACAACTCATGTCTATGGTTAGGAAACATAACCATCTTTGATTTAACGAGCTAGTAAAGTAGAGGCATACTAGTGACATCTGCTTGTCTACGTATTCACACATGTATTATGTTTCCGTTAGCTATGAAAACTTTATGTTTACTTTTGGATCGTTAATCCTTTAATCATATTGCTTTAGGAAATGGCGCCACCACCACCACCACCACCATGTCATGTGTGCAAGTCAAGGTCTTGAGCAACCTTGCTGGCCCAGCACGCTGTTTGGCATCTACTTGAGTCTAGTTTTCTTCATCGGGTAATAAATTATATGAAACTAGTAACTACTATTTTGTTTTTAGTGTTATTGGCATTAATGCATCGTGTTATATCATTTTGCTTTTGTACACAGATCGTCCCATGCAATGTGAGGTCAGAATTCAACAATCATTTGGAGACTCTGTGACCTTTGAGGCTCTGGGGACCCTACACTATGGAGATCGAGAAAGGGCGAAAGATATGGCGGGTGGGAGGAGATGGATGGGTCCGTTTCATCGACAACATGCGTATCACGGTGGTGAGTTGATCAGCTTCTCCTTGAGCTGAAAGACCCAAGCTGGCGTGATTTATATCAACAAAGCGAGAAGATTATGAGGATGATGAGGATGATGAGGATTATGACGATCCACTCGGTGATGCCATCGTAGCTCAAAGAATGAAGTTGAGCGAGGAGGTGTGAAACCTATGGGACATCATTCCACCCGTGCTGACTTAAGTCGGGGTGCCATTAATGACCCGCTGACAAGTACCATGGTTGATCGGCATATGATGGTATGTTGCATTTACTGTAGTTTTAGAGTAATTTGATGATATGCTTTATTGCTATACTTAGTGTAGAGTCCGATGATATATATGTAGTGAATCTTATATGCTTTATTGTTATACTTAGTGTAGAGTCCGATCATATATATGCTTAGTGAATCTTATATTCTTAGTGAATCTTATATGCTTTATTGTTATACTTAGTGTAGAGTCCGATCATATATATGCTTAGTGAATCTTATATGTAGTGAATCTTATATGCTTTATTGTTAAACTTAGTGTAGAGTCCGATGATATATATATACTTAGTGTAGAGTCCGATGATGTATATGCTTAGTGTAGAGTCCGATGATATATATGCTTCGTGTAGAATGTGTGAGGCTACTTAGTAATCGATATGTTTTCTTATTAAGAAATTGCCAAAGAGCCTATCTAAGAGTTGTGGTATCAAGCTTGATGAAGAAGGCTCTGTTGGAATCCTACTTCTGACAAGGGGCTCCGTCACCACTTGTGCGTCTGAACGTGGACACAGACGATCGCACACACACTTCAACTCGGTTGGGTGGAAGAGCTTCCTCGTCGGCAGAATCTTCATGTTGGACAAGCAATCCTCATTACTATCAGGAAAACCCACCGCCAAGGCTTGAGGATGATGGCCGTCATCGACATCATCTAGAACTTCATATGCATGCATGTGGCTGTTGAGCCATATATATGCTAGTATGACTACCTAGTAGAATTATCATCTATGATCTATCCATGCATTGTAGACTACTATATGAGTTTGTGAGATTGTGTGGTTATATTAAATGTGGTACTGTCATTAATGTTTGTGAGATGGTTCTGTGAACTTAATTTATTTGCACTGGACTTGTCTTGATTTCCATGAATATTGCACCTGACTGTTTTTTTTATTTCTATTTGCCTAGTAGTAGCATGGGGAGAAAATAGGGTGCTACTACTACGTGATGATAGTAGTAGCGTTGGTGGAGGAAGCAGCACTACTAATAAGTATTTTAGCTGCAACACTTGTTCAGAAACGCAGCTACTTGTAAATAATAGCTGTAGCGCCCTAGCAGTAGTGCGGGTGCCCGCGCTACTGGTATGTAAAAAACCAGCGCCACTAGTAAGCTTTTCTCTAGTAGTGCATGCTTCACACCTTCGAAACTTCAAATATCCCGTGGAGATCCCTTTGGTTTCTAAGGAACATATATGAAAACATCTGTGCAACACTTTGTAATTATAACCACAGTTTCAAGTTGTCATATAATGACCATGCCAAGTTTCATTTTTTAGACCGTGTTTACATTTTTTAAATTCAGAAACAATTACAACGTCATAGTCATCGATCATCATTTGGTCGCCACCGGCCCCTGCGACAGGCTCCTATTGTTGCCTATCCCGCCCCAGCTGGACGATGACTCCCCTAGGCGGCGCGCCCTCCTACCGGCCGCCATCGTCCTTGTCCTGCCAGCAGCGCCATTGCCCAGGCCGCTTCCTCTGCTTGGCGAGAGGGAGGACAAATGAAGAAAAAAGTAGCAAAGTACAAGCGCCAACTCTGCTTCAGGTCATCACTCTGTTCCTTTCTCGCATACTCTAGCCTCTATTCTTCACTCCCCACATCGTCGTGAGTTGCGGTCATTGTTTGGTGGCTGCGGCCACTGCACCTGACTCCTATAGACTCGATGTCGCCCCAGCCAGACTCGCCTCCCCTATCGACATGCTCTTCCTACCGGCTGACATGCCGCCACTGCCCGGCCGACCGCGCAACTTTCGGCTGCCTCCTCTGCTCCACGAGAAGGAGGACAAATGAAACAGAAAATAGCAAAGTACAAACATAGGCTCTACTTTGATGTTCAGAAATTATGAAACCAAAATGGTTGAAAATTTGTACAAACGTGTTGACAGGGTATGTGTGGTGGGATGGATGACTGCATTTTTCAATCGCTGCTGGAGCCATGTAGAAAGCTTCTTTATACGCAGGACAGTCTTTAATTATAAGTTCTTGATGAAACATTTATGGCTGTGGCTAGTGGCGAAGTCCAACGGGCTAAAGTTCCTGCAAGAAAACAGTTATTTTCAATGTTAAAGTCAGTTGTATGAGGAGAAAAATCTAAAGAGAACCAACAGGAGGGAACCAATAAGTTATTTGTTACAAAAACTTATTAGTATAGCCTGTTATGCGAAGTTGAAAAAAACTAGTGTTAACAATCTTTTTGTACATACAAGGAATGAAAAAAATCTAAAATGAAAACAACGGTAGAGATTTTAAAAGACTTACATCACTGGTTAGTACGCCAGTGAATGCTTTTCACCTCAACACCTGTGCCAGGTTAGCTAGCATAGCTGGCTCATGAATAACCGTCATCGGTGGTGCCTCAGCAGACCTGTTCAACCGGCTAGCTAGCATAGCTGGTGCAGGAATTCTTTCCTCGGCGATGAATAACTCAGTACCAGGATTTTTGAACCGCTAGATACGTTTCTCAGCCACCGGTGTGGTACTAATCAAACGTCGAACCGACCGGCGCGCTCGTTCCAGGTCCACGGTCGCTGGGCCCTTGCCGTGTTCAGCCCACCAGGTAAGTTTTTTTGATGGTACAGCGCACCAGGTAAATTTTTTCTTGATGGTACAGCCCACCAGGTAAGTTAATTGCATAGAAAACAACCGAGCTTAGCTAATCTGGACGTACCGCTTGGCCGCCCTGTTCTTGGGCCCACCATCAGCTACGTCGTTAATCGACAAGAGGGAAAAAAGGCCAACTCGTCTACTTGTCCTAAGACAGATCCTCACCGGTGTTCCCGTTGGTAATTTCTCTTTTGCACCGCATAGTGTTAACTTTTACGTACATTAGCACATATTGTTGAACTTACTGCCTACCCTCTCACTAGTAGAAAATAGCGCTTTGGTTCTGGCGAATCAGAGCATTAATTAGTCGGTCCTATACGGACCGGGACCAATCGATCATCAATCCCAATTCGGCCATGGCGCCGGCGAACCTATGGCGGCACCAGACCCTGTTCGTCGGCCCTTTAGTCTCGGTTCCGAACCGGCGAGTCGAGCTTAGCGATGTGCGGCCCTTGAATGGAGCGCCAGGACTCCCTGAAGGCGGCGAGGCGCCGGTGCGCCGCCTGCGGCGCTCCTTTTCTTTACCGCCGAGCCGTGACGAAGGAGGAGTCATCGCCATCGACAGACAGCGGCAACGACGACGCGCCGCGCCGCCACCAGTCCGCCATGGCGGCGTCGGGGAGGTCCAACAGGCGCCAGCGTCAGGAGGGAAAGGCCGGCGATGGCGGCGGCGGCAGCAACTACTGGCGCCAGTTTTTTAGATTAGTTTATATATTTACTATGTATGTAATAAAAATCTGCAAACATGTCTAATATATGCCCAAGTTTGCCTAAATTTGTCGTGTTTAGCGAATTTAGCAAACTTTGCCTAAATTGCTACATATTTTTTTCTAGCGCTTTGGGGCGTGCCCTGGGCGGCGGCTGGGGACCAACTACCCGAGGCCTATTTTTAATACACGGGTCATCACCGGCTGACGATTTTAGGCACCCCTCGAGGAATAGCGGCTGGAGATGCTCTAAGCATGCCAACAACTAAACTAAAGAAAAAATAACTCAATGGATAACAAATCTATAGCCGCACAAACGCAGATCACTCCTCTAGTTTCACCTACTGTTCTAGCATTTTACCTTTTGCAATCTCCCAAACAAACCTACTGGTTGAAAGTTTATTCATCCTTCAATGCTATCTCATCATTCATTCTAAACCTACGATCAAACCAACGTCACGCCAATCTAAACAATCATTCCTGCATATGCTTGAACTCCAGCATTCATGAATTCATACATGCGTGTCCACGCCAGTGATTTTGGGTCAAGCTGTTCAATCGACTGCTCGGATGCTTGCAGCCCCCTTCTCTTCCCGCCGCCATCTCGGCGGCATAGATCTGGCCATCAGCGCTGACCACTTCCATCGACGGCAATAGATCCGCCATAGGTACTGCCACCAGGTAGCGTTGCGGCTTCATGGAAATCTCGTTGTCGTGCACCTCTTTCAACTCCGTCGTCCTGCTTACAAGGAATCTTGATACATGAGATAGATTTACTACTTCTAACCCACAAGTAAATTGATTAACAGTAGGCTGGGCTAATGGAGTACTTCTTAATCGGTTGCATCAAAAACTCCATTTGCGTCATTGGTATGCGTAAACTTTGCCAACAATCTCTACCCCCAGAAAGCACAACTCACAAAGGCGAAATCACCACTCGGGCTAGATATGGAAGGCAACTGCAACCAAGACCGTCCTTGCATTTAGTGTGTCACAAATCACAATGTGCGTCCAAAAGAGGATTGCTGATCCACGGATTGGAAGGGATTGGCGTCCCGAGCCACGTCTACGTAAATCCTCGGGATCATTGCGATGACCCCCTAGCAGACGTCGGCCCGTACACCAGCGCTCTACTGTATTTGGATTTCCCATTCTATGGACGTGTTGCACTTTGGCCCAACTATTAAATGTTGCAAATCCCAAAGCCGCAATGTGCCGCTGAATGAATACCGAGCTCATGTATGCTCGAGACCAGAAGCACCATATCCACATCTATTTGTTTGGATAAATAGTAAGAATGTACATGCGCGCAATATTAACAATCATAATACCTACCTCCATCGGTTCTGATGAATAAGGTGCATTTCATTTAGTTAAGACAATATTTAGACAAACAATTATTAGTTTAGTATTTGATTTATGTGATACAAAATCACTATCATGACAAAGTACTTTTAAATACCAATCAAATGACACAAATTTCATGTCATATAACCTTCTATTTATGAAGTAATTATTTGTCAAATGCATGTCGTAATGAAACATAATACACCTTAATTTTAAGAATGAAGGGGGTAGTGCTTTAACATCAATTATGGACACACCACTATGATTTTGGTTTTCTCCCTTTGCTGGCTGCAACTATAGCAATATGTTTGTTCCATAGGAGCAACAATTTATATTAATAAATGATTGTTTTACTTTTTATACTAAGATAGCATTTCAGTAAATAATATCAAACTATTAGGTTTGTTACCTAGTGCAGAAATCATTTATAGGATTTTGCTACAAGCGGTGTGCCGCACTAGGCATACGACAATTATTTTGCTAAAATAGAAGAAGCATTCACGTAAAACAGGAGCGCGCTTATGACCATCTACTAGCAGTGTTCAGTAGAACTACCGACTGCGACTGATGTTAACCCAACATGCCCACCAGCCCAAAATTACTAGCAGGGTTGCGCCCAAACCGAACTTAACTAGTCCTTCAGGAAATAGTGGCGTGCCACTAAAACTAGACACCACTAGCGTGACGTGTGACCCAGGTGAAGGAAATATGCCCTAGAGGCAATAATAAAGTTGTTATTTGTATTTCCTTATATCATGATAAATGTTTATTATTCATGCTAGAATTGTATTAACGGAAACTTAGTACATGTGTGAATACATAGACAAACAGAGTGTTCCTAGTATGCCTCAACTTGACTAGCTTGGTAATCAAAGATGGTTAAGTTTCCTGACCATAGACATGCGTTGTCATTAGATGAGCGGGATCACATCATTACAGAATGATGTGATGGACAAGACCCATCCGTTAGCTTAGCATTAATGATCGATTAGTTTTATTGTTACTGCTTTCTTCATGACTTATACATGTTCCTCAGACTATGAGATTATGCAACTCCCAAATACGGAGGAACACCTTGTGTGCTATCAAGCAGCCTTAACATAACTGAGTGATTATAAAGATGCTCTACAGGTGTCTCCGAAGGTGTTTGTTGGGTTGGCATAGATCGAGATTAGGATTTGTCACTCCAAGTATCTAAGAGGTATCTCTGGGCCCTCTCGGTAATGCACATCATTATGAGCCTTGCAAGCAATGTGACTAATGAGTTAGTTGCGGGATGATGCACTACGGAATGAGTAAAGAGACTTGCCGGTAACGAGATTGAACTAGGTATGATGATACCGACGATCGAATCTCGGGCAAGTAACATACCGATGACAAAGGGAACAACGTATATTGTTATGCGGTTTGACCGATAAAGATCTTAGTTGAATATGTAGAGCCAATATGAGCATCAGGTTCCGCTATTGGTTATTGGCGGAGATGTGTCTCGGTCATGTCTACATAGTTCTCGAACCCATAGAGGTCCGCACGTTTCACGTTCGATGGCGATTTGTATTATGAGTTATGTGATTTGATGACGAAGATTGTTCAGAGTCCCGGATGAGATCACGGACGTGCCGAGTCTCAAAATGGTGAGTAAAGATTCATATATTGAAAGGTTGCATTCGGACATCGAATGGTTCCGTGATTCGGGCATTTTCGAATGCGGGAGGTTCAGGAACCCCAGAAATCATGGGCCTTATGGGCCATGGGAGAGAGAGGGACAACCCACAAGGAGGCGCCCCCAAGTGGAGTCCGAATAGGAAGGGGAGGCGGCGGCCCTTCCTCTTTCCCTCCTCCTTCCCCTTTTCCCCTCGAGAGAAGGAAGGAGGGGCGAATCCTAATTGGCCAGAGTCTAAGTAGAACTCCCCTTGGCGCCCCCCTCTAGGGCGGCCTCCTCCTCCCCCTCCTTTATATCGTGGGAGGTTCACCCCAAAGGCACACAAGCCTTCTCTTAGCCGTGTGCGGTGCCCCCTCCACAGTTACAAACCTCGGTCATATACTCGGAGTGCTTAGGCGAAGCCCTGCGCGTAACTTCATCATCACCCTCGCCACGCCGTTATGCTGAGAACTCTCCCTCGGCATCAAGCTGGATCAAGAGCTCGAGGACATCATCGAGCTGAATGTATGCTGAGCAGCGGAGGTGCCGTGCGTTCGGTGCTTGGATCGGTTGAATCACGAAGATGTTAGACTACATCAACCCACGTTACTAAGCGCTTCCACTTTTGATCTCGAGGGTATGTGGACACTCTCCCTCTCGTCGCTATGCATCTCCTAGATAGATCTTGCGTGAGCACCCTGCTAGTAATTTTGGGCTGGTGGGTATGTTGGGTTAACATCGATCATGATCGGTAGTTCTCTGAACACTGCTAGTAGATGGTCATAAGCGGCGCACCTGTTTTCACGTGAGCGCTTCTTCTATTTTAGCAAAATAATTGTCGATGCGTCTGGTCGCGGCACACAGCTTATAGCAAAATCCTATAAATGATTTCTGCACTAGGGTAACAAACCTAATAGTTTGATATTATTTACTGAAATGCTATCTTAGTATAAAATGTAAAACAATCACTGTGTTCTAGCGGTGACATCGAGCGAGGTCTATCGTAGATGTTATATGCGAGTAGACAATGAGTTGTGGGCGATAATAGTCATACTACTTACCAACAACGTCTTACTTTGATTCGGCGGTATTGTTGGATGAAGCGGCCCAAACCGACTTTATATGACCCGCGTTCAAGAGGCTGGTTCTACGGCGATAGCCGCACCGCAGGTGGCTAGTGGGTGTCTGTTTCTCAAACTTTAGTTGAATCGAGTTTGACTACGTGGGTCCTTGTTCAAGGTTAAAACATCACACTTGACAAAAAATCGTTGTGGTTTTATGCGTAGGTAGAAGCGGTTAGTGTTAAGCCCGTAGCAGCCACGTAAAACTTGCAACAACAAAGTAGAGGGCGTCTAACTTGTTTTTGCAGGGCATGTTGTGATGTGATGTGGTCAAGATGTGATGAGATATAAATTGTTGTATGAGATGATCATGTTTTGTAGAAGTTATCGGCAAGTGGCAGGAGCCTTATGGTTGTCGCTTTATTGTATGAAATGCAAAAAGCCATGTAATTGCTTCACTTTATCACTAAGCGGTAGTGATAGTCGTAGAAGGAATAGTTGGCGAGGCGATACTTGATGCTCGATGGAGATCAAGTTGTCAAGCGGTGGCGATGGTGATCATGGCGGTGCTTTGGAGATGGAGATCAAAGGCACAAGATGATGATTGCCATATCATATCACTTATTTTGATTGCATATGATGTTTATCTTTTATGCATCTTATTTTTCTTAATCTGTGGTAGCATTGTAAGATGATCTCTCACTAAACTTCAAGGTAAGTGTTCTCCACAGTATCGCGCTATTGCTACAGTTAAATGTGCCGAGACACCACGTGATGATTGGGTGTGATAAGATCTCGTTCACATACAGCGGGTGCAAGCCAGTTTTGCACACACAAAATACTGGGTTAAACTTGATGAGCCTAGCATATGCAGATATGGCCTCGGAATCTACTGAGACCGAAGGTCAAATGTGAATCATATAGTAGATATGATCAACATAGAGATGTTCACCATTGAAAACTACTCCATCTCACGTGATGATCGAACACGGTTTAGTTGATATGGATCACGTGCTCATTTAGATGACTAGGCGATGTCTATCTAAGTGGGAGTTCTTAAGTAATATGATTAATTGAACTTTAATTTATCATGAACTTAGTACACGATAGTTTTTGCATGTCTATGTTGTTGTCGATCAATGGCCCGTGCTACCGTTCCTTTGAATATTAATGCGTTCTAGAAAGCTAAGTTGAAAGATGATGGTAGCAACTACTACGGACTGGGTCCGTACGTGATCATTGCTGCATAGAAGAATTCATACAGGAAGCACCGCTAGGTGCAAAACCGCTGCAGGAGCAACTCCGGGCATTGTGAGCGTCTGGCGGACCAAAGCTGATGACTACTCGATAGTTCGATTATGCCATGCTGGCTACCTTGCGGGACTACGGCGTTTTCAACGTCGTGGAGCATATGAGATGTTCCAGGAGTTGAAGTTAATATTTCAAGCAAATGCTCGAATTGAGAGATATCAAGTCTCCAACAAGTTCTATAGTTGCTTTATCGAGGGCCAATTGATTGAAAAACTGATAGAACTCCTCAAATGGAATAGGCAACAGTTCAATTCCAAGGAGGTCATGCTCCTTTTTAACTCTCAAATACAAAGTACTCCTCCCCTCAGACTCTTTGCAGGTTTCCATCTACCAATCATGCAATCTTCGCATCATCGTTGTTAGAGAGCTTTCATCTTTGACGAGAGGCTTCCCGTACTCGTATCTTTGTATCTGCACCTCCAAGAAATCAAATTGTACATCGTCGGGCAAGTAATCTTCAGGATTGCCATAACGGGCACCATCCTCGGATCGGCGATGTAAGCTAGCAGCACCTTGGCGGGAAGATTACTTGCCCGACGATGTACAATTTGATTTCTTGGAGTGCAGATGCAAAATCTGATGCGAGCTCTCGTAAAGATAATATCTAACGATGCTGAAGTGATAAATCATGATTCTGAAAAATCACTGGAAGTTAAACATGATTGATGAATTGACCTATTCTTGATTCTTATTCAATCAATGGCCCTCGATAAAACAACTACTGTATGTAAGTAGTACTACTTCTGTCATTAAGTATCTCTATATAACTCAGCCCTTTCATTGCATGTATTTATAAATATCCTCACTATATTATGCAGATTGAAGATGGCGAATTGAAGAAAAGACAAGTGGGTGATATTGGGTTCATTAACACATATCTCATAGATGCAACTGAGATTAAATTTCATGCCAAAGATACGAGGCCAACTTGCTACAATCGTTGGTAATAAATGAACACAAAGATATAATACTCTTTCCTTACAACTTCAAGTGAGTGTTCTTGTCTTGTGGCATATTCGGTTTCCTTATTAGTCAGGTTATAGTAATGTAATATTGATTTATGCATGTGTGCGCAGCTACCACTATATTCTCCTAGAGATTAAGATTGAGAAGGTGTAGTAACTGTATCTTTGACTCCAAGCGAAAAGATCCCAAGGAGTATCACGGACATGACGAAATGCTCGAGAAGTAAGTTAAATCGATCATTATCCACCATATCAGCAACTTTGTTCATTTCTGATATCAAGTAATTGTTTTCTTTGTATGGCAGGGCTTGGGAAAATTCACCAAAAGCTCGGGACTACCGAAGAAGCTGCAATTTAGACACCAGTAAGTAATATAGTAGCATATTCCATGCATCTCCTAGTGATTCAAGCACTAGTTTCATCAATACCATTTAGCATGCTTGCTAATTATCAGTTTGATTGACCTCTGTTTCTTGTAAAGTGGTTGTGGCAGGAACAAGGGAATGATTTCTGTGGATACTACGTTTGCGAGTCCATCCATACCACGACCTGTGAGAGGGCTACTCGACAAACAATATGAAGTCGTAAATAAAAATATTCACAATTTTATTTTATTACCATCATTTGTGTTGAGTTTCATTCATTCATATACATACATATATATATATATATATATATATATATATATATATATATATATATATATATATATATATATATATATATATATATATATATATGTATATATATGTATATATATGCTAAAAATTAGATGTTTGGAAGGGGATGAACTCTAACACCAGATCGCATCGAGAGCAATTCAAGAGGAATTGGCGGCATTCTTTCTTGACCACGTGATCGCTGAAGGCGGAGAATACTATGTGGACCCACGTCCATATTGTAAAGATAATTATTGTATATATGTAGCGGTAGTGTCGGATAGATATCACGAGAACTTGTTGTTCGACCAATCTCTCGGAGAAGGAGAGTGGTCGATATCACTTCTCTCTCATGCATATATGTTCATGGCGATCTTCTGTTTGCTTAATTACTAGCTAGCTAGCGTGTCTAGCTAGTCCTCTCTATCTCGTATGTATAAATGCGTAGCGTCGACCAAGCACGGACAAAGAGAGGACACTTTTCTCTATTAATTAGCTAGCTATAGCACAATATATGAAACACCTAAATTAACCCCCAAAACCCCCAAACACCAGCACGGGACCAAAGGCCCTCCTGCACAGGCTCAGCGGGCAGGCCACGTGGAGGACCATCAGTCCGGTTCTGGATAGAACCGGGACTAAAGGGCGAGAGTATTAGTACCGACCCTTTAGTCCCGGTTCAGGAACCGGGACTAAAACCCTTACCAACCGGGACAATAGGCCCTTATTCTACTAGTGTTGATGAGGTAATTGTACCTTCTCGAATTGAAAATAGTTCATCACAGAAATCAGTTCGATGGCGCCTACACCAATTAGTGAGGAAGTTAATGATAATGATCATGAAACTTTGGATCAACTTACTACCGAACCTCGTGGGTCAACCAGAGTATGATCCGCACAGAGTGAATGCGGTAATAATATTACGGAGGTCATGTTGCTAGACCATGATGAACCTCACAATTATGAGGAAGTGATGATGAGCCCAGATTCATGAAATGGCTTGCGCCATGAAATCTGAGATGGGATCCATGTATGAGAACAAAGTGTGGACTTTGGTTGACTTGCCCAATGATCGGCAAGCCATAGAGAATAAATGGATCTACAATAAGAAGACCGGCCGCGGTAATGTTAGTGTCTACAAAGCTCGACTTGTTGCAAAAGGATTTCGACAAGTTCAAGGAGTTGACTACGATGAGACCTTCTCACCGTAGTGATGCTTAAGTCTGTCTGAATCATGTTAGCAATTGCCGCATTTGATTATTATGAAATTTGGCAAATGGATGTCAAAACTGCATTCCTTAATGGATTTCTTGAGGAAGAGTTGTATATGATGCAAGCATCGAGGAGTTGGAATATACGCTTTGATAATGTGATCACGGCATATGGTTTTATATAGACTTTTGGAGAAGCCTGTCTTTATAAGAAAGTGAGTGGGAGCTCGGTAGCATTTCTAATATTATATGTAGATGACATACTTATTGATTGAAAATGATACTGAATTTCTGGATAGCATAAAAGGATACTTGAATAAGAATTTTTCAATGAAAGACCATGGTGAAGCTGCTTATATATTGGGCATCAAGATCTATAGGGATATATCAAAATGCTTAATTGGAATTCACAAAGCACATACCTTGATAAAGTTTTGAAGAAGTTCAAAATGGATCAGTCAAAGGAAGGGTTCTTGCCTGTGTTACAAGGTGTGAAATTGAGTCAGACTTAATGCCCGAACACTGCAGAAGATAGAGAGAAAATGAAAGTCATCCCCTATGCTTCAGCCATAGGTTCTATCATGTATGCAATGCTGTGTACCAAACCTGATGTGTGCCTTTCTATAAGTTTAGCAGGGAGGTACCAAGTAATCGAGAGTGGATCAACTGGACAGCGGTCAAAACGTCTGAAATATCGAAAAGGACTAAGGATATGTTTCTCGTTTGTGGAGGTGACAAAAGCTGCGTCATAAATGGTTACATCGATGCAAGCTTTGACACTGATCCGGATGACTCTAAGTCACAAACCGGATATGTATTTATATTGAATGGTGGAGTTGTTAGTTGGTGCAGTTCCAAGCGAGTGTAGTGGCGGGATCTACGTGTGAAGATGAGTACATAGCTGCTTGGAGCAGCAAATGAAGGAGTCTAGATGAAGGAGTTAATATCCGATCTAGGTGTCATACCTAGTGCATCGGTCTAATGAAAATCTTTTGTGGCGATCTTTGGAGCAATAGCCTTGGCGAAGGAATCCACATTTCACAAGGGAACCAAACACATCAAGAGACACTTCAATTCCATCCGCAATCAAGTCAAGGAGGGAGACATAGAGATTTGCAAAATACACACGGATCTGAATGTTGCAGACCCATTGACTAAGCCTCTTCCACGGGAAAAACATGATCATCACTAAGACTCCATGTGTGTTAGAAACATTACTATGTAATCTAGATTACTTGACTATAGTGAAAGTGGGAGGAAGAAGGAAATATGCCCTAGAGGCCATAATAAAGTTGTTATTTATATTTCCTATCATGATAAATGTTTATTATTCATGCTACAATCGCATTAACGGAAACTTAGTACATGTGTGAATACATAGACAAAAGGGTGTCCCTAGTATGCCTCTACTTGACTAGCTTCGGTAATCAAAGATGGTCAAGTTTCTTGACCATAGACATGTGTAGTCATTTGATGAGCGGGATCACATCATTAGAGAATGATGTGATGGACAAGACCCATCCGTTAGCTTAGCATTAGCGATCGATTTGTTGTATTGCTACAACTTTCTTCATGACTTATACATGTTCCTTTGACTATGAGATTCTGCAACTCCCAAATACGGAGGAACACCTTGTGTGTTATCAAGCGTCACAATATAACTGGGTGATTATAAAGATGCTCTACAGGTGTCTCGAAGGTGTTTGTTGGGCTGGCATAGATCGAGATTAGGATTTGTCACTCCAATTATCAGAGGGTATCTACGGGCCCTCTCGGTAATGCACATCATTATGAGCCTTGCAAGCAATGTGACTAATGATTTAGTTGTGGGATGATGCACTACGGAGCGAATAAAGAGACTTGCGGTAGCGAGATTGAACTAGGTATGATGATACCCATGATCGAATCTCGGGCAAATAACATACCGATGACAAAGGGAACAGCGTATGTTGTTATGCGGTTTGACCGATAAAGATCTTAGTTGAATATGTAGGAGCCAATATGAGCATCCAGGTTCGCTATTGCTCATTGGCGGAGATGTGTCTCGGTCATGTCTACATAGTTCTCGAACCGTAGGGTCCATAAGTTTCATGTTCGATGGCGATTTGTATTACGAGTTATGTGATTTGATGACCGAAGATTGTTTGGAGTCGGATGAGATCACAAGCGTAATGAGGAGTCTCAAAATGGTCGATAGGTAAAGATTATATATATTGGAAGGTTCCATTCAGACATCGGAATGGTTCCGAGTGATTCGGGCATTTTTGGAGTGTCGGAGGTTCGGACCCCCCAGAAATCATGGACCTTATGGACCATGGAAGAGAGAGGGACATCCCACAGGGGAGGCCCCCACAAGTGGAGTCCGAATAGGAAGGGGAGGCGCGGCCCCTTTCCTCTTCCTCCTCTCCTTCCCCTTTTCCCTCCGAAGAAAGGAAGGAGGCGAATCCTACTTGGACCGGGAGTCAGGTGGGACTCCCCCATGGCGCGCCCCTCTGGGGCGGCCTCCTCCTCCCCTCCTTTATAGGCGTGGGAGGGGCACCCAAAGGCACAAAAGTCTTCTCTTAGCTGTGTGCGGTGCCCCCTCCACGATTACACCCATGGTCATATCGTCGTAGTGCTTTGGCAAAGCCCTGAGCAGTAACTTCATCATCACCGTCGCCATGCGTCGTCTTGACGGAACTCTACCTCGACCTCAAAACTGGATCAAGAGCTCGGGGCGTCATCGAGCTGAATGTGTGCTGAACACGGAGGTGCCATCGTTCGTTGCTTGGATCGGTTGAATCGCGAAGATGTTCGACTACATCAACCGCATTACTAAGCGCTTCGCTTTGGTCTCAGGGTATGTGGACACACTCTCCTCTCTCGGTGCTATGCATCTCCTAGATAGATCTTGTGTGATCGTAGAATTATTTTGAAATATTGCGTTTCCAACACCAGGAACAGAGCGCATCCGGCCCCATTCATTTGTAGCGTGTATGCTTTCGAACACGCTGCTAAAGTTGCACATAGTGGTAGCGTGCATATCTCTCCATGCTAAGCCTGTAGTGCAAGCATCTATATAATCCGTTTAAAATTTAAAATCCATTAACAGAGTTGTTGTGTTTGAATTTTGCAACTTCTTTCAAGAAAGACACATGCACACTAAATATTGAAACAGAAAATCCCATGTATACAAACTTTTGTAGTCAAATAAGCGACAATGCTATACCATCTCTCTCAAACGGATCATCCCTACTAGGAAACTGCTTATAGATAGAAGTTTACGATGGCGAGTTTTACCCCAGGCTACTAGTAATTACTAGTAGCGTGGTGTAAAAAACTTTACTACTAACATATAACAACAGCGTTTTTTGTTTGGGGCGCTAGTATTACATGGGCATGAGGCAGCATCTGTAGCCCACTTAGCTGTGGCGTTTGTTCGAAAGGCGCTACAGCTAGTGGGCTTACGATAGCGTGGTGCTCCAACCAGCACTACTACTATAGCTAAAGAAAGCGGCCCATGGCGCCCGCACCCCCTCGTCTCACACAATCCCCTCCGCCCGGCCTTGCCCGACGCGGTTGGGTTAAATCGACCGCCTCATCCCGTCGGCGGTGCCGTGCGCCTGTTGGAAACGTAGTAATTTCAAAAAATTCTCGCACCGCAAGACCATGGTGATGGCATAGCAGCGAGAGGAGAGTGTACGTCCACGTACCCTCGTGAGCTGTAGCGAGGCGTTATAACAACAGCGGTTGATGTAGTAAATGCGTCTTCACGATCCGACCGATCCAAGTACCGAGCGTCACGGCACCTTCGTGTTCAGCACACGTTCAGCTCGATGGCGATCCCGGGCTCCGATCCAGCAAAGCGTCGGGGATGAGTTCCGTCGGCCTGACGGCGTGGTGGCGATGATGATGCTCCACCGGCGCGGGGCTTCGCCTAAGCTCCATGACGTTATGACTTCACCGGCGCGGGCTTAGCCTAAGCTCATGACGATATGACCGAAGTGGAATATGGTGGAGGGGCACCGCTGCAGCTGAGAAGCGATCCGTAGATCAACTTGTGTGTCATGGGGTGCCCTTGCCCCGTATATAAAGGAGCAAGGGGTGCGGCCAGCCCAAGAGGCGCTGGAGGAGTCCTACTCCCACGGGAGTAGGACTCCCCTTTCCTAGTTGGAATAGGATTGGGGAGGGGAAGAGGGAAGGCGCCGCCCCTTCTCCTGTCCAATTCGGACTAGAGGGGAGGCGTGCGGCCTGCTGGCAGCCCTTTCCTCTTCTCCCTATGGCCCATAAGGCCCATAGACCCCCGGGGTTCAGGTAACCCCGGTGTTCGATAACTTCTGTTTTCATCCGGAACCTTTCCGAAGTCAAACATAGGCTTCAATATATCAATCTTTATGTCTCGACCATTTGAGACTCCTCGTCATGTCCGTGATCACATCCGGGACTCGAACAACCTTCGTTACATCAATACTTATAAACTCATAATGAACTGTCATCCGAAGCGTTAGCGTCACGGACCCTACGGGTTCGAGAACTATGTAGACATGACCTAGAACCATTCTCGGTCAATAACCAATAAGCGGAACCTGGATGCCCATATTGGTTCCTACATATTCTCTGAAGATCTTTATCGGTCAAACCGCATAACGACATCGTTGTTCCTTTGTCATCGGTATGTTACTTACGAGATTCGATCGTCGGTATCCAATACCTAGTTCAATCTACGTTACCGGTAAGATCTCTTTACTCGTTCGTAATACATCATCTCACAACTAACTCATTAGTTGCAATGCTTGCAAGGCTTATGTGATGTGTATTACGAGAAGGCCGAGATACCTCTCCGACAATCGGAGTGACAAAACCTAATCTCGATTCATGCCAACTCAACATATACTTTTGGAAACACATGTAGAGTACCTTTATAATCACCCGATTACGTTGTGACGTTTGGTAGCACACAAAGTGTTCCTCCGATGGCAGGAGTTGCATTATCTCATAGTTTCAGAACTTTGTATAAGTCATGAAAGCATAAGCAACATACTAAGCGATCAAGTGCTAAGCTAACGGAATGGGTCAAGTCAATCACATTCTCCTAATGATGTGATCTAGTTAATCAAATGACAACTCATGTCTATGGTTAGGAAACATAACCATCTTTGATTTAACGAGCTAGTAAAGTGAGGCATACTAGTGACACTCTGTTTGTCTCGTATTCACACATGTATTATGTTTCCGGTTAATACAATTCTAGCATGAATAATAAACATTTATCATGATATAAGGAAATAAATAATAACTTTATTATTGCCTCTAGGGCATATTTCCTTGATCTCCCACTTGCACTAGAGTCAATAATCTAGATTACAAGAGTAATGATTCTAACACCCATGGAGTCTTGGTGCTGATCATGTTTTCCTCGTGGAAGAGGCTTAGTCAGCAGTGCGCAACATTCAGATCCTATGTATCTTGCAAATCTCTATGTCTCCCACTTGGACTTGGTCCGAATGGAATTGAGGCGTCTCTTGATATGCTTGGTCCTCTTGTGAAATCTGGATTCCTTTGCCAAGGCAATTGCACGATATTGTCTGGAAGATCTTCATTGGTCCCGATGCACTAGGTATGACACCTAGATGGAAATGAACTCTTTCATCAGACTCCTTCATTTGCTGCTTCCAGAAGCAGCTATGTACTCCGCTTCACATGTAGATCCATCCACGCGCTTTGTTTAGAACTGCACAATGACAGCTCCACCGTTTAATAAAATCGTTATCCGGTTTGCGATTTAGAATCGTCCGGATCAGTGTCAAAAGCTTGCATCGGCGTAACCATTTACGATTAGCTCTTTGTCACCTCCATATCGAGAAACATATCCTTAGTCCTTTTCGGGTATTTCGGGATGTTCTTGACCGCTGTCCGATGATCCACTCTGGATTACTTTGGTACCTTCCTGCCAAGCTTATTGCTAAGCACCGTCAGTCTGGTACACAGCATTGCATACATGATAGAGCCTATGGCTGAAGCATAGGGAACATTTTCATTTTCTCTCTATCTTCTGCTGTGGTGGGGCATTGAGTCGACTCAATTTCACACCTTGTAACACAGGTAAAGACCTTTCTTTGCCTGATCCATTTTGAACTTTTCAAAACTTTATCAAGGTATGTGCTTTGTGAAAGTCAATTAAGCGTCTTGATCTATCTCTATAGATCTTAATGACCAATATGTAAGCAGCTTCACGAGGTCTTTCATTGAAAAACTTTTATTCAAGTATCCTTTTATGCTCTCGAAATTCTATATCATTTCCAATTAACAATATATGGTCCACATATAATATTAGAAATGCTCTGAGCTCCCACTCACTTTCTTGTAAATATGGAGATATCAAGTCTCCAATTCAGAAGATGATTGAAAATCGATAGAACTCTCAGTAACAAACAATTGAGGTCATGCCTTTTCTTCATCTTTCAAGATCATTTGATCATCAAGAGCCATTTATTTTATAACATCGCACTATCTCGGATCGACGATGTCGCTAGCAGGCACCTTGAGCGGGAAGATTACTTGCCCGACGATGTACAATTTGATTTCTTGAGGTGCAGATACAGATACGGTACGGAAGCCTCTCGTAAAAGATGAAAGCTTTCTAACAACGATGATGCTAAGATTGCATGATTGGTACATGAAAACCTGCAAAGAGTCCTGAGGGGAGGAGTACTTTGTATTTGGGAGTTAAAAGGAGCATGACCTCCTTGTAATTGAACTGTTGCCTATTCCATTTGAGGAGTTCTATCAGTTTTTCAATCAATTGGCCTCGATAAAACAACGGTCACCTGCTACTGTCTGTAAGTAGTACTACTTGTCATTAAGTATCTCTATATAACTCAGCCCTTTCATTGCATGTATTTATAAATATCCTCACTATATTATGCAGATTGAAGATCGCCGAATTGAAGAAAAGACAAGTGGGTGATATTGGGTTCATTAACACATATCTCATAGATGCAACTGAGATTAAATTTCATGCCAAAGATACCGAGGCCAACTTGCTACAATCGTTGGTAATAAATGAACACAAAGATATAATACTCTTTCCTTACAACTTCAAGTGAGTGTTACTGTCTTGTGGCATATTCGGTTTCCTTATTAGTCCAGGTTATAGTAATGTAATATTGATTTATGCATGTGTGCACAGCTACCACTATATTCTCCTAGAGATTAAGATTGAGAAGGGTGTAGTAACTGTCTTTGACTCCAGCTTAAAAGATCCCAAGGAGGCGACATGACCGAAATGCTCGAGAAGTAAGTTAAATCGATCATTATCCACCATATCAGCAACTTTGTTCATTTCTGATATCAAGTAATTGTTTTCTTTGTATGGCAGGGCTTGGGAAAATTCACCAAAAAGCTCCGGGACTACCAAGAAGCTGCAATTTAGACACCCGAAAAGTAATATATAGTAGCATATTCCACATGATCTCCTAGTGATTCAAGCACTAGTTTCATCAATACCATTTAGCATGCTTGCTAATTATCAGTTTGATTGACCTCTGTTTCTTGTAAAGTGGTTGTGGCAGGAACAAGGGAATGATTTCTGTGGATACTACGCTTATGCAGTCCATCCGCCACACGCACCTGTGAGAGGGCTACTCCGACAAACAATATGAAGTGCGTAAATAAAATATTCACAATTTTATTTTATTACCATCATTTGTGTTGAGTTTCTATCTATACATATATATATATATATATATATATATATATATATATATATATATATATATATATATATATATATATATATATATATATATATATATATATATATATGTATATGTACCTCTTCGTAAAATTAGATGTTTCGAAGGGGATGAACTCCTAGCACCAGATCGCATGCAGCAATTCAAGAGGAATTGCCATTCTTTCTTGACCACGTGATCGCTGAAGACGGAGAATACTATGTGGACCACGCATTCATATTGTAAAAGATAATTATTGTATATATGTAGCCGTAGTGTCGGATAGATATACGAGAACTTGTTGTTCACCAATCTCTGAGAAGGAGAGGTGGTCATATCACTTCTCCGTATGCATATATGTTCATGACGATCTTCTGTTTGCTTAATTACTAGCTAGCTAGCGTCTAGTCCTCTCTATACGATGTATATAGTAGATATCGACTCAAGCACGGACAAAAGAGAGGACACTTTTCTATTAATTAGCTAGCTATAGCACAATATATGAAACACCTAAATTAACCCCCAAAACCCCCAAACACCAACCGGGACCAAAGGCCCTCCTGCCTGGGCTCAGCAGACAGGCCACGTGAGGATTGATTCCCGGCTCCGATAGAACCGGACTAAAGGGCCAGGTATAATGACTTTAGTCCTGCTCAGAACCGACTAAAGGCCCTTACCAACCGACAATAGGCCCTTATTCTACTAGTGTTGATGAGGTAATTGTACCTTCTCCCTAATTGAAAAATAGTTCATCACAGAAATCAGTTCCAGTGACGCCTACACCAATTAGTGAGGAAGTTAATGATAATGATCATGAAACTTTGGATCAATTATTACCGAACCTCGTAGGTCAACCAGAGTATGATCCGCACTGAGTGGTACGGTAATAATATTCTGGAGGTCATGTTGCTAGACCATGATGAACCTACGATTATGAGGAAGTGATGATGAGCCCAGATTCGCAAATGGCTTGACGCCATGAAATCTGAGATGGGATCCATGTATGAGAACAAAGTGTGGACTTTGGTTGACTTGCCCAATGATCGGCAAGCCATAGAGAATAAATGGATCTACAATAAGAAGACCGACGCTGACGGTAATGTTAGTTCACAAAGCTCGACTTGTTGCAAAAGGATTTCGACAAGTTCAAGGAGTTGACTGATGAGACCTTCTCACCAGAGTGATGCTTAAGTCTGTCAAATCATGTTAGCAATTGCCGATTTGATTATTATGAAATTTGGCAAATGGATGTCAAACTGCATTCCTTAATGGATTTCTTGAGGAAGAGTTGTATATGATGCAAGCATCGAGGAGTTGGAATATACGCTTGATAATGTGATCACGCATATGGTTTTATATAGACTTTTGGAGAAGCCTGTCTTTATAAGAAAGTGAGTGGGAGCTCGGTAGCATTTCTAATATTATATGTAGATGACATACTTATTGATTGAAATGATACTGAATTTGGATAGCATAAAAGGATACTTGAATAAGAATTTTCAATGAAAGACCATGGTGAAGCTGCTTATATATTGGGCATCAAGATCTATAGGATATATCAAAATGCTTAATTGAATTCACAAAGCACATACCTTGATAAAGTTTTGAAGAAGTTCAAAATGGATCAGTCAAAGGAAGGGTTTTGCCTGTGTTACAAGTGTGAAATTGAGTCGACTTAATGCCCGAACACTGCAGAAGATAGAGAGAAAATGAAAGTCATCCCTATGCTTCAGCCATAGGTTCTATCATGTATGCAATGCTGTGTACCAAACCTGATGTGTGCCTTTCTATAAGTTTAGCAGGAGGTACCAAGTAATCCAGAGGATCATCGGACAGCGTCAAGAACGCCCTGAATATCTGAAAAGGACTAAGGATATGTTTCTCGCTTGTGGAGGTGACAAAGAGCTCGCTATAAATGGTTACATCGATGCAAGCTTTTGACACTGATCCGGATGACTCTAAGTCACAAACCGGATATGTATTTATATTGAATGGTGGAGTTGTTAGTTGCAGTTCCAAGTGAGTGTCGTATGGGATCTACGGTGAAGATGAGTACAGCTGCTTCGAAGCAGCAAATGAAGGAGTCTAGATGAAGGAGTTAATATCCATCTAGGTGTCATACCTAGTGCATCGGGTCTAATGAAAATCTTTGTGACGATATCGAGCAATAGCCATGGCGAATCCACATTTCACAAGGGAACCAAACACATCAAGAGACACTTCAATTCCATCCGCAATCAAGTCAAGGAGGGAGACATAGAGATTTGCAATACACACGGATCTCTGAATGTTGCAGACCCATTGACTAAGCCTCTTCCACGGGAAAAACATGATCATCACTAAGACTCCATGTGTGTTAGAAACATTACTATGTAATCTAGATTACTCGACTATAGTGAAAGTGGAGACAGAAGGAAATATGCCCTAGAGGCCATAATAAAGTTGTTATTTATATTTCCTATCATGATAAATGTTTATTATTGCTACAATCGCATTAACCGGAAACTTAGTACATGTGTGAATACATAGACAAAAGGGTGTCCCTAGTATGCCTCTACTTGACTAGCTCAGAATCAAAGATGGTCAAGTTTTTGACATTGTGTAGTCATTTGATGAACGGGATCACATCATTAGAGAATGATGTGATGGACAAGACCCATCCGTTAGCTTAGCATTAGCGATCGATTTGTTGTATTGCTACAACTTTCTTCATGACTTATACATGTTCCTTTGACTATGAGATTCTGCAACTCCCAAATACCGGAGGAACATTGTGTGTTATCAAACGTCACAATATAACTGGGTGATTATAAAGATGTTCTATGGTGTCTCCAAGGTGTTTGTTGGGCTGGCATAGATCGAGATTAGGATTTGTCACTCCAATTATCGAGAGGTATCTCCGGCCCTCTGTAATGCACATCATTATGAGCCTTGCAAGCAATGTGACTAATGATTTAGTTGTGGGATGATGCACTACGGAACTAATAAAGAGACTTGCGGTAACGAGATTGAACTAGGTATGATGATACCCATGATCAATCTCGGCAAGTAACATACCGATGACAAAGGAACAACGATGTTGTTATGCGGTTTGACCGATAAAGATCTTAGTTGAATATGTAGGAGCCAATATGAGCATCCAGGTTCCGCTATTGCTCATTGGCCGGAGATGTCTCGGTCATGTCTACATAGTTCTCGAACCCGTAGGGTCCGCAAGTTTCATGTTCGATGGCGACGATTTGTATTATGAGTTATGTGATTTGATGACCAAGATTGTTTGAGTCCGATGAGATCACAAACGTAATGAGGAGTCTCAAATGGTCGATAGGTAAAGATTCGATATTGAAGGTTCCATTCAGACATCGGAATGGTTCCGGTGATTCGCATTTTTTCTGAGTATGGAGGTTACCGGACCCCCCTGGGAAATCATGGACCTTATGGACCATGGAAGAGAAGAGGACATCCCACAAGGGGAGGCCCCCACAAGTGGAGTCCGAATAGGAAGGGAGGCGCCTCTTCTCCTCCTCTCCTTCCCCTTTTTCCCTCCAAGAAAGGAAGGAGGCGAATCCTATTTGGACCGGAGTCCGTAGGACTTCTTGGCGCTTCTCTAGGGACGGCCTCCTCCTACCCTCCTTTATAGACGGAGGGGGGCACCCCAAAGGCACAAAAGTCTTCTCTAGCTGTGTGTGTGCCCTCCAGTTACACACCATGGTCATATCGTCAGAGTGCTTTGGCAAAGCCTCGAGTAACTTCATCATCATCCGCCACGCGCCGCGGCCGACGGAACTCTACCGACCTCAAACGATCAAGAGCTCGAGGGACGCCATCGAGCTGAATGTGCTGAACACGGAGTGTTATACGCTCGCTTGCTTGATCGTTGAACCAAGATGTTCACTACATCAATCAGATTACTAAACGCCTGCTTGGTCTACGAGGTATGTGGACACACTTCCTCTCTCTGCTATGCATCTCCTAGATAGATCTTGTGTGATCGAGAATTATTTTGAATATTATGCTTCCAACACTGGAACAGGCACGATCCGCCCCATTCATTTGTATGTATGCCGAGCACGCTAAAGTTGCACATAGTGGTAGCGCAGATATCTCTCCATGCCTGTAGTAAGCATCTATATAATCCGCTTAAAATTTAAAATCCATTAACAGAGAGTTGTTGTGTTTGAATTTTGCAACTTCTTTCAAGAAAGACACATGCACACTAAATATTGAAACAGAAAATCCCATGTATACAAACTTTTGTAGTCAAATAAACGACAATGCTATACCATCTCTCCAAACCGGATCATCCCTACTAGGAAACTGCTTATAGATAGAAGTTTACAAAGAGCGAAGTTTTACCCCAGGCTACTAGTAATTACTAGTAGCGCAGGTAGAAAACACGCTACTACTAACATATAGCAGCAGCGTTTTTTGTTTGGGCCGCTAGTATTACATGCTAGAGCAGCATCTGTAGCCCACTTAGCTGTTTGTTCCGAAGGCGCTACAGCTAGTGGGCTTAGCAAAGAGCGCAGTGCTCCAACCAGCACTACTACTATAGAAAAGAAAGTCAGCCGCCAAGACCTCGCCTCACACAATCCCTCTCCGCCGACGCCGTCACGTTTGTCTGGCCTCGTCCGCCATCCTCCGCCGACGGTGCGGCGCCATTGGGGGAACGAGTAATTTCAAAAATTCTACGCACACGCAAGACCATGGTGATGGCATAGCAACGAGAGGGGAGAGTGTCTGTCCACGCACTGTGAGATCGTAAGCGAAGCTATAACAACGCTGTTGATGTAGTCGACGCCTTCACGATCCGACCGATCCAAGTACCGAACGACGGCACCTTCGTGTTCAGCACACGCTCAGCTCGATGACGATCCCCGGCTCCGATCCAGCAAAGCGTCGGATGAGTTCCACAAGACGACGGCGTGGGACGATGATGATGCTCCACCGACGCAGGGCTTCGCTTAAGCTCCGCGACGCTATGACTTCACCGGCGCAGGTCGCTTAAGCCGCGACGATATGACCAAGGGAATATGGTGGAGGGGGCACCGCACACGCAAGGAACGATCCAGATCAACTTGTGTGTCATGGGTGCCCTTGCCTCAGATAAAGGAGCAGGGGGTGCGGCCAGCCCAGGCCGAGGAGTCCTACTCCACCGAGTAGGACTCCCTTTCCTAGTTGGAATAGGATTGGGAGGGAGAGGCGCTTCTCCCTTGTCCACCCGACTAGAGGGGAGGGGGGCCTCTTTCTCCCTATGGCCCATAAAGGCCATAGACCCCGGGGTTCCGTAACCCTGTTCCGAACTCCTGCTTTCATCCGAACCTTCCAAGTCCAAACATAGGCTTCCAATATATCAATCTTTATGTCTCGACTTTCGAGACTCCTCGCATGTCCGTGATCACATCCGGACTCAACAACCTTCACATCAATACTTATAAACTCATAATGAACTGTCATCAAACGTTAAGCAAGGGACTTACGGTTCGAGAACTATGTAGACATGACCTAGAACCATTCTCGGTCAATAACCAATAGCGGAACCTGGATGCCCATATTGGTTCCTACATATTCTACGAAGATCTTTATCGTCAAACCGCATAACGACATACGTTGTTCCTTTGTCATCGGTATGTTACTTACCTGAGATTCGATCGTCGGTATCCAATACCTAGTTCAATCTCATACGGTAAGTCTTTACTCGCCCGAATACATCATCTCACAACTAACTCATTAGTTGCAATGCTTGCAAGGCTTATGTGATGTGTATTACCGAGAAGGCCCAGATACCTCTCCGACAATCGGAGTGACAAAACCTAATCTCGATTCATGCCAACTCAACATATACTTTTGGAAACACCCAGAGTACCTTTATAATCACCCAGCTTACGCCAGACGCTTGGTAGCACACAAAGTGTTCCTCCGTAAACGGAGTTGCATTATCTCATAGTTTCGGAACTTTGTATAAGTCATGAAGAAAGCATAAGCAACATACTAAACGCATCAAGTGCTAAGCTAACGGAATGGGTTTGTCAATCACATCATTCTCCTAATGATGTGATCTCGTAATCAAATGACAACTCATGTCTATGGTTAGGAAACATAACCATCTTTGATTTAACGAGCTAGTAAAGTAGAGGCATACTAGTGACACTCTGTTTGTCTACGTATTCACACATGTATTATGTTTCGTTAATACAATTCTAGCATGAATAATAAACATTTATCATGATATAATGAAATAAATGATAACTTTATTATTGCCTCTAGGCATATTTCCTTCAGCCTCCCACTTGCACTAGAGTCAATAATCTAGATTACAAAGAATGATTCTAACACCCATGGAGTCTTGGTGTGATCATGTTTTCCTCGTGGAAGAGGCTTAGTCAACGGTCTGCAACATTCAGATCCTTATGTATCTTGCAAATCTCTATGTTCCACTCTGGACTTGGTCCAATGGAATTGAAGCGCTTGATATGCTTGGTCCTCTTGTGAAATCTGGATTCCTTTGCCAAGGCAATTGCACCAAGATTGTCACGAAGATCTTCATTGGTCCCGATGCACTAGGTATGACACCTAGATCGGAAATGAACTCTTTCATCCGACTCTTCATTTGCTGCTTCCAAGCAGCTATGTACTCCGCTTCACATGTAGATCCCGCCACGACGCTTTGTTTAGAACTGCACCAACCGACAGCTCCACCGCTTAATAAAAATACGATCCGGTTTGCGATTAGAATCGTCTCGATCAGTGTCAAAGCTTGCATCGACGTAACCATTTACGATTAGCTCTTTGTCACCTCCATATACGTAGAAACATATCCTTAGTCCTTTTCGTATTTCAGATGTTCTTGACCGCTGTCCAAAGGATCCACTCTGATTACTTTGGTACCTTCCTGCCAAGCTTATTGCTAAGCCAGTTCTGGTACACAGCATTGCATACATGATAGAGCCTATGGCTGAAGTAGGAACATTTTCATTTTCTCTATCTTCTGCTGTGGTCGGGCATTGAGTCTGACTCAATTTCACACCTTGTAACACGTGTAAAGACCTTTCTTCGATCCATTTTGAACTTTTTCAAAACTTTATCAAGGTATGTGCTGTGAAAGTCCAATTAAGCCGCCTTGATCTATCTCAGATCTTAATGACCAATATGTAAGCAGCTTCACCGAGGTCTTTCATTGAAAAACTTTTATTCAAGTATCCTTTATGCTCTCCAGAAATTCTATATCATTTCCAATTAACAATATGTCGTTCATATAATATTAGAAATGCTACAGAGCTCCCACTCACTTTCTTGTAAATACAGGCTTCCAAAAGTCTCAGATAAAACCATATGCTTTGATCACACTATCAAAGCTTATTCCAACTCCGAGGCTTGCACTGCACCATAAATTGATTGCTGAGCTTGCACACTTTGTTAGCACCTTTTGGATCAACAAAACCTTTGGTTGCATCATATACAACTCTTCTTCTAGAAATCCATTCAAGAATGCAGTTTTTACATCCATTTGCCAAATTTCATAATCATAAAATGCAGCAATTGCTAACATGATTCGGACAGACTTAAGCATCGCCACGGGTGAGAAAGTATCATCGTAGTCAACCCCTTGAACTTGTCGAAAACCTTTTGCAACAAGTCGAGCTTTATAGACAGTTATGTTACCATCAGCGCTGCTCTTCTTCTTAAAGATCCATTTATTCTCAATGGCTTGCCGATCATCGGGCAAGTCAACCAAAGTCCATACTTTGTTCTCATACATGGATCCCATCTCAGATTTCATGGCTTCAAGCCATTTTATGGAATCTGGGCTCACCATCGCTTCTTCATAGTTCGTAGGTTCACCATGATCTAGTAGCATGACTTTAATAGGATTGCCGCACCACTCGTGCGGATTTTATTCGCTGATCTACAAGTTCAAGACAACTTGATCTGAAGTTTCATGATCATTATCATTATCTTCCTCGCTAATTGGTGTAGGTGTCACGTAAACCGATTTCTCGTGATGAACTACTTTCCAATAAGGAGCTGGTACTATTACCTCATCAAGTTCCACTTTCCTCCCACTCACTTCTTTCGAGAGAAACCTTCTAGAAAGGATCCATTCTTAGCAACGAATGTCTTGCCTTCGATCTGTGATAGAAGGTATACCCAATTGTCTCCTTTGGGTATCCTATGAAGACACATTTTCCGATTTGGGTTCAAGCTTATCAGGTTGAAGGTTTTTCACATAAGCATCGCAACCCCAAACTTTCAGAAACGACAACTTTGGTTTCTTGCTAAACCATAGTTCATAAGGTGTCGCTCAACGGATTTTGACGGTGTCCTATTTAACGTGAATGCGGCCGCCTCTAAAGCATAACCCCAAAACAATTATGGGTAAATCGAAATAGACCTCATAGATCGCACCATATCTAGTAAAGCACGACATACGCTCGGACACACCATTACGCTGTGGTGTTCCTGTGGCGTGAGTTGTAAACTATTCCGCATTGCTTTAAATGTAGACCAAACTCAGAATCAAATATTCTCCTCCACGATCAGATCAGAGAAACTTTATTTTCTTGTTACGATGATTTTCAACTTCACTCTGAAATTCTTTGAACTTTTCAAATGTTTCAGATTTATGCTTCATCAAGTAGATATACCGATTCGCTTAAATCATCCGTGAAGGTGAGAAAATAACGATATCCGCCACTAGCTTCAACATTCATCGGACCACATACATCTGTATGTATGATTTCCAATAAGTCTGTTTCTCTCCATACAACCGGAGAACAGTGTTTTAGTCATCTTGCCCATGAGGCACGGTTCGCAAGTACCAAGTGATTCATAATCAAGTGATTCCAAAAGTCCATCTGTATGGAGTTTCTTCATGCTTTACACCGATATGACCTAAACGGCAGGCCACAAATAAGTTGCACTATCATTATCAACTCTGATCTTTTGGCTTCGACATTATGAATATGTGTATCACTACTGCCGAGATTCAACAAGAATAGACCATTCTTCAAGGGTGCATGACCATAAAAGATATTACTCATATAAATAGAACAACCATTATTCTCTGATAAATGAATAACCGCCTCGCCAAACAAGATCCAGATATAATGTTCATGCTCAACGCTGGCACCAAATAACAATACGCAGATCACTCCTCTAGTTTCACCTACTGTTCTAGCATTTTTACCTTTTGCAATCTCCCAAACAAACCTACTGGTTGAAAGTTTATTCATCCTTCAATGCTATCTCATCATTCATTCTAAACCTACGATCAAACCAACGTCACGCCAATCTAAACAATCATTCCTGCATATGCTTGAACTCCAGCATTCATGAATTCATACATGCGTGTCCACGCCAGTGATTTTGGGTCAAGCTGTTCAATCGACTGCTCGGATGCTTGCAGCCCCCTTCTCTTCCCGCCGCCATCTCGGCGGCATAGATCTGGCCATCAGCGCTGACCACTTCCATCGACGGCAATAGATCCGCCATAGGTACTGCCACCAGGTAGCGCTATGCTTCATGGAAATCTCGTTGTCGGCACCTCTTTCAACTCCGCTGCCCTGCTTACAAGGAATCTTGATACATGAGATAGATTTACTACTTCTAACCCACAAGTAAATTGATTAACAGTAGGCTGGGCTAATGGAGTACTTCTTAATCGGTTGCATCAAAACTCCATTTGCGCCATTGGTATGCGAACTTTGCCAACAATCTCTACCCCAGAAAGCACAACTCACAAAGGCGTAAATCACCACTGGCTAGATATGGAAGGCAACTGCAACCAAGACCGCCTTGCATTTAGTGTGTCACAAATCACAATGTGCACGTCCAAAAGAGGGATTGCTGATCCACGGATTGAAGGATTGACGCCCGAGCCACGCCTCAGAATCCTCGATCATTGCGATGACCCCATTAACGGACGCCGCCCGCATAACCACGCGCCTACTGTATTTGGATTTCCATTCTATGGACGTGTTGCACTTTGGCCCAACTATTAAATGTTGCAAATCCCAAAGCCGCAATGTGCCAAGACAGATAGATACCGAGCTCATGTATGCTCGAGACCAGAAGCACCATATCCACATCTATTTGTTTGGATAAATAGTAAGAATGTACATGCGCTAATATTAACAGTACGCAATACCTACCTCCATCGGTTCTGATGAATAAGGTGCATTTCATTTAGTTAAGACAATATTTAGACAAACAATTATTCGCTTAGTATTTGATTTATGTGATACAAAATCACTATCATGACAAAGTACTTTTAAATACCAATCAAATGACACAAATTTCATGTCATATAACCTTCTATTTATGAAGTAATTATTTGTCAAATGCATGTCGAATGAAACATAATACACCTTAATTTTAAGAATGAAGGGGTAGTGCTTTAACATCAATTATGGACACACCACTATGATTTTGGTTTTCCCTTTGCTGGCTGCAACTATAGCAATATGTTTGTTCCATAGGAGCAACAATTTATATTAATAAATGATTGTTTTACTTTTTATACTAAGATAGCATTTCAGTAAATAATATCAAACTATTAGGTTTGTTACCCTAGTGCAGAAATCATTTATAGGATTTTGCTAAGTTGTGTGCCGACTAGACGCATCTACAATTATTTTGCTAAAATAGAAGAAGCATTCACGTAAAACAGGTGCGCCGCTTATGACCATCTACTAGCAGTGTTCAGTAGAACTACCGATCATGCACTGATGTTAACCCAACATGCCCACTCAGCCCAAAATTACTAGCAGGGTGCGCCCAAACCAACTTCGCTAGTCCTTCAGGAAATAGTGGCGTACTTAAAACTAGACACCACTAGCGTGACGCAGACCCAGGTGAAGGAAATATGCCCTAGAGGCAATAATAAAGTTGTTATTTGTATTTCCTTATATCATGATAAATGTTTATTATTCATGCTAGAATTGTATTAACCGGAAACTTAGTACATGTGTGAATACATAGACAAACAGAGTGTTCCTAGTATGCCTCAACTTGACTAGCTTGGTAATCAAAGATGGTTAAGTTTCCTGACCATAGACATGCGTTGTCATTAGATGAACGGATCACATCATTACAGAATGATGTGATGGACAAGACCCATCCGTTAGCTTAGCATTAATGATCGATTAGTTTTATTGTTACTGCTTTCTTCATGACTTATACATGTTCCTCAGACTATGAGATTATGCAACTCCAAATACCGGAGGAACACCTTGTGTGCTATCAAACGACGCAACATAACTGAGTGATTATAAAGATGCTCTACAGGTGTCTCCGAAGGTGTTTGTTGGGTTGGCATAGATCGAGATTAGGATTTGTCACCCAAGTATCTAAGAGGTATCTCTGGCCCTCTCGGTAATGCACATCATTATGAGCCTTGCAAGCAATGTGACTAATGAGTTAGTTATGGATGATGCACTACGGAATGAGTAAAGAGATTCTGCCGGTAACGAGATTGAACTAGGTATGATGATACCGACGATCGAATCTCGCAAGTAACATACCGATGACAAAGGGAACAACGATATTGTTATGCGGTTTGACCGATAAAGATCTTAGTTGAATATGTAGGAGCCAATATGAGCATCCAGGTTCCGCTTATTGGTTATTGGCCGAGATGTGTCTCGGTCATGTTCACATAGTTCTCGAACCCATAGGGTCCGACGCTTCACGCTCGATGACGCATTTGTATTATGAGTTATGTGATTTGATGACCAAGATTGTTCAGAGTCCCGGATGAGATCACGGACGCATCGAGGAGTCTCAAAATGGTCGAGAGGTAAAGATTCATATATTGAAAGGTTGCATTCGGACATCGTAATGGTTCCGAGTGATTCAGCATTTTCCTCGAGTACCGGAGGTTACTGAACCCTGGGAAATCATGGGCCTTATGGGCCATGGGAGAGAAGAGGGACAACCCACAAGGAGGAGGCGCCCCCAAGTGGAGTCCGAATAGAAGGGAGGGGCGGCCCCTTTCCTCTTTCCTCCCTCCTTCCCCTTTTCCCTCCAAGAAAGGAAGGAGGGGGGCGAATCCTAATTGGACCGGAGTCTAAGTAGAACTCCCCTGGCGCTCTAGGGCCGGCCTCCTCCTCCCTCCTTTATATACGGGAGGGTTCACCCCAAAGGCACACCAAGCCTTTCTTAGCCGTGTGCGTGCCCTCCACAGTTACAAACCTCGTCATATACTGGAGTGCTTAGACGGCCCTCGCGCCGTAACTTCATCATCACCTCGCCACACTGCTATGCTGAGGAACTCTCCTCAAAGATCAATCGGATCAAGAGCTCGAGGGACATCATCGAGCTGAATGTATGCTGAACGCGAGGTGCCGTGACGCTCGGTGCTTGGATCGTTGAATCACTAAGATGTTCGACTACATCAACCACGCATTAAACGCCTCACTTTTGATCTACGAGGTATGTGACACACTCTCCCTCTCGCCGCTATGCATCTCCTAGATAGATCTTGCGTGAGCACCCTGCTAGTAATTTTGGCTGGTGGGTATGTTGGTTAACATCACCGCAGTCGGTAGTTCTACCTAACACTGCTAGTAGATGGTCATAAGCGGCGCACCTGTTTTACGTGAACGCTTCTTCTATTTTAGCAAAATAATTGTCGTATGCCTAGTGCGGCACACCGCTTGTAGCAAAATCCTATAAATGATTTCTGCACTAGGGTAACAAACCTAATAGTTTGATATTATTTACTGAAATGCTATCTTAGTATAAATGTAAAACAATCACCGTGTTCCCCAACAGGACATCAGAGCGAGGTCTATGCGTAGATGTTATATGCACGAGTAGACAATGAGTTGTGGGCGAATAGTCATACTACTTACCAACAACGCCTTACTTTGATTCGGCGGTATTGTTGGATGAAGCGCCCAAACCGACTTTATATGACCGCTCAAGAGACTGGTTCACCGACGTGTTTCGCATACAGGTGGCTAGTGGGTGTCTGCTTTCAAACTTTAGTTGAATCGAGTTTGACTACGCCCGTCCTTGTTCAAGGTTAAAAGATCACACTTGACAAAAAATCGCTGTGGTTTTATGCGAGGTAAGAACGGTTCGTGTTAAGCCCGTAGAGCAGCCACGTAAAACTTGCAACAACAAAGTAGAGGACGCCTAACTTGTTTTTGCAGGGCATGTTGTGATGTGATGTGGTCAAGATGTGATGAGATATAAATTGTTGTATGAGATGATCATGTTTTGTAGAAGTTATCGGCAAGTGGCAGGAGCCTTATGGTTGTCGCTTATTGTATGAAATGCAAAAGCTATGTAATTGCTTCACTTTATCACTAAGCTGTAGTGATAGTCGAGAAGGAATAGTTGGCTAGACGATAACGATGCTACGATGGAGACAAGTTGTCAAGTCGGTGACGATGGTGATCATGACGGTGCTTGGAGATGGAGATCAAAGGCACAAGATGATGATTGCCATATCATATCACTTATTTTGATTGCATATGATGTTTATCTTTTATGCATCTTATTTTCTTAGTACGGCGGTAGCATTGTAAGATGATCTCTCACTAAACTTCAAGGTAAGTGTTCTCCTGAGTATGCGCTTATTGCTACAGTTCGTCGTGTCGAGACACCACGTGATGATTGGGTGTGATAAGATCTACGCTCACATACAACGGTGCCAGTTTTGCACACACAAAATACTCGGGTTAAACTTGATGAGCCTAGCATATGCAGATATGGCCTCGAATATCGAGACCGAAGGTCAAATGTGAATCATATAGTAGATATGATCAACATAGAGATGTTCACCATTGAAAACTACTCCATCTCACGTGATGATCGAACACGGTTTAGTTGATATGGATCACGTGCTCATTTAGATGACTAGAGCGATGTCTATCTAAGTGGGAGTTCTTAAGTAATATGATTAATTGAACTTTAATTTATCATGAACTTAGTACCGATAGTTTTTGCATGTCTATGTTGTTGTCGATCAATGGCCCGTGCTACCGCTCCTTTGAATATTAATGCGCCCTAGAGAAAGCTAAGTTGAAAGATGATGGTAGCAACTACACGGACTGGGTCCGAACGTGATCATTGCTGCATAGAAGAATTACGCTCGAAGCACCGCTAGGTGCAAAACCCGCCGCAGGAGCAACTCCGGCATTGTGAACGCCCCGCAGACCAAAGCTGATGACTACTCGATAGTTCAGTGTGCTATGCTTTACGGCTTAGCATCGACTTACGACGCTTTCAACGTCAGGAGCATATGAGATGTTCCAGAGTTGAAGTTAATATTTCAAGCAAATGCTCAATTGAGAGATATCAAGTCTCAAGTTCTATAAATTGATTGAAAAACTATAGAACTTCAATGAATAGTAGGTTCTTTTAACTCAAATCGATCCAGCTTTTTTTCATCTACCAATCATGCAATCTTCGATCATCAAAGCAGTGAGAGTTTATCTTTGACGAGGCTTCCGTGATCAGATTGTATCGCACTCGAAATCAAATTACACCAGCAAGTAATCTTCAGGATTGCCATAACCGCACCATCTCGGATCGACGATGTCGCTAGCAGGCACCTTGAGCGGGAAGATTACTTGCCCGACGATGTACAATTTGATTTCTTGAGGTGCAGATACAAAGATACGAGTACGGAAGCCTCGAAAAAGATGAAAGCTCTCTAACAACGATGATGCTAAGATTGCATGATTGGTACATGAAAACCTGCAAAGAGTCTGAGGGGAGGAGTACTTTGTATTTGGGAGTTAAAGGAGCATGACCTCCTTGTAATTGAACTGTTGCCTATTCCATTTGAGGAGTTCTATCAGTTTTTCAATCAATTGGCCTCGATAAAACAACGGTCACCTGCTACTGTCTCTGTAAGTAGTACTACTGTCATTAAGTATCTCTATATAACTCAGCCCTTTCATTGCATGTATTTATAAATATCCTCACTATATTATGCAGATTGAAGATCGTCAATTGAAGAAAAGACAAGTGGGTGATATTGGGTTCATTAACACATATCTCATAGATGCAACTGAGATTAAATTTCATGCCAAAGATACCGAGGCCAACTTGCTACAATCGTTGGTAATAAATGAACACAAAGATATAATACTCTTTCCTTACAACTTCAAGTGAGTGTTACTGTCTTGTGGCATATTCGGTTTCTTTATTAGTCCAGGTTATAGTAATGTAATATTGATTTATGCATGTGTGCAGCAGCTACCACTATATTCTCCTAGAGATTAAGATTGAGAAGGGTGTAGTAACTGTCTTTGACTCCAAGCTTAAAAGATCCCAAGGAGTATGCGGACATGACCGAAATGCTCGAGAAGTAAGTTAAATCGATCATTATCCACCATATCAGCAACTTTGTTCATTTCTGATATCAAGTAATTGTTTTCTTTGTATGGCAGGGCTTGGGAAAATTCACCAAAAAGCTCCGGACTACCAAGAAGCTGCAATTTAGACACCAAAGTAAGTAATATATAGTAGCATATTCCATGCGCATCTCCTAGTGATTCAAGCACTAGTTTCATCAATACCATTTAGCATGCTTGCTAATTATCAGTTTGATTGACCTCTGTTTCTTGTAAAGTGGTTGTGGCAGGAACAAGGAATGATTTCTGTGGATACTACGCTTATGCAGTCCATCCGCCACACGACCTGTGAGAGGGCTACTCCGACAAACAATATGAAGTGCGAAATAAAATATTTCACAATTTTATTTTATTACCATCATTTGTGTTGAGTTTCATTCATATATATATATATATATATATATATATATATATATATATATATATATATATATATATATATATATATATATATATATATATATATATATGTATATATGTATGACCCTTTCAGAAAATTAGATGTTTCGAAGGGGATGAACTCCTAGCACCAGATCGCATGCGCAGCAATTCAAGAGGAATTATGCATTCTTTCTTGACCACGTGATCGCTGAAGACGGAGAATACTATGTGGACCACGCTATTCATATTGTAAAAGATAATTATTGTATATATGTAGCCGTAGTGTCGGATAGATATACGAGAACTTGTTGTTCACCAATCTCTCGGAGAAGGAGAGGTGGTCGATATCACTTCTCTCAGTATGCATATATGTTCATGACGATCTTCTGCTTGCTTAATTACTAGCTAGCTAGCGTGTCTAGCTAGTCCTCTCTATACGTATGTATAGTACGAAGCATCGACTGCCACGGACAAAAGAGAGGACACTTTTCTCTATTAATTAGCTAGCTATAGCACAATATATGAAACACCTAAATTAACCCCCAAAACCCCCAAACACCAACCGGGACCAAAGGCCCTCCTGCTCGGGCTCAGCAGACAGGCCACTGGAGGATTGATCAGTCCCGGCTTCGATAGAACCGACTAAAGGGCCAGGGTATTAGTATCGATCCTTTAGTCCCGGTTCAGAACCGACTAAAGGCCCTTACCAACCGGGACAATAGGCCCTTATTCTACTAGTGTTGATGAGGTAATTGTACCTTCTCCCGAATTGAAAAATAGTTCATCACAGAAATCAGTTCCAGTGACGCCTACACCAATTAGTGAGGAAGTTAATGATAATGATCATGAAACTTTGGATCAACTTATTATCAACCTCGTAGGTCAACCAGAGTATGATCCGCACTAGAGTGGTACGGTAATAATATTCTGGAGGTCATGTTGCTAGACCATGATGAACCTACGAATTATGAGGAAGTGATGATGAGCCCAGATTCCGCGAAATGGCTTGACGCCATGAAATCTGAGATGGGATCCATGTATGAGAACAAAGTGTGGACTTTGGTTGACTTGCCCAATGATCGGCAAGCCATAGAGAATAAATGGATCTACAATAAGAAGACCGACGACGGTAATGTTAGTGTTCACAAAGCTCGACTTGTTGCAAAAGGATTTCGATAAGTTCAAGGAGTTGACTACGATGAGACCTTCTCACCCGTAGTGATGCTTAAGTCTGTCTCGAATCATGTTAGCAATTGCCGATTTGATTATTATGAAATTTGGCAAATGGATGTCAAAACTGCATTCCTTAATGGATTTCTTGAGGAAGAGTTGTATATGATGCAAGCATCGAGGAGTTGGAATATACGCTTGATAATGTGATCACGCATATGGTTTTATATAGACTTTTGAGAAGCCCGTCTTTATAAGAAAGTGAGGGAGCTCGTAGCATTTCTAATATTATATGTAGATGACATACTTATTGATTGAAAATGATACTGAATTTCTGGATAGCATAAAAGGATACTTGAATAAGAATTTTCAATGAAAGACCATGGTGAAGCTGCTATATATTGGGCATCAAGATCTATAGGATATATCAAAATGCTTAATTGGAATTCACAAAGCACATACCTTGATAAAGTTTTGAAGAAGTTCAAAATGGATCAGTCAAAGGAAGGGTTCTTGCCTGTGTTACAAGGTGTGAAATTGAGTCGACTTAATGCCCCACCACTGCAGAAGATAGAGAGAAAATGAAAGTCATCCCTATGCTTCAGCCATAGGTTCTATCATGTATGCAATGCTGTGTACCAAACCTGATGTGTGCCTTTCTATAAGTTTAGCAGGAGGTACCAAGTAATCCAGAGTGGATCATCGGACAGCGTCAAGAACGCCCGAAATATCTGAAAAGGACTAAGGATATGTTTCTCGCTTGTGGAGGTGACAAAGAGCTCGTCATAAATGGTTACATCGATGCAAGTTTTGACACTGATCCGATGACTCTAAGTCACAAACCGGATATGTATTTATATTGAATGGTGGAGTTGTTAGTTGGTGCAGTTCCAAGCAGAGTGTCGTGGCGGATCTACGGTGAAGATGAGTACATAGCTGCTTCGGAAGCAGCAAATGAAGGAGTCTAGATGAAGGAGTTAATATCCGATCTAGGTGTCATACCTAGTGCATCGGGTCTAATGAAAATCTTTTGTGACGATACTGGAGCAATAGCCTTGGCGAAGGAATCCACATTTCACAAGGGAACCAAACACATCAAGAGACACTTCAATTCCATCCGCAATCAAGTCAAGGAGGGAGACATAGAGATTTGCAAAATACACACGGATCTGAATGTTGCAGACCCATTGACTAAGCCTCTTCCACGGGAAAAACATGATCATCACTAAGACTCCATGTGTGTTAGAAACATTACTATGTAATCTAGATTACCGACTATAGTGAAAGTGGAGATGAAGGAAATATGCCCTAGAGGCCATAATAAAGTTGTTATTTATATTTCCTATCATGATAAATGTTTATTATTCATGCTACAATCGCATTAACCGGAAACTTAGTACATGTGTGAATACATAGACAAAAAGGGTGTCCCTAGTATGCCTCTACTTGACTAGCTCAGAATCAAAGATGGTCAAGTTTCTTGACCATAGACATGTGTAGTCATTTGATGAACGGGATCACATCATTAGAGAATGATGTGATGGACAAGACCCATCCGTTAGCTTAGCATTAGCGATCGATTTGTTGTATTGCTACAACTTTCTTCATGACTTATACATGTTCCTTTGACTATGAGATTCTGCAACTCCCAAATACCGGAGTAACACCTTGTGTGTTATCAAACGTCACAATATAACTGGGTGATTATAAAGATGTTCTACAGTGTGTCTCCGAAGGTGTTTGTTGGGCTGGCATAGATCGAGATTAGGATTTGTCACTCCAATTATCAGAGAGGTATCTCTGGGCCCTCTCGGTAATGCACATCATTATGAGCCTTGCAAGCAATGTGACTAATGATTTAGTTGTGGGATGATGCACTACGGAACTAATAAAGAGACTTGCCGGTAACGAGATTGAACTAGGTATGATGATACCCATGATCAATCTCGGCAAGTAACATACCGATGACAAAGGGAACAACGATGTTGTTATGCGGTTTGACCGATAAAGATCTTAGTTGAATATGTAGGAGCCAATATGAGCATCCAGGTTCCGCTATTGCTCATTGGCCGAGATGTGTCTCGGTCATGTTCACATAGTTCTCGAACCCGTAGGGTCCGCAAGTTTCATGTTCGATGACGATTTGTATTATGAGTTATGTGATTTGATGACCAAGATTGTTTGAGTCCCGGATGAGATCACAAACGAATGAGGAGTCTCAAATGGTCGATAGGTAAAGATTCGATATTGAAGGTTCCATTCAGACATCGGAATGGTTCCGAGTGATTCGGCATTTTTCGAGTATCGGAGGTTACTGACCCCCCTGGGGAAATCATGGACCTTATGGACCATGGAAGAGAAGAGGGACATCCCACAAGGGGAGGCCCCCCACAAGTGGAGTCCGAATAGAAGGGAGGGGCGCGCCCCCTTTCCCTCCTCCTCTCTCCTTCCCCTTTTTCCCTCCAAGAAAGGAAGGAGGGGGCGAATCCTATTTGGACCGGAGTCCGTAGGACTTCCCCTGGCGCGCCTCTAGGGACGGCCTCCTCCCCCCTCCTTTATAGACGGAGGGGGCACCCCAAAGGCACAAAAGTCTTCTCTAGCTGTGTGCGTGCCCTCCACAGTTACACACCATGGTCATATCGTCAGAGTGCTTTGGCAAAGCCCTGAGCCGTAACTCATCATCACCGCCGCCACGCTGTCAGCCGTGGCTGACGGAACTCTACTCGACCTCAAAACTGGATCAAGAGCTCGAGGGACGCCATCGAGCTGAATGTGTGCTGAACACGGAGGTGCCATACGCTCGTTGCTTGATCGTTGAATCGCCAAGATGTTCACTACATCAACCAGATTACTAAACGCCCGCTTTGGTCTACGAGGGTATGTGGACACACTCTCTCTCGGTGCTATGCATCTCCTAGATAGATCTTGTGTGATCGAGAATTATTTTGAAATATGCCTTCCAACACCAGAACAGCACGATCCGCCCCATTCATTTGTAGCGTATGCTTTTGAGCACGCTGCTAAAGTTGCACATAGTGGTAGCGCAGATATCTCTCCATGCTCGCCTGTAGTGCAAGCATCTATATAATCCGCTTAAAATTTAAAATCCATTAACAGAGAGTTGTTGTGTTTGAATTTTGCAACTTCTTTCAAGAAAGACACATGCACACTAAATATTGAAACAGAAAATCCCATGTATACAAACTTTTGTAGTCAAATAAACGACAATGCTATACCATCTCTCTCCAAACCGGATCATCCCTACTAGGAAACTGCTTATAGATAGAAGTTTACCAAGAGCGAAGTTTTACCCCAGGCTACTAGTAATTACTAGTAGCGCAGGTAGAAAACACGCTACTACTAACATATAGCAGCAGCGTTTTTGTTTGGGCCATTAGTATTACATGGGTCATAGTAGCATCTGTAGCCCACTTAGCTGTAGCGCTTGTTCCGAAGGGCGCTACAGCTAGTGGGCTTAGCAAGAGCGCAGTGCTCCAACCAGCACTACTACTATAGCTAAAGAAAGTCGCCCATGAGCCAAGACACCCTCGCTCTCACACAATCCTCCGCTCGACGCCGCCATGTCAGCGGGTTTGGGTTCGCCTCGCCGCCTATCCTCACGACGGTGCCGCGTATATTGTTGGGGAACGAGTAATTTCAAAAATTCCTACGCACACGCAAGACCATGGTGATGGCATAGCAACGAGAGGGAGAGTGTCCGCCCACGCACTGTGAGATCGTAAGCGAAGCGCTATAACAACGCTGTTGATGTAGTCGACGCCTTCACGATCCGACCGATCCAAGTACCGAACGACGCACCTTCGTGTTCAGCACACGCTCAGCTCGATGACGATCCCCGGCCCGATCCAGAAAGCGCCGGGATGAGTTCCACAAGACGACGCGCAGGACGATGATGATGCTCCACTCGACGCAGGGCTTCGCTTAAGCTCCGCGACGCTATGACTTCACCGGCGCAGGGCTTCGCTTAAGCCCGCGACGATATGACCAAGTGGAATATGGTGGAGGGGGCACCGACACGGCTAAGGAACGATCCGTAGATCAACTTGTGTGTCATGGGTGCCCCTTGCCTCAGATATAAAGGAGCAAGGGGTGCGGCCAGCCTGGGCAAGGCCGAGGAGTCCTACTCCCACCGAGTAGGACTCCCCTTCCTAGTTGGAATAGGATTGGGAGGGAAGAGGGAAGGGGCCGCCGCCTCTCCTTGTCCACCCGGACTAGAGGGGAGGGGGCGCGCCTGCCTGGCCGCCCTTTCCTCTTTCTCCCCTATGGCCCATAAAGGCCCATAGACCCCGGGGTTCCGTAACCCCCGTGTTCCGAACTTCCTGCTTTCATCCGAACCTTCCAAGTCCAAACATAGGCTTCCAATATATCAATCTTTATGTCTCACCATTTCGAGACTCCTCATGTCCGTGATCACATCCGGGACTCAACAACCTTCGCTACATCAATACTTATAAACTCATAATGAACTGTCATCAAACGTTAAGCGTATGGACCTACGGGTTCGAGAACTATGTAGACATGACCTAGAACCATTCTCGGTCAATAACCAATAGCGGAACCTGATGCCCATATTGGTTCCTACATATTCTACGAAGATCTTTATCGTCAAACCGATAACGACATACGTTGTTCCTTTGTCATCGGTATGTTACTTACCTGAGATTCGATCGCTTGTATCCAATACCTAGTTCAATCTCGCACGGTAAGTCTCTTTACTCGCTCGTAATACATCATCTCACAACTAACTCATTAGTTGCAATGCTTGCAAGGCTTATGTGATGTGTATTACCGAGAAGGCCCAGATACCTCTCCCACAATCGGAGTGACAAAACCTAATCTCGATTCATGCCAACTCAACATATACTTTTGGAAACACCTGAGAGTACCTTTATAATCACCCAGTTACGCCAGGACGCTTGGTAGCACACAAAGTGTTCCTCCGTAAACGGAGTTGCATTATCTCATAGTTTCGTGAACTTTGTATAAGTCATGAAGAAAGCATAAGCAACATACTAAACGATCAAGTGCTAAGCTAACGGAATGGGTCAAGTCAATCACATCATTCTCCTAATGATGTGATCTCGTTAATCAAATGACAACTCATGTCTATGGTTAGGAAACATAACCATCTTTGATTTAACGAGCTAGTAAAGTAGAGGCATACTAGTGACACTGCTTGTCTACGTATTCACACATGTATTATGTTTCCGTTAATACAATTCTAGCATGAATAATAAACATTTATCATGATATAAGGAAATAAATGATAACTTTATTATTGCCTCTAGGCATATTTCCTTCAGCTCCCACTTGCACTAGAGTCAATAATCTAGATTACACAAGAATGATTCTAACACCCATGGAGTCTTGGTGCTGATCATGTTTTCCTCGTGGAAGAGGCTTAGTCAACGGTCTGCAACATTCAGATCCTTATGTATCTTGCAAATCTCTATGTCTCCCACTGGACTTGGTCCCAATGGAATTGAAGCGCCTCTTGATATGCTTGGTCCTCTTGTGAAATCTGGATTCCTTTGCCAAGGCAATTGCACCAAGATTGTCACAGTAAGATCTTCATTGGTCCCGATGCACTAGGTATGACACCTAGATCGGAAATGAACTCTTTCATCCAGACTCTTCATTTGCTGCTTCCAAGCAGCTATGTACTCCGCTTCACATGTAGATCCCGCCACGACGCTTTGTTTAGAACTGCACCAACCGACAGCTCCACCGCTTAATAAAAATACGATCCGTTTATGCGATTTAGAATCGTCTCGATCAGTGTCAAAGCTTGCATCGACGTAACCATTTACGATTAGCTCTTTGTCACCTCCATATACGTAGAAACATATCCTTAGTCCTTTTCGGTATTTCAGATGTTCTTGACCGCTGTCCAAAGGATCCACTCGATTACTTTGGTACCTTCCTGCCAAGCTTATTGCTACACACGCCGTGTCTGGCACACAGCATTGCATACATGATAGAGCCTATGGCTGAAGCATAGGAACATTTTTCATTTTCTCTATCTTCTCGCTGTGGTCGGGCATTGAGTCTGACTCAATTTCACACCTTGTAACACAGGTAAAAGACCTTTTCGCCTCGATCCATTTTGAACTTTTTCAAAACTTTATCAAGGTATGTGCTTTGTGAAAGTCCAATTGCTGCCTTGATCTATCTCTATAGATCTTAATGACCAATATGTAAGCAGCTTCACCGAGGTCTTTCATTGAAAAACTTTTATTCAAGTATCCTTTTATGCTCTCCAGAAATTCTATATCATTTCCAATTAACAATATGTCGTCCACATATAATATTAGAAATGCTACAGAGCTCCCACTCACTTTCTTGTAAATACAGGCTTCCAAAAGTCTCAGATAAAACCATATGCTTTGATCACACTATCAAAGCGCTTATTCCAACTCCGAGAGGCTTGCACCAGCACCATAAATTGATTGCTGGAGCTTGCACACTTTGTTAGCACCTTTGGATCAACAAAACCTTTTGGTTGCATCATATACAACTCTTCTTCTAGAAATCCATTCAAGAATGCAGTTTTACATCCATTTGCCAAATTTCATAATCATAAAATGCAGCAATTGCTAACATGATTCGACAGACTTAAGCATCGCCACGGGTGAGAAAGTCTCATCGAGTCAACCCCTTGAACTTGTCGAAAACCTTTGCAACAAGTCGAGCTTTATAGATAGTTATGTTACCATCAGCCGGCCTTCTTCTTAAAGATCCATTTATTCTCAATGGCTTGCCGATCATCGGGCAAGTCAACCAAAGTCCATACTTTGTTCTCATACATGGATCCCATCTCAGATTTCATGGCTTCAAGCCATTTTATGGAATCTGGCTCACCATCGCTTCTTCATAGTTCGTAGGTTCACCATGATCTAGTAGCATGACTTCCGTATTAGGATTGCCGCATCACTCAAAAGCGGATTTTATTCTCGTTGATCTACAAGTTCAAAGGACAACTTGATCTGAAGTTTCATGATCATTATCATTATCTTCCTCGCTAATTGGGTAGGTGTCACGTAAACCGATTTCTGTGATGAACTACTTTCCAATAAGGAGCTGGTACTATTACCTCATCAAGTTCCACTTTCCTCCCACTCACTTCTTTCGAGAGAAACTCCTTCTAGAAAGGATCCATTCTTAGCAACGAATGTCTTGCCTTCGATCTGTGATAGAAGGTATACCCAATTGTCTCCTTTGGGTATCCTATGAAGACACATTTTCCGATTTGGGTTCAAGCTTATCAAGTTGAAGGTTTTCACATAAGCATCGCAACCCCAAACTTTCGAAACCACAACTTTGGTTTCTTGCTAAACCATAGTTCATAAGGTGTCGCCTCAACGGATTTTGACGGTGTCCTATTTAACGTGAATGCGGCCGCCTCTAAAGCATAACCCCAAAACAATTATGTAAATCGAAATAGACCTCATAGATCGCACCATATCTAGTAAAGCACGACACGACGCTCGACACACCATTACGCTGTGGTGTTCCTGGTATGGAGTTGCTAAACTATTCCGCATTGCTTTAAATGTAGACCAAACTCAGAATCTCAAATATTCTCCTCCACGATCAGATCGAGAAACTTTATTTTCTTGTTACGATGATTTTCAACTTCACTCTGAAATTCTTTGAACTTTTCAAATGTTTCAGATTTATGCTTCATCAAGTAGATATACCCGTATCCGCTTAAATCATCTCGTGAAGGTGAGAAAATAACGATATCCGCCACGAGCTTCAACATTCATCGACCACATACATCTGTATGTATGATTTCCAATAAGTCTGCTGTTCTCTCCATACAACCGAGAACAGTGTTTTAGTCATCTTGCCCATGAGGCACGGTTCGCAAGTACCAAGTGATTCATAATCAAGTGATTCCAAAAGTCCATCCGTATGGAGTTTCTTCATGCTTTTACAATCGATATGACCTAAACGGCAAAGTACACAAATAAGTTGCACTATCATTATCAACTCGCATCTTTGGCTTCGACATTATGAATATGTATCACTATGTCGAGATTCAACAAGAATAGACCATTCTTCAAGGGTGCATGACCATAAAAGATATTACTCATATAAATAGAACAACCATTATTCTCTGATTTAAATGAATAACCGCCTCAAGGCATCAAACAAGATCCAGATATAATGTTCATGCTCAACGCTGGCACCAAATAACAATTATTTAGGTCTAAAACTAATCCCAAGGTAGATGTAGAGGTAGCGTGTCAATCATGATCACATTGACTTTGGAACCGCTTTCCACGCCAGCATCGTCACCTTGTCCTTTGCCGTTGCTCGCTTATTCAGTAGTCCCTGCTTCGAGTTGCAAATATTAGCAACAGTAACCAGATCAAATACCCAAGTGCTACTACGAGCTCTAGTAAGGTACACATCAATAACATGTATATCACATATACCTTTGTTCACCTTGCCATCCTTTTTATCCGCCAAATACTTGGGGCAGTTCCGCTCAAAGGTCCAGCCTGCTTGCAAAGAAAACACTTAGTTTGTGCTTAGGTCCAGACTGGGTTTCTTCTCTGAGCAGCAACTTTCTTGCTGTTCTTTTGAAGTTTCCTTCTTCTTCCCTTTGCCCTTTTTCTTGAAACTAGTGGTCTTGTTGACCATCAACACTTGATGCTCTTTTCTGATTTCTACCTCCGCTGCTTTTAGCATTGTAAGAGCTCAGAATTGTCTTAGTCATCCCTTGCATATTATAGTTCATCACGGCTCTTGTAGCTTGGTGGCAGTGATTGAGAATTTCGTCAATGACACTATCATCCGGAAGATTAACTCCCAGCTGAATTAAGTGATTATTATACCTGCACATTTTGAGTATGTGCTCACCGACAAACTATTCTCCTCCATCTTGCAGCTATAGAACTTATTGGAGACTTCATATCTCTCAATCCGGCATTTGCTTGAAATATTAACTTCAACTCCGGAACATCTCATATGCTGCATGACGCTCAAAACGCCGTTGAAGACCCGGTTCTAAGCCGTAGCATGGCACATCGAACTATAGAGTAGTCATCAGCTTTTATCTACGGGTTCATGACAACTTGATCTGAAGTTTCATGATCATTATCATTATCTTCCTCGCTAATTGGGTAGGTGTCAGTAAACCGATTTCGTGATGAACTACTTTCCAATAAGGAGCTGGTACTATTACCTCATCAAGTTCCACTTTCCTCCCACTCACTTCTTTCGAGAGAAACTCCTTCTAGAAAGGATCCATTCTAGCAACGAATGTCTTGCCTTCGGATCTGTGATAGAAGGTATACCCAATTGTCTCCTTTGGGTATCCTATGAAGACAATTTTTCCGATTTGGGTTCAAGCTTATCAGGTTGAAGGTTTTTCACATAAGCATCGCAACCCCAAACTTTCGAAACGACAACTTTGGTTTCTTGCTAAACCATAGTTCATAAGGTGTCGCCTCAACGGATTTTGACGGTGTCCTATTTAACGTGAATGCGCCGCCTCTAAAGCATAACCCCAAAACAATTGGTAAATCGGAAATAGACCTCATAGATCGCACATATCTAGTAAAGACGACACGACGCTCGACACACCATTACGCTGTGGTGTTCCCGGTATGTGAGTTGCTAAACTATTCCGCATTGCTTTAAATGTAGACCAAACTCAGAACTCAAATATTCTCCTCCACGATCAGATCGAGAAACTTTATTTTCTTGTTACGATGATTTTCAACTTCACTCTGAAATTCTTTGAACTTTTCAAATGTTTCAGATTTATGCTTCATCAAGTAGATATACCCGATTGCTTAAATCATCTGTGAAGGTGAGAAAATAACGATATCCGCCACGAGCTTCAACATTCATCGGACCACATACATCTGTATGTATGATTTCCAATAAGTCGTTGTTCTCCATACAACCGGAGAACAGTGTTTTAGTCATCTTGCCCATGAGGCACGGTTCGCAAGTACCAAGTGATTCATAATCAAGTGATTCCAAAAGTCCATCTGTATGGAGTTTCTTCATGCTTTTAACCGATATGACCTAAACGGCAAGTGCCACAAATAAGTTGCACTATCATTATCAACTCTATCTTTTGGCTTCGACATTATGAATATGTGTATCACTACCGTCGAGATTCAACAAGAATAGACCATTCTTCAAGGGTGCATGACCATAAAAGATATTACTCATATAAATAGAACAACCATTATTCTCTGATTTAAATGAATAACCGCCTCCAAACAAGATCCAGATATAATGTTCATGCTCAACGCTGGCACCAAATAACAATTATTTAGGTCTAAAACTAACTCAAGGTAGATGTAGAGGTAGGTTGATCGCGATCACATTGACTTTGGAACCGCTTTCCCACGCCAGATCGTCACCTTGTCCTTTGCCGTTGCTCGCTTATTCCGTAGTCCCTGTTTGAGTTGCAAATATTAGCAATGTAACCAGTATCAAATACCCAGGTGCTACTACGAGCTCTAGTAAGGTACACATCAATAACATGTATATCACATATACCTTTGTTCACCTTGCCATCCTTTTTATCCGCCAAATACTTGGGGCAGTTCCGCTTCCAAAGGTCCACCGCTTGAAGAAAAACATTAGTTTGTGCTTAGGTCCGCATTTGGGTTTTTTCTCTTGAGCAGCAACTTTCTTCTGTTCTTTTTGAAGTTTCCCTTCTTCTTCCCGTTGTCCTTTTCTTGAAACTAGTGGTCTTGTTGACCATCAACACTTGATGCTCTTTCTGATTTCTACCTCCCGCTTTTAGCATTGCAAGAGCTCAGGAATTGTCTTAGTCATCCCTTGCATATTATAGTTCATCACGGCCTTGTAGCTTGGTGGCGTGATTGGAGAATTCTTCAATGACACTATCATCCGGAAGATTAACTCCCGCTGAATTAAGTGATTATTATACCCGCACATTTTGAGTATGTGCTCACCGATGTAACTATTCTCCTCCATCTTGCAGCTATAGAACTTATTGGAGACTTCATATCTCTCAATCCGCATTTGCTTGAAATATTAACTTCAACTCCGGAACATCTCATATGCTGCATGACGCTCAAAACGCCGTTGAAGACCCGGTTCTAAGCCGAAGCATGGCACATCGAACTATAGAGTAGTCATCAGCTTTGCTTTCGCCAGACGCTCACAACTTCGCTGTTCTCAAAGCAGGTTCGGCACCCAGCGGTGCTTCCAGGACGTAATTCTTCCGTGCAGCAATAAGGATAATCTCGTTACGGACCCAGTCCGTAATTGCTACCATCATCTTTCAACTTTGCTTTCAAGGAACGCATTAAAATTCAACGAACAACAGCACGAGCCATCTATCTACAGAAACATAGACAAGCAAAATACTATCAGTACTAAGTTCATGATAAATTTAAGTTCAATTAATCATATTAAAAACTCCCACTTAGACAGATATCTCTAGTCATCTAAGTGATTACGTGATCCAAATCAACTAAACCATAACCAATCATCACGTGAGATGGAGTAGTTTTCAATGGTGAACATCACTATGTTGATCATATCTACTATATGATTCACGCCGACCTTTCGGTCTCCGTGTTCCGAGGCCATATCTGCATATGCTAGGCTCGCAAGTTTAACCCGAGTATTTCAGGTGCAAAACTAGCTTGCACCTGTAGATGGACGAGAACTTATCACACCCGATCATCACGGGTGTCCGGGTACTACAACTTTAGCAACGGTGCATACCTGGAGAACACTTTGATAATTTTAGTGAGAGATCATCTTATAATGCTACCGCCAATCAAGCAAGATAAGATGCATAAAGGATAAACATCACATGCAATCAATATAAGTGATATGATATGGTCATCATCATCTTGTGCTTGTGATTCCATCTCCAAGCAACCCATGATCACCATCGCCACCGGCGCGACACCTTGATCTCCATCGTAGCATCGTTGTCGCCTCGCCAACTATTGCTTCTACGACTATCGCTATGCTTAGTGATAAAGTAAAGCAATTACATGGCGCTTGCATTTCATACAATAAAGCGACAACCATATGGTTCTGCCAGCCGGATAACTCGGTTACAAAACATGATCATCTCATACAATAAAATATAGTATCACGCCTTGACCACATCACATCACAACATGCCCTGCAAAAACAAGTTAGACGCCCTCTACTTTGTTGTTGCAAGTTTTACGTGGCTGCTACGGGCTGAGCAAGAACCGTTTACCTACGCATCAAAACCACAACGATAGTTTGTCAAGTTGGTGCTGTTTTAACCTTCGCAAGGACCGGGCGAGCCACACTCGGTTCAACTAAAGTGAGAGAGATGACACCCGCTGGTCACCTTTAAGCAACTAGTGCTCAAGCGGTGAAACCAGTCTCGCGAAGCGCACGCTGAATGTCGGTCCGGCCGCTTCATCTCACAATACCGCTGAACCAAAGTATGACATGCTGGTAAGCAGATGACTTATATCGCCCACAACTCACTTGTGTTCTACCTGCATATGACATCAACCGATAAAACCAGGCTCGATGCCACGTTGGGGAACGAGTAATTTCAAAAAATTCCTACACACACGCAAGACCATGGTGATGGCATAGCAACGAGAGGGAAGAGGTCCTCCACGCACTGTGAGACCGTAAGCGAAGCGCTATAACAACGTGGTTGATGTAGTCGACGCCTTCACGATCCGACCGATCCAAGTACCGAACGATGGCACCTCCGGTTCAGCACACGCTCAGCTCGGACGATCCCCGGCCCGATCCAGCAAAGCTCGGGATGAGTTCCACAAGACGACGGTGTGGTGACGATGATGATGGTCCATCGACGCAGGGCTTCGCTAAGCTCCGACGTTATGACTTCACCGCGCAGGCTTCCAAGCCCGCGACGATATGACCGGTGGAATATGGTGGAGGGGGCACCGCACGCTAAGGAACGATCCGAGATCAACTTGTGTGTCATGGGGTGCCCCTTGCCCCGGATATAAAGGAGCAAGGGGGGCCAGCCCAGGGGGCCGAGGAGTCCTACCCCACCGAGTAGGACTCCCTTCCTAGTTGGAATAGGATTGGGAGGGAAGAGGGAAGGGGGCGCCCTTCTCCTTGTCCTATTCGGATTAGAGGGGAGGGGGGCGCGCCTGCCCTGGCCGCCCTTTCCTTCTTCTCCCTATGGCCCATCAAGGCCCATAGATTCGGGGTTCCGTAATCCTTTCGGGAGCAGCAGCAATCACAACACCTGGCCCGTGACTCTATGTATGTATAACCTTCCTCCTTGGATGCATGAAGCGGAAGTTCATTATGATGCTTCTCATCCAAGGCCCTAAGCAACCCGGCAACGACATTGATGTACCCAAGGCCATTAGTTGAAGAACTTTACAGCTGTGGAATGGAAACGTACGACGGGATGAGCACAAAAGGAGGAATTTGACATAAAGGCGTTGTTGTTCGTGACCATCAACGATTGGCCCGCTCAAGAACCTTCGTGACGATAAACAAGGGATACCACGATGCACGCACTGCTTTTGACACCGATAGTATATACCTGCTGTTGCAGAAGAATGTGTACCTGGGCCATCGCCGATTTCTTCCAGAACATCAATGTCTAAACAAAGGCAAGCATTTCAGCAAGCAGGCAGATCACCGAAGAAGCCCGCCATGCGCATCGTGATCACATACTTGCTATGGTCAATGATTTACACGTAATTGGAAAGGGTCCCGGAGGACTAGCTGTCCAATGACGCCGAGAATCACGCACCCATGTGGAAGAAGAAATCTATATTTTGGGACCTACCCCACCGAAAGACCTAGAGGTCCGCTTTTCGACGACGGATGCACGTGACGAAGAACCTTTATGTGAACCTGCTAGGCTTTGGGCGTATGGAAGACAAAAGATACACCCGAGGCACGAGGACCTGCAACGCCAGTAACGAAAAAGAGGGCATGCCTCCAAGCAGATGAAGGTCCTGCCGCCTACGCCTACAAAGAAGAGAAATAATATTCTTTCAATGCCTGCTCAAGATGAAGGTCCGACTGGCTTCTCGTCGAATATAAAGGAATAATAAATATGCCGAGAAAAGTTCCGTAACCTAAAGTCTCATGACTGCCACGTGATTATGACGCAAATCGCTTCCGTTGCATTGAGGGGGCTTCTACCGAAAACGTCCGATTAGCCATTGTGAAGCTATGTGCATTCCTCAATGCAATATCTCGAAGGTGATCGATCCAGAAATCGTATCAACGCTAAGGAGTGATGGCGAATGTCTTTTCAGTTTCGAGCTGGTGTTCCCACCATCCTTCTTCAATATCATGGCGACGCCCTAGTTCATCTAGTCGATTTAGATTGTCCTTCGGGGCCCGATTTACACAATATGTACCCCTTGAGAGGTTCATGGAGTCCCAAGAAATATGTTCAGAATCGCTTAGGCCGAAGGAAGCATCTCCATGGGCCATCAAACGAGGATGTCATCGGGTTTTGTGTTGACTTCATTCCTGGCTTAAGAAGATAGGTCTCCCTAAATCATGTATGAGGAGACTGACCGAAAAGGCACGCTTGGAAGAGACTCAATAATATGCAGGACGGATATTCTTGGTCTCAAGCACACCTACGCTTCTACAGAACTCTACCTTGGTGACCCCTGTATGTCGATGAACACAAGAACAACAGGCCCAATCACCCGGAGCAAAGGCGACGACGGATTACATGTGAACACAACAGACTTTCAGCAGTTGGTTGGAAACACGCCTCGAGGTGACAGCACTGTTTGTGATGAGCTGTACTTGTTGTCCAGGGACCATCTTCGACTGTAATGATTTGGAAAGGATAGATAAATGGGAATACATTTTACACGATTGACCAAGATGAAAAGAGCACCAACCAAAACAGCGTGTCCGCTTGATGCAGCAACCGACAAGGAAATGACACATATTATGGTTACATAGTAGACATATGGGAACTTGACTACGGAGTAGATTTAAGGTCCTTTGTTTAAGTGCAAGTGGGTCAACTGTCAGAGGCGGGGTATGTGTAGACCCACAAGACGGAATGACAACAAAGGATCTGAAAAATCTTGGGTACACTAACCGCTCATTCTAGCCAATGATGTGGCACAGGTTATCTATGAAGGACATGTCTACCATACCGAGGAAAAGAAAAGATAAGGAAGAGAATACATCATACAATGAGCCAAAGCGCATAGTTCTTTTCAGAAAAAGGGACATCCAGGAGTGGAGGGCAACAGACATGTCTCAAGAGTATGAAAAGTTTCATGAAATTCTTCAAAGTCAAGGCTGACCCAAGCATCCCGATAAACGATGAAGATTATCCATGGTTACGCGCAATAAGCAATCGACAAGCGGAAGAAAAGTGAAGACTTTCTCCCCAACTATTATGATGATACCATGCCAACTTTGTAACAGACGAGTATGATACCATTGTCCGTTTTGTACTCACACCGGTTTATAAGCCCGTCCCTCTACACGCCTTGTTGAGCTCACAAACTTGTGATTCACACAAATTTCAAAGAAAACTAATGGCACAAACAGAAAGTTTATAATTTTGCTGACCTAAAAGCAAAAAGAATTAAAAAATAAAGCAAAAAACCAAAAGAAAATAAAATAAATAAATAAAGCAAAAAAGTGTTTTCAAATAATAAAAATAGCAACAATAAGTATTTTGTTGTAAGTACAAACAAAATAAAATATATAAAGCAATAAGAAAACAAAAAGTGTTTTCAAATTTGAAAACTAATGGCACTAACAGAAAGTTTATAATTTTTCTAAATCTAAAAGCAAAAAGAATTAAAAATAAAGCAAAAACAACAAAAAATGCAGAAAGCAAAACAAAAAACTGAAAAAAATAAAATAGCAACAATAAGTATTTTGTTAAAGTAGAAACAAAATAAAATAAATAAAGCAACAAAGAAAACAAGAAACAAAAAAAAAGTGCCACCCATCGGGCCCCCACGGCCTGAATACGACTAGAAACCCTACCATGGGCCAGGATTCGTGCACGGAGGCCCAAGAGGCCACAGCACGGATTGCACGGTTAGTTCGAAGCCTGAAGTTGAGAGGAGCTCGAGAGGGTGGCGACAGCGCTTATAAACCACTCGAGCTCTCTCAACTAGCGAGGTGGGACTAAACTTTTCGCGCCGCTGAAGCACAAGGTTTGTCCTCAGCCGTGGCACCAACCGACTAGTGGGCATTGGTCCGGTTCGTGGCTCCAATCGGGACTAATGGTCTTTAGTCCCGGTTGGTGCCACCAACCGACCAAAGGCCGCTTCCCCGCCTTTTGCTGCTGGAAATTTATTTGGTCCCTGGTGGCACCAACCGACTAGTAGGCATTAGTCCTTGGTGCCAATAACCGACTAATGCACTTGCTATATAAGAAAACACTTGGGAAATTTCAGATTTTCGCCAGCCTTCGATGACGCTGAGCACATTGACGCCGCCAGTTGCCCTCGAGCGCTTTGCCGCTTCGCCGTCGTTGCCGCCGCCCAAGCTCGCTGCCCGACGCTGGCCTCCCGCCCACCACCGTCAAGGCTTCTGTCTCGACGCCCGCCTCACGCCGCCTCAGCCAGGTTCGGCTGTCCGCTGCCGCCACGCCCCCTGTTCCCGACGCCACGCCCCCTGCCCGCCCGCCTCGTCGCTGCCCGCCACGCCCACCACCGCCGCCCGCGCCTGCCCACGCCACGCCTGCCCGCCCACGCCATCCGCGCCTCTGCCCCGACTCCCCGCCATCTCGCCGAGCTGGTCCGGCCACGCCTCCTTTCATATTTTTTTCATATATATGTGCCATTCGTGACCCGCCTGACAAGTACCATGGTTGATCGGCATATGATGGTATGTTGCATTTACTGTAGTTTTTAGAGTAATTTGATGATATGCTTTATTGCTATACTTAGTGTAGAGTCCGATGATATATATGCTTAGTGAATCTTATATGCTTTATTGTTATACTTAGTGTAGAGTCCGATCATATATATGCTTAGTGAATCTTATATTCTTAGTGAATCTTATATGCTTTATTGTTATACTTAGTGTAGAGTCCGATCATATATATGCTTAGTGAATCTTATATGCTTAGTGAATCTTATATGCTTTATTGTTAAACTTAGTGTAGAGTCCGAAGGATATATATATATACTTAGTGTAGAGTCCAATGATGTATATGCTTAGTGTAGAGTCCCATGATATATATGCTTCGTGGTAGAATGTGTGAGGCTACTTATTAATCGATATGTTTTTCTTATTAAGAAATTGCCAAAGAGTCTATCTAAGAGTTGTGGTATCAAGCTTGATGAAGAAGGCTCTGTTGGAATACGCCTTACGGCAAGGCTCTGCACACCACTTGTGCGCACGGCATGGGACACGGATTTGTCGCATACTCTTCAACTCGGTTGGGTGGAAGAGCCTCACGGGCAAGAATCTTCATGTTGGACAAGCAATCCTCATTACTATCAGGAAAACTCACCGCCCAGGCTTGAGGATGATGGCCATTATCGACATCATCTAGAACTTCATATGCATGCATGTGGCTGTTGGAGCCATATATATGCTAGTATGACTACCTAGTAGAATTATCATCTATGATCTATCCATGCATTGTAGACTCACTATATGAGTTTGTGAGATTGTGTGGTTATATTAAATGTGGTACTGTCATTAATGTTTGTGAGATGGTTCTGTGAACTTAATTTATTTGCACTGGACTTGTCTTTGATTTCCATGAATATTGCACCTGAATGTGTTTTTATTTCTATTTGCCTAGTAGTAGCATGGGGAGTAAATAGGGTGCTACTACTACGTGATGATAGTAGTAGCTGCAGGAGGAAGCAGCACTACTAATAAGTATTTTAGCTGCAACACTTGTTTAGAAACGCTACTAGTAAATAATAGCTGTAGCGCCTAGCAGTAGTGATGGGTGTTCGCGCTACTGGTATGTAAAAACCAGCGCCACTAGTAAGCTTTTCTTCAGTAGTGCATGCTTCACACCTTCAAACTTCAAATATCCCGTGGAGATCCCTTTGGTTTCTAAGGAACATATATGAAAACATCTAAAGTACACTTTGTAATTATAACCACAGTTTCAAGTTGTCATATAACGACCATGCCAAGTTTCATTTTTTAGACCGTATTTACATTTTTTAAATTCAGAAACAATTACAACGCCATAGTCATCGATCATCATTTGGTCGCCATCGGCCCCGCGACAGGCTCCTATTGCTGCCTATCCCGCCCAGCTGGACGATGACTGACTCTAGATGGCGCTCCTCCCATCACAGTCAGCCATCGCCCTTGTCCTGCCAACGACGCCATTGCCCAGGCTTCAGCTGCTTCAGCTTCAGAGGAGGACAAATGAAGAAAAAGTAGCAAAGTACAAACGCCAACTCTGCTTCAGGTCATCACTCTGTTCCTTTCTCATACTCTCGCCTATTCTTCACTCCCCACATCGTCAGAGTTGCCGGTCATCATTGTCGGTCGCCACCGCCACTGCACCTGACTCCTATAGACCCGGCTGTCGCCCCAGCCAGACTACTTCCCCCTATCGACATGCTCTTCCTACCGGCTGACATCGCCATCGCCCGGCCGATCACAAGAATCTTTCCCTGCCTCCTCTGCTCCACGAGAAGGAGGACAAATGAAACAGAAAATAGCAAAAGTACAAACATGAGCTCTACTTTGATGTTCAGAAATTATGAAACCAAAATGGTTGAGAAAATTTGTACAAACGTGTTGACAGGGTATGTGTGGTGGGATGGATGACTGCATTTTTTTTCAATCGCTGCTGGAGCCATGTAGAAAGCTTCTTTATCGCAGGACAGTTCTTAATTATAAGTTCTTGATGAAACATTTATGGCTAGTGGCGAGTGGCAGTCCAACGGCCTAAAGTTCCCGCTGCAAGAAAAACAGTTATTTTCAATGTTAAAAGTCAGTTGTAGGAGGGAGAGAAAATTCTAAAAGAGAACTAACAGGAGGGAACCAATAAGTTATTTGTTACAAAAACTTATTAGTATAGCCTGTTGTACGGTTGAAAAAAACTAGTGTTAACAATCTTTTTGTACATACAAGGAATGAAAAAAAAATCTAAAATGAAAACAACGGTAGAGATTTTTAAAAAGACTTACATCACTGGTTAGTGACGCCAGGTTAGCTAGCATAGCTGGCTCATGAATAACCGTCATCGGTGGTGCCTCAGCAGACCTGTTCAACCGGCTAGCTAGCATAGCTGGTGCAGGAATTCTTTCCTCGGCGATGAATAACTCAGTACCAGGATTTTTGAACCGCTAGATACGTTTCTCAGCCACCGGTGTGGTACTAATCAAACGTCGAACCGACCGGCGCGCTCGTTCCAGGTCCACGGTCGCTGGGCCCTTGCCGTGTTCAGCCCACCAGGTAAGTTTTTTTTTGATGGTACAGCGCACCAGGTAAATTTTTTTCTTGATGGTACAGCCCACCAGGTAAGTTAATTGCATAGAGAAAACAACCGAGCTTAGCTAATCTGGACGTACCGCTTGGCCGCCCTGTTCTTGGGCCCACCATCAGCTACGTCGTTAATCGACAAGAGGGAAGAAAAGGCCAACTCGTCTACTTGTCCTAAGACAGATCCTCACCGGTGTTCCTGTTGGTAATTTCTTTTGCACCGCATAGTGTTAACTTTACACGTACATTAGCACATATTGTTGAACTTACTGCCTACCCTCTCACTAGTAGAAAATAGCGCTGGTTCTGGCCGAATCGAAAGACATTAGTCCCGTCCTATTACGGACCGACCAATGGGTGCATCAATCCCACCGAGCGCTGGCGCCGGCCGGCCTTGGCAGGCACAGCACTGTCGCTCAATTTTAGTCTTTCCTGCACATCGGCAGGTCGAAGCTTGACGACGACGCTCCTTGAATGGGCACGCCAGACTTCGAAGACGGCGAGGAGCGCCGCGCGCCGCTTCGCGGCGCAACACCGCCGAGGCCGTGATTTAGGAGGAGTCATCACATCGACGACAGCGACGACGACGACGCGCCGCCGCCACCAGTCCGCCATGGCGACGCCGGGAGGGGTCCAACAGGCCGCCAATAAGGAGGAGAAGGCCGACGATGGCGGCGGCGACGGCAACTACTGGCGCCAGTTTTTTAGATTAGTTTATATATTTACTATGTATGTAATAAAATCTGCAAACATGTCTAATATATGCCCAAGTTTGCCTAAATTTGTCGTGGTTTAGAATTTCGCCAAACTTTGCCTAAATTTACATATTTTTTTAACGCTACTGGGCGGCTCATGCAAGCGGTTGGGGACCAACTCCCCTGGCCTATTTTTGGCACCGGTCATCACCAAAGGGCGATTTTAGGCACCTCGGCCAACGGCTGGAGATGCTCTAAGCATGCCAACAACTAAACTAAAGAAAAATAACTCAATGGATAACAAATCTATAGCCGCACAAACGCAGATCACCTCTAGTTTCACCTACTGTTCTAGCATTTTACCTTTTGCAATCTCCCAAACAAACCTACTGGTTGAAAGTTTATTCATCCTTCAATGCTATCTCATCATTCATTCTAAACCTACGATCAAACCAACGTCACGCCAATCTAAACAATCATTCCTGCATATGCTTGAACTCCAGCATTCATGAATTCATACATGCGTGTCCACGCCAGTGATTTTGGGTCAAGCTGTTCAATCGACTGCTCGGATGCTTGCAGCCTTTCTTCCGCCGCCATCTCGGCGCATAGATCTGGCCATCAGCGCTGACCACTTCCATCGACGGCAATAGATCCGCCATAGGTACTGCCACCAGGTAGCGCGCTTCATGGAAATCTCGTTGTCGCACCTCTTTCAACTCCGCTGTCCTGCTTACAAGGAATCTTGATACATGAGATAGATTTACTACTTCTAACCCACAAGTAAATTGATTAACAGTAGGCTGGGCTAATGGAGTACTTCTTAATCGGTTGCATCAAAACTCCATTTGCGCCATTGGTATGCGTAAACTTTGCCAACAATCTCTACCCCAGAAAGCACAACTCACAAAGGCTAAATCACCACTGGCTAGATATGGAAGGCAACTGCAACCAAGACCGTCCTTGCATTTAGTGTGTCACAAATCACAATGTGCACGCCCAAAAGAGGGATTGCTGATCCACGGATTGAAGGATTGACGCCCGAGCCACGCCTCAGAATCCTCGGATCATTGCGATGACCCCACAACGGACGCCGCCCGCATAACCACGCGCCTACTGTATTTCTGGATTTCCCATTCTATGGACGTGTTGCACTTTGGCCCAACTATTAAATGTTGCAAATCCCAAAGCCGCAATGTGCCGACAGATAGATACCGAGCTCATGTATGCTCGAGACCAGAAGCACCATATCCACATCTATTTGTTTGGATAAATAGTAAGAATGTACATGCGCCGTAATATTAACAGCACGCAATACCTACCTCCATCGGTTCTGATGAATAAGGTGCATTTCATTTAGTTAAGACAATATTTAGACAAACAATTATTCGCTTAGTATTTGATTTATGTGATACAAAATCACTATCATGACAAAGTACTTTTAAATACCAATCAAATGACACAAATTTCATGTCATATAACCTTCTATTTATGAAGTAATTATTTGTCAAATGCATGTCGAATGAAACATAATACACCTTAATTTTAAGAATGAAGGGGTAGTGCTTTAACATCAATTATGGACACACCACTATGATTTTGGTTTTCCCTTTGCTGGCTGCAACTATAGCAATATGTTTGTTCCATAGGAGCAACAATTTATATTAATAAATGATTGTTTTACTTTTTATACTAAGATAGCATTTCAGTAAATAATATCAAACTATTAGGTTTGTTACCCTAGTGCAGAAATCATTTATAGGATTTTGTTAAGCGGTGTGCCGCACTAGACGCATCGACAATTATTTTGCTAAAATAGAAGAAGCGCTCACGTAAAACAGGTGCGCCGCTTATGACCATCTACTAGCAGTGTTCAGTAGAACTACCGATCATGCATGATGTTAACCCAACATGCCCACCAGCCCAAAATTACTAGCAGGGTGCGCCTAAACCGAACTTCGCTAGTCCTTCAGGAAATAGTGGCGTACACTTAAAACTAGACACTAGCGTGACGGTGACCCAGGTGAAGGAAATATGCCCTAGAGGCAATAATAAAGTTGTTATTTGTATTTCTTATATCATGATAAATGTTTATTATTCATGCTAGAATTGTATTAACCGGAAACTTAGTACATGTGTGAATACATAGACAAACAGAGTGTTCCTAGTATGCCTCAACTTGACTAGCTTGGTAATCAAAGATGGTTAAGTTTCCTGACCATAGACATGCTTGTCATTAGATGAACGGGATCACATCATTACAGAATGATGTGATGGACAAGACCCATCCGTTAGCTTAGCATTAATGATCGATTAGTTTTATTGTTACTGCTTTTTCATGACTTATACATGTTCTCAGACTATGAGATTATGCAACTCCCGAATGGAGGAACACCTTGTGTGCTATCAAACGACGAACATAACTGAGTGATTATAAAGATGCTCTATAGGTGTCTCCGAAGGTGTTTGTTGGGTTGGCATAGATCGAGATTAGGATTTGTCACCCAAGTATCTAAGAGGTATCTCTCGGCTCTCGGTAATGCACATCATTATGAGCCTTGCAAGCAATGTGACTAATGAGTTAGTTATGGATGATGCACTACGGAATGAGTAAAGAGATTTGCCGGTAACGAGATTGAACTAGGTATGATGATACCGACGATCGAATCTCGCAAGTAACATACCGATGACAAAGGAACAACGATATTGTTATGCGGTTCGACCGAAGATCTTAGTTGAATATGTAGGAGCCAATATGAGCATCCAGGTTCCGCTATTGGTTATTGGCCGGAGATGTGTCTGGTCATGTCTACATAGTTCTCGAACCCATAGGGTCCGCGACGCTTCACGCTCGATGACGATTTGTATTATGAGTTATGTGATTTGATGACCGAAGATTGTTCAGAGTCCCTGATGAGATCACGGACGCACGAGGAGTCTCAAATGGTCGAGAGGTAAAGATTCATATATTGAAAGGTTGCATTCGACATCGAATGGTTCCGAGTGATTCGCATTTTTCCGAGTACCGGAGGTTACCGGAACCCCTGGGAAATCATGGGCCTTATGGGCCATGGAGAGAAGAGGGACAACCCACAAGGAGGAGGCCCCCAAGTGGAGTCCGAACAGAAGGGAGGGGCGCGCCCCCTTTCCCTCTTTCCTCCTTTCCCTTTTTCCTCCAAGAAAGGAAGGAGGGGGGGCGAACCTAATTGGACCGGAGTCTAAGTAGAACTCCCCCTGGCGCCCCTAGGGTCGGGCCTCCTCCCCTCCTTTATATACGGGAGGGTTCACCCCAAAGGCACACCAAGCCTCTCTTAGCCGCGTGCGGTGCCCTCCACAGTTACAAACCTCGGTCATATACCGGAGTGCTTAGACGGCCTCGCGCCGTAACTTCATCATCACCTCCACGCCGTTATGTGAGGAACTCTCCTCAGCATCAATCGGATCAAGAGCTCGAGGGACATCATCGAGCTGAATGTATGCTGAACGCGGAGGTGCCGTGACGCTCGGTGCTTGGATCGTTGAATCACTAAGATGTTCGACTACATCAACCACGCATTAAACGCTCCACTTTTGGTCTACGAGGGTATGTGGACACACTTCCCTCTCGCCGCTATGCATCTCCTAGATAGATCTTGCGTGAGCACCCTGCTAGTAATTTTGGGCTGGTGGGTATGTTGGTTAACATCACGCAATCGGTAGTTCTACCAACACTCGCTAGTAGATGGTCATAAGCGGCGACCTGTTTTACGTGAACGCTTCTTCTATTTTAGCAAAATAATTGTCGTGGCCTAGTGCGGCACACCGCTTGTAGCAAAATCCTATAAATGATTTCTGCACTAGGGTAACAAACCTAATAGTTTGATATTATTTACTGAAATGCTATCTTAGTATAAAATAAAACAATCACTGCGGTTCCCAACAGTGACATCGAGCGAGGTCTATGCATAGATGTTATATGCACGAGTAGACAATGAGTTGTGGGCTATAATAGTCATACTACTTACCAACAACGCCTTACTTTGATTCGGCGGTATTGTTGGATGAAGCGCCCAAACCGACTTTTATATGACCGCTCAAGAGACTGGTTCTACCGACGTTTCGCATACAGTGTGGCTAGTGGTGTCTGTTTCTCAAACTTTAGTTGAATCGAGTTTGACTACGCTCGGTCCTTGTTCAAGGTTAAAACATCACACTTGACAAAAAATCGCTGTGGTTTTATGCGAGGTAAGAACGGTTCGTGTTAAGCCCGTAGCAGCCACGTAAAACTTGCAACAACAAAGTAGAGGACGCCTAACTTGTTTTTGCAGGGCATGTTGTGATGTGATGTGGTCAAGATGTGATGAGATATAAATTGTTGTATGAGATGATCATGTTTTGTAGAAGTTATCGCAAGTGGCAGGAGCCTTATGGTTGTCGCTTATTGTATGAAATGCAAACGCTATGTAATTGTTTCACTTTATCACTAAGCGGTAGTGATAGTCGAGAAGGAATAGTTGGCGACGATAACGATGCTACGATGGAGATCAAGTTGTCAAGCCGTGACGATGGTGATCATGACGGTGCTTTGGAGATGGAGATCAAAGGCACAAGATGATGATTGCCATATCATATCACTTATTTTGATTGCATATGATGTTTATCTTTTATGCATCTTATTTTTCTTAGTACGGCGGTAGCATTGTAAGATGATCTCTCACTAAACTTCAAGGTAAGTGTTCTCCGAGTATGCTTATTGTTACAGTTCGTGTGTCGAGACACCACGTGATGATTGGTGTGATAAGATCACGCTCACATACAACGGGTGCAAGCCAGTTTTGCACACACAAAATACTCGGGTTAAACTTGATGAGCCTAGCATATGCAGATATGGCTCGAATATCGAGACCGAAGGTCAAATGTGAATCATATAGTAGATATGATCAACATAGAGATGTTCACCATTGAAAACTACTCCATCTCACGTGATGATCGAACACGGTTTAGTTGATATGGATCACGTGCTCATTTAGATGACTAGAGCGATGTCTATCTAAGTGGGAGTTCTTAAGTAATATGATTAATTGAACTTTAATTTATCATGAACTTAGTACCGATAGTTTTTGCATGTCTATGTTGTTGTCTATCAATGGCCCGTATACTGCTCCTTTGAATATTAATGCTCTCAGAGAAAGCTAAGTTGAAAGATGATGGTAGAACTACACGGACTGGGTCCGTGAACGTGATCATTGCTGCATAGAAGAATTACGCCTCGAAGCACCGCTAGGTGCAAAACCCGCCGCAGGAGCAACTCCGGCATTGTGAACGCCTCGCGAGCAAAGCTGATGACTACTGATAGTTCAAGTGTGCTATGCTTTACGGCTTAGCATCGATTTACGACGCTTTCAACGCCGGAGCATATGAGATGTTCCAGAGTTGAAGTTAATATTTCAAGCAAATGCTCAATTGAGAGATATCAAGTCTCCAACAAGTTCTATAGTTGCAAGGTGGAGGAGAATAGTTCGTTAGTGAACATATACCGTAATGTCCGGGTACCACAACCACTTGACTCAACTTGGAGTTAATCTTCCCGATGATAGTGTCATTGACAGAGTTCTTCAATCACCGCCACCAAGCTACAAAAGCTCGTGATGAACTGTAATATGCAAGGGATGGATAAGACAATTCCCGAGCTCTTCGCGATGCTAAAGGCTGCAGAGGTAGAAATTAAGAAGGAATATCAAGTGTTGATGGTTACAAGACCACTAGTTTCAAGAAAAGGGCAAAGGAAGAATGGGAACTTCAAGAAGAACGCAAACAAGTTGTTGCTCATGAAGAAGCCCAAGTCTGGGCCTAAGCCTGAGATCGAGTGCTTCTACCGCAAAGGACTGGTCATCGAAAAGCGGAACTGCCCCAAGTATTTGGCGGATAAGAAGGATGGCAAAGTGAAAGGTATATTTGATATACATGTTATTGATGTGTACCTTACTAATACTCGAGTAGCACCAGGGTATTTGATACTAGTTCTGCTGCTCATATTTGCAGCTCAAACAGGGGTTACGGATTAAACGAAGATTGGCTAAGGACAAGGTGATTATACGCGGGAAATGGTTCCAAATTCGATGTGATCGCCGCCTGCACGCTACCTCTACATCTACCTTCGGATTAGTTTTAGATCTAAAAATTGTTATTTGGTACCAGCGCTACATGAACATTATATCTGGATCTTGTTTGATGCTAGACGGTTATTCATTTAAATCAGAGAATAATGGTTGTTCTATTTATATGAGTAATATCTTTTATGGTCATGCACCCTTGATGAGTGGTCTATATTTGTTGAATCTCGATCATAATGATACACATGTTCATAATATTGAAGCCAAAAGATGCAAGGTTAATAATGATAGTGCAACTTATTGTGGCACCGCCGCTAGGTCATATTGGTGTAAAGCTTATGAAGAAACTCCTTGCCGATGGACTTTGGAAACACTTGATTATGAATCACTTGATGCTTATAACCATGCCTCATGGGCAAGATGACTAAGACTCGCTTCTCCGAACAATGGAGCGAGCAACTAACTTATTGGAAATAATACAAACTGATGTATGCGGTCCAATGAGTGTTGAAGTCATGCGGGTATCAAGTATTTTCGACCTTCACAGATGATTTGAGCAGATATGGATATATCTACTTAATGAAACAATAGTCGAAACATTTGAAAAGTTCAAAGGATTTCAGAGTGAAGCGGAAAATCATCGAATAAGAAAATAAAGATTCTACGATCTGATCGTGGAGGAGAATATTTGAGTTTAGTTTGATCTTCATTTAAAACAATGCGGAATAGTTTCGCAACTCACGCCACCGAACACCACAGCATAATGGTGTGACCGAATGTCGGAACCGCACTTTATTAGATATGGTGCAATCTATGATGTCTCTTACTGATTTACCGCTATCGCTTTGGGGTTATGCTTTAGAGAAGGCTGCATTCATGTTAAATAGGGCACCATCTAAACCGCTGAGATGACACCATATGAACTGTGGTTTGGCAACAAACGAAGTTGTCGCTTCTTAAAGTTTGGGGCTGCTATGCTTATGTGAAAAAGCTTCAACCTTATAAGCTCGAACCCAAATTGGAGAAATGCGCTTCATAGGATACCTAAAGGAAACTGTTGGGTACACCTTCTATCACAGATCCGAAGGCAAGATATTCGCAGTTAAGAATGGATAGTTTTAGAGAAGGAGTTTCTCTAAAGAAGCGAGTGGGAGGAAAGTAGAACTTGCACTAGTAGAAAACAGGGCTTTCTGCCAGTGCCAGTTTAGCCCATTAGTCCTGGGTTCAATCCAACCGGACCAATGGAGCTATTTTCCCGTTCGGAGCCTGTGGGGCTGGCCCACATGGGCCATTGGTCCCGTTCATCCGGACCTTGGTCCCGTTGGGACGAACCGACCAATGGTCCTGGCCTCGCCCACACCATTGGTCCCAAGCAGGCATGAACCGACTAAAGACTTACCTTAGCCCGGTTCATGCCACCAACCGGCTAATGGTGGTGGCTATATATAGCCTCAAGGCAAGAGCAGAGCACACCGCCTGCTTTTTCCGGCCGAGGGGAGGGCTTGGTGGTGCTCTAGCTCACCTCCTATGCACACAAGGTGTCGATGGAATGCCCGAGCCACACTACTTAAGGTTTCTCCTCCAAGCTCGACCGCCAAGCTCCATTTTTCTCAATATTTATCTAGGTTTAGCGGTCCGTCACGCCTGCCCCTGCCGATCACCGCCGATCTCATCGCTGCACCACCGTGGTGAGCCTCTTGTTCTTATCTTCTTTCCGAAAGGAAATATTATTACTTGTTTGTTTAGATAGATACTTTTATTATTTTCTTACTTTTATTATTGCATCTTATATAGTGCGATGGTTTTGGTATCCGCCTCGCCCTCGCCTGCTTATGATTCGATGTGGTATATATTATCTTTTCATAACTATTGGTTCATTTATTGTTGATGAAAATTATGCCACCAACGTGACATCGATTTTATTTATCTAGGAGGTTGTTGAACCGAAATTCCAACCAATTCTATTGTCGAGAGGTTAAATTTAGTTGAAGAAGAAAACAATTTCAAGAAAAAATAAAAAACTTGAGGAGGAGAAGATGATATTGGAGTTGCATGTTGCGGAAGTCATCGATGATCACAAGATCAAGATGGATGCAATGCGCTTGAAGATGAGAAAGATTAGAAAATATGCCATCCATACCGAGGCTTGGTATCATTATGTCGTTGATCAGTTGTTACCTTGGTTGTGATTATGATCGATTTGTTTTCGCATTGAAATGTTTTACATAGTTTCAATGTATGGTTTAATTAATTTAGATGCTCGCAGAGCTTTATGTTGTTAGATGAGAACTATGTATGTACTTTGGTTTTATGTGATGATGAACTTCTATTAATTTGGTCACTTAATTATCTATTCATGATGTTCTCAGAATGATTTTGACACACTTAATTATATATAATGCACGCAGATGAACCGACAATGGATGTACGTGATTTACACACCTCCTCGGTACATTAAGGGCGTCCATGCCCTATATGTGGAATATTTAAGTCTTACTCCGACCGAAAATCCTTCACACCCACCTTCTTACAAGGGTTTCATGCCACACTATAATGTTTGGACGAGGCACGAGAAATAGGGGTTATGATGGAAGACGGCGAGGAAGAAGAGTACGATGACAACTATGTGCCCCTGAATACGGTGATGCTACTGAACATCAAGATGCACTGCACGATGTGCACGATGGTGCTGGAATGGGCAAAGCTGCTGAAGATCAAGAGGAACCAGACGATGTGCCCATGATGATGATCTCCGCCGTCATTGTCGATGCAAGGAGACAATGCTAAAGTCAAAAGGAGAAGCTGAAGTTCGATCGCATGTTAGAGGATCACAAAAAGGGTTGTACCCCAATTCATGGAAGATGGCAACACAAAGCTTGCACCTGACTCGAATTGCTGCAAGTGGAAGGCGAGAATGTTGGCTCGATAAAGGATTTGAGAAGCTACTGAAAATAATGAAGAAGAAGCCCAAAGGATAACATTGCCCGACAAAGACATATACGCAGCAAAGAAGGTCGATGCCCTCTAGGATTGAGGTGGATAAGATGCATGCATGCCCTAATGATCTGATCCTCATCATGGTGCCTACAAGGATCTGAACGATGCCCGTATGTGTGCATTGCGTATAAGATCGACGAGATGACCTCGGTGATGTTGACGCAGCCTCCCAGAAGAGGGTTCCCGCGGGTGATGTGGTATGCTCCTATAATACCACGTTGAAACGCCTGCTCAGAAACGGAGAGCATGCCAAGTTGATGCGATGGCACAAAGGAGGACCGTAAGAAAGACGGAAGTTGAGAGCACCCGCCGACGGGTCGCAGTGGAGAAAATTGAGAGAAAGTACTGGGATGAGTTTGCAAAGGACCCAAGGAACGTATGGTTTGCTTTAAGCACGGATGGCATTAATCCTTTCGGGAGCAGCAGCAATCACAACACCTGGCCCGTGACTCTATGTATGTATAACCTTCCTCCTTGGATGCATGAAGCGGAAGTTCATTATGATGCTTCTCATCCAAGGCCCTAAGCAACCCGGCAACGACATTGATGTACCCAAGGCCATTAGTTGAAGAACTTTACAGCTGTGGAATGGAAACGTACGACGGGATGAGCACAAAAGGAGGAATTTGACATAAAGGCGTTGTTGTTCGTGACCATCAACGATTGGCCCGCTCAAGAACCTTCGTGACGATAAACAAGGGATACCACGATGCACGCACTGCTTTTGACACCGATAGTATATACCTGCTGTTGCAGAAGAATGTGTACCTGGGCCATCGCCGATTTCTTCCAGAACATCAATGTCTAAACAAAGGCAAGCATTTCAGCAAGCAGGCAGATCACCGAAGAAGCCCGCCATGCGCATCGTGATCACATACTTGCTATGGTCAATGATTTACACGTAATTGGAAAGGGTCCCGGAGGACTAGCTGTCCAATGACGCCGAGAATCACGCACCCATGTGGAAGAAGAAATCTATATTTTGGGACCTACCCCACCGAAAGACCTAGAGGTCCGCTTTTCGACGACGGATGCACGTGACGAAGAACCTTTATGTGAACCTGCTAGGCTTTGGGCGTATGGAAGACAAAAGATACACCCGAGGCACGAGGACCTGCAACGCCAGTAACGAAAAAGAGGGCATGCCTCCAAGCAGATGAAGGTCCTGCCGCCTACGCCTACAAAGAAGAGAAATAATATTCTTTCAATGCCTGCTCAAGATGAAGGTCCGACTGGCTTCTCGTCGAATATAAAGGAATAATAAATATGCCGAGAAAAGTTCCGTAACCTAAAGTCTCATGACTGCCACGTGATTATGACGCAAATCGCTTCCGTTGCATTGAGGGGGCTTCTACCGAAAACGTCCGATTAGCCATTGTGAAGCTATGTGCATTCCTCAATGCAATATCTCGAAGGTGATCGATCCAGAAATCGTATCAACGCTAAGGAGTGATGGCGAATGTCTTTTCAGTTTCGAGCTGGTGTTCCCACCATCCTTCTTCAATATCATGGCGACGCCCTAGTTCATCTAGTCGATTTAGATTGTCCTTCGGGGCCCGATTTACACAATATGTACCCCTTGAGAGGTTCATGGAGTCCCAAGAAATATGTTCAGAATCGCTTAGGCCGAAGGAAGCATCTCCATGGGCCATCAAACGAGGATGTCATCGGGTTTTGTGTTGACTTCATTCCTGGCTTAAGAAGATAGGTCTCCCTAAATCATGTATGAGGAGACTGACCGAAAAGGCACGCTTGGAAGAGACTCAATAATATGCAGGACGGATATTCTTGGTCTCAAGCACACCTACGCTTCTACAGAACTCTACCTTGGTGACCCCTGTATGTCGATGAACACAAGAACAACAGGCCCAATCACCCGGAGCAAAGGCGACGACGGATTACATGTGAACACAACAGACTTTCAGCAGTTGGTTGGAAACACGCCTCGAGGTGACAGCACTGTTTGTGATGAGCTGTACTTGTTGTCCAGGGACCATCTTCGACTGTAATGATTTGGAAAGGATAGATAAATGGGAATACATTTTACACGATTGACCAAGATGAAAAGAGCACCAACCAAAACAGCGTGTCCGCTTGATGCAGCAACCGACAAGGAAATGACACATATTATGGTTACATAGTAGACATATGGGAACTTGACTACGGAGTAGATTTAAGGTCCTTTGTTTAAGTGCAAGTGGGTCAACTGTCAGAGGCGGGGTATGTGTAGACCCACAAGACGGAATGACAACAAAGGATCTGAAAAATCTTGGGTACACTAACCGCTCATTCTAGCCAATGATGTGGCACAGGTTATCTATGAAGGACATGTCTACCATACCGAGGAAAAGAAAAGATAAGGAAGAGAATACATCATACAATGAGCCAAAGCGCATAGTTCTTTTCAGAAAAAGGGACATCCAGGAGTGGAGGGCAACAGACATGTCTCAAGAGTATGAAAAGTTTCATGAAATTCTTCAAAGTCAAGGCTGACCCAAGCATCCCGATAAACGATGAAGATTATCCATGGTTACGCGCAATAAGCAATCGACAAGCGGAAGAAAAGTGAAGACTTTCTCCCCAACTATTATGATGATACCATGCCAACTTTGTAACAGACGAGTATGATACCATTGTCCGCTTTGTACTCACACCGGTTTATAAGCCCGCCCTCTACACGCCTTTGTTGAGCTCACAAACTTGTGATTCACACAAATTTCAAAGAAAACTAATGGCACAAACAGAAAGTTTATAATTTTGCTGACCTAAAAGCAAAAAGAATTAAAAAATAAAGCAAAAACCAAAAGAAAATAAAATAAATAAATAAAGCAAAAAAGTGTTTATAAATGGGACCCGAAAAGCCAGCCAATCACACCAACAGGGATTGTTGGGTGTTCAAGCAGCGAGCAAGTTAAATGCGAAAACAATGACAAGGGCTGCATAGCGATGACGAGGAGGATCCCGACCGCCCGAACAATGGAGGACGAAGGGCTTCCCCCGCAAGTGCGGACGGTGAACATGATATCGCAACCCATATACCCAAAAGGGAGCGGAAGCGTGCACTAAGGGACGTATATGCGATGGAGCCATCGCCCCAAAGTTCAACCCGTGGTCTTCCTGCCCGATCACTTTTGATCGAAGGACCACCCACTAGCATCCGCCATGGCGGATTCGCGCGTTGGTTCTAGACCCAATAATTGACGGATTTCACCTCACTAGAGTCCTAATGGACGGCGGCAGCAACCTGAACCTGGTTTATCGGGATACGGTCATAAAATGGGCATAGACCCATCAAGAATTAAACCCACGAAGACGACCTTCAAAGGTGTCATACCAGGTGTAGAGGCCAACTATGCAGGCTCGATTACACTTGAAGTGGTCTTGGATCCCGGATAACTTCGAGCGAGGAGTTAATCTTCGACATAGTCCCGTTCATAGCGGCTATCATGCACTGCTCGGACGAACCGCATTTGCAAAGTTCAATGTGGTGCCGCACTATGCATATCTCAAGCTCAAGATGCCAGGTCCTCGAGGAGTCATTACGGCCAATGGAAACACCGAACGCTCTCTCTGGACGGAGGAGCATACGGCGGCCCTCGCGGCGGAAGTACAAAGCAGCCTCTTAAGGCAATTCTCGAGTCCGGCTATTAAATGTCCGGACACCGTCAAGCGCGCCCGGAGTAACCTACAACAAGACCGCCAGGCACGTTCCAAGTGTTGGGGAACGTAGTAATTTCAAAAAATTTCCTACGATCACGCAAGACCATGGTGATGCATAGCAACGAGATGAGAGTGTTGTCTACGTACCCTCGTAGACCAGCAACGGAAGCGTTGACGCAACATAGAGGAAGTAGTCGTACTTCTTCCCGATCCAACCGATCCAAGTACCGAACGTACGGCACCTCCGAGTTCTGCACACGTTCAGCTCGATGACGTCCCTCGAACTCCGATCCAGCCGAGTGTTGAGGGAGAGTTTCGTCGACCTGACGGCGTGGTGGCGATGATGATGTTCCACCGCGCAGGGCTTCGCCTAAGCTCCGCAACGGTATATTCGAGGTGTAGTTTGGTGGAAGGGGCACCGCGACACGGCTGAGGAACGATCTCAATGATCAACTTGTGTGTCATGGGGTGCCCTCTGCCCTTGTATATAAGGAGGGAAGGGAGGGGCTGGCCGGCCACCTATGGCTGCGCTGGGAGTCCTACTCCCACCGAGTAGGATTCCCCCAATCCTAGTCCAACTAGGGTTTGACCAAGGGAGAGGGAGAGAGGCGCCACCCCTTCTCCTAATCCTAATAGGACTAGGGAAGGGGAAGGCTGCGCCAGCATATGGCCCCTTTCTCTTTCCCTAAGGCCCATCAAGGCCCATTGACTCCCAGGAGGTTCCGGTAACCCCGGTACTCGGTAAAATTCCCAATTTCACCCGGAGTGATTCGGAGTCAAACATAGGCTTCCAATATATCAATCTTTATGTCTCGACCATTTCGAGACTCCTCGTCATGTCCGTGATCTCATCCGGGACTCGAACAACCTTCGTACATCAATATCATATAAACTCATAATAACTGCCATCGAAGCGTTAAGCGTGCGGACCCTACGGGTTCGAGAACTATGTAGACATGACCGAGACACCTCTCGGTCAATAACCAATAGCGGACCTGGATGCCCATATTGGTTCCTACATATTCTACGAAGATCTTTATCGGTCAGACCGCATAACAACATCGTTGTTCCCTTTGTCATCGGTATGTTACTTGCCCGAGATTCGATCGTCGGTATCCAATACCTAGTTCAATCTCACTTGGCAAGTCTCTTTTCTCGTTCGTAATACATCATCTCACAACTAACACATTTAGTTGCAATGCTTGCAAGGCTTATGTGATGTGCATTACCGAGAGGGCCCAGAGATACCTCTCCGACAATCGGAGTGACAAATCCTAATCTCGAAATATGCCAACCCAACATGTACCTTGGAGACACCTGTAATGTACCTTTATAATCACCCGATTCGTTGTGGCGTTTGGTAGCACCAAAAGTGTTCCTCGGGCAAGCGGGAGTTGCATAATCTCATAGTCATAGGAACATGTATAAGTCATGAAGAAAAGCACTAGCAACAAACTATACGATCAGGTGCTATGCTAATGGAATGGGTCATGTCAATCAGATCATTCAACCAATGATGTGATCCCATTAATCAAATAACAACTCTTTGTTCATGGTTAGGAAACATAACCATCTTTGATTAACGAGCTAGTCAAGTAGAGGCATACTAGTGACACTCTGTAGGTTTATGTATTCACACATGTATTATGTTTCCGGTTAATACAATTCTAGCATGAATAATAAACATTTATCATGATATAAGGAAATAAATAATAACATTTATTATTGCCTCTAGGGCATATTTCCTTGAGTCTCCCACTTGCACTAGAGTCAATAATCTAGATTACACAGAATGATTCTAACACCCATGGAGTCTTGGTGCTGATCATGTTTTGCTCGTGGAAGAGGCTTAGTCAGCGGTCTGCAACATTCAGATCCGTATGTATCTTGCATATCTCTATGTCTCCCACCGGACCAAATCCGGATGGAGTTGAGGCGTCTTTTGATGTGCTTGGTTCTCTTGTGAAATCTGGATTCCTTTGCCAAGGCAATTGCACGATATTGTCACAAAAGATTTTCATTGGACCCGATACACTAGGTACAACACCTAGATCGGTTATGAACTCCTTCATCCAGACTCCTTCATTTGCTGCTTCGAAGCAGCTATGTACTCAACTTCACATGTAGATCCCATAGCGGCGCTTTGTTTGGAACTGCACCAACCGACAGCTCCACCGTTTAATGTAAATCGATCCGGTTTGCGATTTAGAATCGTCCGGATCAATGTCAAAGCTTGCATCGGCGTAACCGTTCTGACGAGCTCTTTGTCACCGCCATAAATGAGAAACATATCCTTAGTTCTTCTCAAGTACTTAAGGATGTTCTTGACCGCTATCCATGATCCACTCTGGATTACTTTGGTACCTGCCTGCTAAACTTACAGCAAGACACACATCAGGTCTGGTACACAGCATTGCATACATGATAGAGCCTATGGCTGAAGCATAGGAACATCTTTCATTTTTCTCTATCTTCTGCGGTGGTCGGGCATTGAGTCTTACTCAACTTCACACCTTGTAATACCGGCAAGAACCCTTTCTTTGCCTGATCCATTTGAACTTTTTCAAAACTTTATCAAGGTATGTGCTTTGTGAAAGTCCTATTAAGCGTCTTGATCTATCTCTATAGATCTTAATGCCCAATATGTAAGCAGCTTCACGAGGTCTTTCATCGAAAAACTTTTATTCAAGTATCCCTTTATGCTATCCAGAATTCTATATCATTTCCGATCAATAATATGTCATCCACATATAATATCGAAATGCTACTGAGCTCCCACTCACTTTCTTGTAAATACAGGCTTCTCCAAAAGTCTCAGATAAAACCAAATGCTTTGATCACACTATCAAAACGTTTATTCCAACTCCGAGAGGCTTGCACCAGTCCATAAATGGATCGCTGGAGCTTGCACACTTTGTTAGCTCCTTTGGATCGACAAAACCTTTTGGTTGCATCATATACAACTCTTCTTCCAAAATCCATTCAGGAATGCAGTTTTAACATCCATTTGCCAAATTTCATAATCATAAAATGCGGCAATTGCTAACATGATTCGGACGGACTTAAGCATCGCTTCGGGTGAGAAGGTCTCATCGTAGTCAATCCCTTGAACTTGTCGAAAACCTTTTGCAACAAGTCGAGCTTTATAGACGATAACATTACCATCAGCGTCGGTCTTCTTCTTGAAGATCCATTTATTCTCAATTGCTTGCCGATCATCGGGCAAGTCAACCAAAGTCCACACTTTGTTCTCATACATGGATCCCATCTCAGATTTCATGGCCTCAAGCCATTTTGTGGAATCTGGGCTCACCATCGCTTCTTCATAGTTCGTAGGTTCATCATGTTCCAAAACATGACTTCCAAAATAGGATTACCGTACCACTCAGTGCGGATCTTGCTCTGGTTGATCTCTGAGTTCTGTAGAAACTTGATCTGAAGTTTCATGATCATCATCATTAGCTTCCTCCCTATTTGGTGTAGGTGTCACGTAAACTGTTTTCTGTGATGTACTACTTCTCAATAAGGGAGTAGATACAGATTATCTCATCAAGTTCTACTTTCCTCCCACTCACTTCTTTCGTGAGAAACTCTTTCTCCAAAAAGTTTCGAATTTAGCAACAAAAATCTTGCCTTCGGATCTGTGATAGAAGGTGTACCCAACTGTCTCCTTTGGGTATCCTATGAAGACATATTTCTCGATTTGGGTTCGAGCTTATCAGGTTGAAGCTTTTTCACATAAGCATCGCAGCCCCAAACTTTCAAAAACGACAACTTTGGTTTCTTGCCAAACCACAGTTCATAAGGCGTCGTCTCAGCGGTTTAGATGGTGCCCTATTTAAAGTGAATGTAGCCGTCTCTAAAGCATAACCCCAAAGCGATAGCGGTAAATCAGTAAGAGACATCATAGATCGCACCATATCTAATAAAGTACGATTCGACGTTCGGACACACCATTACGTTGTGGTGTTCCGGTGGCGTAAGTTGCGAAACTATTCCGCATTGTTTCAAATGTAGGCCAAACTCGTAACTCAAATATTCTCCTCCACGATCAGATCGTAGAAACTTTATTTTCTTGTTACGATGATTTTCCACTTCACTCTGAAATTCTTTGAACTTTTCAAATGTTTCAGACTTGTGTTTCATTAAGTAGATATACCCATATCTGCTCAAATCATCTGTGAAGGTGAGAAAATAACGATATCCGCCATTTAGCCTCAACATTCATTGGACCACATACATCGGTATGTATGATTTCCAATAAATCTGTTGCTCTCTCCATAGTTCCGGAGAACGGTGTTTTAGTCATCTTGCCCATAAGGCACGGTTCATAAGTGCCAAGTGATTCATAATCAAGTGACTCCAAAAGTCCATCAGCATGGAGTTTCTTCATGCGTTTTACACGATATGACCTAAGCGGCGATTGCCACAAATAAGTTGCACCATCATTATCAACTCTGCATCTTTTGGTTTCAACATTATGAATATGTGTATCACTACTATCAAGATTAAGTAAAACAAACCATTCTTCAATGGTGCATGACCATAAAAGATATTATTCATATAAATAGAACAACCATTATTCTCTGATTTAAATGAATAACCCTCTCGCATCAAACAAGATCCAGATATAATGTTCATGCTCAGCGATGGTACTAAATAACAATTATTTAGGTCTAATACTAATCCGAAGGTAGATGTAGAGGTAGCGTGCCGACTGCGATCACATCGACTTTGGAACCATTTCCCACGCCAGATCGTCACCTCGTCCTTAGCCAATCTTCGCAATCCGTAGCCCTGTTTGAGTTGCAAATATTAGCAATGAACCAGTATCAAATACCAGGTGCTCTGCGAGTATTAGTAAGGTACACATCAATAACAAGTATATCACATATACCTTTGTTAACCTTGCCATCCTTCTTATCGCCAAATACTTGGGGCAGTTCCGCTTCGAGGACCAGCCTGCTTGCAATAGAAGCACTCAGTTTGAGCTTAGGACCAGACTTGGGTTTCTTCTCTTGATCAGCAACTTGCTTGCCGCTCTTTTGAAGTTTCCTTTTCTTTCCTTTGCCCTTTTCTTGAAACTAGTGGTTTTGTTAACCATCAACACTTGATGCTCCTTTTGATTTCTACCTCCATGCTTTCAGATCGCGAAGAGCTCGGGCATTGTTTTGGTCATCCCTTGCATATTATAGTTCATCACAAAGCTCTTGTAGCTTGGTGGCGTGATTGGAGAATTCTGTCAATGGCGCAATCATCCGGAAGATTAACTCCCAGTTGAATCAAGTGATTGTTATATCCGGACATTCGAGTATATGCTCACTTGACAACCGTTCTCCTCCATCTTACAGCTATAGAACTTATTGGAGACTTCATATCTCTCAATCCGGGCATTCGCTTGGAATATTAACTTCAACTCCTGGAACATCTCATATGCTCCATGGTGTTCAAAACGACGTTGAAGTCGGTTCTAAGCCGTAAAGCATGGCACACTGAACTATAGAGTAGTCATCAGCTTTGCTTTGCGGACGTTCACAACTTCGGCGCAGCCCTTGCACCAGGCCGGCACCTAACGGTGCTTCGGGACGTAATTCTTCAATGCAGCAATAAGGATAATCCTCAAATTCGGACCCAGTCCGTGTAATTGCTACCATCATCTTTCAACTTTGCTTTCTCAAGGAACGCATTAAAATTCAACGGAACAATAGCACGAGCCATCTATCTACACATCATAGACAAGCAAGATACTATCGGTACTAAGTTCATGATAAATTTAAGTTCAATTAATCATATTACTTAAGAACTCCCACTTAGAAAAATATCCTCAATTCTCTAAGTGATTGCGTGATCCATATCAACTACACCATGACCGATCATCACGTGTGATGGAGTAGTTTCAATGGTGAACATCAATATGTTGATCATATCTACTATATGATTCACGCCGACCTTCGGTCTCCGTGTTCGAGGTCATATCTTATATGCATAGCTCGTCAAGTATAACCTGAGTATTCGCGTGTGCAACTGTTTTGCACCGTTGTATTTGAACATAGAGCCTATCACACCCGATCATCACGTGGTGTCTCAAACGAAGAACTTTCGCAGCGGTGCATACTCGGGAGAACACTTCTTGATAATTTAGTAAGGATCATCTTATAATGCTACCGTCAATCAAAGCAAGATAAGATGCATAAAGGATTAACATCACATGCAATCAATATAAGTGATATGATATGGCCATCATCATCTTGTGCTTGTGATCTCCATCTCGAAGCACCGTCATGATCACCATCGTCACCGGCGCGACACCTTGATCTCCATCGTAGCATCGTTGTCGTCTTGCCAACTATTGCTTCTCGACTATCGCTACTCCTTAGTGATAAAGTAAAGCAATTACATGGCGTTGCATCTCATACAATAAGCGACAACCATATGGCTCCTGCCGATTGCCGATAACTTCGGTTACAAAACATGATCATCTCATACAATAAAATATAGCATCACGTCTTGACCATATCACATCACAACATGCCCTGCAAAAACAAGTTAGGCGTCCTCTACTTTGTTGTTGCAAGTTTTACGTGGCTGCTACGGGCTGAGCAAGAACCGTTCTTACCTCGCATCAAAACCACAGCGATACTTCGTCAAATAGACTCCGTTTAACCTTCTCAAGGACCGGGCTTAGCCACACTCGGTTCAACTAAAGTGAGAGAGACAGACACCCGCCAGTCACCTTTAAGCAGCGAGTGCTCACAGCGGTGAAACCAGTCTCGCGTAAGCGTCTGCGTAATGTCGGTCCGGGCGCTTCATCTCACAATACCGCTGAACCAAAGTATGACATGCTGGTAGGTAGTATGACTTGTATCGCCCACAACTCACTTGTGTTCTACTCGTGCATATGACATCAACGCATAAAACCAGGCTCGGATGCCCTTTGTTGGGGAACGTAGTAATTTCAAAAATTTTCCTACGATCACGCAAGACCATGGTGATGCATAGCAACGAGATGAGAGTGTTGTCTCGTACCCTCGTAGACCAGCAGCGGAAGCGTTGACGCAGCGTAGAGGAAGTAGTCGTACTTCTTCCCGATCCAACCGATCCAAGTACCGAGCGTCACGGCACCTCCGAGTTCTGCACACGTTCAGCTCGATGGCGTCCCTCGAACTCCGATCCAGCCGAGTGTTGAGGAGAGTTTCATCGACCTGACGGCGTGGTGGCGATGATGATGTTCCACCGGCGCAGGGCTTCGCCTAAGCTCCGCAGCGGTATATTCGAGGTGTAGTTTGGTGGAAGGGGCACCGCTGCGGCTGAGGAACGATCTCAATGATCAACTTGTGTGTCATGGGGTGCCCTCTGCCCTGTATATAAAGGAGGGAAGGGAGGGGCTGGCCGGCCACCTATGGCTGCGCTGGGAGTCCTACTCCCACCGGAGTAGGATTCCCCCAATCCTAGTCCAACTAGGGTTTGACCAAGGGAGAGGGAGAGAGGCGCACCCCTTCTCCTAATCCTAATAGGACTAGGGAAGGGGAAGGCTGCGCCAGCATATGGCCCCTTTTCTTTCCCTAAGGCCCATCAAGGCCCATTGACTCCCGGGAGGTTCCGTAACCCCGGTACTCGGTAAAATTCCCAATTTCACCCGGAGTGATTCCGAGTCAAACATAGGCTTCCAATATATCAATCTTTATGTCTCGACCATTTCGAGACTCCTCGTCATGTCCGTGATCTCATCCGGGACTCGAACAACCTTGGTACATCAATATCATATAAACTCATAATAAGCATCCATCGAAGCGTTAAGCGTGCGGACCCTACGGGTTCGAGAACTATGTAGACATGACCGAGACACCTCTCGGTCAATAACCAATAAGCGGGACCTGGATGCCCATATTGGTTCCTACATATTCTCGAAGATCTTTATCGGTCGAGACCGCATAACAACATCGTTGTTCCCTTTGTCATCGGTATGTTACTTGCCCGAGATTCGATCGTCGGTATCCAATACCTAGTTCAATCTCGTTCTTGGCAAGTCTCTTTTCTCGTTCCGTAATACATCATCTCACAACTAACACATTTAGTTGCAATGCTTGCAAGGCTTATGTGATGTGCATTACCGAGAGGGCCCAGAGATACCTCTCCGACAATCGGAGTGACAAATCCTATTCTCGAAATATGCCAACCCAACATGTACCTTCGGAGACACCTGTAATGTACCTTTATAATCACCCGATTACGTTGTGACGTTTGGTAGCACCCAAAGTGTTCCTCGGGCAAACGGGAGTTGCATAATCTCATAGTCATAGGAACATGTATAAGTCATGAAGAAAAAGCACTAGCAACAAACTATACGATCAGGTGCTATGCTAATGGAATGGGTCATGTCAATCAGATCATTCAACCAATGATGTGATCCCATTAATCAAATAACAACTCTTTGTTCATGGTTAGGAAACATAACCATCTTTGATTAACGAGCTAGTCAAGTAGAGGCACACTAGTGACACTCTGTAGGTTTATGTATTCACACATGTATTATGTTTCCGGTTAATACAATTCTAGCATGAATAATAAACATTTATCATGATATAAGGAAATAAATAATAACATTTATTATTGCCTCTAGGGCATATTTCCTTCACCAAGCACGCATAGCAATGCGGCCCAAGCCCCAGCCCTCGCAAAATTGCGAAACCAGTACTACGCGTACATAATTACGCTCTGGAAATACCATGGGCATAGAGGAAGGGGCACGACCACGGCATGCCCAGAATGCGGCTCAACCGCACCAGGGGCTCCCGATTGTGTCATTCTTTTTTTTTCTTTTAACGAAGCCTTGTCCGGCATTAGAATCGCCGAACACATGATGCAACAGCCAGGGAAGCAGAAAGCTACGTCGAGTGTCCAGGTGGTCTCTATTACGAGCAATATATCTGTTTTACACACCATCCCGCGGCTTACCCCTGGAGGGAGACATGTTAAAAGTTCCTGTCCCTTGCTTATCGCACTATTTGTATCGTTCTGCTCTTACTGCAGCCCTTTTGAATGAAACAATATATAGCTTCTGCCTATTATTGAATTCCCTTTTTTATTTATATATATATGTTCATTTATGACATTGTGCAACTATACACTTTGGTACGGGCAATACACCAGGGGTTTAAGTACCCCATAACATGGTGTGATAAGTCCGAACACTTTCACAAGTGCGGCACTCCGAACGTATAGCATTATATGCATCGGCTTCGAATCATGTCTTGGGTCAATAGTTGGGTTTGCCCGACTCCCATGTTTTGGTACCTTACGTTCCGTTATATCGGCTAAGGTAGCGCTAGGAGAACCACTGCGATTGTGCCCCGGTTGAGCTGGGTTAAGCACCTCAGTGGAGAAAGCTAAAACTGACCGTCATGATAGGTCGAGAGCCGGTCGCTGTTCGAGAGGTTTTCGAGTCCCTAAAGACTTATGCCGCTTAGAGCGAGGAGTCGACATTGTCCGGCCTAGGCGTGGACAGCGCCCTGAACTCGGTCTTCCGAATAATAGGGGCTTCGCCGAATTTTAAAATTATAGAATTCTATGGCTAAGTGAGAGTGTTCAAGCATTATAGTCTGGTTGCCTTGTTCGTTGCGTTGAGCGCCTCCCTCGAAGGACCCAAGAATGGGAACAAGAGCGCTCAAGTTCATCCCGAACACCCCAGCACTCGTGGCATGGGGGCTGAAGCCGACGACTCGCCATCTCTCAAATTTAATACACGGCCGCACAGAAGGTAATATTTTAAATTCAAAAGTGTTGCTTAGCGCATATGAACAAGTTTTCAGCTTACAGGATAACAAATGCGAGTCTACTCAAAAATTATATCTTTGGAGCATTCATCCGCTATAATGCAGGCACCCTTCAGGACGCCCTGATAATACATTTCAGGCTTGCGATTCTCCTTCTTCGGTGGTGGTCCGTCCGTCACAAGCTTCTCAGCGTCCATCTTGCCCCGGTGCACCTTATCAAGGGCAAGGGCCCTACGGGCACGTTCGATGCAGACGGAGCGCTTGATGACTTCAACCCATGGACAGGCGTCCACCAGCCGCCTCACTAGCCCGAAGTAGCTCCCAGACATGGCTAACCTTAGGCCACAGCTGAACTATGAGGCCTTTCATGGCATGTTCGGCCACCTTATGCAGCTCGACCAACTGCTTCAACTGGTCGTTTAAGGGCACCGGGTGTCCGGCCTCAGCATACTGAGACCAGAACACCTTCTCCGTCGAGCTTCCCTCCTCGGCTCGGAAGAATGTGGCAGCATCAACCACACTGCGGGGCAGATCTGCGAATGCTCCTGGAGAGCTCCGGTTTCGGGTAAGTAACAGATAATTCAGTTTCACATGCTTGCTTTGCATATAGAATGCCTTACCCGCCGCTATCTTCTTCATCGCCTCAATATCCTGGAGGGCTTTTTGGGCTTCGGCCTTAGCGGCCTTGGTGCTCTCATGGGCCGAGGCGAGCTCGGACTCTCGAGTCTTTGAGTCACGCTCCAAACTCTCGTGTTTTTCCACGAGAGCCTTGAGCTCTTGCCGCACCCCCGCCACCCGCGCCTCCTACTTCTCTCGCTCGGTGCGCTCCGCGGCCGCATTGCTTTCGGCCTTGGACACCGCTTCCTTCAGGGTCGCCACCTCGTTTGTGGCCCCTGCAATATTCACGTTATTCCTGTCATTTTTTGCAAACACATATTTTAAATACTACCATAAGGTATTATTTACCTTCCTTGTCCTCGAGCTGCTTTTTGGCAAGTTCGAGCTCATTCTCGGACCGCTCGAGGCCCTGCTTTAATGCATCAACCTCCGCAGTCAGTGCGGCAGAGGTCAGCAGCGCAACCTGCATTCCCGTATTGACATACTTATGTTAGACTCCTGCGTATATCTTTTTAGATCCTCAGTTCGGCTATTTCTTTACGAACACCAAACTGAGCATCAGGGGCTACTGTCTATGCGGTAAAATTTTTACATATCTTAAATACATACCTCAAAGCCTGTTAGAAGGCTGGCACAGACTTCAGTCAGCCCGCTCTTGGCGGACTGAACTTTCTGGATCACCGCACTCATAACAGTGCGGTGATCCTCGTAGGTGGAAGTGCCGTTAAGCGCCTCCATCAAATCATCCGGTGCCCTTCTTACGAAGGGGTCGCCTGTCGGACTCCGGAACCACTGAAGGTTCCGGTACGGAGTCCGGCACAGGGCCGGACTTGAAGCCCTTCGGGGTTTTACCCCCTTTGAGCCCGGATTCCGGGAGGTCGCCTCGCGGCGCCTCCATAGTCACCTCCTCCTGGCTGGGCCCCTTTTGGGACTCCACCCCGGCGTCATCCGCGGCGGCAGGAGACGAGGCAGTCAGAAGTGAGGTGCTATTCACCTCCGACGAATCCAGGGAGCCGCTCGACGAATCATCGAGCCCATCCTTGGGCGGGCTGCATGGTTATATCCGGCGTCATAAGATGTTGTGCGACAAATGAAGCGCCATAAGTTATTCTTGTGTCCGGACACTTATGATTTTGCCAGGGGCTTGGTCCTTGGAGCCCACCCCTCGTCGCCGTCGTTGGCATTGGCGGTGTAGTCCGGAGGAAGGGTCCTTCCCTTCCTGGACCCTTCGGCCTCCCCGGTTGGGGCGGCCTTCCTTTTCTTCTCTCCCTAGCTGGAGGAGAGGCCTCTTTTTCCTCCTCCTCGTCTTCGCGGGAGGAGCCCGCCTCGGCGTCATCGGATGATGAGTCCGACAGCACCTGGCGCTGGGAACTCCTTCGAGTTCCCGTGGCCTTCTTCTTGGCCTTCTTTTCCGGCACCACGTGAGGTGCCGGAACCAGCAGCCCCGTCAATCGGGCGTCCGCTGGGTCTTCTGGCAAGGGAGCCGGACAGTCGATTTGTCCGGACGTCTTCAACCAGTCCTGTCAAAGGTGAGGGAGTTTTAGATCCCGCATAAAGTCAAAACTATGAAAAAAGAGTCCCGTAAAGGGTAAAATAATTTACCTCGCTGGCATGATGCTGCGATCTGAATCCGCGATCCTCGGTAGCTGATGCGGGAGTTTCGGCGCCCTTGAACAGCACCTTCCAGGCATCTTCGTATGTAGTGTCGAAGAGCCGGCTCAAGGTTCGGTGTTGTGCCGGATCAAACTCCCACAAGTTGAAGGCCCGTTGCTGGCATGGGAAAATCCGGCGGATGAGCATCACATGGATTACGTTGACAAGCTTGAGATTCTTGTCCACCAGGTTTTGGACGCAGGTTTGGAGTCCGGCCAGCTCTTCCGAATTACCCCATGTCAGGCCCGTCTCTTTCCATGAGGTGAGCCGTGTGGGGAAGCCAGATCGGAATTCGGGGGCCGCCGCCCATTGAGAGTCGCGCGGCTCGGTGATGTAGAACCACCCCGATTGCCACCCCTTTATGGTCTCCACAAAGGAGCCCTCGAGCCATAGGACGTTGGCCATCCTGCCCACCATGGCACCTCCGCACTCCGCTTGGCGGCCGCCCACTACCTTCGGCTTGACATTGAAGGTCTTCATGTGGCGACCGGTTCTCCGGGTGTTAATTCCCAGAAAATGGCCGTTGTGCTCATCAGCCCCAGGATTACTGTTAGCTGATAAGGTACTAGCTTGATACAGAAATTCCAAGCAGAAAATACAATATGTGTAGTACAAGACCATTCTGGCCTGTGAGTACAACAAATGGTTTCTAAAGGTTGATGGCGGAAGCGGTTTATGAAATATCCTCGTTATTGGGACTCCATTTCCCACGGGAACAGCTGACCAGGTTAACTCCTATCTTCGCGTGGCTGAGACCACTGTTGCCTAGGTTCTGGGATAGTCACCGCAACGCTCCTCTCCAAGCATGAAATCGGGCCAAGACAATAGCCAGGGACAAACCAGTGAGTACTTTGAATGTACTCGCAAACATTACGAACATGGGTAAATTACAACATTGATGTGCTGAAAAATATTTTATGCTCATGACGCTAGTCACATAAGATAAATAAAACTCTGGTGCGTGCAAGCATGTTATTAGCGAATATACAACAATATGGTAGTATAAAAATTATGAAGTGAATAACATAAAGGACTTCAAAAGAAATGCCACAATCGGGCGTCTGAGCGACACCACATAAAGGGCTTAAAAAGAAATGCCACGATCGAGGCGTCGGCGACACTGCATAAAGGGCTTTAAAAGAAATGCCACGATCGAGGCGTCTGGCGACACCGCATAAAGGGCTTTAAAAGAAATGCCACGGTCGAGGCGTCTGGCGACACCGCATAAAGGGCTTTAAAATAAATGCCACAGTCGGGCGTCTGAGTGACACCGCAAAAAGGGCTTTAAAATAAATGCCACAGTCGGGCGTCTGAGGGACACCGCATAAAGGGCTTTAAAAGAAATGCCACAATCGGGCGTCTGAGCAAGGGCTTTAAAATAAATGCCACAGTCGGGCGTCTGAGCGACACCGCAAAAAGGGCTTTAAAATAAATGCCACAATGAATATCCAGGAGGTAGAACCATCCCAGGGATATTCAAGAATACCAGAAAATATATCACGGGTTAGTCCACATCCAAAATGGTAATCATAAATTATCACAAGTCACAATCGTGCTTCCAGGTTTAACAGTTTCACCTCCGAGGACCGACACTAAGACCGACACTTGACCCATCCCAAACTGTAATCCTTAACCATGGACACGGCTATCCGAATAGGTTTAATCTCTGCAGAGGGTGTACTCTTTACCCACGAGTAACGGATTTCTTTAGTCCATCGAGACTAATTCCATCTACGGTCTTTTCGTTGAAAACACACCTAACTTGCACACACCAGCTTAACTCACATGTGTCTGGAATCACCCATGACACCTGTTAAGCAAAACTCTAAGTGGGGAGGCCACAACCTCGACGTAACATGGGATCACAAAATTTATACCGCGCGCAAACTAGGGAGCTACCCCCTTTCGGCTACAACCGAAACACCCATGCTCCGGACCCGGTGGTATGACTACGGATGCCTCGATATCTTCCACCACGGCCTCTCATGCGGTGTGTGCTAGGAAAGGGTTGACAACTTATGAACCATACCCTACTTGGTGTAGGGACGAGTGGTAGTACGAAGCAAGTATGGGGGTTACTGGCACAAGACTCGATCTATGGTCGACTCAGGAGGTTGTAGTTTCCTGCATGATTAGCATAACAATGCATATATCTCAAACAACAGATGGAAACATCACGCGACATCCCCTCATGTCATACCGGACACGACCGTCTCGACGGAGGACTAGGGGCAAGCCCGTGTCTACCCAACACAGAGGCCTTTCCGTCTTTCCTTCCGGTATGCATGAAGGACGTATGACGGTGATTTCCATCACAAATCATGTCAACTTCATTAGTATGAACTCATTAATATGCACCCATGGATAGGATCACATCCTCACATAAAATGACGCATGTATGTGTCGGGGTGGTGTTGCCACTGTGCTAGGCAGCACACACAAAAATTCACTAGGGTTCAGAATGCTTGCCTTCAGGTCATGGGAAGGAAGGGTGCACCCAAATCATCATGAAATCTTCAAAAACCCTATTTAAAATAATATATTTGAATTAACACACCAAAATAAAACAGCACAGAAAGTTGTTTTGAAATTTTTTCAAATAAATCTTAAAATAAACTAGACAATATTTGAGAGAGGTAGGAAAAAGAATCAATTCATTTGGAGTTGTTTTCAAAAAGATACAGCCGGTCAAAGTTTGGTCAAAATCTGATATTAAAAATAGAACAGAAAACAGAAAAAAAAAACGGTTCGATTAATTACGTATACGTCGAAAGCGTAATCTGGAAATACGCTTCCACTTACTCCGCGTGGACCGTGCGTGGTCACTGACAGTGGGTCCTAGGTGGCCCACTAGTCAGGTTTGACTAGTCCGCCTTCCTTCTTCTCCCTCTTTCCCGAGCGGAGGCGGGACTCCGGTGACCGTCGCCGGCGAACGGCGGGTCTTTGAGGGAAACTGAGGGCGGGAATGGATCCGCGGGTCGAGGATGATCCTACTGGTAGACGCTGGGTCGGCGGGGATGGTGTGAGCTGTCGGCGGCGAGCTCATGGCGGAGAAAGCTTGGGGAGTGGTTTGAGCGGCGGTGGTTCTCGATCGAAATGGAGTAGGGGGAAGTGTCCAGGGGAGGCAGAGAAGGCTTCGGTGAAGAGATTGGAGATGGGAAGCTCTGGTTGCGCCGAGCGGAGTCGGGGCGGCGGCGTGGCGAACCCGACCGAGAGGTAGAAGATGACCTGCTCCCCTCAATTGGTGGCGATGGGGCGCTAGTGAGACGGCTTTAGGCTACCTGAGGGTTCGGAGACGCTCGGGGCTTCCTTAAATAGGCGATGGAGGTCGGTTCCGAGGCGGCCGGTGATAAGGACGACGGCGAACCGCCATGCTGTGGCTTGGGCGACGTGGCGGCGACGAGCGCTAGGGGACACGCCTGCGGATGAGCACGCACTGCTCACAGGGGCAGGTGGCGAGCTGGGTGGCTTTGGCGGCGCCGACCTCGGTCGGGCCTGCTAGCGGCCGGCAGCTAGCCGCCACGGCCATCCTGGCGGTGGCGCTGTGGGGTGCCAAGTTGGTCGGGGTGGTGTGGCGGTGCAGGGGGACACGGCGAGCTGGCTGGGGCCGGGCTTTGAGTGTGGGGTGGGACGCGGCGACTCGGGTGCATCGGGTGCCAACGCCTGCCTGGCGCGCCTGAGCACGCCCGGGGTGTGCTCGACGATATGCCATGGCAGCCTAGAGAGTTCCAAACCACAAGAGAGTTAGCAGAAATGGGTTATGGGCTAGGGCTAAACCTTGGGACATGCTGGGTAGGTCAGGAGCTCAAGTTCACAATGTAAACTTGAAATCATGCCAAAACTGGTCATGCACTCAGGGTGTTTGTAAAAATGCCAAAAGCACCTAGGTAGCTCTTGGAGTGGCCAAACTCTCCAGATCAGTGTCTCTATGGATATAAGAGAGGGTGGTGAAGTCAGTTTGCAAAAAGGAGAAACTTGCTAGTGCAAGTTTTGCAAAACTTCAGTTCTGGGCAGGGAGTGAGTGGCATCATTTCATGGACCAAAAGTGTTCCAAATAGAGCATGCTCCTGGACTTAGGGGTTTTGCAAGGTTGACTACAAGCATGAGAAAACACAAGGTCATCAGAGCAAGAAATAATAGAGTTGTAGTAGAAAACACAAGTCTGGTCCAGAATGAAAAAGAGGCTGTTGCACTCAAATTTTCCAAAGAACATCACTATGTTTTTGCATAAAGATGGATGGCATGCTACTACTGACATCCCAAAATTTTGGTGGAGGCTCTAGGGAAATATTTAAATGGGTTGTAGTGCAAAAGTGTCCACTGGACCAGATTTGAAAAACAAGTGTAAAACTCAAAATATGTCATGAAATAATTATTTTAATGCACAAAAGTGATTTGGAGACCTCACATGACATCTCCAAATTTTGTTTGAAATTTTAAGAGGTTCTATCAAAAGGTTGTAGTTCAAAAGGAGCTCCAAAAATTTAATATAGTTTATTTTAATGAATAAAGCTCAGGGTGAAATAATTTAATAAACAATTCTACTTATTTAGAAATTGTTTTAATGAGATGGCAAATAAGTCCAATGTATTTTGGAAAGCTCCACTTGGGAAAAATACAAAACTCCTTAAGAATAAAAGAAGAGTTCTGAAATCAACAGAAATAAAAAAATTTAAAACCCTTGGCAAAAATTTTAAATATTGAAATCTTGGCAAAAATTTTGGGGTGTTACAACTACTACCCCCCTTAAGAAAAATCTCGTCCTCGAGATTTGCTAAGAGTTAAATTTTAAATATATTTGCATTAAAACAGAAATGGCTACAATGAGAGGACGATAAGTGGTGCAAAAGTACAGTGTGGGATACTGGCGCGGTGTGGGGGAAAAATCCACGGTTGCGGGGAAAGAAACTAGCGATTTCTACACTGGACAAAAATTTAGAATAAATCCTAAATCTTAAAATACGCTGGTCGCACCCGAGAGTACAATGCTCTCTCTGGCTGACTGGTGTACCCGGGCCCACGGTCAGCCTCTTCTCCTTCCTCCGGCTCCTTCTTCTTCCTCTCTCCCGCGCGCTCTCCCGCGCTTCCTCCACCGGCGATGCCTAGCGTGTAGGGCACCTAGGCCGTACCGTGGTAGTCTTGTGGCCTTAGCTGCCGTGCAGCGTGCACTCACCTCGCGGGCAGTCTTGCTGTCGGCCTTGCTTTCATGGATTCGCCTTCGAACACCGGCGGTCGGGCGACGAGCGGCGCTGGTGGACCTCGCCCACCGTACACCGAGCTCGAGCTATAAAATGACCACGGCGTTCTCCTCTTCTTCCTCACACCTGGCCCCGCTCCTCCTTCTCTCTTCTTCTCCTCTGTTTCCGATTGCCGGAGCTCGAGACGAGGCGCTAATGGCGGAGGCGGCGCTGGACTGGTACGTGGTCCTGCTGTGCGGAGGGCTGGCAGCGGTGCTAGGGCTCTCGGTGCTCCTGTGTGTGATGATCCTCGACGATTGTCATGATGCCGCTGCTCGGCTGCTGGCTCTCCACGGTCGTGGTGGCCACGACGAGTAGGTGGGGTGTGTCGGGTGATAACTGTTGTCCGGAGGTGCTTAGTTAGACGCAACACAGTTGCAAAATTTCGCAAGCAGTGTATGTGTTCGTGTAATTGTGGTGGTGAGTCTGCTGCCTTGGGGCTGTGTGGAATAAAAGATCTATGTCGTGAGAAAACATACGATGCGGCAACTCAGGAAAAAGAAATCACGCTCCAGGATTTCTCGCAAGGGAAAACAGTAATACATTAAAGTCCAAAAGCGACAGAGTTGCTTATAGTAATGATATACTTGCTGCGAAGCTCAGGGTACTAAGCATAAGTTACAACACATAAATAAAAAGTGACAATAAATACAGCGGTGCATCTAAATTGTAAACGGTAATTGGACGGAGTCTTGAGAAAACGTTTCCGGTACTAGGATACACTCTTCTTCTATCGGAGGGAGTGGATTGACCAGTCGATGTATGTGTCTCTCCTGGTCGGGCCTCAGTGATCTGCCGATGGCGATCTGAGGATTTAAATCTGCGAGGCTTTGCAGATAACCCATCACATGTTGGGTTAAATGTTCGTGAGCGATGACGTACTGGACAAGGTTGGCCAAGACTGGGTCCCTCTCAATACGCCCACCTGGAAAAGATGTTACTCCTCCGGGTGCTGCACGGCTCGGAAAATAATAATACCCTCGTTCGCTGGCGTAGGGTACCGCGAATCAAAGACGAGCAAGCGCTTCATACGCAGCAGCTTCTATGGCCATGTGCGGGGTTGGCATAAATTTCCCCACGAAGGAGACTTCTGTGGGGTCTTGGTTTGGGTTTACGAGCGGGATGTGCACGGCTGCCCAATATCTCGAGGTGGAAGGGGTGATCCTCGATTTGAACAGCTCGTACTGGGGTGGCTGGGTTGCGCCCATGGTACTGCGGGTAAAATCCCACAATATCTGGACAAAACTACCTGGGGTAGCATCTGGAGTCCTCAGATAAATACTAGGGCTCGGCAAATGAAGGGTAAATAGCAATTGACATATCACGTTGTGGTTTTGCGTAGGTAAGAAACATTCTTGCTATAAACCCATAGCAGCCACGTAAAACATGCAAACATCAACTAGAGGACGTCTAACTTGTTTTTGCAGGGTATGCTATGTGATGTGATATGGCCAAAAAGAATGTGATTAATGACATGTGATGTATGAGATTGATCATGTTCTTGTAATAGGAATCACGACTTGCATGTCGATGAGTATGAAAACCGGCAGGAGCCATAGGAGTTGTCTTTATTTATTGTATGACCTGCGTGTCACTGAATAATGCCATGTAATTACTTTACTTCATTGCTAAACCGTTAGCCATAGTAGTAGAAGTAATAGTTGGCGAGACAACTTCATGGAGACACGATGATGGAGATCATGGTGTCATGCCGGTGACGATGATGATCATGGAGCCCCGAAGATGGAGATCAAAAGGAGCAAAATGATATTGGCCATATCATGTCACTTTTTGATTGCATGTGATGTTTATCATGTTTATGCATCTTATTTGCTTAGAACGACGGTAGTAAATAAGATGATCCCTCATTAAAATTTCAAGAAAGTGTTCCGCCCTAACTGTGCACCGTTGCGAAAGTTCGTTGTTTGAAGCACCACGTGATGATCGGGTGTGATAGATTCTAACGTTCACATACAGCGGGTGTAAGACAGATTTACCTTGAAACACTTAGGTTGACAATGAGCCTAGCATGTACAGACATGGCCTCGGAACACAAGAGACCGAAAGGTCGAGCATGAGTTGTATGGTAGATACGATCAACATGAAGATGTTTACCGATGATGACTAGTCCGTCTCACGTGATGATCGGACACGGCCTAGTTGACTCGGATCATGTAATCACTTAGATGACTAAGAGGGATGTCTATCTGAGTGGGAGTTCATAAGATGAACTGTGACGCCCCCGATTTAATCGTACACTAATCAAACACGCAAACGTGTACGATCAAGATCAGGGACTCACGGGAAGATATCACAACACAACTCTAAAACATAAATAAGTCATACAAGCATCATAATACAAGCCAGGGGCCTCGAGGGCTCGAATACAAGTGCTCGATCATAGGCGAGCCAGCGGAAGCAACAATATCTGAGTCTGGACATAAGTTAAACAAGTCGCCTTAAGAAGGCTAGCACAAACTGGGATCTGAGATCGAAAGAGGCGCAGGCCTCCTACAGGATCCTCTAAACTACTCCAGTCGTCGTCGGCGGGCTGCACGTAGTAGTAGGCACCTCCGGGTAGTAGTCGTCATCGACGGTGGCGTCGCTCCACAGGCTCCATCGTGCAGTTGCAGCAATCGGGTAAAGAAAGGGGAAAGGGGAACAAGGCAACCGTGAGTACTCATCCATAGTACTACAAGCAAGGAGCTACACTACATATGCATGGATATATGTGTAAAGGGCCATATCAGTGGACTGAACTGCAGAATGCCGAATAAGAGGGATAGCTAATCACGTCAAGATTACGCCGGCAGCCTCCGTCTTGCAGCATGTAGAAGAGAGTAGACTGAAGTCCTCCAAGTAGCATCGTATAGCATAATCCTACCCGGTGATCCCCTCCTCGTCACCCTGTTAGAGAGCGATCACCGGGTTGTATCTGGCACTTGGAAGGGTGTGTTTTATTAAGTATCCGGTTCTAGTTGTCATAAGGTCAAGGTACAACTCCAAGTCGTCCTGTTACCGAAGATCACGGCTATTCGAATAGATTAAACTTCCCTGCAGGGGTGCACCACATAACCCAACATGCTTTATCCCATTTGACCGGACACACTTTCCTGGGTCATGCCCGGCCGCGGAAGATCAACACGTCACAGCCCGACCTAGGCTAACAGAGCGGTCAGCACGCCGGTCTAAACCTAAGCGCCTAGGGGTCTGGGCCCATCGCCCTTAGCACACCTGCACGTTGCGAACGCGGCCGGAAGCAGACCTAGCAACCTCCATTACAAAGGAAGTCACGTTCTGCGGTCCAATCCGGTAGCGCGCTCGATCGCCGACATCACGAAGGCTTGGTGATACCACGGCGCGGGATACCCATAACTACTCCCACGTAGATGGTTAGTGCGTATAGACCAAATGGCGGACTCGGATCAAATACCGGATCTCGTTAAGCGTGTTAAGTATCCGCGACGCCGACCAGGGCCAGGCCCACCTCTCTCTAGATGGTCTCAACCTGCCTGCCGCTCCGCCACAAAGTAACAGTCGGGGCCGTCGGGAACCCAGGCCCACCTCTACGGGATGGAGCCACTGTCCTTTCACCCCCCATCTCTAACAAGTATCACGGGTAATGTAACATGTAAAGTATATAGCATATGTCCGTGATCACGTCCGAAGTGATCACATCCCGATAGTATAGCATGGCGGGCGGATAAGAATGTAGGGCCACCGATGGAACACTAGCATCCTATACTAAGCGGTAGGATAAAGGTAAAGGTAACAACGATGTAGCAAGGACAGGTTGTGCAGCGATGAGATTAATCGAAAGCGAGAACATGCTACACTACTCTAATGCAAGCAGTATAGAGAAGAGTAGGCGACATCTGGGATCAAAGGGGGCTTGCCTGGTTGCTCGGCAAGAGAGAGGGGTCAATCAACTCCGTGGTCGAACTAAGCAGCAGCGTCGGTCTCGGTGTCTAGCGAGAGAAGAGGGGAAAAGCGATAAATATTTAAGCAAACACATGCATAGCGATGCATGACATGAAATATCGGTGCTAGGGGTGCCCTAACGCGGTATGAGGTGATACGGTGAAGGGGGAAGCATCAGGAAAGTATTCTGGTATTTAGCGTTTTGGGCGGAGGAGCGGAGGAAAGTTGCGAGTTCGATAGGTTAGGGGTGTGGCGGACGAGCGGGTTGCGTATCCGGAATCGTCTCGCTGCTCGAGCAACTTTCATGTTGAAAATATTTTTAATCCGAGTTACGGATTAAAAGATATAATTTTCTAAAGAATTTATTAATTTCTGGAATTTAATTAATTATTTAATTAATTGAAAAACAGATTAATGACATCGGCATGATGTCATGTCGACATCAGCGATCAACGAGTTGACTTGGTCAACCTGACCGAGTGGGTCGATGGGACCTACATCATACCTTTATTTAGGTTAATTACAGTTAGTTAATTTAATTACTATTTAATTAACCTAACTAGTTAATTAAATTAATTAAACGGATTAATTAACTTAATTAATTCATTAGATAATTAATTAATTAATAATTAATTTTATTAAATCATTTTTATTTTTATTTATTATTTTATTTTAATCCTCTTTTTTAATTTTACGTTGCAGGCGGGGACCCTAGTCGAGGGCAGGGGGCCTAGCAGTTGCTACTGGCGCCAGAAAAGGGGCGCTAAGCGCTAAGTGCTGACCCAGAGAGGGCCGAGCCAGGCGCAGAGCGCCCGGCCGGGCGCGTGGTCGACGGGCGCAGCCGGGCGGTCACCGAGTGGGGCGCCGGCGGAAGGGCAGCAGCGAGCACGGGCCGACAAGAGGCGCGGCGCTGGCGCACCTGCGGTCGAAGCGGAACGCCGTGGCAGTGATGGCGAGTCTGGGCGCCCTCGAGCTGCGGGAGGGCGTCAGGCGCGGTTCCGCAGTGATGCAGGAGCGGGCGGAGGGGCAACCGCTCGGCGAGTGGCGGCATCGTCGCGGATGGTCGGGGCGTGTCGGGCGAGATCCGGCGCTTGGATCTGGCGTCTGCGCGAGGAGGAGAAGATGAGGAGATCGGGGCGAGGCTCACTGGGGCCGTAGGGAAGTGGCAGCGGGGCGCGAGGTGGTCCGACGAGGAGGAGACGAGGAGGAGGACGGCGAGGCGACGACGAGGTCCGACGACGGCGTGGCAGCTCCGGGCGATGGCGGTGAGTGTTGTCGTTGGGGATGGCGAGGCTTGGTGGAGCCGTCGAAGGCGGCGAGGAGTGAGCAGTCTGTCGCGGCGGGGCAGGGCGGCGTCGGGCGGAGTGGTCGGTGTCGAGGAGGAGCTCGAGGAGGCCGGGCGGCGATGCTTCAGCGGCAACGCAGGTGCAAGGCATCGGGGGCGGCGGTTGCCACCGACGGGATCCGCACGGAGGGGGGGGGGAGAGAGAGGTGGGCGAGACCGAGGGGAGAGGCGGGCGAGGGGATCGGGATCCTCCCGATCCAGATCCAGACGAGGGAGGGGGGAGTGGTGCGAGGAGTGGGGAGTGGGGGTGCTGGGGCACTAGTGTTCGGTCGCCCCAGGGGCTATAGGCGCCGGCTGGGCCGGCCTGGTTGGCCCAGAGGCCAGCTGGGTTGTGGCCCAGTGGGGGGTTCCTTTTCTCTTTATTTTAGTTAGCTTTGTTTTACTGTTTTTATTCCTCCCTTGTTATTGATTTCTTTTCTGTTTTATTTTAGTTACATTTTATTTTAGTTTTAGTAAAAATTATCACTAACACCTAAATTGGTACTTTTAAATAAACTACTGCCACATTACTTTTCATCCCAATTAAAATAGTTTAATATTTTATAAAATTCCAAACGCATTTGTTTTATTATTTAACCCATAGTTTTAATTATTTTGAACACTTAAACATTTTATTAAATTTAGGTTTCTCCACCATTATTACCCAGTATTTATTTAAAACATTTACAACATTTTAGTTTTCACTTTTGAAAACTTTAATTGTTTGACTTGATATTAAATTTGAATTTGGATCGGTTTCGAACTAACGCGAGATTATCAACAGTAATTGAGGTGGCGTGGCATCATTAGCTGGGGATTACTGTAGTCTAATTATCCGGGCGTCACAATTCTCCTCCACTACAAGAAATCTCGTCCCGAGATTTAAGAGGTGGTGTAAGGGGGGGGGGGAAGTTGTGGTTGCGAAATTCTAATGGATCTTCTCGGTCTTGGTTGCTCTTCTCGAAGAAGTTGATCCCTTTCGTTGATGTCTTTATTTCTCTGCTCCAGCTCATCATGATGAAGTCGTCATCCTTTCTTCAGTAACTCCATCGTACTTACGAAAAATGATAAGGGGTATCTCCAGAAGAACTGACTTCTACAAGGTCACATATCTGGTAGAGAACATCAGGGAGGGTGGCGGATAGTAACTCTCGAATTGAAACTTAAGCAATTATCGAGAGCAAAATAAGAAGGTGCAAAATAGAAGTTTCAAACGCATAGGCAAACGCTCGTTGCCTAAAGCGAAGTGTGAAAGGGTTCGAACAATGGGAATAAGTATTAAATGCGATACCATAATAGATCATTAGGCAGGTGGCCCGTGAATTACATACGAAGTCAAACGTGGGGAATAACTTTGACCATAGGTTGTACAGGAGAGTCAGGTTTCGATCTTGTGGAACTGTGGGTTATGGGCCCACCATGTGGGTTAAAAGTAGGAAGGGCGGTGATGTCTTGCATGATCATGCAAGTAAGGCATGTCAGAGGTTAGCCTGTCAGTTATAGGTCAGCAACTACATCGGTACCAAGGGCGAGGGACAAGGAGAACCATTTTCCTGCTCGTTGAAACGAGGCGGACCAATAGGCAAAGTTCTCGTCCATCGGTGGTTACCGAAATGTCATCAACAATAATGTGAGGTCTTCTTGACAGGGTTGTACACGAGGTGTTTACATAAGCAGGAGAATAATACTGCTTAGATTATATAGACCTCAAGAAAGGTTAAACAAACCAATGGAAATGAAAATAAGATTATCAGATTAAACAGAACAATGGAAAGGAAAATGTTTTTAAACACATATATTAGGGGGTATATCCTTCCCAAGGGCAAGCAAAGCATGATATTCATGACGGGATATAACGTAGAAGACCCCTTTAGGAAAGGGAAGAGAAATTTTCATGACATTACACATACAACGGTGTTTGGATAATTGATCAAGAAGCATTTAGCATTGGGCTTTAAATGTTCTTGTTGAAAATCGGAGTACCACAGACATGCTTCGAGATAGCATTGTCATGGTCTTCAAGCAAAAATCGGATTTTAGATACTCAATGGATTCATCAGGAACAGCTTATAGAATAAGTCTTTCAATTTCCTTTTGGAGGAATGGATAACCTTGCTGAAAAGGAATCTATAACAATAGGGCCTCCGGCCAGGTGTGCTAGGCACGACATCACCTTACCGGGTCACATAAGGACCGTTGCTATAGCTCTTGGAAATATGTTCCAACCATCATATCTGACCGAGATCCAGATCTGATGGGTGTCAGGATACCTCAGACTCAGGATGCCTGAGAAGAAAGGTGCAACACAAATTGTCGAGATGACATTATAAGATTCTCGGGAGATGTACTACGGAAGCGAGTTCCGAAACAAAAGCCCAACATTAAACCAATGAAGGGATAAGGTGGTAGCTGATAGGCTCAACAACAAATCATCGAGATTTCCAAGGGATGAATTTCCACAATTAGGTGAACAAGGAAATATCATTTGTCGGATCAAATGATATAACGATGTATGCTCGAGGGAAAACATACACAACTGAACAATGATAGTAGGGTGCACCCAGGAATCTGGATTAGGTAGCACGATCAATGTTCGAATGATGACTCAATAAGCAATAGACTTAGAATGGAACTATCGACCATTAACTTCAAAGCAATAGGGTTGCTAGAAGTGCAGAATCCAAACAGCATCGTTCACTTGTTGGTACCCCGGTCGGGATCAACACAAGGACCAAGAAACATGGTGATGGTGAGAAGTATCACTATACCAAGAATCCTAAAGAGGTGGTGAACTTCCCACGGCATTCTTGACATAAGGGTGGTAATACTCCAAGGTAAAGAAGAACAATGCTGGGTAGCAAGGAATTCAAGGTATAACACGAAACACGAATAAGTTTGTGTTGGAGGGAAAGCAATAAGTGGCTGATGATAACACAACTCATCGAGGGCAAGGATGGTATTTCTCATCACGAATTGAATTGATATCTTGGAAAAGCTCGGAATACTGATGATGATCACGACACATTTGTCGAGAGATTTCACGAAGATGTAATCGATCGACGATGACATCAAGTCAAACGAATGATGAAGCGAAAGGTTGTTGGAACCACGAGTAGGACACAGACCCGAGATCAAGTTTGTTGTTCAAGATGGAACGATAAGACAAGGAAACCGACGTAAGCTTAGCTCAATCGTCGAATGTTGTGCTCCGGAATTAAGGACCCGGTAGCACAGTTAAAATTAGCACGATAATGATGTAGCCGATCAGGCTAGGAGTGACGGGATGGAGTATTAAACTTCTCAACCACAAAGTACTGGGGGTACCGAATCTCAGTGTTGATTCGATTCACAAATCGGGGTTCTCGGTTGATGACAACCCATAACTCGTGGAGTGACTGTTATGGGGAAACGTACTACTTCATCAGAAATTCACAAGATGAAGTGCAATGGGTTGATATCCTCGAGATACCAGGGGGTAATACTCGAAGGTAGAACAAAATAGAGGTTGGGAAGGCGTACTGATCTGCAGAAGGCAAGTACTTTAACTTGTCCGAGAAATAGAATCAAAGGAGAACAATCATGGTCAGAACCCACGATCATAAAGGATCGAACAACGGATACAAGATGAACTTATAACAAGGGGTAATTATTTTTACGAGCAGCTTCCATGATAAGTTATACATCGTGTCCATGGGCATGAGCATGAGGTTCAAGGTCCACTCCACTTCTTCAATGTATAACCTTCCATTCACTTCTCGCTTTGATAAAGGCATTAGTGTTGAAAGTTTTACCTGGTGAAATACCAGATGAGTATGACTCGTGAAAACTTCCAAGTTCACACATATAAAGGAAGGCATAGGTTCAACCCGTCAGGGTATCGTGGAAACATATACCACAAGCTTCAATAGTAAATACCACCAGCTCGAAAGCAGAGCATGGTTGGTCAAGCAGAGGATACAATGTACCAAAGGCAATATGTATCGGGGAAAGAACTCACGAGGTGATTAATTATGAAGGACACATGCCGGATAAAATCCAACAAAGGAACCGATGGTCCACAAGGGATCGATGTGAGCATCGGTACTCAACGAAGGAAGAAGAATGCACGGGCATCATATTATAGAACATCTGAATAACTTGATGCTTAGATAACAAAGGAATTCCGATTTCCAAAACAAAGGATCGAAGCGATCGCTCGATCAAGGATGAATAAGTTGGATAGACCAGAGGCACAATTGACGACAAATAGTTTGGTGAGAACCAGCTCATGTTCAAAAATGATGTCGAGCCGGAAAGATAATTTAGAAGGGTTGATAGATGATTGTGTGCATTCGCACATGTTGAATCAATAGGATCAAAATGACGGTGTCAAAAGATACTAGTGAATATTGCCAGATATATGGGAAGCATCCATAATGCAAGTAGACAAGTATTTGCAGAGCAATAAAGCTGCTAAGGATTATTGGAGGATCGAATAGTATTTTGAAGACCATTGTGAAACACATGAACAACTGGGGGATGAGCGGATACTCGATAAGTGCGAGAATTATCCGTAGGGGTATTCAGGTGACAAAGAACAACAAGGCAGTAAGCTCAAAGGATTATCGAAACATTAGAGAGAATTTCGGGGTATCTTGTAATAACAAGACCAACTGGGGATGAATGTAAGAATAACAACTGCAAGTAGTTATTCATAAGGGTTGACGGTGGAAGGGAATTGCAAACGCGATGAACACAAGTTCTCGGGTTAATAGCGGAGAGTATCTTCAGGGTCTTCACGTGCAGCAGACGATCAACAGTAATAAGGGGCTCTCCGGGTGAAAGTGATAACGAGATCCTAATGTTAGATTTAGTAAAATTCATTTAACCCGAATAGAAGAGAGATCAGAGTCCCAGAGTATAGACGCGGAATAAAAGATCCTACTACCACCCAATGGCGACGTATGCCCGTAAGACACACAGCCATGCTAGTAAAAGTTTTGCAATGTCTAGACTCGACTTCGACCATGGAGTTCGAAAGGGGGATTCCTACAGGCAGTCGGCTCTGACACCAACTTGTGATGCCCCCGATTTAATCGTACACTAATCATGCACGCAAACGTGTACGATCAAGATCAGGGACTCACGGGAAGATATCACAACACAACTCTAAGACATAAATAAGTCATACAAGCATCATAATACAAGCCAGGGGCCTCGAGGGCTCGAATACAAGTGCTCGATCATAGACGAGCCAACGGAAGCACCAATATCTGAGTACAGACATAAGTTAAACAAGTCTGCCTTAAGAAGGCTAGCACAAACTGGGATACAGATCGAAAGAGGCGCAGGCCTCCTGCCTTGGATCCTCCTAAACTACTCCAGGTCGTCGTCAGTGGGCTGCACATAGTAGTAGGCACCTCCGGGGTAGTAGTCGTCATCGACGGTGGCATCTGGCTCCTGGGCTCCATCGTCTGGTTGCAGCAATCGGGTAAATAAAGGGGAAAAGGCGGCAACAAGGCAACCGTGAGTACTCATCCAAAGTACTCGCAAGCAAGGAGCTACACTAAATATACATGGATATATGTGTAAAGGGCCATATCGGTGGACTGAACTGCGAGAATGCCGAATAAGAGGGGATAGCTAATCACAGCCGAAGACTACGCTTCTGGCAGCCTCCGTCTTACAGCATGGAGAAGAGAGTAGACTGAAGTCCTCCAAGTAGCATCGTATAGGATAATCCTACCCGGCGATCCCCTCCTCGTCGCCCTGTTAGAGAGCGATCACCGTGTTGTATCTGGCACTTGGAAGGGTGTGTTTTATTAAGTATCCGGTTCTAGTTGTCATAAGGTCAAGGTACAACTCCAAGTCGTCCTGTTACGGAAGATCACGGCTATTCAAATAGATTAAACTTCCCTGCAGGGGTGCACCAGATAACCCACACACGCTTGATCCCATTTGGCCGGACACACTTTCCTGGGGCATGCCCAGCCGCGGAAGATCAACACGTCGCAGCCCGACCTAGGCCAACAGAGCGGTCAACACGCCGGTCTAAACCTAAGCGCCTAGAGGTCTGGGCCCATCGCCCTTAGCACACCTACACGTTGCGAACGCGGCCGGAAGCAGACCTAGCAACCTCCATTACAAAGGAAGTCACGTTACGCGGTCCAATCCGGCAGCGCTGCTTTCGATCGCCGACGTCACGAAGGCTTGGTGATACCACGGCGGGATACCCATAACTACTCCCACGTAGATGGTTAGTGCGTATAGACCAAATGGCGGACTCGGATCAAATACCCAGATCTCGTTAAGCGTGTTAAGTATCCATGACGCCGACCAGGGCCAGGCCCACCTCTCTCTAGGTGGTCTCAACCTGCCCCGCCGCTCCGCCACAAAGTAACGATCGGGGCCGTCGGGAACCCAGGCCCACCTCTCTGGGATGGAGCCACTGTCCTTTCAGCCCCATCTCCGAACAGTATCAAAGGTAATGTAACGATGTAAAGTATATAGCATATGTCCGTGATCACCTCCGAAGTGATCACAGCCCGATCAGTATAGCATGGCGAGACGGACAAGAATGTAAGGCCATTGATGGAACACTAGCATCCTATCTGAAGGAGTAGGATGGCGGGTAAAGGTAACAACGGTAGTAGCAAGGACAGGCTATGTAGCGATGAGGATTAGCGAAAGCGGTAACATGCTACACTACTCTAATGCAAGCAGTATAGAGAAGAGTAGGCGATATCTGGTGATCAAAGGGGGCTTGCTGGTTGCTCGGCAAGAGAGAGGGGTCGTTAACTCCGTGGTCGGCCCGGGCAGCGATGGCGTCGGTCTCGGTGTCTAGCGAGAGAAGAGGGGAATAAACAATAAATATTTAAGCAAACAGATGCATAGCGATGCATGACATGAAATATCGGTGCTAGGGGTGCCCTAACGCGGTATCTTGGTGATACCGGTGAAGGGGAAGCATCAGGAATGTATTCTGGTGTTTAGCGTTTTACAGCGGAAGGAGCGAAGGGGTAAAGTTGCGAGTTCGATAGGTTAGGGGGTGTGGCGGACGAGCGGGTTGCGTATCCGGAATCGTCTCGTTGTTACGAGCAACTTTCATGTTGAAAATATTTTAATCCGATTCTGATTAAAAGATATGATTTTCTTTAGATTTTATTAATTTCGGAATTTAATTAATTATTTAATTAATTGAAAAACAGATTAATGACATCAGCATGATGTCATCTTGACATCAGCGATCAACGAGTTGACTTGGTCAACCTGACCGATGGGTCGATGGGACCCACACATCATACAATTATTTAGGTTAATTACAGTTAGTTAATTTAATTACTATTTAATTAACCTAACTAGTTAATTAAATTAATTAAACGGATTAATTAACTTAATTAATTCATTAGATAATTAATTAATAATTAATTTTATTAAATCATTTTTATTTTATTTATTATTTTATTTTTAATCCTCTTTTTTTAATTTTTGTTACAGGCGGGGCCCCTAGTGATAACTTGGGGCCTAGCAGTTCTCTGAGCGCCCTTGAGTGCAGGCGCTTCGGCCTTCTGGCGCTGACCCGAGAGAGGGCCGAGCCTTGAGGCGGCGCGGCGCCCAGCGCGCGTGGTCGGCAAGCTTGCCTTGTTGGCGATCACCGAGTGGGACCCGCGAAAAGAGCAGCAATGAGCACGGGCAGCGAGAGAGGTGTGGCGGCGCGCTATGCAGTCAGCGAGAGCAGCGGTGGCAGTGATGGCGAAAGGGCGCCCTCGAGCTGCGAGGAATGGCGTCGGGCGCAGTTCCACGGTGATCACGAGGAGCGGGCGGAGGGCAACCGCTCGGCGGTGGCAACATCGTCTGCGGATGGTCGGTAGCGTCGGGCGAGCTCCAGCCTTGGATCTGGCGTCTGTGCGAAGGAGGAGAAGAGGAGGAGATCGGGCGAGGCTCACTGGGGCCGTAGGGAAGTGGCAGAAGGCGCGAGTGGTCCGGCGAGGAGGAGACGAGGAGGAGGGCGGCGAGGCGACAGCGAGGTCCGGCAGCGTGGCAGCTCCGGGCGATGGCGGTGAGTGTTGTCGTTAGGGATGGCGAGGCTTGGTGGAGCCGTCGAAGGCGAGGCGCGGCGAGCGCAGTCAGGACGGGCAGGGCGAAGCGCGTCAGGCGGAGTGGTCGGTGTCGAGGAGGAGCTCGAGGAGGCCGGCGGCGATGCTTCCGGACAGCAGCAGGTGCAAGCGTCGGGGCGGCGGTTGCCACCGACAGGATCCGCAGAAGTGGGGAAGGGAGAGAGAGGCGGGCGAGATCGAGGGAGAGGCGGGCGAGGGGATCGGGATTCTCCCGATCCAGATCCAGACGAGGGATGGGGGAGTGGTGCGAGGAGTGGGGAGTGGGGTCTTGGGGCACTAGGGTTGATCGCCCGGGGCTATAGGCGCCCGCTGGGCAGCCTGGTTGGCCAGAGGCCAGGTGGGCTGTGGCCCGATGGGGGGTTCCTTTTCTCTTTATTTTAGTTAGCTTTGTTTTACTGTTTTATTCCTCCTTGTTATTGATTTCTTTTCTGTTTTATTTTAGTTACATTTTATTTTAGTTTTAGTAAAATTATCATTAACACCTAAATTGGTACTTTTAAATAAACTACTGCCACAGTACTTTTCATCCCAATTAAAATAGTTTAATATTTTATAAAATTCCAAACGCATTTGTTTTATTATTAAACCCATAGTTTTAATTATTTTGAACACTTAAACATTTTATTAAATTTAGGTTTCTCCACCATTATTACCCAGGATTTATTTAAAACATTTACAACATTTTAGTTTTCAGTTTTGAAAACTTTAACTGTTTGACTTGATCTTAAATTTGAATTTGGATCGGTTTCAAACTAACGCGAGATTATCAACACTAATTGAGGTGGCGTGGCATCATTAGCTGGGGATTACTGTAGTCTAATTATCCGGGCGTCACATGAACTTAATTATCCTGAACATAGTCAAAAGGTCTTTGCAAATTATGTCATAGCTCGCGCTTTAGTTCTACTGTTTTAGATATGTTCCTAGAGAAAATATAGATGAAAGTTGACAGTAGCAATTATGCGGACAGTAGAAGGCTTATGTCCTTAATGCACCGCTCGGTGTGCTGGACCTCGAACATGGTCTGTGGATGTTGCGAACATCTGACATACACGTTTTGATGACTACATGATAGTTTGGTAATGTTAAATGTTTTAGAATTGAGGCACCAAGGACATTTTTGAAATGTCGTAGAACATATGAGATGTTTCAAGAGCTGAAATTGGGATTTCAGGCTTGTGCCCACGTCAAGAGGTATGAGACCTCCGACGAGTTTTCTAGCCTACAAACTAAGGGAGAAGATCTCAATCGTTGAGCTTATACTCAGATTGTCTGGGTGCAACAATCACTTGAATCGAGTGGGAGTTAATCTTCCAGATGAGATAGTGATGTTTCTCCAAAGACTTTGCCACCAAGCTACTAGAGCTTCGTGATGAACTATAACATAACAGGGATAGATATGATGATCCTTGAGCTATTAGCAATGTTCGACACATGAATGTAGAAATCAAGAAGGAGAATCAATTGTTGATGGTTAATGAAACCACTAGTTTCAAGAAGGAAAGGGCAAGAAGGGTACTTCATGAAGCGGCAAATCAGTTGCGCTCCGATGAAGAAATCCAGGTTGAACCCAAACCCGAGACTAAGTGCTTCTATAATGAGGGAACGGACACTGAAGCAGAACTACCCTAGATACTTGGTAGATGAGAAGGCTGGCAAGGTCGATATAAGTATATTGGATATACATTATGTTAATGTGTACTTTACTAGTACTCCTAGTAGCACCAAGGTATTAGATACCGGTTCAGTTGCTAAGTGTTAGTAACTCAAAATAAAAGCTACGAAATAAACGGAGACTAGCTAAAGGTGAGTTGACGATATGTGTTGGAAGTGTTTCCAAGGTTGATGTGATCAAGCATCGCATGCTCCCTCTACCATCGAGATTGGTGTGAAACCTAAATAATTGTTATTTGGTGTTTGCGTTGAGCATAGACATGATTGGATTATGTCTATCGCAATACAGTTATTCATTTAAGGAGAATAATGGTTACTTTGTTTATTTGAATAATACCTTCAATGGTCTTGCACCTAAAAGGAATGGTTTATTGAATCTCGATCGTAGTGATACACATTTTCATGCCAAAAGATATAAGATAGTAATGATAGTACCACTTACTTGTGACACTGCCATGTAAGTCATATTGGTGTAAAACGCATGAAGAAGCTCCATGTTGATGGATCTTTGGACTCACTCATTTTTTTAAAGTTTGAGACATGCGAACCATGTCTATTGGTGTATACGCATGAAGAAACTCCATGCAGATGGATCGTTTGGACTCACTTGATTTTGAATCCCTTGAGACATGCAAATCATACCACATGGGCAAGATGACTGAAAGCCTCGTATAAAATGGAACAAGAAAGCAACTTGTTGGAAGTAATACATTTTGATGTGTGCAGTCCAATGAGTGCTGAGGCACGCAGAGGATATCGTTATGTTCTTACTTCACAGATGATTTGAGTAGATACTGAGTATATTTACTTGATGAAACACAAGTCTGAATTATTGAAAAGTTCAAGTAATTTCAGAGTGAAGTTGAAGATCATCGTGACAAGAGGATAAAATGTCTATGATATGATCATAGAGATGAGTATCTGAGTTACGAGTTTGGCACGCAATTAAGACATTGTGGAAATTTTTTCACAATTAATACCGCCTGGAACACCATAGTATGATGGTGTGTCCGAACATCATAGTTGCACCCTATTGGATATGGTGCGTACCATGATGTCTCTTATCGAATTACCACTATCGTGCATGGGTTAGGCATTAGAGACAACCGCACTCATTTTAAATAGGTCACCACGTAATTCCGTTAAGACGACACCGGTTTAGAGAAACCTAAGTTGTCGTTTCTTAAAAGTTTGGAGCTGCGACGCTTATGTGAAAAGGTTTCAGGCTGATAAGCTCGAACCCAACGTGGATAAAAGCATCTTCATAGGACACCCAAAACAGTTGGGTATACCTCCAGTCTCAGTTCCGGAAGCAAAAGTGATTGTTTCTAGAAACGGGTCCTTTCTCGAGAAAAAGTTTCTCTCGAAAGAATTGAGTGGGAGGATGGTGGAGACTTGATGAGGTTATTGAACCATCACTTCAACCAGTATGTAGCAGGGCACAGGAAGTTGTTCCTATGGCACCTACATCAATTGAAGTGGAAGTTGATGATGGTGATCATGAAACTTCGGATCAAGTCACTACCGAACCTCGTGGGGTGACAAGGATCGTACTACTTGAGTGGTACAGTAATCATGTCTTGAAGGTCATGTTGCTAGACAACAATGAACCTACGAGCTATGGAGAAGCGATGGTGGGCTCGGATTCCGACAAATGACTCGAGGCCATAAAATCCGAGAGAGGATCCATGGATGAAAACAAAGTGTAGACTTTGGAAGAACTGCTTGATGGTCGTAAGGCTATTGGGTACAGATGGATTTTAAAAGGAAGACAGACAATGATGGTAAGTATCACCATTAAGAAAGCTCGACTTGTCGTTAAGATGTTTTCCGACAAGATTCAAGGAGTTGACTACGGTGAGGCTTTCTCACTCATAGCGATGCTAAGAGTCTGTTGAAATTGGATTAGCAGTTACTGCATTATTTATGAAATCTTGCAGATAGGATGTCAAAACATTGTTTCCTCGACAATTTTCTTGAGGAAAGGTTGTATGTGATACAACCAGAAAGGTTTTGAAAATCCTGAAAGACGCTAACAAGTATGCATCTCGGAGTTGGAATGTACGCTTTGATGAGATGATCAAATATTTTGGGTTTATACAAAGTTTATGAGAAACTTGTATTTCCAAAGAAGTGAGTGGGAGCACTATAGAATTTCTGATGAGTATATGTTGTTGACATATTGTTGATCAGAAATGATGTAGAATTTCTGGAAAGCATATAGGGTTATTTGAAAAGTGTTTTTCAATAATAAACCTGGATTAAGCTGCTTGAACATTGAGCATCAAGATCTATGAGGATAGATCAAAACCGCTAAATGGTACTTTCAAATGAGCACATACCTTGACATGATCTTGAAGGTGTTCAAGATGGATCAGTCAAAGAAGGAGTTCTTGCCTGAGTTGTAAGGTATGAAGTTAAGAGTTAAAGCTCGACCACGGCAGAAGAGAGAGAAAGGACGAAGGTCGTCCCCTATGCTTCAGACGTAGGCTCTATAGTATGCTATGCTGTGTACCGCACCGGAAGTGTGCCTTGCCATGAGTCAGTCAAGGGGTACAAGAATGATCCAGGAATGGATCATTGGACAGCGGTCAAAATTGTCCTTGGAGTAAATAAGGACATGTTTCTCGATTATGGAGGTGATAAAGAGCTCAGCGTAAAGGGTTACGTTGATGCAAGCTTTAACACCTATCTGAGTGACTCTGAGTAGCAAACCGGATACGTATAGTGGAGCAACCATTTGGAATAGCTTCAAGTGGAGCGTGGAAGCAACATTTACAATATGACCTAGAGATTTGCGAAGTGCATACGGATCTGAATGTTGCAGACCCGTTGACTAAAACCTCTCTCACAAGCAAAACATGATCAAACCCCAGAACTCATTGAGTCTTAATCACATGATGATGTGAACGAGTTTAGTGACACTAGTAAACTCTTTGGATGTAGGTCACATGGCAATGTGACCTATGAGTGTTAATCACATGGCGATGTGAACTAGATTATTGACTCTAGTGCAAGTGGGAGACTATTGGAAATATGCCCTAGAGGCAATAATAAATTAGTTATTATTATTATATTTCCTTGTTCATGATAATCGTTTATTATCCATGCTATAATTGTATTGATAGGAAACTCAGATACATGTGTGGGTACATAGACAACACCATGTCCCTAGTAAGCCTCTAGTTGACTAGCTCATTGATCAATAGATGGTTACGGTTTCCTGACCATGGACATTGGATGTCATTGATAACGGGATCACATCATTAGGAGAATGATGTGATGGACAAGACCCAATCCTAAGCCTAGCACAAAGATCGTGTAGTTCGTATGCTAAAGCTTTTCTAATGTTAAGTATCATTTCCTTAGACCATGAGAGTGTGCAACTCCCGGATACCGTAGGAATGCTTTGGGTGTACCAAACGTCACAACGTAACTGGGTGGCTATAAGGGTGCACTACGGGTATTTCCGAAAGTGTCTGTTGGGTTGGCACGAATCGACTGGGATTTGTCACTCCGTGTGACGGAGAGGTATCTCTGGGCCCACTCGGTAGGACATCATCATAATGTGCACAATATGACCAATGGATTGATCACGGGATGATGTGTTACGGAACGAGTAAAGAGACTTGCGATAACGAGATTGAACAAGGTATCGACATACCGACGATCGAATCTCGGGCAAGTCTGATACCGCTAGACAAAGGGAATTGCATACGGGATTGCTTGAATCCTTGACATCGTGGTTCATTCGATGAGATCATCGTGGAACATGTAGGAGCCAACATGGGTATCCAGATCCGCTGTTGGTTATTGACCGGAGAACGTCTCGGTCATGTCTACATGGTTCCCGAACCCGTAGGGTCTACACATAAGGTTCGGTGACGCTAGAGTTGTTATGGGAAATAGTATGTGGTTACGAAGGTTGTTGAGTCCCGGATGAGATCCGGACATGAAGAGGAGCTCGGAATGGTCGGAGGTGAAGATCAATATATTGGACGAAGGGTATTGGAGTCCTGGAATTGTTCGGGGTACGGTGATGACCAGCGTGTCGAAAGGGGTTTGGAGGCCCGGCAAGCTTTGGGGGCCTTATGGGCCAAGGGAAGGGCACATCATCCCACTAAGGGCTGGCGCCCCATCCACCCCATCTCACGTAACCTGGAGAGGTGGGGCGCCACCCTATTGCAGCCACCCTCCCGGCTTGGGGGCAAGTTTCCTAGGGGGTGTGGGCGCCAAAACCCATCCAGGGTTTCCCCTATGGCCGCCGCCCTCCCTAGGGAACCCTAGGGCGCCTCCCCTCCTCCTTCCCCTATATATAGTGACAGAGAGAGAGAGGGCAGCCGCACCCTTCCCCTGGCGCAGCCCTCTCCCTCCTCCAACACCTCCTCCTCCTCCGTAGTGCTTGGCGAAGCCCTGCCGGAGAACCACGAGCTCCATCACCACCATGTCGTCGTGATGTCGGAGTTCTCCCTCAACTTCTCCTCTCCCCTTGCTGGATCAAGAAGGAGGAGACGTCCCCGGGCTGTACGTGTGTTGAACGCGGAGGCACCGTTGTTCGGTGCTTAGATCGGAATCAACCGCGATCTGAATCGCTACGAGTACGACTCCTTCATACACGTTCTTGTAACGCTTCCACTTAGCGATCTTCAAAGGTATGAAGATGCTCATCCTCTCCCTCTCTTGTTGCTAGAATCTCCATAGATTGATATTAGTGATGCGTAGAAAATTTTGAATTTCTGCTACGTTCCCCAACACTAGGAACGTGACCGATTAGACTTTGGGCTTTAGGGTCCGTGCAAGGCCCAAGTGTTGAGCCTGCGACGGACGCCTATATAAAGTGGAGGTGCGGCACACTCAGGCGGTTGATCGCTTCGGCGCTGCGACTATGGTTTGCATGTGTTGCGAATAGCCACCTCCACTCGCCGCCGACTGTGTGATCGGACCTAGCAGTCCGCCGCACGGTGTTCCTCCTGCACGTGCGGATACCGTTAGAGGCGGTGCACTTGCGCCGCTCCGGCGAACTCGTACATGGGATCGGACGACCGGCTGTTCGAGGGAGATCAGAACGAGGAGGAGACGATCCACGCGAACGCGCTGCCCCAACTCTTCTTCCGCTGCACGGCACTGCGCGTCTAGTGGTAACGAACTATGATCCATCTCCCGTAGCATGTTCCTGGATGTTCTGCGCGTAGGAAAATTTTAATTTGCAGTCTACGCACCCTACCGTAGAACCCAACAGTGGTATCAGAGCCTTTGCTATAGGATTTGGATTAAGATCGTATGCATATTAGATATGCGGAGGCGGCAGATGAGATCTGTTGTCCTTGAAGAGATCGGCTATGTGCACGGTTGATGTGATCAACTGCACATGGGGATCGTTGAGGCTATGTTTTCTGTCAATCGGGATCGATGAGGTCGTGACACGATCTACCCCTACCGGTCGGTTATCCGCCATCGGGGTTAACAGTGAAACGTAAATCCGAATCGGATTCGCGATGATCGATGAGATCGGTCAGATCAGAAAATTCGGCGTGAACGGACTTCAGATGCGATCTGTGCTTTCTGAAAACGTCGGGCGCTACTCGCACACGCGAGGGGCGCTGCCCCTTTTAACCCCGCCCACTAACCGGCTAGCGTGACCGTCGTGTAACGTGCCCGACACACAAACCGGTAGAATGCGATTCTATGCATAACTTTGTTTTGCAGGTTTGATGTGAATAGTATGGCTCATGTGTATGTGATGCATGTGTGTAATTTATACGTGGCCTGCTTGTCATGTTTGTCAGCCGGCAGGAGCCAAACTGCTGTCATTATATTGTATAACGACCTGCGTGTCGACTTGTGACTCTATGTAAAATTCATTACTAGTTGTAGTAGTTGGATAATATAGATCAGGTTGGTGGCTTGGCGTCCCGGCGTGACAAACAAGATGGAGTTCGTAGATGGTCATCGGAGTCGGAGCCGACCTAGAAGAACATCCATGAAGGAGCCATACTATTTCACAATATGTGTTATATTTGTGATTGTTATGCTTCTTTGTTTCTATGCATGTTAGAATGGTAGAATGATCCCTCATGAATATCAAGCGAATTGCCATCCCCGATGTTGCACCTTCGCACGTCGAGTACGTCTAGTAGTGGGCTCATAAAATTGGGGTGCTGCTAGGTGTCCTTGAACTGAAGGGTTCGTGTTGGACACGGACATGCACTGCATCAGGTTAACTTGACAAGGCTATCAAAACGGTTTTGGGCCTTGTGGCAAAGAAGGTTGGGGGCCGGGGTATGAGATACCTTCCCAACCGACAGGAGTCGTATAGAGATACGATTAGCAAGGAGTTGCTTACCGGATAGGTATGTTGGCTAGCAGTGATGCTAAAGCTCACTAGTCGCATCGCTAGTCGGATCCTGAATCACCGAGAGTTTGCGGAGGATGCTGACTTGATGGGAGTATTTCTGTTTAGGCTAGAATTACTCTACATAAACACATTGCTTAGTGATTGCACATTTTCTGTTGTAGATCAATGGCACCACCTGCTCAACCCAACTTTGCATTGAAATCAATTCTAGAAAAGGATAAACTGAATGGAACAAACTTTACCACCTGGTATAGAAATTTTTGAATTGTTCTCAAGCACGATAAAAAGGAACATGTTCTAGAGGATCCACTTCTAGAGGAACCTACCGATAATGCTAGTGCCACAGCTAAGAATGCCTACCAGAAACTCGTTGATGAATCAACGGAGATCAGCTGTCTGATGCTGGCTTGTATGGAGCCCGATTTGCAACAGCATTTCAAAAATGTTGAGGCTTACGATATGATCGAGAGTCTCAAGAGCATGTTTCAGACACAGGCTAGGACCGAAAGGTTCAACGTCTGGCGATCCTTGATGGATTGCAAGCTGAAGGAAGGTGATCCACTGAGCCCACATGTGATCAAGATGATTGGATATGTGCAAGCTTTGGATCGTTTGGGCTTCCCGCTCTTGGATGAGCTGGCTACTGATGCAGTTCTGGGTTCTCTTCGGCCCAGCTATGGGACGTTCATCTCGAACTATCATATGCATGGCATGGATGAGAAGCTCACTGAATTGCATGGGATGCTCAAGGTGGCGAGCAGGATATTAAGAAAGGCGCGCATCAAGTGTTGATGGTGCAGAAATCGCTAAGTTCAAGAAGAGTTGGTCCAAGAAAAGGCTAAGGCAAAGGGCACGGAGATGGTAACCTCTGCTGCTGCATGAAGTATGGACGGACTCGAAGACCGTTTGCTATCACTGCAAGGAGACCGGTCCTGGAAGAGGAACTGTAGCAAGTGGCTTGCAGAGCATGGCAAGAAGGCCGGAAATGCTTCTTCAGGAAAAGGTACACTTGTTGCATATGTTATAGACATTTACCTTGCTGACATACCTAGTAGCTCTTGGGTATTTGATACCAGATCAGTTGTTCATATTTGCAACTCGATGCGAGGGGCTGGTAAGAACTAGGCGTGTGGCACAAGGGAGATTGACATCGAATTCGGCAACAAAGCAAGAGTTGCTGCGTTGGAGGTCGACACGATGCAGCTCCAGCTTCCTTCAGTTCATCATGGAATTGAATAATTGTTATTACATTCCTGCACTTAGTCGGAACATTATTTCTGCCTCACGTTTGATGAGTCAAGGTTATGAATTCAATTTAAAGGACAATGGTTGTTCGATATTTTTGAATGGTATGTTCCACGGCTATGCACCCATTGTTGATGGGCTATTTATATAGAATCTAGAACAGGAACCGGTCTATAACGAGAATGTCAAGAGGCATAAGCCTAATGAGATAAATCCGACATACTTCTGGCATTGCCGGCTTGGACACATTAGTCTGAAACGCATGAAGAAGCTCCATGATGATGGGCTCCTAACCCGTCGACTTGGTCATTCGAGACATGTGAATCATGCTTCCTCGGCAAGATGACTAAGTCTCCTTTCGCAAAGAGTTGCGAGAGGCGTCCGAGCTGTTGGAGCTTATACACGTGATGTGTGTGGTCCAATGAGCACAAGCTGCGAGAGGTGGCTATCAGATGCCATGACTTTTACCGACGACTTGAGTAGATATGGATATATCTATTTGATGAGGCACAAGTCGGAGACTTTTGAGAAGTTCAAAGAGTATCAGAACGAGGTTGAGAATCAGCTCGGCAAGACTATAAAGCTTCTCCGATCTGATCGTGGAGGTGAATACATGAGCCAGGAGTTTGATGATCATCTGAAAAGTCGAGGTATAGTACCTCAGCTCACACCTTCGGGTACGCCACAGAGAAACGGCGTGTCGGAATGGAGGAATAGGACCTTGTTGGACATGGTCTAGTCTATGATGAGCAAATCGGATTTACCCTTGTCATTTTGGGGATCGCTCTAGAAACTGCAGCTTTCACATAACAGGTACCATCAAAATCCGTAGACAAGACACCACATGAGATGTGGACCGGGAAGACTCCCAGTTTGTCTTTTCTAAAGATTTGGGGTTGTGAAGCATTTGTCAAGCGACTTATGTCAGACAAGCTTACACCCAAGTCAGATAAATGCATATTCGTGGGATATCTGAGGGAAACCTTGGGATATAGCTACTACAACCGTGAAGAGAACAAAGTGTTTGTTGCTCGGAACGGGGTTTTCCTTTAGAAAGAGTTTCTCAGGCGGGAGGCCAGTGGGAAGACGGTTCGACTCGAATAAATTCGAGGACCACTCGGGGACGGCTCGGCTGGTGATGAGATCATACCGGAGTCTGTCAGGGAACCCATAGTGGAAGCGGCACCGGAACCACGGAGGTCGGAGAGATTGCGCAGAGTGCGTGATGTATTGTTGCTAGAAAGCAACGAGCCGGCCACATATGCGGAAGCTTGGTGAGCCCAGATTCCAAGGCATGGCTGGAGGCCATGAGATCCGAGTTAAAGTCCATGGATGAGAATCAAGTCTGGGACTTGGTTGATCCGCCACCTGGCGTAACTGCCATTGGTTGCAAATGGGTCTTTAAGAAGAAAACCGATGTGGATGGAAATGTTCAGATCCACAAAGCTCGGCTTGTCGCTAAAGGTTATGGACAAGTTCAAGGAATTGACTACGACGAGACTTACTCGCCGGTAGCGATGCTGAAATCGGTGAGGATCATACTAGCTATAGCTGCATATTTTGATTACGAGACATGGCAGATGGATGTCAAAATGGCTTAATACTCTAGATGCATGCTGGATAGCGGTCGATGAATGGAATAATAGTAGTAGATGCAGAATCGTTTCGATCTACTTGTTTTGGACGTGATGCCTATATACATGATCATTGCCTAGATATACTCATAACTATGCTCAATTCTGTCAATTGCTCAACAGTAATTTGTTCACCCACCGTAGAATACTTATGCTCTTGAGAGAAGCCACTAGTGAAACCTATGGCCCCCGGGTCTATTCTCATCATATCAATCTCCATCACTTTATTTACTTGCTTTGCTTTTACTTTTTACTTTGCATCTTTATATCAAAAATACCAAAAATATTATCTCTATCAGATCTCACTCTCGTAAGTGACCGTGAAGGGATTGACAACCCCTAATCGCATTGGTTGCGAGTAGCTATCGTTTTGTGCAGGTACGAGGGACTTGCGCGTGGCCTCCTACTGGATTGATACCTTGGTTCTCAAAAACTGAGGAAAATACTTACGCTGTTGTGCTGCATCATCCTCTCCTCTTCACGGAAAACCAACGCAAGCTCAAGACGTAGCAGGGTGGCACCTCCATAGAGAGGGCCTGAACCTGGGTAAACATCGTGTCCCCCGCCTCCTGTTACCATCAACCTTAGACGCACAGTTCGGGACCCCCTACCCGAGATCCGCGGTTTTGACATCGACATTGGTGAATTCATTGAGAGTTCCGTTGTGACGTCCAAGGCAGGATTGATGTCTCGCCTTGTTGTCAAGGACAGTATCACCTCCGGAGGAGCCCTGGCCCCAAGTCAAACACTCCGGCTGGGCGGCTTTACCATGACCGCCCGTTCGGCCGTCAAGCCAACGATGACTTCTCGGGTCATCGAAAATCGCCTCTGTGTTGACTCCGAACACTCCAAACGGATGGATCCGACGGAGTTGTTGTCTTTAAATGAACTCCTTGATCGCATCGCCGCCCTGGGGGTCGCTACAAACTACGATCGTGTCGGGCTTAAACCCGTTCAAAGAGAAATCAAGTCTCCACCGATCACCCATCAGGTAGCGGTAATCGAGGAGCGAAGCAATAACTCTCCCTCTATATTGAGGATGAACTATGTTTGGATTTCTGTGCTCAAAGAGCCGGATACCCGTCTACAGAACAACACGCCCTGCCCCTCCGAACCTAGAATCGGACGATGGGCCTGAAAAATCAGTTGAAATCCCGGAGCTCGAACTATTAAGTTCGGAAGTTTCTCAAACTCCGGATCCCAAATTTGGTCAGGGTTCGAACTTAAATCCACCCACCGGCCCAGATACATGCGATCTTATGAACATACGACAGCAGTCTCAAGAAACGGTCCATCACTTTTGGGCCAGATTCCTCCTTGTCGAAGACAAGATCAAAAATTGCCGCGACGAAGATGCGATCTCAATATTCTGCAACAATTGCACGGACGAGGGAATCCTTAATGCCATTAACCATCGTCGCGTATTACACTCCGCTGACTTGGCAACCATAGTACAGAAGTACTGCACAATAGAGAGCGCCTGGAAAACTCAGGCAGCTCCCTGGGAGGCATCAGCTTCCACCCAACCCCTCGTCTGAACAAAAAGGATACATCCTCGTGGGTCGCCCGATCCAATAGTTAAGAAATCGAAGCCCATTACGGGGCGCGGAACTGTCCTGGAGGGATGGCTCGATAGGCCATGCAAAATACACATAACACCGGATACCATACCAACCCACAGCCTTAGAGCATGTTGGATACTCCGGCAAGTGGCCAAGAGCAGCGAGGATCTCCTCACCAAAAATACCGCAGAGCAACACCCCACGGAAGACGATGACCTCAGAGTATTGACAGTCTTCGAGACCTTCGCCTCAAACAATAGGCGCAAAAGGGCACTCCGCGGCCTCGCTGAAGTCTGCCAAGTCGCAGCAGTAAACCCCTGGGACGACACGGCCATAACTTTGAATGCCGGTAACGAACCAAAATTTAGGACAGTCCGGGCACCGGCCGCCTTGGTCCTAAGTCCGACCGTGGACGGCTTTCGGCTTACCAAAGTGCTCATGGACGGCGGCAGCGGACTAAACCTCATTCACGAGGAAACTCTCAACAAAATGGAAATAGACAGGAGCCGCATTGAGCAAAGTAGCACGAACTTCCGAGGAATCTTTCCCACTCGGGACGCGCCATGCGCGGGAAAAATCACACTCGACGTGGTATTCGGCACGCCGGAGAATTATCGGTCCGAAGAGATAACCTTCCAAGTGGCCCCTTTCAACAGTGGATATCACGCCTTATTAGGGTGAGATGCATTTAAACGCCTCCAAGCTATACCTCATTACGGGTACATGAAGCTCAACATGCCCGGGCCCAATGGTATTATCACTCTTGCCAGTGATCGAGACATAGCACTCCGCACCGAAAACAAAACCACAGCCCTGGCCCTCGAGGCATTGTCTGAAACCCTCGCGGCCGAAGAATTAACCGCACTATGCTCCATGGTGGATAGGGATGACGTGATCCTGGACAAGCGACCCAAATCCACGTCCTTTAAACCAGCAGATGAGGTAGTCAAATTTCAAGTTCACCTGACGGACCCCAAGAAGATAGCATCCATCGGGGCGCATCTGGACCCAACGGTTGACGCCGCGCTACGAGAGTTCCTACGCGAGAGCTGGGACATATTCCCCTGGCACCATTCCGATTTGCCGGGAATCCCACGTAGGTTGTCCGAACACAGCCTAAATATATTGAAGGGATATAAATCGGTCAAGCAAACACTGCGGCGCTTTTCCGAACCAGAACGACAAGCTATGGGGGAGGAGCTAGCCAAGTTAATCGAGGCTGGATTCATTAGAGAAATAAAATACCCGGACTGGCTGGCAAACCTAGTGATGGTGCCAAAGAAGGATAAATCCTGGCGCCTGTGCGTCGATTTCAAAGACCTCAACAAGGCTTGCCCTAAGGATCCATTTCCCCTCCCTCGCATCGATCAAATCATTGATGCTACAGCCAAACACGACTCATTGTGTTTCCTCGACGCATATTCCGGATACCATCAAATCAAAATGAAGGAGTCCGACCAAGCCGCAACAACATTCATTACCCCATATGGGTCGTTCTGCTTCAACACTATGCCCTTCGGACTTAAAAACGCTGGCGCCACCTACCAACGCATGATTCAAACATGCCTGGAGAAACAGATCGGCAAGATAGTTGAAGCGTATGTGGATGATGTCGTCATCAAAACTAGGCACATCGAATAATTAATAGACGATATTTAGAATTTAGAATTTTACACAAAGTATCTTGTCATGCTCTATCTTCTTAACAAAAAGAATTTAATTCCATATTTAGAATTTTACGTGGTTAATGCTAACATAGTTATTAATTTTCCCGAGTTTAAAGCATTTGTGATCAAAAACATGCAATCCAGAGCACCATATATTTGACATACTTACATAATTTCTGTAGTACTATTAATTTCGTATTGACTTCTTGAGCTAAGAAATAGAAAACATATTTTTATTCAAGTATGTTTCATTTCCTATTCTTGGCTGATTTAGAGTTATGGGCCATGCACCTCTTATTATATGACAACATGAAAATATATTGATCCTAAATTAATATGCCTTTGTGGCACCTACATCTTTGAAAAAATTCTATAGAACGGGAGTAGGGACAGAACAAAACAAGTTACCGGATTTTCTTTCTTCATATAAAATAAAGTGGATTTCTTTCCCCACAGCTCTTTTGGCTAACTGAAATATTAATTTATTAAAGGCATAGTTTTAAATGGCATATCTTGTTTTATCTAAGCGGCAGACCTCTGTAATCACTATGGAACATACGAAAGGATGTGAAGCCAGACGCGGGTTGCCTCACGCTCGCTCACTCAGCTAGTTCGTTACACAAACCACAAGTCTTGGTTGGGTTCCACACGCCGCTCCCCCTCAAACCTCATCCTCTCTGAATGTGAGTCGTTTGTTTCATTCCTTCTCATCTGCTCTCCCCACACAACGCTCTGTCCGGCCGCCCCCAATGGCCCCTCCCTAGCTCCGGCACACAACGACAATCGAGGGGCATGCTGCAAGGAGCGAGAGTCTGCCACACACCGCCGGAAACGGGCTAGCCAAGCTGGGATCCCCGCGCCCATGACGCTAATTAGAGCCCATTCCGGGGCTTGTTGTTGGCTCCCTCACTAGCCATCGGGATGGTGAGCGTGATGACGGCGACAAAGGTGGCGGTGCAAGGTTGATGGGTTGATGCGGGGGGAGATGGTGCAACCAACTACGAGTGGTGATGCGCACACGTGGGCCGAGGTGATGCAAACTATGGGGTCCTCCGCGATGCAACAATGGCGTGATGATCCTCGCCGTCAAGGCTACGAGCGTCGGGGCACATGGAGCTGCAACAAGCAACACAAAAAGCTGCGACCCATGATGGCTCGTGCTGCGAACTGGGAGGGGCATCACCGGAGATGTGGGTAGCCACACGCTAGTGTTGCAATCAGTGACCTGGAAAGCTACACAAGGCGGCGACATAAGATTCAATTTTTGGTTATCATCGACCCGGTTACGGACGAAGCAATAGCCTTCTTCCACGGTGACATGGGAATTGTTGACTTCAAGAAATGATTACGCTTGGCAATGGGATATATGTAAGTCCTTTGTATCGTGTAACATTTCTTTTCCCCGGATTAAAAAATATCACAGTGGATCAATAAAAGAAATAGCCTAGAGCTAAGGTTTCACTTGTAACACCACGGCCGACCAGCTGTTTACTCAAATATGAATGATTCATATTGTTACAATGCCGTTGATCGCAATGGAATCTCGATTACAAGTAATTGATCTAATGGAGATGGTGGCTATGGCTTTAGATATAGATATTCAGATGAGATGTGAAGCTATGTTTATGGCGGCTGTGATGTGATGCATTCGAGTTGTAGTGATAATCGTAGAAACATTCGGAGAATATCTGGTTTAAACAAGGGTAAAAATGATTGCAAAAACAACTCATCAACATCCCCAAGCTTAAACCTTGATCCTTCTTGAGCAACTAACATGATCCATATGGAACTGTGTGTTTAGTCCAACATAATGTGAAGGTTCTGGTTGACATACAATTAGTATAGCCTAGAAAGCCCACTTCTTCTAATAGATGAAAACTCAGCATCACTAGAGTAGCGGGATGGTTTTTATGCATGCTTCTCTAGGCCAAGTCGGTTGGAACAAAGCATTCACTAACATAGATAAGGTTGTCAACTAGCATTTATTTTATTTTGTCTAGCTATCACTTGCTTACCGAAACACTTGGAAGAACTTTGCAATGAAAAACTTCATTAAGAGAGTGGGAGCATGTCAAAAGAAAACATAACATTAGAGTTTCTCATTAACACTAACAAGTATCGTCAAATCAACAGTCTCTTGTGTTTGTTTCTTTCATTATATATCTAGTACTTTCTATCCTTTCGGTATCGAGACCACGAAAACTGAGGTATTCATATTTTCCCCTGATTGTTGGCTCCTTGTATGAAGGAGTGTTCAACTATCCACATGGCGAAACACCTTTGAGACAGCCAATTATTACAAGTAGACCACCCAGCTCCGCCGTAGTTGCAATCGTAGTTGCGAGTGACTGGAAAGGCGAGGTCTACCACCAGGATCACCAGATCCGGCGTGCAGCAGGCAGGATCCGCGGGAGCGGCACTGAAGAGTGCACGGGCCGACGACTAAGACCATGCGCGAGACGGAACGCGTGAATCTGCGAGAGGGGAGATGAGACGGGGGAGACGAGTCAAGGAAGAAGAATATGCCGCCGTAGTACTCGGTGGCCAAGCAGGTGCACCCTCCAGCCATCTATTCAGATGGCGAGGTGGTGGCGGTGGTTCGTCTGGGCACCATCAGTGTCGCCGGTGGGGAGGAACACAAAGGCTGCATGTACAACATATTTGATAATGCCCCCTAGGGATACCGTTATTTCGAGGGGCATCTATACTTCTAATTTTATCAGTAGATCCCGGATATTTTGGCAGAAACAAGAAAAAGTAAATAACTATGAAGCTTGTGGAGCAATTGCGTTGTTATTAACTCATTATAAGTGCACCAAGGGTCCATGCATATGACGTAAGAGTCATGTAGTACTTGTAGGTACAATTACTGGTAGTAACTTTGTTAGGCAAATTCGATGCGTAAATATGAGCGTAATTGACTTACTCATTAAAACCTACATAGCATGTCGAGTTGAGTTAGTATGTACATGAAAAAAGATACCTAACGTGTCGATTATGTGCTGATCTTGTACCCGAGGTACCACCAGCTCAATCATGTTCAGTGAACATGCATGTGTACTAGTATAGTTTTGAAATGGGCGATTCGATCGGCAAAATTAGGACCTGCATGGTGCATATAGGCAGGTCGCCTCACATGCATGTCAGTCCAGTCAGAAAAGTAGTTCAGTATTAGATTATTTCAACTTGATCAAACCCAACTTCTCAACTTGAGTTAGTGTAAAGACACACTGCATAGCGTGTCGGTTCATATTCTAAGCTCCGATCCAAGGAATCCGCTGACCTCCCTATGTATATGGACAACTTGTCTCGCATGTCAGGACAATCAAAAATGTTAATTATACCATACCTGGATTATATTCCTTCAACTACTAAGTACGTCAAGTGGGTCCATGCAGTTAGTATGCGAGAGATCTATATCACCTAGGATTCCAGACATTATTAATGAGATTCCTAGAACCCCCATCCAAGTCTTCTCGCGAGTCAGGCCAGCCTAGCTCATGTCGCTTTGATTATCATATTTCAACATTTCTATGCAACTACATGATTGAATGGGTATAATGTAAGATTTAAAGATGTATATAATTAATTCAGATATTTTCTTCATTTCCGGTTGATTAGGTTAGTATATTTCAATAGGGTTGATTAGCCATTAGTATGTTGAATTCATTCCCTTTTGTTGGCTGGGTGTTCTTCTCCATTTTGGTCAGTGCGTTCAGTGTACGCTGGAAATTCCTAAACTTACAGAGGAAAGGCTAAGGTGGCATGCTTTCATGGTTGTATCATTGATCGTTAGGAACCTCTTTAATTTAAAGCTAGACGTAACATGGTTTTACGTGAGCTGTCATGACGTACAAGCGTCTTACGTAAGCAACGTGACGTCCATATATTGAATCCATATAGATAGGCTTAACTGCACATATGACTTTGGTATATGGCGAGCCCGTGCCTGTCATGCATGTTACTTCTTGTTTTCTTTTTTGGAGGGGGCCGGCCATGCTACTTGTCGCATATAGCTCTGCTCTGGGCTATAAAAGCAACGCAACCAAGATGAGCATGAGAAGCATCCAATCAGCAGCAACAAGGCATTAGCATTACCATACAAATCAAATGGCCACCATTTTTTCCACGTCTAGATGCCCTTGGTTAGGGCTCTGTGTGCTCTTTGTCATGAGCTGCCTGATGCTAGCCGGCTGCTCTTGGAAGTCGTTGCTGACAAGTGATGATGAGCACTTGGGCAACCGCCATGATCTGATGATGGACCGTTTCCACTTGTGGATGACGGTGCAGAACAGATCCTACTCCACCGCCGATGTGAAGGCTCGCCGGTATGAGGTATACCGGAGCAACATGAGGTTTATAGAGGCCGTGAATGCCCAGGCGGCCACCTCTGGGCTCACGTACGAGCTTGGGGAGGGTCCCTTCACCGACCTTTCAAGTGAAGAATTCATGGCGCTTTATACCGGCCAGATTCCAGAGGGTGACCATGGGCAAGATGGTGAGGAAGACCAGCAGATTATCACCACCCATGCTGGGCCTATGGGTCCTGCGGGCACATATTCTGTGTACGCCAACTTCTCGGCCGGCGCGCCGAGGAGCATCGACTGGAGGAACAGAGGTGCCGTCACCCCCGTAAAAAACCAAGGGCAATGTGGTACAGACAACATCTCTTGTCAATCTTTTTCTGCACTAGCTATATACACCATGTTAATTGACGGCCACAACTTACTATATAGCTTAATGATTACACTAACCATTGATACAAAACTGCAGGATCTTGCTGGGCATTCTCCACGGTGGCTACAATTGAAGGACTGCACAAGATCAAGAGAGGACTATTGTCTCCTGTCGGAGCAACAGCTGGTAGACTACGACTCCCTTGATGGCGGTTGCAATGGTGGCCAGACCAGCAGAGCTTTCCTGTGGATCAAAAGGAATGGAGGGATCACCACCACAGCTTCCTACAGATACAAGGCATCGAGAGGTCAGTGCATGAGGAACCGTAAGCCGGCGGCAACAATTATTGGCTCAAGGGCAGTCAAGAGCAACAGCGAGGTGTCACTGATGAACGCCGTGGCAAACCGTCCTGTAGCCGTTGCCATCTCGGTAGATGGCAAGCACTTCCACCACTTCAAGCTGGGCATCTACAATGGGCCATGTGGTGATGGTAGGCTCAACCATGCTGTCACCGTAGTAGGTTATGGGCAACAGAAACAAAACGGGGCCAAGTACTGGATCGTGAAGAATTCATGGGGGGCCACATGGGGTGACAAAGGCTTCATGCAAATGAAGAGGGGAACAAAGAATCCATCAGGGCAGTGTGGCATTGCGATGCAGCCAGTTTTTCCCCTTATGGAAGGTGGAAGAACCACTGATTAAGCCGTGCTTGCTTTATATCCAGATCCATCCATTTCAATTTATCAAACTTCGTAATACAGGCCTGCAGCTGCACATTGCCTACCTAGGTTGCATGTGCTACTTTTGGTCTAGATGTGTACTCCGTTTTGAAAATAAGGATCTGTATGTACTAAATTTTAAATTTCTGTAATTTGGTTTAATGGCAAGTTGTTAACTTATTTTTAGCGCCATCATGTGCAACAAGTTGTGTCATTTGTTTAGTGCATCTACCTACTCTCATCGCCCGATATAAAATGGAATATATCTACTATATACCGAAATCACAATATATATGGAAGAAAAAATAAAAATATGCTAGAAAATCCCACAATGATGAGAAACATCTCGCCATCAGTTTAAATAACAACAAAACAATAACCATTTGGTTTTGATTATATATACTTTGCATCTTCTATCTGTTATATATAAAAAGTGCTTGACGGGTTAACCTAAAAAAGATAAATAAGCTAGAAATTACCACAATAATTAAAAACATTTGGTCGTTGATTTTGTGGACCCATAACTTAAAAGACGCAATTAATAGATTAGATCTAAGGGCGCTCCATCTCAAAAAAAAAAACTACAGCTATGCTTGGCATGTACGTCTCAAAAAGAAAAGAAAAACTTCAACTATCCCAAAAAGAAACGGAAATTTTAACGCCCACATGTGTGGGCGTTTGCATCTCGCCCACACGCATGGATCCGCGTCCGTTCGTGAGCGCACGAATCTTGGCATGTTTTTAGTGACACGTAGGACTGGCCTGGTGTGTGGGCGTTCACCCGGTCACCCACACGGCCGTTTCACCACACAGGAGGGGCTGGTGTGTGGGCGTTCAGCAGTTCGCCCACACGCCATTTTGCACGCACACACAAGGTCTAGTGTGTGGGCATTTGCCATCTCGCCCACACGTCGGTCTTCTCTCCCACGCCCAAGCTGCTAGTTGCCATGTGTTTTGCAGTGCACATGGCAACTGCCCGTAGTGTGCTTTATAAGCAGGTGGCAACTCTCTCTTTACTCGAGTTGCCATGTGTTTTGCAGGGTACACGGCAACTGCCAAGTGTGCACGTAAGCAAATGGCAACTCTCTTTTACCGAGTTGCCATGTGTTTTTGCATGGTACATGGCAACTGCCCTAACGTGCACGTACATGGCAACTGCCCTAACGTGCACGTAAGCAGATGGAAACTCTTCCTTTTACATGGCAACTGCTCTAGCATGCTTGTGAGCACATGGCAACTCTCTCAACTGCCTAGTGTTAGTATGTGGCAACTCCTAAAGTTATGAAATCATGGCAATTACATTAGATCAGACCATACATGGCAACTGCAGTTGAACAACCATGCAACTGCAGTTGTCCGACATAGCAACCGTAGTTCAGCGACATGGCAACTGCAGTTAAACGAATATGGACGAGGGTCTGGATCATGGCAACTGCGGGCGCGTGGTGACCGTCATGTGTGGTGTGCGGGACCAGGAGGTACAAGGCCAGACATACGGGCATGTGGGCGTTATCAACTTCACCCGCACGCACGCGTGTGAGAGGGATCGGAAGGGAAAAAAGAGATGTGTGGGCATTACTTGTTTTGCCCATACATAGGTGTGTAGGCTATTCCTCTTATACACCACACAAAATATATGGACGGACTCCCTAACGCCCATACGTGTGGCACTTATCGACGTCTAAAAGAAAAGAAACATCTGATCGTTGATTCGGTGGACCCATAACTTAAAAGACCGAAATAATGGATTAGATTTAAGGTAGCTTTATCTTAAAAAACAAAAAAACTGCAGCTATCCTTAGCATGTACGCATGTACCATCTTTTTTTTTTCTTTTGCATGGTAACACGCGTCTCATTATATCATAAGGATCATAGTACATGACATGTACAAAAAGACAGCAAATCGCTAGCCTTTGCACAAAGGAACAACAGCCAAGAAGTAAAATTACAATCAAGACCGAAGAAACCTCTAAACTTGACAACAATGTCCGTCACGTGCCTCTGGAACCACCATAGCAGCCACCAAAGGAAAAAAAATGACGAATCACCTTGACACCCTAGCTCGAAGCTTCTCCATCGCTCTATGCAGCTTTGCGGACCTCCAAGGTGGCTCACCAAAAGCGAAACCATTATCTTTGAATGAATCAGACCGGGTAACACCCCGGACATGCCATCAAACTCTAGATCTGGCACCCCCACATGACTAAGACACTGGAGGAGAAAACCATACCTGCCATCCATGAGCCACGAACCCAACACACGATACACTATCTTCCAGATGCCGCCAATGCATACCACAATCTGCATCCGCTCCTGGACTACCCCCCAAGCTCCGTGCCGGCGCTGGAGCAAACGTCGTTGCAATGGCGGAGCCCGAGGACACAGGTCCACCATGAGGATGTCGCCGCCGCCACGCCATCCTTGCTTGAACAGACTGATTTCCAATTTCATCCCCAACCATAAGACCGATCGTCTCGTCGGAGTAGGATCCGAAGAAACTTTATTCAGCGCCGCCATCGCCGCCGCCGAAGCAAAGACGATGAACAACCAAAAAATCTAAACTACCAGAGTAAAAACAAATCCACACGCATGGATCCGGCGACCCCCCTCATCACCGACGACCGTGTTGGGAACGTTGCAAGGGAAACAAAAAATTTCCAACGCTCACCAAGATCAATCTAGGAGATGACCATCTATGAGAGGAGAGATTGGATCTACATACCCTTGTAGATCGCTAAGTGAAAACGTGAAGAAACTTGGTTGATGTAGTCGAACGTCTTCGCGGTCCAATCACGATCCGTCCCGCGAACTCCGATCTAGTGCCGAACAGATGGCACCTCCGCGTTCAACACACATGCGGTTTATGACGCCTTCACCTCCTCTATCCAGCGAGCGATGGTGAAGTAGTAGCTCGAGTCCTCCGGCAGCACGAAAGCGTGGTGGCGGTGGTGGTGGAGAAATCTCGGCAGGGCTTCGCCAAGCCAAGCGGAGAAGAAGGAGGACTAGCAGAGAGAGGAAGGCATCATCGTTGTGTAGATCTGTAGCTAAAAAGTGTGGCTTCCCTCTCTCTACCTTTCTATATATAGGGAAAGGGGGAGAGGGGGCGCCCCTAGAGGATCCCATCTAGGTCCGGTAGCCACTAGAGGGAAACCCTAGATGGGTTTTCCCCCTTAGGAGACTTGGCCCCCAAGCCAAAGAGGTGGGAACCCTAGGGTAGCGCCCCCACCTCCTCTGGCAATGTGGGAAGGGGTGAGGGGGCGCACAGCCCCTTAGTGGGCTGGTTTGCCCCCTCCCCTTGGCCCATGAGGCCCCCCAACACTTGTCGGGGCCCCCAAAACACCTTTCGGTCTTGCTGGTCATCACCCGGTATCCCGGAACAATTCCGGGCTCCAATACCCTTCGTCCAATATAACGATCTTCACCGCCGGACTATTCTTGATTTCCTCGTCACGTACGGGATCTCATCCGGGACTCCGAACAACCTTCGGTAACCACCATAATGACTCAACTATACTTATATCGTCACCAAACGTTAAGTGTGTAGACCCTGTGGGTTCGAGAACTATGCAAACATGACCAAGATCTCTACGGTCAATAACCGATAGCGGGACCTTGATGCCCATATTGGTTCCCACATATTCTACGAAGATCTTATCGGCCGAACCTCGATGTCAAGCTGCTCTTCTTCTTCTTCATATTCTTATTTTTCTTCTTGTTGGCCATGGTGGTGGTGGTGGCAGCAAGCAGAGACTAGCTCGGAGATGGCGCGGTTTACAAGCGGCCTCAAGCGAGGCTTACTCGAAATGCGCCCAAACTTTTACCATACCTACAGGGTCTATGTGATGACACCGTGCCAGATCCCGAGTGAGGGAGTCCTGGATTAGGGGGTGTCCGGATGGCCGGACTATGACCTTCGGCCGGACTCCTTGACTATGAAGATACAAGATTGAAGACTCCGTCCCGTGTCCGGCTGGGACTTTCCTTGGCGTGGAAGGCAAGCTTGGCGATACGGATATGTAGATCTCCTACCATTGTAACTGACTCTGTGTAACCCTAACCCTATTCGGTGCCTATATAAACCGGAGGCTTTTAGTCCGTAGGGCGAACAACAATCATACCATAGGCTAGCTTCTGGGTTTAGCCTCTACGATCTCGTGGTAGATCTACTCTTGTACTACCCATATCATCAATATTAATCAAGAAGGAGTAGGGTTTTACCTCCATCGAGAGGGCCCGAACCTGGGTAAAAACATCGTGTCCCTTGTCTCCTGTTACCATCCGCCTAGACGCACAGTTCGGGACCCCCTACCCGAGATCCGCCGGTTTTGACACTGACATTGGTGCTTTCATTGAGAGTTCCTCTGTGTCATTGCCGTCAGGAAGGATGCCTCATCCCGTCTTTAAAGACGGGACTGTTGCTAAAGAAGCTTTGGCTGTCGGCCAAACTCTCCGGCTCGGCGGTTTTCTTATGACCGCCTGTTCGGCCGCCGCGCCGACGATGACTTCTCGGGTCATCGAAAGCAATCTTCACGTTAACTCGGAGTTCGCCGAGCAGTTAGATCCGATGGAGCTCTCTTCCTTAAACGGGCTCTTGGATCGCATTGCCGCCCTGGGAGTCGCTACAGACTATGATCAGATTGGGCCTGAACCCGGTCTGAGAGAGATCAACTCTCCCTAGGTTACCCACCACGTTGCTGTGGTGGAGGAACAATACGGTGACCCTTCTTCTATCTTAAGGACTAGCCATGTCCGGTTCCCAATCCTCCATGCGAATTCCCGCGGAGGAGAGGGCGTCACTCAAGCCACGAACCTAAAGTCAGGCAGCGGGCTAAATTCATTGGACAACATCCAAGAATCCAAGCTTCCAAGTCCGGAAGCCCTCGTATAAGTCTCAGATTGGGCGCGGTTCGGATTTAATTCCACCGCCCACCCAAACATAGCGACCTATCTCAAATTCGGCAAGAGCCCATGAAACAGTACACCATTCTTGGGCCGATTCCTCCTGGTTATGGACAGGATAAAGGACTGCCGCGAGGAGGCATAATCTCATTATTCTGCAACAATTGCACGGACAACGGGATCCTAAGCGCTATAAATCGCCGTGACATTACACGTTTTGCCGACTTGGCGTCCATAATCTGAAATCTTGTGCGATGGAAAGCGCTGAAAACCGAATCAAGATTTTGGGACAATCCGGCCTTGAATACAACCCATCCGAAATAAAAGGGTGCATCATCGCCAGAACACAGGTTAAATACCAAAAGCAAAAACCCTCTATAGGGCATGGAACCGTCTTTGGAGGGATGGCTCAATGGACCCTGTAAAATTCAAAATACAGAGGGCGCCACTCCAACTCATAGCCTTTGAGCATGTTGGATACTACGGCAGGTGGCCAAAAGTGGCGAAGAGCTTCTAGCTCTAGAGCACCAACCCAAGGGTACCAGTACGGTATTAACAGTCTTCTAGACTTTCGCATCAAATAATATGAGGAAACGAACACTCCGTAGCCTTGCGAAGTCTACCAAGTAGCAACAATAAACCCATGGGTAACACGGCTATTACCTTTAATGCCGGTGTGAACCTAAATTCGAACAGCCCGAGCACCGGCCGCATTGGTCCTCAGTCCGATAGTTGACGGCTTTCGCCTTACCAAGGTACTCATGGACGGTGGCAGCGGATTGAACCTCATTTACGAGGAAACCCTCCGAAAAATATAGATAGACTGTAGCCGCATTGAGTGAAGCAGCACAACCTTTAGAGGAATAATCCCCAGTCGGGAAGCACGCTGTACAGGAAAAATCACACTGGATGTGGTGTTCGGCACGCCGGATAATTACAGGTCCGAGGAGGTCACGTTCCAAGTGGCCCCGTTCAGCAGCGGATACCATGCTCTATTAGGGCGAGAGGCATTCACAATTTTCCAAGCTATACCCCATTATGGGTACATGAAGCTCAAAATGCCCGGGCCCAACAGAATCATCACTCTTGCTAGTGACCCGGACATAGCACTCCACGCCGAAAATAAGACAGCCGCACTGGCCCTTGAGGCACTATCCGAAGCCCTAGCGGCCGAGGAACTCACTGCGCTGCGCTCCACGGTGAATAGGGACGATGTGATACTCGATAAGAGATCCAAATCCACTTCCTTCAAACCAGCTGACGAAATAGTCAAATTCCAAGTCCATCCAACGGACCCCACAAAACGGCCTCCATCGGGGCACAATTAAATCCTGATGTAGACACGCACTAAGAAATTGCAAAAATTGGGACATTTTGCAGCACCTCGGACATGCCAGAATCCCACGCCGGCTGGCGAGCACAGCCTTAACATCCTAAAAGTTCAAGCCGATCAAACAGGCTCTTGGTGTTTCTCGAACCCAAGAGACAGGCCATGGGAGAGGAGCTAGCCAAACTATTGGAGGCGGATTCATCGGAGATATAAAACATCGGACTGGCTAGCAAACCTGGTGATGGTACCAAGAAGGACAAATCACTGGCGCTGTGCGTCAATTTCAAGGACCTCAACAAGGCTTGCCCAAAGGATCCCTTCCCCTCCCGCATCGATCAAATCATCGATGCTACCGCAGAGACACGATTCATTGTGTTTCCTCGGCGCATACTCGGCTACCACCAAATTCAGATGGCAGAGCCTGACCAAGCCATAGCGGCATTCATCACTCCATCGGCCCATTCGCTTCAACACAATGCCCTTCGGGCTCAAAAATGCCGGCGCAACATATCAGCGCATGATTCAGACATGTCTGGCAAACCAGATCGGCAAAACAGTGGAGGCATACGTAGATGATGTGGTCGTCAAAAGCAAGCATGTCGAAACTCTAGTAGACGACTTAAGGCCCACATTCGATAATCTCTGAACATATGACATTAAGCTTAACCCGGAAAAATGCGTTTTCGGCGTACCGGCCGGAAAGCTCTTGGGCTTCATTATATCCGATAGAGGAATTGAAGCAAACCCAGCCAAGATCCGAGCTCTGTCACAATTGGATATCCCAAAAGACCTCAAACAAATACAAAAATTGACTGGATGCGTGGCGGCTCCAAGCCGCTTTATCTCCCGTTTGGGAGAAAAGGCATTACCCCTTTATCGCCTCCTCTGATGCACCGAACACTTCGAGTGGACGGATGCCGCCACGGCCGTACTTGAATAAATAAAAGCCATATTGGCAACAAACCCGGTCCTGGCCTCGCCCAACATGGGCGAACCAATGCTATTATACATCGCGGCAACTCATCAAGTTGTAAGCGCGGTACTCGTTGTCGAACGAGAAACGGACGGACACAAGTTCCCTCTTCAAAAACCAGTTTACTACGTGTCCACTGTCCTAACTCCATGCAAGTCACGGTACCCACATTATCAAAAGATAGCGTACGCGGTGTTTATGGCATCCCGGAAGCTGCGACACTACTTTCAAGAGTGTTCAATAACAGTAGCATCCGAAGTACCCCTTAACGACATTATAAACAACATGGACGCGGACGGATTGCCAAATGGGCCATTGAGCTCCTCCCGTTCGACATAACCTATAAGCCACATAGATCTATTTAGTCGCAAGTTTTGGCCGACTTAAATGCCGAATGGACCGAAGCCAAACTCCCTAAAGAGTACGGCGCATATTCCAACTGGATAATGCACTCCGACGGCTCCAAAATGTTGGCTGGCACGGGAGCTGGCGTTGTTCGGCGTCCCCAACCGGAGATACAGTTCAATCGTACTCGGATAATGTATCTGACTCAACAACGCGGCGAATCTGAGGCCCTTCTATATGGTCTCCGGATGGCAGTCTCCATGGGCATTCAACGCCTAGAGGTGCGCGATTGAACCTTGCGATATCACAAATAAATGGAGACTTTGATGCCAAGGATCCGAAAATGGCAGCCTATCGCAATGTCGTCCTAGAAATGTTAGCTCGGTTTGAGGGGCTCGAATTCCACCATATAGCCGGGACAACAACCAGGCAGCAGGCGTGTTGGCACGCGCGGTATAAGCGCGATGCTGTCCCCAACATCTTCCTAGAGGCTGTTCAAGCCATCCGTATTATGGGAGGGAGAGGCCGGAAATAACAATCCGGACCCAACCGCACTGCCCCACACCGAACATTTTGACACAGATGGTTGTTCTACCAACGAAATAACATCCTCAGCCCACGTAATAATGGCAGTTATTGCCCCGTGGACAGAACCATTCCTAGCCTACCTAACCAGGCAGGAACTCCCCGAGGACCAAAGCGAGGCCCGCTGCATAGTCGGCGATCTAAAGCCTACAAAGTCCATGAGGAGAGCTTTATAAGAAAAGCACAACCAGAGTCCTTCAAAGGTGTATCTCCGAAGAAGAAGGGCGGAATCTTCTGGCTGAAATACATGCCGGACTCGGCGGGCACCATGCCGCAGCCCGGGCCCTTGTAGGCAAGGCCTTCCGTACAGGATTTTATTGGCTAACGGCCCGGGCAGATGCTCAGGACTTTGTCCAACGATGCGTCGGATGCCAGCTCTTTGCTAATCAGAGCCACATGCCACCCACTGCCCTCAAAACTATACCCATCACCTAGCCCTTCGCGGTCTGGGGGCTTGACATGGTCGGACCCCTTAAAGGGGGAACCCACAAGCAAAAATACCTACTGGTCATGGTGGATAAATTCACCAAATGGATAGAGGCCAAGCCTGTCAAGGCGGCGAATCCGGACGATGATAGACTTCATATCGGGTCGTACACCGTTACGGTGTCCCCCACAGCATCATCACTGATAACGGCACGAACTTTACGGCCGACGAGGTCAAACTATGGTGCAAAAACTTGGGCATTAAGCTCGACTACGCCTCAGTCTATCACCCTCAAACTAACGGTCAAGTTGAGCGAGCAAATGGTTTAATTATGAGCGGCATCAAACCCAGATTAGTGAGGTCCCTCAAGGAATCTAACACGCACTGGGTAGAGGAGCTCGACTCCGTACTCTGGGTGCTGCGGACCACTCCGAATCGCACGACTGGATTCACACCATTCTTTATGGTATATGGCGCAGAGGCAGTTCTGCCATGCGACGTAATTCATGACTCACCTCGCGTGCGCATGTACGAAGAAAGAGAAGCCGAGCTCGATCGGCAAGACAGTTTGGACGCCTTGGAGGAGGAGCGTGACGTAGCAAAAGCCCGTTCCGCATTCTATCAACAGCAGGCTCGAAGATATCAAAGCAGACAAGTACGGGCCAAAACTTACAATGTTCGCGAGCTAGTTCTACGCATGCCGGACAAGAAAAAGGACAAACTAAAGCCCAAATGGGAAGGTCCCTTTATCATCGACCAAGTCCTGACCGGGGGAGTGTACCGTCTGCGAGATGCATCGGATAACCGACTCGAGCTGAATCCATGGTACGCAGCATGTCTCCGAAGATTCTACGCCTAGCGCCGGATTCTGAGTTCGTCTCCATCCTCTGTCCATATTTTACATTTTAGCTGTCTTCTATTTTTCTCCTTCTCCCTCCTTTTTTCTTTCAAGCCTTGGAAGGCTCGTTAGCGCATTGTTCGCACACCCTTGACGCGCTATCCGCGCTCATTGTAACTGGGGGCTTCTTTCACAGAAGCTTAGTTATAAAGGCTTCATGCCCAATACATGTGTCACACTTCCGCATGTACCTTTTATTCACCATTATATGCATCGATATGACTTAAGTTTTAGCCAAGCTGGGTTGCTGGCTCTGTGCTTACCCCTCGTTCCCGATTGTTCGCTGGGTGGTAAAGGAGCACCTCTGCGATTATTACTGCCGGGTCAGCGGATGTGTACCTCAGACTGGGTGAAGCGAAAGATAGTGTTCTTAAGGGAATATTCGATCGGTGAACTAAAGAGGATTTCTTACCTATTTATTTATCTGCCCCGGATGTTTTTTGCTTTTTTCGAGTCCGGACATGCACTTTAGGGCATGCCTCCCGAAAGGAACCCCTAACGGAACTATTCTCCCGGAAGATGTTTCTTACTAACCATGTAATATAACATAACTAGTTGGGCACTTATGCGATAAAGCACTAATGACCCCTCGCCTGGTCTCCATGCATGCCCCGTTTTTATATAACCGCGAGGGTATTCGGACACACTCCGGACTATCGGGTCCCGAGGTTGAAGAAAAAAGGTCCGCTAAGACAAACGATCTACAATCCGGCTAGAAGGCATTTTACATGTCACTTTAAATTACATAGTCAATTTGACTGATTGTATTCCTCTTCAATGCCATCTAACAGGTTGTCTAGTTTACAGTCCTGCTGGGAATACTTTGCGGCCAATTCTACCTGGCCGTACACTAAGCTCAAAGGGATCTCCTTCCCATCGGGCCCCACAGGTCCGACCTCGGCCATGTGGTTTGGGTCAGCCTTCGTGTACCGCGTCTTCACCATGGCCCAGGCCTCCCTGGCGCCTTGACGGCAGGCCGATATCTTCCATAATCGGAAGCGCCGCCGCGCTCCCTGGAGCCTCTCTGCAAGCTCCCCAAGGCCTTCGGGCAGGGAGATAGATGGCCACAAGGCCTGGGCGACGCCTTTCATCACCTGCCGAACTCGTTCGTGCAGTTGTAAGAGCTCGGGAAGAAGGTCACCCGTAGAACCGGGCATTTCCTCTGCAGGACGGCCTGTGAGCATACCTACAGACATAACTCTGTTAGTCGACTTCCTCGTCGAACTCTTTTTCAAAGTTCGCTAAGCACTTACTAAAATGCCGCGTCGAAGCCGATTCTCCTTAACGGAGTCGGACAGCTGGGCACGAACATCCTTTAGCTCCTCACCTAGCTGGGTGTTGGCATCTTGGAGATTATATTTCTCCTGCCTCACCCTCGCAAGCACGTTCTCGCCGCCTTTAACCGCGCAAAGCTGTTGCTTGTCCGGATCTACCAGTGCCATCTGCAATGTCATTGTCAGATCTATACACACGCCGCACTTCATAACATACTTATCTTTAAAAGCGTATGTTACGGAGGGGTCTCCTTGGCTTCCCCTGTCGCGGCTTGTGCGGCCTCAAGTTGGGCTTTGCACTCTTCAAGCTCCTGGGACAATTGGGTATTCTTTTCTGTAAGATCCTGCACAATAAATGATCCTTATGTCTTTCACCTTATGTCTTTCACATACTGCTCCGTGGCTCTGGCTAGACCATTTTAAGCGGCACGGAGGTGCGCATCTCCCGAATTGAAGGCATCCAATGCCTCTTGGGAGAAACATGCGTCACGAAGAATTGTCCGGCGGCGCCTGTGATTCATGGCACTCTCCACCTCGGAGTTGGTGGCGGACAATCTGTCGGCAACCTCTGTCGGAGGAGCGTCCGACGCACGCCTAGTGTTCGCCTCCGCTTTTGGGCCTGGCTTTGAAGCCTGGCTAGCGGGGGCTCGATGGGCAACCTCTCCGATATAGTCCGGCGAGCATTTTTTTTCCTGAAAAGAGCGTGAGCGTTAGTATGCCTTCCGCAATAAAACCGGGGAATAAGGCGACACGCCATACCATTGCGCCGACGCTTCAGTCCGGACCGCACTTCTTTTTGACCTGCTGGGTCGTGTTGCCCCTTGTTGGCTAGCCACCGCAGGTTCGGCCTTCCGCCTCAAGGGCTTCCCCTGCAAAACACCATTGATATACGGTGGTCAAAGATAAGCACGGAGGGATCATTTCTAAAGTATTGGGACTTCGGTCTCAATTACCTGTGAGGCTGGAAATATTCCGGGGTAATCGGCCGTAATGGCAACCAAGGCATTGTCGATGCTCAGTTGGTAAAATACCCCATCGATCAGCTCCACAGATATGTCCAGATCCTCTTGGGAGGCCGGATCGAGGGACCGTTCCGGATCCTCAGGTTGTGGAGGTGGGTTTTTTATATCCTTTATGGCCCGGCGTAATTCCTGCGTCAAAATCACAAGATAAGGTACTTAACTATGGGAATATGGAACGGATGGGCATAAAGAAATGTCCGCTTACCCAGCTTGGAGGATTGTTCATAGAAAACCCGTCCTGAGGATTGACGCGAAGAAATTCTTCCTCCTCTCCCTTGTACAATGCGGACAAGATCTTCATCATATCGGCGACCGATCCCGGCCCCTTACGGCCATGACGGGGGGCATCATCCTCCCCGTTGAAATCCCACATGGGGTGGCCCCTATACTGGAGCGGCTGCACTCCCCGCATGATGCATGTGGCCATGACCCCGATCATGGTCAATCCGGAATGAGCCAACAACCTTATTCGGCTCATCAGGTAAAGGACGTCCCTGTCATTCTCCCTCTAGGGGCTCCGAGGATGCCAACTTAGGCGTTTCTTCATAGGAGCATTACTGAACTCCGGGAGGCCGATCCGAACAGGGTCCGGCAGGGGGACGTCTTCTATATAAAACCATTCCGAAGGCCAGTCTTCGGACGCCTTCTTCGGGGTTCGGGATAGATATCCAGTCCCGGCGATGCGCCATAGTTCGGCTCCGCCCACTTGATATATCGACCCCTCGAGAGCGGGTACGCAGCGAACAGCCTCTTCCACAGCGCGAAATGAGCCTTGATGCCCAAAAATAGCTTGCAAAGGGCCACGAAGCCCGCAATATGCAGAATGGAGGCAGGCGTAAGGTTGTGCAACTGGAGGCCATAGAACTCCAGGAGCCTCTGGAGAAACGAATGAATTGGAAATCCGGGCCCTCTTATCAAATAAGGGACAAGGCATACCCGCTCTCCTCGGGAGGGACTGGGGACGCTCTCCTCTTGTTTTCCGCCTTATAGGTGGCGAGTCCGCTCGAACCGGAACCATGAAGGCTGGAGGAAGAAACCCTTGGTTTGGGCGTCACTAACTTCGCTGTCTTGGGACGGACATCCTCCCAATCTCCAGGCTGAGGACTAGGAGGGCGAGAGGAGGAGCAGCGTCGGTATCCATGATGGAATGTGTTTACGTGAGATGCGCTCCGATGAAAGCTCATGAAGGGAAGGTGGTGTGATTTGGATCTAGATCCTCGTCTCTTATATAGGAAGCTCATTTATGCAGCTAGGGGATAAATGTAAAAATACCACGGCTTTTCGCATTCATTCAACACGTGGAAGATGGCCATTATTGGGCGTGGAAGCCAAGGAGCGCGATATTCACAAGAAGCCGGACACTATTCAAACAGGTACACATGATTTGGAGAAGAACCCGCCTTGCAATGCCGAAGACAATTTACGTGCCGGACTCGTTGTCATTGAAGTCTGGTTCGGGGGCTACTGAGGGAGTCCCAGATTAGGGGGTGTCCGGATGGCCGGACTATGACCTTTGGCCGGACTCCTGGACTATGAAGATACAAGATTGAAGACTCTGTCCCGTGTCCGGATGGGACTTTCCTTGGCGTGGAAGGCAAGCTTGGCGATACGGATATGTAGATCTCCTACCATTGTAACCGACTCAGTGTAACCCTAACCCTATTCGGTGCCTATATAAACCGGAGGGTTTTAGTCCGTAGGATGAACAACAATCATACCATAGGCCAGCTTATAGGGTTTAGCCTCTCTGATCTCATGGTAGATCTACTCATGTACTACCCATATCATCAATATTAATCAAGCAGGAGTAGGGTTTTACCTCCATCGAGAGGGCCCGAACCTGGGTAAAAACATCGTGTCCCTTGACTCCTGTTACCATCCGCCTAGACGCACAGTTTGGGACCCCCTACCCGAGATCCCCCGGTTTTGACACCGACACCGAGCAATCCTATTTTCCGAGGATTTCAATGGTTGCATCAGGAATGACACCGTGGTACTTTCGGTAACCCGGTGGCAGGGCATGTCCCTCCCTCGTCTGTGCAAGGCCAAGGCATGCCACAAGGACATCACAAAGGATTTTCCATGCCACTACCCGGAATGATTCCATGTGCCGCCTTGCTGATCTGCAATTTCCGGCGATGAAAACCTAGCAGAGCAATAAATTTCTCGAATATTGCACGCGTGCCCAAAAAATGTGGGGCCGTGGCACGTGTCATGTCGTTGCCCCCTTTTAGACCACGAGAAGTTTCGAGGCCAACGGAGCAGCATGACCTGCACTTCCTGCACAAAACAGACATGTTCCCTCTCGATACCTAGAGACTACGTAGCTCGGAGACGGTGTGGTTTACTAGCGGCCTCAGGGAAAAAAATAGTTGAATTAAAAAACGCCGGCATCCACCATTGATGTCGCTTGAGTGCGTCAGTGTTTCCCCAAGGAATAAGGGAGGTCGCAGCATAGCAACGGTAAGGTATTTCCCTCAGTGATGAAACCAAGGCTATCGAACCAGTAGGAGAACCACGCAACACTACGTAAACGGTACCTGCACATAAATTGAAGGAAATATGCCCTAGAGGCAATAATAAAGTTATTATTTATTTCCTCATGTCATGATAAATGTTTATTATTCATGCTAGAATTGTATTAACCGGAAACATGATACATGTGTGAATACATAGACAAACATATAGTCACTAGTATGCCTCTACTTGACTAGCTCATTAATCAAAGATGGTTATGTTTCCTAACCATAGACATGTGTTGTTATTTCATTAATGGGATCACATCATTAGAGAATGATGTGATTGACATGACCCATTCCGTTAGCCTAGCACTTGATCGTTTAGTATATTGCTATTGCTTTCTTCATGACTTATACATGTTCCTGTAACTATGAGATTATGCAACTCCCGTTTACCGAAGGAACACTTTGGGTGCTACCAAACGTCACAACGTAACTGGGTGATTATAAAGGAGTACTACAGGTGTCTCCAAAGGTACATGTTGGGTTGGCGTATTTGAGATTAGGTTTTGTCACTCCGATTGTCGGAGAGGTATCTCTGGCCCTCTCGGTAATGCACATCACTATAAGCCTTGCAAGCAATGTAGCTAATGAGTTAGTTACGGAATGATGCATTACGTAACGAGTAAAGAGACTTGCCGATGCGAGATTGAACTAGGTATTGGATACCGACGATCAAATCTCGGGCAAGTAACATACCGATGACAAAGGAACAACGTATGTTGTTATGCGGTTTGACCGATAAAGATCTTCGTAGAGTATGTAGGAACCAATATGGGCATCCAGGTTCCGCTATTGGTTATTGACCGAGAATAGTTCTAGGTCATGTCTACATAGTTCTCGAACCCGTAGGGTCCATACGCTTAACGTTACGATGACAGTTTATTATGAGTTTATAAGTTTTGATGAACCAAAGTTTGTTGAGTCCCGGATGTGATCACGGACATGACGAGGAGTCTCGAAATGGTCGAGACATAAAGATTGATATATTGGAAGCCTATATTTGGATATCGGAATGGTTCGGGTGAAATCGGATTTTACGGAACACCGGGGTTACGGAACCCTCCCGGGGATAATGGGCCTTAGTGGGCCATGAGGGAGAAGAGGAGGGCCGGCCAGGGGCAGGTCGCGCCCCCTCCCCTAGTCCGAATAGGACAAGGAGAGGGGACGGCGCCCCTTCCTCTTTCCCCTCCCCTTTCCTTCTCCAACAAGGCAAGAGGGGAGTCCTACTCCCGGTGGGAGTAGGACTCCTCCAGCGCACTGCTTGGGGCGGCCGCACCTCCCCTCCCTCCTTTATATCACGGGGCAGGGGGGCCCCAGGACACACAAGTTGATCTACGTGATCGTTCCTTGGCCGTGTGCGGTGCCCCCCTCCACCATATTCCACCTCGGTAATATCGTCGCGGAGTTTAGGCGAAGCCCTCGCCGTAGAGCCTCATCATCGTCCTGCGCCGTCGTCTTGTGGAACTCATCCCGACACTTTGCTGGATCGGAGTCCGGGGATCGTCATCGAGCTGAGCGTGTGCTGAACTCGGAGGTGCCGTGACGTTCGGTACTTGGATCGGTCGGATCGTGAAGACGTATGACTACATCAACCGCGTTGGCATAACGCTTCCGCTTATGGTCTCGAGGGTGCGTGGACATACACTCTCCCTCTCGTTGCTATGCCATCACCATGATCTTGCGTGTGCGTAGGAATTTTTTGAAATTACTCGTTCCCCAACAGTGGTATCGAGCCTGGTTTTATGCGTTGATGTCATATGCACGAGTAGAACACAAGTGAGTTGTGGGCGATATAAGTCATACTGCTTACCAGCATGTCATACTTTGGTTCAGCGGTATTGTGAGATGAAGCGGCCCGGACCGACATTACACGTACGCTTACGCGAGACTGGTTTCACCGCTTCGAGCACTCGTTGCTTAAAGGTGACGGCGGTGTCTGTCTCTCTCACTTTAGTTGAACCGAGTGTAGCTCGCCCGGTCCTTGCGAAGGTTAAAACAGCACCAACTTGACAAACTATCGTTGTGGTTTTGATGCGTAGGTAAGAACGGTTCTTGCTCAGCCCGTAGCAGCCACGTAAAACTTGCAACAACAAAGTAGAGGACGTCTAACTTGTTTTTGCAGGGCATGTTGTGATGTGATATGGTCAAGACGTGATGCTATATTTTATTGTATGAGATGATCATGTTTTGTAACCGAAGTTATCGGCAACTGGCAGGAGCCATATGGTTGTCACTTTATTGTATGAAATGCAAAAGCCATGTGACAATGGTGATCAAGGTGTCGCGCCGGTGACGATGGTGATCACGACGGTGCTTCAGAGATGGAGATCAGAAGCACAAGATGATAATGGCCATATCATATCACTTATATTGATTGCATGTGATGTTTATCCTTTATGCATCTTATCTTGCTTTGATTGACGGTAGCATTTTAAGATGATCTCTCACTAAAATTATCAAGAAGTGTTCTCCCTGAGTATGCACCGTTGCGAAAGTTCTTCGTGCTGAGACACCACGTGATGATCGGGTGTGATAGGCTCTACGTTCAAATACAACGGGTGCAAAACAGTTGCGCACGCGGAATACTCAGGTTAAACTTGACGAGCCTAGCATATAACAGATATGGCCTCGGAACACGGAGATCGAAAGGTCGAGCATGAATCATATAGTAGATATGATCAACATATTGATGTTCACCGTTGAAACTACTCCATCTCACGTGACGATCGGACATGGTGTAGTTAATATGGATCACGTAATCACTTAGAAGATTAGAGGGATGTCTATCTAAGTGGGAGTTCATTAATTGAACTTAAATTTATCATGAACTTAGTACCTGATAGTATTTTTTGCTTGTCTATGTTTACTGTAGATAGATGGCTCGTGCTGTTGTTCCATTGAATTTTAATGCGTTCCTTGAGAAAGCAAAGTTGAAAGATGATGGTAGCAATTACACGGACTGGGTCCGTAACCTGAGGATTATCCTCATTGCTGCACAGAAAAATTACGCCCGGAAGCACCGCTGGGTGCCCAGCCTGCTGCTGATGCAACCGACGACGTTAAGAACGTCTGGCCAGAGCAAAGCTGATGACTACTCGATAGTTCAGTGTGCCATGCTTTACGGCTTAGAACCGGGCCTTCAACGACGCTTTGAACGTCATGGAGCATATGAGATGTTCCAGGAGTTGAAGTTAATATTTCAAGCAAATGCCCGGATTGAGAGATATGAAGTCTCCAATAAATTCTATAGCTGCAAGATGGAGGTGAATAGCTCTGTCAGTGAACACATACTCAAAATGTCTGGGTATAATAATCACTTGATTCAACTGGGAGTTAATCTTCCGATGATAGTGTAATTGACAGAATTCTTCAATCACGCCACCAAGCTACAAGAGCTTCGTGATGAACTATAATATGCAAGGGATGGACAAGACTATTCGAGCTCTTCGCAATGCTAAAAGCAGCGGAGGTAGAAATCAAAAGGAGCATCAAGTGTTGATGGTCAACAAGACCACCAGTTTCAAGAAAAGGGCAAAGGGAAGAAGAAGGGAACTTCAAGAAGAACAGTAAACAAGTTGCTTCTCAAGAGAAGAAACCCATGTCTGGACCTAAGCCTGAGACTGAGTGCTTCTACTGCAAGCAGACTGGACACTGGAAGCGGAACTGCCCCAAGTATTTGGCGGATAAGAAGGATGGCAAAGTGAACAAAGGTATATGTGATATACATGTTATTGATGTGTACCTTACTAATGCTCGCAGTAGTACCTGGGTATTTGATACTGGTTCTGTTGCTAATATTTGCAACTCGAAACAGGAACTACGGATTAAGCGAAGATTGGCTAAGGACGAGGTGACGATGCGCGTGGGAAATGGTTCCAAAGTCGATGTGATCGCGGTCGGCACGCTACCTCTACATCTACCATCGGGATTAGTTTTAGACCTAAATAATTGTTATTTGGTGCCAGCGTTAAGCATGAACATTATATCTGGATCTTGTTTGATGCGAGACGGTTATTCATTTAAGTCGGAGAATAATGGTTGTTCTATTTATATGAATAATATCTTTTATGGTCATGCACCCTTGAAGAGTGGTCTATTTTTATTGAATCTCGATAGTAGTAATACACATATTCATAGTGTTGAAACCAAAAGATACAGAGTTGATAATGATAGTGCAACTTATTTGTGGCACTGCCGTTTGGGTCATATCGGAGTAAAACGCATGAAGAAACTCCATCTTGATGGGCTTTTGGAATCACTTGATTATGAATCACTTGGTACTTGCGAACCGTGCCTCATGGGCAAGATGACTAAAACGCCGTTCTCGGAACTATGGAGCGAGCAACTGATTTGTTGGAAATCATACATACTGATGTTTGTGGTCCAATGAATGTTGAGGCCTTGCGGCGGTATCATTATTTTCTCACCTTCACAGATGATTTGAGCAGATATGGGTATATCTACTTAATGAAACACAAATCTGAAACATTTGAAAAGTTCAAAGAATTTCAGAGTGAAGTGGAAAATCATCGTAACAAGAAAATAAAATTTCTACGATCTATTCGTGGAGGAGAATATTTGAGTTACGAGTTTGGTTTACATTTGAAACAATGCGGAATAGTTTCGCAAGGAACACCACAACGAAATGGTGTGTCCGAACGTCGTAATCGTACTTTACTAGATATGGTGCGATCTATGATGTCTCTTACTGATTTACCGCTATCGTTTTGGGGTTATGCTTTAGAGACGGGCGCATTCATGTTAAATAGGGCACCATCAAAATCCGTTGAGACGGCACCTCATGAACCGTGGTTTGGCAAGAAACCAAAGTTGTCGTTTCTTAAAGTTTGGGGCTGCGATGCTTATGTGAAGAAACTTCAACCAGATAAGCTCGAACCCAAATCGGAGAAATGTGTCTTCATAGGATACCCAAAGGAGACTGTTGGGTACACCTTCTATCACAGATCTGAAGGCAAGATTTTTGTTGCTAAATTCGGATCCTTTCTAGAAAAAGAGTTTCTCTCGAAAGAAGTGAATGGGAGGAAAGTAGAACTTGATGAGATAACTATGTCTGCTCCCTTATTGGAAAGTAGTTCATCACAAGAACCGGTTCCTGTGACAACTACACCAATTAGTGAGGAAAATAATGATATTGATCATGAAACTTCAGATCAAGTTTCTACTGAACTTCGTAGGTCAACCAGAGTAAGATCCGCACCAGAGTGGTACGGTAATCCTATTCTGGAAGTCATGTTACTTGACAATGGCGAACCTACGAACTACGAGGAAGCGATGATGAGCCCAGATTCCGCAAAATGGCTAGAAGCCATGAAATCTGAGATGGGATCCATATATGAGAACAAAGTATGGACTTTGGTTGACTTGCCCGATGATCGGCAAGCCATTGAGAATAAATGGATTTTTAAGAAGAAGACTGACGCTGATGGTAATATAACTGTCTATAAAGCTCGACTTGTTGCGAAAGGTTTTCGACAAGTTCAAGGGGTTGACTACGATGAGACTTTCTCACCCGTAGCGATGCTTAAGTCTGTCCGAATCATGTTAGCAATTGCTGCATTTTATGATTATGAAATTTGGCAAATGGATGTCAAAACTGCATTCTTGAATGGATTTCTAGAAGAAGAGTTGTATATGATGCAACCAGAAGGTTTTGTTGATCCAAAAGGGGCTAACAAAGTGTGCAAGCTCCAGCGATCAATTTATGGTCTGGTGCAAGCCTCTCGGAGTTGGAATAAACGCTTTGATAGTGTGATCAAAGCATATGGTTTTATCTGAGACTTTTGGAGAAGCCTGTATTTACAAGAAAGTGAGTGGGAGCTCTGTAGCATTTCTAATATTATATGTGGACGACATATTATTGATTGGAAATGATATAGAATTTCTGGATAGCATAAAAGGATACTTGAATAAAAGTTTTTCAATGAAAGACCTCGGTGAAGCTGCTTACATATTGGGCATCAAGATCTATAGAGATAGATCAAGACGCTTGATTGGACTTTCACAAAGCACATACCTTCATAAAGTTTTGAAAAGTTCAAAATGGATCAGGCAAAGAAAGGATTTTACCTGTATTACAAGGTGTGAAATTGAGTCGACTCAATGCCCGACCACGAAGAAGATAGAGAGAAAATGAAAGATGTTCCCTATGCTTCAGCCATAGGCTCTATCATGTATGCAATGCTGTGTACCAGACCTGACGTATGCTTAGCAATAAGCTTGGAAGGAAGGTACCAAAGTAATCCAGGAATGGATCACTGGACAGCGGTCAAGAACATCCTGAAATACCTGAAAAGGACTAAGGATATGTTTCTCGTATATGGAGGTGACAAAGAGCTAGTCGTAAATGGTTACGTCGATGCAAGCTTTGACACTGATCCGGACGATTCTAAATCGCAAACCGGATACGTGTTTTTATTAAACGGTGGAGCTGTCAGTTGGTGCAGTTCTAAACAAAGCGTCGTGGCGGGATCTACATGTGAAGCGGAGTACATAGCTGCTTCGGAAGCAGCAAATGAAGGAGTCTGGATGAAAGAGTTCATTTCCGATCTAGGTGTCATACCTAGTGCATCGGGACCAATGAAGATCTTCTGTGACAATACTGGTGCAATTGCCTTGGCAAAGGAATCCAGATTTCACAAGAGGACCAAGCATATCAAGAGACGCTTCAATTCCATCCGGGACCAAGTCCAGGTGGGAGACATAGAGATTTGCAAGATACATACGGATCTGAATGTTGCAGACCCGTTGACTAAGCCTCTTCCACGAGCAAAACATGATCAGCACCAAGACTCCATGGGTGTTAAAATCATTACTGTGTAATCTAGATTATTGACTCTAGTGCAAGTGGGAGACTGAAGGAAATATGCCCTAGAGGCAATAATAAAGTTATTATTTATTTCCTCATATCATGATAAATGTTTATTATTCATGCTAGAATTGTATTAACCGGAAACATGATACATGTGTGAATACATAGACAAACATATAGTCACTAGTATGCCTCTACTTGACTAGCTCATTAATCAAAGATGGTTATGTTTCCTAACCATAGACATGTGTTGTTATTTGATTAATGGGATCACATCATTAGAGAATGATGTGATTGACATGACCCATTCCGTTAGCCTAGCACTTGATCGTTTAGTATATTGATATTGCTTTCTTCATGACTTATACATGTTCCTGTAACTATGAGACTATGCAACTCCGTTTACGGAGGAACACTTTGGTGCTACCAAACGTCACAACGAATCTGGGTGATTATAAAGGAGTACTACAGGTGTCTCCAAAGGTACATGTTGGGTTGGCGATTTGAGATTAGGTTTTGTCACTCCGATTGTCGGAGAGGTATCTCTGGCCCTCTCGGTAATGCACGTCACTATAAGCCTTGCAAGCAATGTAGCTAATGAGTTAGTTACGGAATGATGCATTACGTAACGAGTAAAGAGACTTGCCAGTAACGAGATTGAACTAGGTATTGGATACCGACGATCAAATCTCGGGCAAGTAACATACCGATGACAAAGGGAACAACGTATGTTGTTAGCGGTTTGACCGATAAAGATCTTCATAGAATATGTAGGAACCAATATGGGCATCCAGGTTCCGCTATTGGTTTTTGACCGAGAATAGTTCTAGGTCATGTCTACATAGTTCTCGAACCCGTAGGGTCCACACGCTTAACGTTACGATGACAGTTTATTATGAGTTTATAAGTTTTGTTGAACCGAAGTTTGTTCGGAGTCCCGGATGTGATCACGGACATGATGAGGAGTCTCGAAATGGTCGAGACATAAAGATTGATATATTGGAAGCCTATATTTGGATATCGGAATGGTTCCGGGTGAAATCGGGATTTTACGGGAACACCGGGGGGTTATCGGAACCCTCCCGGGGGATAATGGGCCTTAGTGGGCCATGAGGGAGAAGAGGAGGGCCGGCCAGGGCAGGCCGCGCGCCCCCTCCCCCCTAGTCCGAATAGGACAAGGAGAGGGGGGCGGCGCCCACCTTCCTCTTTCCCCTCCCCCCTTTCCTTCTCCAACAAGGCAAGAGGGGGGAGTCCTACTCCCGGTGGGAGTAGGACTCCTCCAGGCACACCCCTTGGGGGCCGGCCGCATCTCCCCCTCCCTCCTTTATATACGGGGGCAGGGGGGCACCCCAGGACACACAAGTTGATCTACGTGATCGTTCCTTAGCCGTGTGCGGTGCCCCCCTCCACCATATTCCACCTCGGTCATATCGTCGCGGAGTTTAGGCGACGCCCTGCGCTGGTAGAGCATCATCATCGTCACCACGCCGTCGTGCTGACGGAACTCATCCCCGACACTTTGCTGGATCGGAGTCCGGGGATCGTCATCGAGCTGAACGTGTGCTGAACTCGGAGGTGCCGTACGTTCGATACTTGGATCGGTCGGATCGTGAAGACGTATGACTACATCAACCGCGTTGTCATAACGCTTCCGCTTACGGTCTACGAGGGTACGTGGACATACACTCTCCCCTCTCGTTGCTATGCCATCACCATGATCTTGCTTGTGCGTAGGAATTTTTTTTGAAATTACTACGTTCCCCAACATAAATAACAACTACTTGCAACCCGACGCGTTAACCCACGCAACACTACGTAAAGGGTTGTCAATCCCTTTCGGGTAGCGGTGCCAAAAAGTGACGTAAGGATAGAATAAATTTGTAGTAGATTGATAGATGCAAATAAAAGCAAATAAAACGCGGCAAGGTATTTTTTTGGTTTTCTATAACATAGATCGGAAAATAAAAGAAGCAAATAAAAGAAAAGGCAAATGACAATGTAGATCTGAATGTATATGATAGGGAAATATACCCAGGGGGCGTAGATTTCACTAGTGCTTCTCTCGAGAAAATAGCATATGATGGGTACAAATTATTGTTGGGCAATTGATAGAAAAGCAAATAATTATGATGATATCCAAGACAATGATCATGTATATAGGCATCACGTTCAAGATTAGTAGACCGACTCCTGCCTGCATCTACTACTATTACCCCACACATCGACCGCTATCCAGCATCCATCTAGTGTATTAAGTTCATGAAAAAACGGAGAATGCAATAAGAACGATGACATGATGTAGAAAAGATCTATTCATGTAGGAATAGATCACATATTTTTATCCTTAATAACAACGATACATGTGTGCCTTGCTGCCCCTTCTGTCACTGGGAAAAGACACCGCAAGATCGAACCCATTACAAAGCACCTCTTCACATTGCAAGATAAATAGATCAAGTTGGCCAAACAAAACCCAAATATCAGAGAAGAAATACGAGGCTATAATAATCAAGATTGGATATACAATCAAGGCAAATCTGATCATAAACTCACAATTCATCGGATCCCAACATACACGCCGTAAAAAGTTATTACATCAAATAGATCTCCGAGAGACCGTTGTATTGAGATACAAAGAGAGAAGAAGCCATCTAGCTACTGCCTACGGACCCGTAGGTCTATGATAAACTACTCACGCATCATCGGAGAGGCACCAATGAGGATGATGAACCCCTCCGTGATCGTGTTCCCCTCCGGTGGAGTGCCGGAATAGGGCTATAGATTGGATCTCGTGGTTCTGGAACTTGTGGCCGCTGGAACAAAATTTCGTCGACTCCCCTAGGTTTTCTGGAGGAAGGAGGTATTTATAGAGTGAAGAGGCGGTGCAGGAGGACACCGAGGTGGGCACAACCCTCGGGGCACCCCCCCAGGTGCTTCTCTGGCCCATCTGATGTCTTCTGGTCCAAAAAAATCCACAAAAAAGTTTTGCTGCATTTGGACTCTGTTTGATATTGTTTTTCTGCGTTGTAAAAAACAGGCAGAAATCAACAACTGGCACTTGGCACTATGTCAATAGGTGAGTCCCAAAACTGATATAAAATGACTGTAAAATGATTGGAAAACATTCAAGAATGATAATATAACAGCATGGAACAATAAAAATTATAGATACGTTGGAGACGTATCAACCATTAAGAAGATGGTCTATCACTTTGAATCTTCTCTGCCCGAAACAGGTGAATATTCAAAGTGATAGTTCATCTCCTTAATACGAGTGTAATGAATACATGTCATATAATTAATACATTTTCATAATTGTATACCACTGAGGTATTTTCGCTGTCCGGAACACGAAGATTCATAGTGACAATATGTATTCTTAAAAATGAAGACCGAAGCTTAATGTGATTGGACTATTGAACTATTTAAACATGTCTTTCTGCTTGTCGGTAGGCAAGGTGGGGCTAAATCTTTGCCGAGAGCCACTCTCAGCAAAGTGTTGCAGCAGTGACCGTGCCGTTATTCGCCGCCGGATGTGCCACATGGCAAAACTTTGCCGTGTGGTGTCCACTTGGCCCTCGGCAAATAGTGCCTTTGCCGAGTGTTGCCTTTTTGCCGAGGCCTACTCTCAGCATTATCATTTGTTTGCCGATATACTCCCTTTGCCGAGAGTCACGCTCGACATCTCTTACTATGCCGAGTGCCCGTGGTTTGGCTCTCGGCGAAAATTATAACACCCGGCATATACGAAAATTCCAGTAGTGAGAGAGAGATACATGAGCGTTATACAATGATTAATTCCACTCGACGTACGTATGCGCGGAACGTACGTGTGTTTTGGTTGTGAGAAACAAGAAGCGATGACGTAGGTATGAGTGATTTCATTGGGAGCCGACGTAGCCGAATCCGATGACGAAGGCGGCGGCGGACTGCATGAGGAGGTAGACATACAAGTGGTCGTGGCCGAATACCATGTCGTAGAGAGCGCAGTAGAGCAAGAAGAGCCCCATGACGATCTCCGGCGCCAGGAAGCTGCTGCTGCTCTTCTTCTTCTTCTTCTTGGCCATGGTGGTGGTGGCGGCAGCAGGAGTGGAGGTCGTGAAGCCGCCGAGCTTCTCGGTGACGACCCACTCGTTTGCGCGGCTGGCCTCGAGGAGCCCGATGATGGTGGCCTTGGAGCGGTGCATGGACATGACGTTCTCGAAGGGGATCCAGAAGACGAGCAGGTGGCAGGACCTCGGGGTGCACGCGGCGTTGAGCAGGGTGAGGACGGCCGACACGTACATGGGCACGTACTGTGGGAGCCGCACGTGCTGGCCGCCGACGAGCGCGTAGGCCGGGATGACGACGCAGTACAACATGAATGTCACCAGATGCGCCACCACCTTCCTGACCAAGAAGAAGGCGTAGAGCACGTGGAGCTTCTTCCAGGCCGGCACCTGCCTGTTGGCGACGATCTGCCAGAACATCTTGCGCATGAGGTTGGCCGGCCCACATGACCACCGGTGCTGCTGGTACCGGTACGCCTTGAAGCTGCTGGGTAGCTGGCTGCGCACCTGCACGTCGTCGGCGTAGACGAACCTCCAGCCCCGCATGGACGCCCTGACGGCCAGGTCCATATCCTCCACGGTGGTGCGGTCCTTCCAGCCCCCCGCGTCGGCCAGGGCGTGCACCCGCCACACCCCGGCAGTGCCGTTGAAGCTGAAGAAGCCGTGGCAGGCCGACCCGACCTCCTGCTCCACCGAAAAGTGGTAGTCCAGCGACATCTCCTGCATGCGGGTGAGGATGCACTCGTCCGCGTTCACGAACCGCCACCGCGCCTGCACCAGCGCCACGGCCGGGTCCGCCTGGAGCACGGGGACAGTGTGCTGGAGGAAGTCGCCGTTCGGCTGGAAGTCAGCGTCCAAGACGGCCACGAACTCGCAGTCTTTTACGTACTGCTTCTTGAGGCCCTCCCGCAGGGCGCCCGCCTTGTAGCCGCTCCGGTTGCTGCGAGTCTCGTACCGGATGTGCACCCCCTTGCCCGCCCACCGTCGGCACTCGGCCTCCACCAGGGACCGGATGCCGGCGTCCGTCGAGTCGTCCAGCACCTGGATCACCAGCTTGTCGGCCGGCCACCACAGGCCGCAAGCCGCGCCGATGGAAACACGGTACACCTGCATTCTCACTCATGCATACGCGCATGCTTGTTTCATCAGTTTTGTCCCAAGTCAAAGCGTCACCAAACTTATAAAAATAATATTAAAAGTCGCACTGCCAAACAAATATTGTTAGATTCATTACGAAATGTAGTTTCAAGATATATATACTAGGTGTTGATCCTTTTTAATATAAATTTGGTAAACTTTGTAAAGTTTGACTTGACACAAATCTAATATGTGGAGCAAAAAAAGATCGAAAGGAGTACTGCCATATCCCTTCGTAAAAAAATATAAGAGCATTTAGATCTACACACACCGACAAAGAAACAATCATAAACTTAGCAATCCCACCTTCCTCCACTTTTACATTTCTTTACAAAGAAATTATCTTTTAAGTGCCACTGTACAATGGCCCACAAAGTACTACTACCAGAGAGAGATGGATTGATAGTTGATTATTTCAGAAATTCCTAATTACGTGCACCGTTCATGCTCCGTACGTGCCCTGTGCACACACAGACATACACACACGGAAGTCTGCATATAAGTTTTGTCCGAACTCTAAGCTTCTTTACTTTGATCATATTTATAGAAAAAGGTATTAACATTCACAACGTCAAACAAACATTGTTAGATTCATTACGAAATGTAGCATATTTGATATTGTAGGTCTTGATACTTTTTAATATAAATTTGGTAAACTTTGTAAAGTTTGACTTGACACAGATCTAATATACAGAGACACACGCATGGACAAGGAAACAAAAAAACAAACTTAGTACTCCAACATCCCTTCGTAAAGAAATATAAGAGCATTTAGATCTACACACACCGACAAGAAAACAAACAAACAAACTTGGTACTCCCACCTCCCTCCACTTGTATATTTGTTTACAAAGGGATTAGCTTTTAAGTGCCACGGACAAACAAACAACAGTTTTGCTAGAAGTCATCTAGCTAAGTTCTAGTTATGTCTCATTCACCTTTATAGCCATTGGATGTGATGTTATAAGATGCGTGTGTGCTAACGTGGGTTGGTACTCCTATGTATCTTTTTTTCAGGTGAATGAGACCAAATTATATATCATCTATATGAGTTCTAGGCACTCCCAATAAACAAGCTATCAAACTTGTGCAGTGGCTCACAAAGTACTACTACCAGAGAGAGAGAGAGATATAGATAGATAGTTGACTCTTGTCTTACATAACGCTTTTTCTTATTTGTTTATTTTAATCTTGCATGAATTTGGATGGTCGTAGCCTACAAGAGTGAGTAGACTATCAAATTATGCACTTGTTCATGCATATGTAGTTGTGCATGCATATGTTCAAAATGCACTTGTAAAGCAGCAGCTTTTGCGTGATCAGTCATGCATACGAATGGTTGTTTCATCAGTTCTCACCTGCATGGATAAATGCATTCTCTGATGATGGATCATCTTATCATATGCGTGGAGTAAGTAACAGCATAGCAGAGTGGTCATGCATACCATATCATCATAGATGAGCAATTAATCCTTCATACATAGAGATGTGGATAATAGACTAGTACTGACCTGCTCCTCGTTGAACATGGGGATCTGGACCAGGACCATGGGTCGGTCTGCGTCATCGCTCTCCAGATTGTCGTCGTCGCCCTTGTTCCTTTGGTTGTGGTTACGGCATCGGCGGTTGAGCCAGAGCACGGTGACAACGAGGCCCATGTAGAGGCGTTCAGCAAAGAGCATGAGGGACATGGCGGCGCAGAGGTAGATGGCCAGCTGCAGCAGGGGCACCACCACCGTGTACCGCAGCACCAGCCACACCGCACGAGCCATCGTCAAAATGCTCACAACCCTCATCTTAGATTCTTCTTCCTCCTCCTCCACACACACACAGAGAGAGAGAGAGAGAGAGATTGAACTTCTTCCTCCTCCTATCAGTTGGATGGATTATAGAGTTCCATTGGTACGTATGTATATAGAAGATTGGTGGAGGCTAACTATATCGTATATTGCAATTAATTTAATACCCAAAGGGCAAGGTGCTGTGCGTATATACAATGAATGGTGTACAGCTAATAAGCCAGCACAAGTCTAGGATATCTAGTGAAACTCATAGTAGGATACCTCTAGCATTAGTGCGGACAGGTGGGGGTAAACCCTAAACCGATGGATGGGAGCATGCATGCACAAGCCAGTACAAATTACGTACTCCCTTCGTAAATTAATATAAGAGCGTTTAGATCACTACTTTAGTGATCTAAACGCTCTTATAAAAGTTTACAGAGGGAGTACTACATATCTTGGTGTGTGCATTCACTCGGTATGTAGTCCATATTTGTGAACAGAAGGGGTAGGAATTAAGCACAGAAGAAATATTAATTCATAAAACCGCGTGCGTGTGAGGTGGCAACCGCGTGCTACATCCATCCTTGCGTGTTACAGAGTGAATATTGATTGATGGGTGAAGAAATATTACAATAAAAACCGCTTGGAACCTTTGCAAGATGGAATACCACCGAGACTTCAGCCAATTGGACTATCTTCACCCTCACAAGCGGTATTTAACCTGGTTCACCCTCACGAGCTTCATTACCAATATGGATATCTAAAAGTCTCTTGAGTCGCCCATCCAAAAGATGGAAAACTTTCAGCGACGTCGTACTTGCCCTAACGGGTTGGAAACCAAATTAACTTTGATCATGGCAAGCCCAAGGGGGGTTGGGTGTGTCGGTGCACTTCACAATTTGATGGCGTCAACAGCGATGAGTGGAGCCTCATGCATGCATGTCACTCTAGTACGTCATGTGCATAGCTTTCATTGCTAGGCAGGCTCGTTCACATGTGCATGTGCATGTGCGTGCACTAGATCACATGTGCGTGCACTAGATCACATTGCTAGGCAGGCTCGTTCACATGTGCATGTGCATAGCTTGCATTGCTATGCAGGCTAGTTCACATGTGTTTTCAATTAATTAATATTGGTATACCGTGTTTTTAGACAAGAGGAATATACCAATATCACTGAGATACCAATTACACCCGGCCTTTGCAACAATAAATTATTCTTAAGACATTTACAACCCACACAGCCCAAAAATAAAAAGAATAAGAATAAAAATGAAATATTCCATTACAGTGATCAATTCCTTGTAGCTGTAGCACAAACCACAATCATGACAACATCCGAAGTTTAGAGGGTGTTTGTTTCCAGGGACTTATTGGCTTAGGGACTTAAAAAAGTCCCTATAAGTCTCATCTAAACCAAATAGGAGGGACTTATAGGGACTTAAAGTGGGCATTTGGGACTTATGAAATAAGACTCTCAAGGAGGGACTTATAGGGACTTATAGTTGTAATATGGTCTTATAGGGACTTATAAGTCCCAGGAACCAAACAAGTAGGGACTTTTTAGGGACTTATGACTTATAAGTTAGGACTAAAAAAAATCCTAGGACTTATGAACCAAACAGGGCCATAATTCTCCAAAAGCGACGTCTCCAAGAAGGATAACTGAGGGAGTCCTGGATTAGGGGGTGTCCGGACAGCCGGACTACCATCATCAGCCGAACTATCATTGGCCGGACTATCATCATCGACCGGACTCTAAGACTATGAAGATACAAGATTGAAGACTTCGCCCCGTGTCCGGATGGGACTTTCCTTGGCGTGGAAGGCAAGCTTGGCGATACGAATATGTAGATCTCCTACCATTGTAACCGACTCTATGTAACCCTAGCCCTCTCCGGTGTGTATATAAACCGGATGGCTCTAGTCCGTAGGACAAAACAACAACCCTTACAATCATACCATAGGCTAGCTTCTAGGGTTTAGCCTCCTTGATCTCGTGGTAGATCCACTCTTGTAAACATCCACAATATCAATATCAATCAAGCAGGACGTAGGGTTTTACCTCCATCAAGAGGGCCCGAACCTGGGTAAAACATCGTGTCCCTTGTCTCCTGTTACCATCCGCCTAGACGCACAGTTGGGACCCCTACCGAGATCCGCGGTTTTGACACCGACATTGGTGCTTTCATTGAGAGTTCCTCTGTCGCCACCGATAGGCTTGATGGCCTCTTCAATCAACAACGACGCCGTCCTGGGTGAGACTTTTCTCCCGGACAGATCTTCGATTTCGGTGACCGCTGCTGCGGGCCAACTCACTTGGCCATCTGGAGCAGATCGAAGCTCGCCCTGGCCGTCAGGTCAGGTTTGAAGCCTGAACTTCACGGCCGATATCCGCGGGACTTGATCTTTGATGGATCTGAGCCACGGCCGGCGTGCGTGCGCTGTCACGATGGGCATGACCTAACTCTGCCGCCGGACAGCACCTTGGAGGCCGCACACGAATCCGCTCCGACCCATAGTCCGGAGCCGATCGCTCCGATCGAGGACGGATGGCTGGACACCGCCTCGGGGGCAGCAACTCCTACGGCGATGGAGCCGAACACTTACCTTGTCCCGCATAAAGCCCATGACTCCGAGGTGCCGGACTCTCTGCCGGACTCCGAACCTCCTGCGCCCCAGCCAGTCGAATCCGATTGGGCGCCGATCATGGAATTCACCGCTGCGGACATCTTTCTCCACTCGCCCTTCGGCGATATCGTAAACTCACTGAAGCATCTCTCGCTATCCGGAGAGCCCTGGCCAAACTACGGCCAGGATGGTTGGGACGCGGACGACGAAGAAATTCAAAGCCCACCCACCACCCACTTCGTAGCCACCGTCGACGATTTAACCGACGTACTCGACTACGACTCCGAAGACATCGACGGTATGGACGACGATGCCAGAGACTACCAAGAACCAGTGCCTACAGGACACTGGAAGACCACCTCGTCACACGACATATACATGGTGGACACCCCAAAGGGAAGTGATAACGAGGAACAACGGGACACGGCAGAGGATAATCCCGCCGATAAACAACCAAAACGGCGACGTAGACGCCGCCCTAAGTCCCGCCTCGATCAAAGCAGCCATCCTAACGACCCAGCGATAGAGTAGGGCAAACCAGCGGACGACGAACAGGACGAGCCGGATAATCAACCCCTTCACGGAGCAATCAACAGTCCGGACACAACACCGGAGCATAAGAACATACACAAAAGACTCGTCGCCACTGCAAGAAGTTTGAAGAAGGAAAAACGGAAGCTCAAAACAGCAGAAGACACGCTCAGAATGAAGTGGAGCAAAGTATTCAAGACTGCAGACAAATATGGCAATGGCCATCAAACAAAGAGCTACCCGAAGCGCAAGCTGCTGCCAGAATTTGACGAGGAAGCCATAGAGCCTTCACAGTCAAAAAATAAAGAGGCCGCCTGGCCGGATAGACGGCCAGATGACAGGCCAAAAGCGACAAGCGGGGCCGCACACAAGCCGAATTATAATCCTGGGAAAACGGACGGCCCAACTAGGTCCATCTACGGGCCAAAAAAGAGGGCCCCAGGAAGTAACACAACACAACAAGTGTTCGAAGACAGCGGCACACCCAAATACAGGGGCGCCGCACACCCGCTATGTTTTACCGATGAGGTGCTGGATCATGAATTTCCAGCAGGGTTCAAACCCATGAACATAGAGGCATACGACGGCACAACAGACCCCGGAGTCTGGATAGAAGATTACATACTACACATACACATGGCTAGAGGAGATGATCTCCACGCCATAAAATACCTACCCCTCAAGCTCAAAGGGCCAGCTCGGCACTGGCTCAAAAGCCTCCCAGAAAACACTGTTGGAAGTTGGGAAGAGCTTGAGGACGCATTTAGAGCAAATTTTCAAGGGACTTATGTCCGCCCTCCGGATGCAGACGATCTGAGTCATATAACCCAACAGCCCGGAGAGTCAGCGCGCAAATTCTGGAACAGGTTCCTTACCAAAAAGAACCAAATAGTCGACTGTCCGGACGCGGAAGCCTTAGCAGCTTTTAAACACAACGTCCGAGACGAATGGCTCGCTAGACACCTCGGCCAAGAGAAGCCAAGAACAATGGCCGCGCTAACAAGCCTCATGACGCGCTTTTGCGCAGGAGAAGACAGCTGGCTAGCAAGATGCAGCACCAGCGATCCGAGTACATCTGATATCAGAGATGGAAACGGAAAGTCACGGCGCAGGAAAGATCAGCGCCGGAATAAAGAAAAAAGCCCAAAGGGCACGGCGGTCAACGCCGGATTCAAAAGCTCGCGGCCAAACAATAAAACACGGCCTCTTAAGGACAACAGAGACGAGCTATCAAATTTAAACAAAATTTTAGATCGGATATGTCAAATCCACAGTACCTCCGGAAGGCCTGCAAACCATGCCAACCGAAATTTTTGGGTTTTTAAACAGTCCGGCAGACTCGACGCCGGACACAAGGGGCTCGATGCGCCAAGCGAGGACGATAACGAACCCCACCAGCAGAGCACCGGAAGTCAAAAGACTTTCCCACAAGAAGTCAAAACAGTAAACTCGCTTCACGTGATAGCACGGAAAACCAACACGGCACTCGCTAAGACAAGTGTCGCACGCTCCACCTCGGTGGAACACCGAGATTGGATGTCAAAACCAATCACTTTCGACCATCTGGATTAGTCCAGAAGTATCCGGAACGCAGGATAGACTGCCCTGATATTGGATCCAATAACAGACGGACTGCATTTCACGCAGGTTTTGATGGACGGCGGCAGTGACTTAAACCTGCTATATCCGGACACAATCCGCAAGTTGGGATAGACCATACTGCAATTCGGCATAGCCGCACTTCCTTCAAAGGAGTGGCGCCAGGCCCTTACGCCAGGTGCACAGTTTCATTATTACTAAAAGTTGTGTTCGGGTCACCTGACAACTTCCGACGAGAAAAGCTAACCTTTCATGTCGCCCCATTTATAAGTAGCTATCAAGCATCACTGGGACGGGAAGCTTTCGTCCGCTTCAATGCAATACCACATTACGCGTCTCTTACGCTTAAAATGCCCGGTCCACGTGGCATCATTCCATTAAAAGGTCGCCTGAGACCCCGGACATGGCTGGACGAGTCTGGAATAAATAAGCTAGGGGCTACCTAGCCGCACACCCCTTCACAAGGGTTTGCCCATATAAGCCATAATGAGCTAGCATAGGCTCAGCTTTATTAATCTATATTTCAATTTTTTATGCACTTTCTCGCACGATTTCTTTTCCAACCAAGTTCCTCTCTTCTTTACAGATGAACAGCGTGCACACCCGTCCAGGATACGGCACAACGGAGACACAGGCGCAGACGTGCAGTAGGGACCCGTTGCAAGGACTCTTTTCAGACTAAGACCCTACGTAAACCTTTCTTACTGTCTCGTGTTGCTATAATCCCCTGGCTTATCATTATAATCAGAGTGGAGACTGGCGTTTTGGCATCGGCCGCGCCAGAAGAACCTGCCCGTACCTGGACACAAGGGGCTTAGGGCTTTGTTTTTCCCGCTATTATAAAGACCGAACACCTTCGGGAGTGTTCGGCGTCTCGAGTTAGGCCTTATATGCATCAGCTCCGAATCATGTCTTTGGTCAAATGTTGGGTTTGCCCGGCTCCTGTGTTTTGCTGCCTTACGTTCCGTATCATCGGCTAACGCGGCTCCAGGAGAACTACTGCGATTGTGCCCCAGTTCGGCTGGGCGAGCACCTCAGTAGAGAAAGCCGAAAACTGACTGTCATGATACAGCGAGAGACTGGTCAACCACTCGATCGGCTATGGGAATGTTTAGGATTCCTCCGCTTTGACGAAGGGCCGTTTCCCGGCCAGGAACACACTCGCCCCAAATTCGGCAAGCGCGGTGCCCCCAGGGGCTATGTCGTAGCCCCACCCTCGAACTCCATGGCTAAGTGAAAGTGATAAAGCATTATAGTCCGGTTGCCTCGTTTGCTACGCTACCACCTCCTTTACAGGACTGAGACGTCGGATTAAGTGTGAAAACACGCTATTTTTTGCGAACACCCCCGCACCTTGTGCGTGGGGGCTGAAGCCGACGACTGCCATCTTTCAGGTTATACACACGTATACATGAACGGCCGCATAAGGAGATATTCTATTACTTGAACGCACAAGTATAAAAGGCTCTTACATCATAAACATCATTTTACATCATATAAACGTTCATTCGAACGTAACATTTTTTGAGCACTGCGACTCTATTACACGAGCACCACGCAGCACTTCGCCAAAATAGTGCTCGGCGGGTAACCGGTTATCATCCGAACCCGGGGTCGCAACAGCGGTGGCATCCATCTCTGTCCAATGTGTCTTCAGACGGGCGAGCGCCATCCGCGCACCCTCTATGCAGGCCGACCGCTTCATCACCTTGATATGCGGCACCGCCCCAAGAAATTGCTGCAATAAGCCAAAGTAACTCTTCGGCTGGGGCCTATCCGGCCGGATATGGGTCACTATATCCGTCATAGCAAGCCCGGACAACCTATTTAGCTCAGCGCACTCAGCCAAACGGTCGGTCAGCGGAAGTGAACGCTCCGGACTATGGAATTGAGACCAAAACAGCTCTTCCGTCTTGTGATCCTTCTGGCTTCGAAAATGCACAACGGCATCCGCCGCACTCGCTGCTAAGTCCATATAAGGGTCCTCTGGACCCCACAGTTGGCCCAGCTGAGCATATTTTGGATCCGTAAACCTTCGGCGCAGCAGAAAAGGCTTGCCAGCTACAATATCTCCGGCCTGGCGCAGCTCTTCCTTCATAGCCCGCATTGCAGAGCGGACATCCTTGGCTTCGGCGGTGGCCTTCCGCAGGTCTTCTTGCCCCGCTAGGCGCTCCTTCCCAAGAGCCTCATTGCGATCGGTAGCATCTTTTAACTTCACGGCCATTTCGGCTATCTCTTCCCTGCTCCGGCAGTGTGCGACCCTTTCGGCCGCTAACTCCTCGGCCGCCCTCGAGGCCGCCGCATTACTCCTTCTGGCCTGCTCCTTGGCTTGAGCAAGTTCGGCCCGAAGGCTCTCCACGGCAGCGGCACTATCTGCATTTCACGCACATATTGTAAGGAGATGGCTTCGGCTCCCTTACCAAGTGATCGCGCAGTAACACTTACCTTGCGACTCATCAAGTCGCCTGTTGACCAGCGTGATGTCCGCATCCGCAGCATCGAGTTGCCGCTTTAGTTCAGCAACTCCATCAGTCCGGCTGGCCCCCGGACGACCCGCCACCTGCATCGGCACGACGGGAATTTAAACCTGCGATTTTGATCCTCGGCACGCTGTCGATTTCGACAACCTACCGAGTCTCAGGGGCTACTATCTATACAGGGCGCATTCTATATGCAAAACTGTTAAAAGCTGTGTCATTTTTACGTACCTCAAACCCCGCCAGCAAACTCCTGACGGCATCGCGCAACCCGCCTTCGGCGGACGAAATCCTTTCAATCACCATGCTCATCAATGCGTGCTGATCTTCTGAGATAGACGCCTTCTCAAGCAGATCCTTCAGCCGTACACCAGTTGGCGCCGAGCTATCCGGCTTTGCCAAACCGGGGCTCCTCCGTGATTTACACTTCAGCTCGTCCGCCCTATCCGACAGGCGCCCGGACGGAGGCGTCTCGCTCTCTATCATCTCCGGACGAAGGTCCCCGAAGACGAGCTCATTTATGCGAAGGGCGGAGATCCAAACTACAAGGTAAAAACTTTAGTTATCCTCGAAGCAGAAATAGGGATGTCCCTTATTATAAAACTCCTTTCTTTCTACTTACGGCTCATTGGAGGGCTGACTCCTTAAGGGAGATTGTGCGGCCGGGACCTCCCGGACGCAGGACCTCTGGCGAAGATTTCTTCCCCGTTTAGGGCTTTTTCCCCGGTCCTCGGAGGCAGTCCTCTTCTCCCCTTGGAGGAGGGATTCTCAATCCCCCTCTTTCAAGAGCCTCCTTAGGCGAGGCAGTAGCTTTCTGCTTTCCCCTTCGCCTTCCTCTGAAGGCGCAACCTCAAGCATCCGGACCAGCACGGGATCCGGCGCGGTCTCGGGGAGGGGGGCCGGACACCGTATCAATTTTGATTCCGCTATCCACTCCTGTGTAGAAGGAAGTTGGTCATAAAGCGAATCATCGAAAGGCAAACAAACGGTATGTCCGGACTCGGAACTACTTACTTGATTATCCGGGCGATTGCAGCTTAGGCCAGCATCCTCGGTCAATTCGGACTCACCTCTTGCGATCCAAGAATAATTTGTACATCTCCAGGGTGTCATACCCATGAAGTGTTGAAGAATCTGTGGGCCCTCGGATTGAACTCCCATAGCGGAGAGGGCGGCGCTTGCGAGGCAGGAGACGCCTAATCAGCATAACCTGCATCACCACCACCATATCGATCTCCCTCGTTTGGAGATCCCGAATCCGCCCTGCAGTGGGGCACGTCCTTTGACGGCCCCAGTTGAGCTCCTTGGTTGACCCACGACATCAACCGTCGTGGAGGTCCCGGCGGAATAAGGGCGGCGGCTTTTGTCTGCGGCCCCTCGAACGGTAATATAGAACCACTCTTGCTGCCACGGGCGAGCTCCTCTTGGAAGGAGCCAGCGGGCCATGGGGCATCGGCCCTCCTACTTATGGCTGCCCCGCCACACTCCGCTTGACGCCCCCCGATCATCTTCGGCGCCACATTGAAGGTCTTCAGCCACAGGCCAAAGTGAGGGGTGACGGAGGAAAGCTTCATGAGCGACAATAAATGCGGAGATATGGAGGATGGACTCGAGCCAAATCGTGGAATTCCAACCCATAGTAAAACATGAGCCCTCTCACAAAAGGATCCATCGGAAGCCTAAACCCGACGGAGGTGAGATCTGAAACGACATACTCGCCGGGCTCGGGGTGGGAATAGCCTGCCCTTGGCGGGCAACCTGTGCGAAATCTCATAAGCCAGGTACTTGGCCTCCCGCAACTTTAGCAAGTCCTCCTCCGTGACGGAAGAGGGCATCCACCGGCCCTGGAGGTCGGAACCGGACATCGTTGAAAGTCCGAAGTGCTCGAATCTGGAGCTCTAGGTGCTGGAACTTGGAGCGGGGAGAAGATTCGATGGAGGATTGAAGAAAAGAAACGAGCCTTGGTCCCGTTATAAAGAGAGAGAATACCAAGAGCCGTCTCCGTGACCGTTTGGGACTCGCCTTCGATAGAGGAGGCGTGGCGAACGGGCGCGGTTGGGTTACCCACGTCCGTATTGATGAGAATCCCGGATTAAGGGGAAACACGATCTCTGCTTCGACAAGACGTGCCAAGGAAACCGCTTCGCTAAATGCGCTGAGGTGGTAAAGTAAAAAACAATTCAAGTAATGGCTTGGTAGTGGCGTGACGTCATGCTGCAGAAAACGTCAGCAGATTGAACTTGTGTATATATTATTCTCTCTACGGTGGAATGTGGAATTTATTTTGCAAAGCCGGACACTATCCTGGTGTTCACAATCTTCTATCATTCGGAGGAGGAACCCGCCTTGCAATGCCAAGCAATATAGGCGCCGGACTTATCGTCATTGAAGCCTGGTTCAGGGGCTACTGAGGGAGTCCTGGATTAGGGGGTGTCCGGATAGCCGGACTACAATCATCAGCCGAACTATCATTGGCCTGACTATCATCATCGACCGGACTCCAAGACTATGAAGGTACAAGATTGAAGACTTCGCCCCGTGTCCGGATGGGACTTTCCTTGGCGTGGAAGGCAAGCTTGGCGATACGGATATGTAGATCTCCTACCATTGTAACCGACTCTATGTAACCCTAGCCCTCTCCGGTGTCTATATAAACCGGATGGCTCTAGTCCGTAGGACAAAACAACAACCCTTACAGTCATACCATAGGCTAGCTTCTAGGGTTTAGCCTCCTTGATCTCGTGGTAGATCCACTCTTGTAAACATCCACAATATCAATATCAATCAAGCAGGACGTAGGGTTTTACCTCCATCAAGAGGGCCCGAACCTGGGTAAAACATCGTGTCCCTTGTCTCCTGTTACCATCCGCCTAGACGCACAGTTCGGGACCCCCTACCCGAGATCCGCCGGTTTTGACACCGACAATAACCAATTAAGGCTAGACCCTTAGTTTACACCCTGAAAGCTAAGACTTTGTACTCCTGTTGTGCTGCCGCCCCCACTTAACCATACCGCTGCTACGAGTCACAAATCACCAAGCAAAGTCCGCATCGCCTTGAAGACTTGATATGTCATTACTAGACCTCATCCCTTAGCCACCGTGACGTTCTCCGCTAATGTCTTCACAATAGAAATCAAAATACCGACATGTCCCATAATGTCAACAGAAAACGAAGATTCACGTCACGCCCTCCTGAAACCACACAGGCTGAAATAGGGGCATACACTACCGAATCCTATCTGATCCAGCAATCTACACGCGTCAAGCACCCAATGAAGATCTCCAGCAGCTTTCCGAAACTGGCCAACGTCCGAATCAATGAGGACCGACATCAAGCAGAACACCATCTTGATGCTAGAAGAACCCTAGGAGTGTCGTCCGTGGATGCCATCTGATGGAAGGTGAGATCCGATGAGACCCTACACCCTGTCCAGATCTAGGAGAATGCACATCAATTATGCCTGGACGCGAGCTGAGCAGAGACGGGACCGCCCCGAGCCTGCCTTAGCTCGCCTCTTCTTGAGCCGAGCCGAGCCGAGTCCAGTAGTCAGGCGAGCTAGAGATTGGGGATCGGCCCGAGCTTGCATCTTGCTCGGTGCAGTTCGGAGGCTCAACATGCCTAACAGCAACTAGTCGCTGCCATGTGGGGCCACAATTTGGAGGACGGGGAACGGCAGTGGAGTATGGAACCCGGCTGTGTGCGGGCGTCAGGATGCTGCTGCAGCTCATGGTTGTTTGCCGCCGGGGGAGCGAGTGGATTCACTCCGCCTTGCAAGGGAGCTTGAGGTGGTCATCTCCGTTTCTGGCGACCGCAGGGTGTAAGGAACTTGCCAGCAAGTGGTCAACTCCATCAGGCACGGGCGCGCGGTGGTGAGCAGGAAGAGAACGCCGACGAGCATGGCCTCGGCCTGTTGGTGGTTCGTCTGTGTGTAGTAAGCCGCGCTGGAGGCCGGGATGCAAAGCTCGTGCCGATGCAGGGTCTTGGGGAGGAAGGAGAGGAGGGAAGGGAGGAGCATAGGGGAGCGGTGGCATGCTGTCAATGACGGAGTGCGACGTCGGCAAGAAACCGAGCAACCCTAGCGATTTGATTCCCGTTTGTCTCTCTAGTCATTTCGCTGGGCTAGAGGAGCTCTCCTGGGTGGAGTGGCGGACAGCACAAAGGTTGCTGTCGCCGGCCTGGGTTCGAGTCTCCTCATTCGCCTATAAGAATAAGACAGGGGGGCTTCTTCCCCTCTGTTCTCATTCTTTTTTTTCGCTGGGCTAGATGGGCTAATAAATTGTGGTGTGTGTTGTTCAGTGGGCCTTCCCTGGGCTGCGAGCGTTTAGCTCGCGAGTCGGAACGAGCCGAGCCTGGCTCAGCTCGAGGTCGAAACAAGCCCAAAAGTACAGCTTGGCTCGGCCTTTTTACTTGACGGGTCGAGCCTAGCTCGGGCCGAGTTGCAGCGAGCGCGAGCCGAGCTCAAAAGCTCGAGCTGAGCGTCCAGATTTAACAGCAATGGCCATCAATGCTCAATCAACAGCTGTACTGGTTGCGCTTCCTGCGTCCTAGGACTTAGATCAACGGTCGGCCAGCCAATGACCAGGCATCATCAGCGCCGTAGAGCCCCGATCAAACCATGGTCGTCGTCGTCAAAGCCTACCCACCGTTTGCCGGCCAGAGGAGGTCCGGAACGACCGCCAACTGCGCTGGCTAAGCAGGCCACCACAGCAGCAGTTGTCACTGATGGGGACGAAGTGGTGGTCCCGCCCAGGCTGAAGTGCGAGCTACGAGCGAATCATTAGTACTCTCTCCGTCCGGAAATACTTGTCGGGAAAATGGATGAATCTAGACGTATTTTAGTTATAGATACATCCATTTTTATCCATTTCTCTGACAAGTATTTCGAAACGGCGAGAGTACACGTTAACCAATCATTGTTGGAAGTCCACAATGATGGATCCGCACATGCACCACGAGTACCAGCTAAACTTGCCGATCCGAGGCATCTCAAAGAAAAAATCAGAAAGAAACTAGTAGTTGTGTACGTACGTTTCTTCCTCTCATGTGCTTGGTCCATAGGATCCATGGAGTTCCCGAGAGATGCTGATGAGAAACTCGCTATGTTGTCGATTCGAACCATCGATGCTGATGAGCCACCAGGGTGCCACATATTTAAACGAGATTCCTTGGACCTCCATCCAACGCACCACATGTCAGGCTAATGAGAAAAGTAAAGCATGGTGTTAAAGCATAGTTAATAATATATCCAAGAGCTCGTTATATCAAGTTGCCATGTCACTTGTAGCCAATCTACGACTAGCCTACTTTAGCCATACTAATATGACATATAATTAATATATGGCTATCTCTTTCTCTCGTAAAGCTTGTTGGGTCTTGTGCTATAGTGCACTGTAAACTTGTAACCCGCTTCTCTTCTCTCCTCCAACTAATCAAATTTGATGTGGCGTCTCTTATAACCCGCCTACATCACTCTGTTGTACATGCTCTTAGCTAGATTCCACCACCATGTTCAGTTAGCATTAGTGATCTAATAGAATATACATATACTCCTACATCTCAAGTGGATGCTTGATACCATTAATTAGATGCCTAGGACCTACATCTCCATCCAATCCAAGTCTTCTCCCGCGAGTTTCGAGGTTCATTCGCCATGTCATGTACATTGCCCGCCAGGCATGTGCATGCATGATACATTGAAGCTGGAGTGTCTACAAGTCTACCAGCTTCCTGTTAGACCGACCAGTTATGGACTGCGATTTGTTACAATTATTACAAAATAATTTACAAAAATCAGGGAGAAACAAGGGCGCTACCATGGAAGAAATCGGGGCCACCCGTGACATAACCTAAAGGGGAGTTTGTCGAACTGGCTGGGAGAGTGTCATGCAATAGATTGATTTTGTTGGAACATCGTTTGTGCACCCGAACGGGAGCATGTACTAAAGTATGAGGCCATGAGTATCGATAGCCGCGTCCTCGGTCATGGACATAGTTCGTAGTAGGTCACACTATGGGCCAACAGTAATAATAATTTGAATAATGAACAACCCCAGTTCCATGAGAAAATAAATTTGTTGATTTTTATTGGTCATGAAATGATCACGATGGTATCGTCGATACCAATGTTGGTTGATCATGAGGTGATCACGTGATGATCACGGTGGCAAGTAAGATTGATATATATGGAGGTTACAAGATAATCTGGCAGAAGAGTAAATTGGTGTACGACACCTTAAACGAGAAGTCCCTCGCATGCTAGTGCTAGTATCATCATGTTCATATCATGAGTAACATGTACATGTCATGCTCATCTCATATTGTTCTAGTAGTATCCTGCTTATAATTAACCCGTAGTTGACATGCTGTTGTTTGTCTTTATTTCATTGGTTGTTGTGAGCTTGCGAGTGTATTCAAAGTACTTACCTGGAGTGTCATGCCAGATTGTAGGTCACGCCGTGATTGATTGCTTGTCAGGGCTCCCGAGTTGGACGAGACTTGCCTGCTCCCTTCACGTGTGCCCATCCGTGCTCCCGCGTACGTGGCTTGATTTGATTGAAACAAAATAAGGCCCGGCCCCACCCCCTTAAAATCAGGGGGGAGATGATTAGATTAGAAAAAGAAAAGGAAAAAAGACAACCGTAGGATGAAGTGGGAGCACGGATGGGAGCATGGAGAGGGAGCAGGCAAGCCGGATCCTCCCGAGTTTGCAGGCTAAGATGTGTCCCAGCAAGCATCCCTGTGGAGTGGAGTTCATCACCGTCATCGTTGTTCCGGTGCTATGAGTTGTCCCACTACTAGCATAGAGCTATCTTAGCAGTCGTAGTGTCGCTATGCCGATGTAATCCTTTATATATCTAAGCCATTGTACCCTTATTATTTGCAATAAGAGTTGATATGTTCTATGTTAAGTAGTGTTCTATTTTAGAAGACTTGATCTCTGGGCTGAATACGTGGTGTTTTGGTTCCTCTGATCCAGGGTGCCACAAAAGGGAGAAGTATTGAGAGCAGAATGAAAGCTGGAGTTATACCAGAATTCCGCGAGGGCAAAGTACCACTAGTAGAAAACAGGGCTTCGGTCCAGGCCAGATAAGCCCATTAATACCGGTTCAGTCACGAACCGGGACCCATGGGGGCATAGGTCCTATTAAGCAAGAACGTGAACATATGTTAGACATGTCCAAATATGAAAGTAATTAATTTCACTGTGGTCACATTGCTCTATCAGTGACTCAATGTACCGGGCAATGTATTGAAAATGTGGAAGAAACTGCAACTGATCATTTTACTACACACTAGACTAGGCATATATTCTAAATCTACGAACGACTGCATCAGGGAGAAAACAGAGCAAGGTGGTCATGACTGCAATTACTGACAAACACCAAAACTATCGTGTGGAGGAGCTACCAATGTTTGAAATTACTGAAGAACGCCAAAGCAATGAGGTCATTATCACAAGAGACTTCGTGCGATAAACGAAAATTACCCGGGTTGTCGCAAAAGAGGGAACTTGTCTCATCGCGGCCAAGTCTATCGTATATTTCCGTTTCACATTGTTGATTAGCTCGACAACATGGAAGAATCAGTACTGAAACTAGTAGTGGTAAAAATGGATGAGAGGTGTCCAAGTGGTTGATTAAGGAGACGAATGAATACAAAATTTATAACAATCAAAGGATGGAGCTAGGCTCAAGATGATTCAGTTTCCTTTTGTGGAGCACACATCAGCTAGTGACCGAATTGTCCAAATCACGCATGCTAGGTGGAGGTATTGCGAATAGGTACTGATGTTTGGACAATTCAGTCACTTTCTCTACCAGTCTAATTGCAACAATATGATTCTCACTGATGTCAGACGCATATCGAAAGAACCAACTAAGAGAATGGAAAATGAACAATTAATTAACATTTTGGTATACAGAGCAGGATGCAGGATATCGGCATGAGGAAATTTACAAAACCTGCTGCTAGCTGGACAGATCAACCTGGCCTGAACAAATTTAAACATAGAAGCAATTGTCCCTATTCACCTTCAGAGGAATCAGCACGAGGAAATTTATAAAGCAATACTACTCCCTGAACGGAGCAACCCGACATGCCAAAATTAAACTTTACTCCCCTCAAATCCAAAATGCAAAATGCAGCACAAGCAGCTCCCCAGTCCCCACTCTACTCTTCTCTTCTCCTAGAAATATCAACAGAGCGAGCTAAAATATCAACAAATGCAAAATGCATGCATGCATCCAGTTGAGTTGGGTTTAAACCTTATATATCAAGGTTTTCCACTATCATCAATCATATGATATATCACAGCCAATGAGTCAATAGGCAATACCAACACATTGTTAAATAGGTTTATCAATCAACTTAGTTTCTTTCCAAATAATCTACACATTCACCAAGGGATTAAAAGATTTCCGAGCAGCATCATTAAAAGTAAGAATGAGTTAACCATTCATCATTTGATTTTTCCACTGTTACTCATTTGATATTTGGTATTATATTCTCAAGGATGGAGATAGCCACATTAAATGTTAACACATGCAATAAAAAGATGAACCGGTGATGACATTCTCCAAAAAGGAAGTAGCGATGGCTTATGCTTGTCTATCTAGATATATTAAACGAGAACATATACTAAACAGCATGACTATGATTGTCTATCTAGCATTGATATTCGAGCATCCACGGGCGAAACATAAAAATATTAGGTAACTACTGCACAGTATATTACCTCGCGCATAGAAACTGTTGAAAGAATGACATGAACTAATATTACGGGCTTCACAAAGTTTCCTTGATTGCATTGAGTTAAGTTGAACCATGTAGACACTGTCCTTCACACATAAAAATATTTCATCAGTATCCTCAACATATCCACGTATAAATTTCAACCATACATTCTCTCCTTCAACAAGAGGAGGTAACCCAAGACAATTGATGTTCCCACAGCTCTCAGGTGGCAATACCATGACAATTGATGTTCCTCTGCCACATTTCAATGTTATGGTAACTTTGAGACATCATGGCGACACCAACTATGCCAATCTCTGTCTGGATGATCTGATGGCTGTAGGAATGATTCATATTGGGAGGCCCCTCAAGCACATTAAGGTTCTGCGGATCCAAATCAAACACAAGTATACCCTCCTTCACATACTTAAATGACCAATAAACAACATTACCAACTAGCGTACTAATATAACCGCCAATACAATCTAGATTGTGAACCTCTCCTTCGATGAGATCGGCTCATGTGTCGGTCTCGGAAGAATAAACAGAGACCATCCTTAGTGGACACAAGAAGCAAGACAACCTTTAAGAGGGTGGAGTGGCCGGCCGGCCGCCTCCTATATATGCATTTTTTCATATATATGTTGACGATGATATGATGATGTTGATGATATGTTCATGTTAGTAGATATCGATTTTAGGTTAGTGCATTTTATCACTGATTTTAGGTTAGTTGATCGATTTAGTGCATTTTATGTTTGTTGCATTTTAGGTTAGTGCATTTTATGTTAGTGGAGAGGAAAAAGTAAAATAAGGAAAAGGAAGAAAAGAGGAAGGAAGAAGAAGGAAGAAGAAGAAAAAGAAGGAGAGGAAAAAGGAAAATAAGTAGAGAAAGAAGGAGAAGAAGAAGGAGAAGATGAGGAGAGGAAGAAGAAGAATAAGAAAAAAAGAGGAGAAGAAGAAGGAATAGAGGAGCTTCTTCTCCTTTTTTTTCTCCTCTTTTTTTTCTTCTTCTTCTTCCTAATTTTTATCGGGAACGAGGGTGTCGAGGATCGCCGAGGGGTCGAGGGTCGGGAACTAGGGTAGAGGGTCGAGGGTCGTTAAGGGGTCAAGGGTCGAGGGTTCGAGGGTTCTATAGGGTCGAGGGATGGAGGGTCGAGGGTTCCAGGGTCGACTAGGGGTTGAGGGTTCCAGGGTCGTCGAGGGTTCGAGGGGTCGAGGATCACCGAGGGGTCGATGCCCACGTCACTTGTGGGACATAGATGTTTGTTCATATATAATCTAGATGTCTATGTATGTATGGAATGATATCGATGGATGTATGTTATCGGGGTCGAGGGTCGTCGAACATGAGAGGAAGAAAAGGATAAAAAAAGAAGAGGAAGAAGAAAAAAAAGAGGAGAAGAAAGAATAGAGGATCTTCTCCTCTATTCTTTCTTCTCCTCTTTTTTTTCTTCTTCTTCCTCTTTTTTTTATCGGGAACGAGGGTCGTCGAGGGTCGCCGAGCGGTAGAGGAAACCCTAATTAAATAGCAAGTATCGTCGGTGTGAGATACATGTGGCCGTTGGTGTCGGACACTACATCCACGTCCCACAAGTGACGCTGGCGTCGATGCCCACGCCACTTGTGGGACATATATGTAGTGTCGCGTTGTTGTTGTCGATATACCCTCCCGATAGCTTCATGTATTTTTAAGAAGGAAAAACAAGCATATTATTTTCACATGTACGTATGTCGTCGTTGTCGATATACCCTCCCGATAGCTTCAACACGTGGGGGAGGGTCGATATTACCCCTCCTTGAAGCGTTCTCGAGGCCACCCCTAACCCTTGAAGCGTTATCGAGGCCACCAAACCCTAGAGAAGCAGCGTCGAGGCCACTAATTAATATGATTCCTTATTGTGATTAGCTAGCTAGTTCTACGTTTGCCACTAATATATCCATCTCTGTCATGTTTGAACAATAATTGTCATGTTGTAAATATTTGTAGAAACTATGGACACCCCGCCCCAAGACGAAGCACAAGAAGCGTTGTTGAGGGACATAATCGCAGAAGGAAGTCATGTCGTCTGCTCGTTGATGTTTCTCAACGACACCGATGGTCTGGAAGGAGAGGGTGAAGAAGCAGCTGGCTATGATTATGATGGCTCCGATGACCCAATGTCGGTGCAAGGAGAGGGTGAAGAAGTAGACCGTGAGGATGGCTCCGGTGATCACCGAACCGAGTCCGGCCAGGTATATATATTAGTTAAGCCTGTGCTGACTAGCTAATTGATGCATTCATTGTTTTGGTATGTACACATATTAATTAACTCTCGTCTTTGTTCTTTTTTCTAGCCCTCCGGATCGAGCACTACTTCGGTAAAGAGACGAGGCCCGAAGAAAAAGTTGAGCTCGGATGAAAAGTTTGAGATCATATATATCGCGCGCGATGGCCAACCGATTGAACCCATCCGGACAAAGAAGGCATTTGTTGCTCAGTGCAGGGTTCTGGTTAGGGACAAGATCCCGATTAGCATCCAGCAATGATATAGGCCTAAGAACGACTCTGAGGTGTCTTATGTCAATGATATGCTGAAAAATGATCTTTGGACTGAGCTGAAGTCAAATTTCACCCTACCGCCAGAGGATGATCTGGAGAAGCCAGTTGAGCAATTAATCAAGTCTTTTGCTCTTAAGAAGATGGCAGACCTATTCAGGAATTGGAAGAAAGACCTGAATAAGTTTGTCGATAAAAAGAAGACCCCAGAATTCAAGGGCAAATATGAGAAGATCAGAGATGACTGGGCCGCATTTGTGGCCCACAAGACATCGAAAAAGAGTAAAAAGATGTCGGCGACAAACAAAAAAAATGCTGCGAAGAAGAAGCTTCACCATCGCATGGGGTCAGGTGGCTACCTCATAGCCCGGCCTAAGTGGGCCAAGACTGAGAATGATCTGCTTGATAAAGAGATCGGACCAGAGACAATGAACTGGTCAGACCGTTACCGGACTTGGTTCTTCGGGGCTAGTAGTAGAATAGGGATTATATTCTGAGTCGGTTTGTAGTTTCTTAGTGTTAGTACGTGTACGTGTGTGCCAGGTCTGTGTTGATTAGGAATCTGTAGTAGTTGTGTCCGTGTTGGTTTACAAGTACAGGTACAAGTAGGTCTAAGTTGGGTCGTGCCTGCACCTATATATATATGTGCAAGGTGCGTGAGTTTGGTATCAGAAAAACGAAAAGCAATAAAGAGATTATTACGAGGCACGACACATGTCTCTGGCAAACTTCGAGTTGTTCCGTTGGTGTGCGTGTGTTCTGGTCCTGGTGTTTGCGTGAGTTGCGACGTGATTGTGTGTTCGATCCTTGAGAAATTCCAACAGGGACCAGCGACAATGGCCGACCTCTTCTTCGGTATCTCGTCCATCCGAATGTCCTCCGACACGAGCATCTTCGTATCCACTCGGGTCTCAATCTCCGGGAAGTTGAGGTCTGCCTTGGGCCTTTTGGCACACCACACCGCTACGTCGTAGGCACGCGCGTCCTCCTGGACGATGGGGTAGGTGCTGAGGAAGAAGCAGCGGCCGACTTCTGAGAACTCGACGCCGAGGTGGCCGGATGGCTTCGCCCGCATGCCGAAGAACCCCGTCTTACTCTTCGGGAGCTTCTACGGCGGCATGGCATATGGTGACGTCGGGCAAGGTCAGGCAGCGGCGGGGTCAAATCGACAGCGTGCGGAGTAGGGGAAACGCGACCACCGGAGGTGGGGTAGGGTGGGCAGGGGCGGCAAGGTCGGGCGGCGGTGCGGGGGGGGTTGAATCGACGGTGTGCAGAGCGGCGGAAACACGACAGCCGGAGGCGGGGTGGGGCGGCGATGGGTTGAGGCTGGCGGAGGAGCGTCAAAGGGGCCGGATCAGGCGGCGGCGAGATGCGGAGAAAACGCTTCAGATTCGCGGCGTCGGGCGGCGGCCGACGGAGAAGGAAACGGTAGTGAGGGGGCGGCGACTCTCGATCTGGTGTGTGGCGACTGCAGCGTGGCGTGGTAGGTGGGCAGGGGGGCGGGCGGCGATGGGAGGTGGGAGGAAGAAGGGAGGAAGGAGAAATGAAATGGTGGTTGGCGTGCGACGGGACGTTTTTACATTTGTAGTAGGGGGAGAGGTATTTTTGAAATAAGACGAAAGGAAGAACGAGGGGGCGACGACTTGAGAAAGACCAGTCCACAAGAGAATATCCAAGACCAGTTCCTCTACAAGAGCCCGAAAGAAAGAAAAAGAAAAAGGTGCTAGGTCTCAGCTCCGATGCGCCGCCGCCTTTCACCTACGGCTACGCCGCCGGGGAGCAGCTGTCTCCACACCCAGCAACTCTGCTTCCTTGGGCTGCTGTAGATCCACGCGGATCTGCAGTGCACGGGGCAGGATCTGCCATTTCCGGCGGACGGTGGTGGAGCGCAAGAGGAGCTGTTGTTCATGTAGAAAATAGAGGATGGCTAATGTTTCAATGTTGTGTGTTGATTTGACCCTCATATGGGATATATATAGGAGTACAACGTGGGAAGAGGATTGGAGTACAAGGCAAGTCTTTGTTGGTTTAAACCAAATATATCTTATCTCTCCTAATCCCTAACTAACACGTTTATACTTCTAACAGTTCACTGTCATGGTGCAAAATCACGTGGTAAGCCCATGACGTGGTCAACTATGTTTTGATTCCTGACAAGTAGTAATTGCCACTCGCGAGGATATATGACTCTTCATCAGGCAAGTTATTTTAGGGTACGTTTTATTCCGGGACTATGAGAAGGATCTGTTGGTATATATGTTTTGGGGAGCTACTGTAATTAGTTTTAGTGTATAATATAGGAGGCCCTGAGCTTCGTTTTTAGTTTGATGTTCTTAGGACCTTTTGTAGCTTTCTCATGTTGCCGCATTCTGCAGGGTATGGTTCTAGATATCTGGGGATGTATGTTTCCTCCGTTTGTTGTTTTGCATTCAAAATGCAATGGCTCATGTACACAGACTCCATTTTCGTAACGAAAACGGAGGGCGTGTGTGGCCTCTTTGCTCTAAAAACAAATGGTTCTCAGAATTCTGCTGCTTGTTTTCTTTCTCCTTGTGCAAACTTGTTCTCGCTATTGTGGCCTCTTGCACTTATATAATCGCCCCCCTTCTCCTGCTAGCTGGAGCTGTTGTGGCCTGAACATCATCGGTGACACAGGATACCCTCTTCGTCCCTGGCTCCTCACACCTTACGAGTGGGAGAATGGCCTCTCACTCTCATACGCCAAAGTTGAGTTCAACAGAAGACACTCTGCTTGTACAGCTGCTACTCTGAGGGCACTAACAAGGTTGAAAGACACGTGGAAGTGCCTACAGGGAGAAGGGTGGCATCCAAATAATCAACGTGAGATGAACCGGACAATCGGCGTGTGCTGCACGTTGCATAACATAGTGATAGACATGGAGGAAGGTGGAGGCATGCTGAGCAATCAGGAGGAGAAATACATGGAGCAAGTACGGCAGTTAGCAGAAGAGGACGCCGTCAGGGTGAGGGATGCACTGTCCCAGTACATGATCGATTCTGGAGGTAAAATAACACAGCTCTTAAATCTTAATGTGTTTGTACGAATTTCTGCTTTATCTATTCATTTTGTTTATTCCATCCTATCCTATGGTTTCCATATTTCCTCTGTTGTTGGTCAATAGTACATGCAATGGCAGCAGAGGTGGAACGAGAGTGGAACACAAGGAACAGCAAGCACGCCAACCACAAACAGCAGATGAGGGAAAGGAGAAGGTGCATGAGAGCTAGCTAGCTAGGGAGATCGTCCTGTCGAGTGGATCAATTTGGTATGAATCCAACTGCCTATATCTCACCAAAACCCAAGTTAACAAGTAAACTGCAAGTTGGAACTTGACAAGATCTTGTGTGGTAAGTTCAGGTTCACTACTGCACATGTGTTACCTGGGAGATGGTTGACTTTTCACACCAAGCCAGGATCCTATGGTTTGCGATCGCTCACCCGAGTTTAGCATCTGTGGAGAGGAATGGATATTCCATCTTGTAAAGACAACAGTCTCCCATCAACAAAGGTGTGATCCATTGACATCATCTGTTCCAAAAATGGGATCCTCACCAAGCTACAGACGTAACTAAAGGTACTTCTTCTCATTTTGTACATAAATTCAAATCCTTGTGCATCCACCATATAAGGGCATGTCTAACCAATCCCTTATCCCGCCATAAGAAAGTATAATTTCGTTTTATCTCCTCTATGTCGGACCTAGCCGATCCCTTTATCCCGGTTAGTGGAGTAAAAAAATATACTCCATCCCTTATCCAACGAGTACATTTACTCCGGCTCGAGGCGGCCGAGTAAAATTTCCTCTTCCTCTCTTCGCCTCCTCTGCCTCCTCTTCTCCCCCTCGCCCCACCGGTGGCGCGTCCCCTGCCCTCCCCTGCCGTCCCACTCTCCTGCCAATGGCCAGAGGCGGTGGACGGAGATCCCTGCCGCCGATCCGCAACGCCACGCCCGCGGGTCATCGTCCGCCGGCACATCCTTGAGCCGCCGCCGCTCGCCCGATCCGCCTGCCCCCACCCCCATTCGCGGATTTCCTGGAGCTCCCACTGTCGTGGCCATTTTTTTCCCTTTAGAAGAGGCAAAGTTCTACTTCCACTAGTAGAAAACAGGGCTTTCGTCCAGGCCAGTTTAGCCCATTAGTCCCGGTTCAATCTAGAACCGGGACCAATGGAGCTATTTGCCCCGGTTCGTGAGCCCAGGGGGGCGGCCGGGCCACGTGGGCCATTGGTCTCGGTTCGTCCGGACCTTTTGGTCCCGGTTGGTGGGACGAACCGGGACCAATGGTCCTGGCTCCTGGCCCACCACTATTGGTCCCGGTTCGTGGCATGAACCGGGACCAAAGGCTTCCCTTTAGTCCCGGCTCATGCCACGAACCGGGACCAATAGTGCTGCCTATATATACCCCTCGCTAGCGAGCAGAGCACTCCATTGCTCTGTTTTTCTCTTGCCGGCGAGGGGGGGCATTGTGGTGCTCTAGCTCACCTCCTATGCACATGAGGTGTTCGATGAAATGCCCGAGCCACACTACTTAAGATTTCTCCTCTCCAAGCTCGACCTCCAACCTCCATTTTCCTCAATATTTGTCTAGGTTTAGCGGTCCGTCACGCCCCGTCCCCGTCTTCACCACCGTCGATCAGCCGCGCCGATCTCATCGCCAGCACCACCGTGGTGAGCCTCTTGTTATTATCTTCTTTCTGAAAGGAAAAATATTCTTACTTGTATTATTTTCTTACTTTTATTATTGCATCTTATATAGTGCGATGGTTTTGGTATCCGCCCCCGTCGGCCCTCGTCCTGTCTATGATTCGGATGTGGTATATATTATCTTTTCATAACTATTGGTTCATTTGTTGTTTATGAAAATTATGCCGGCCAACGTGACATAGATTTTATTTATCTAGGAGGTTGTTGAACCGGAAATTCCAACCGACCCTATTGTCGAGAGGTTAAATTTAGTTGAAGAAGAAAACAATTTCTTGATGGAAAAAATAAAAAAACTTGAGGAGGAGAAGATGATATTGGAGTTGCATGTTGCGGATGTCGTCGATGATCACAAGATCAAGATGGATGCAATGCGCTTGAAGATGAGAAAGATTTGAAAATATGCCATTCATACCGAGGCTTGGTATCATTATGCCGTTGGATCAGTTGTTACCTTGGTTGCGATTATGATCGTATTTGTTTTCACATTGAAATGTTTTACATAGTTTTAATGTATGGTTTAATTAATTTAGATGCTCTGCAGAGCTTTATGTTGTTAGATGAGAACTATGTATGTACTTTGGTTTTTATGTGATGATGAACTTCTATTAATTTGGTCACTTAATTATCTATTCATGATGTTCTGTAATGATTTTTGACACACTTAATTATATATAATGCACGCAGATGAACCGGCAATGGATGTACGGTGACAGACACACCTCCGAGTACATTAAGGGCGTGCATGCTTTTCTCGAAGTGGCTGAGGCAAACACTACTAGAAATACCACTACTAATGGCGCACCTAATATGGCCATTAATGGCGCATCACTGGTGCGCCATTGATAGCACGCCATTAGTAATTTTTACTAATGGCGCACCACCTGGTGCGCCATTAGTATCTGGTATACTAATGGCGCACCACCTGGTGCGCCATTAGTATATGCGAGGGTGCGCCATTAGTATGCCTCCCAGGGGGCATGTATACCCAGGTGCTTTGGCATACTAATGGCGCACCACCTCTGGATGCGCCATTAGTAACCGCAGCATACTAATGACGCACTACCCAGTGATGCGCCATTAGTATGCACTGTCATACTAATGGCGCACTGTCATGTGATGCGCCATTATTATGAATATTAGGTTTTTTTTATTTTTTTTATTTTCTGTTTTTTGCACAGGTTACAAAATGTATAATTTGACAAAATATAGACAGCACACATCAACAATAGATTCATCAAATACAATAGAAGATTAGTCTTTGAATACAATTCATCATATTAGTCTCCCAATACAATTCATCATATTAGTCTCCGAATTGAAAAGACCGAACAAAAATAGAACATTATATTACAAGTCTCGAGACCGCGAGTAGCGAGTTTATCTTCGCATTACAAGTCGATATCGATCATCTAAACTACCATCACATAGAAGAGAGCTGCGGTCATCACGATGAAACTCGTCTTCATCCGGTTCCTCAACGCTCCTCCCTCTCCCGCTAGATAGCGGGCGATCTAGATTCGGCCTCGGCCCTAGTGGTGTACCCTTTGTAACTGTTACCGCTGAATCGGTGAACCTGTCTCCGACACTCCTCCCAGTCATCGTAGACTCCGGAACCTTACCCTTGTACACGACATACGCCGGCATCGCTATGCACTAGCCAAGCGAAAACGTTAGTACCAATTCACAGACAATACATAAGCAATATATAAGTATGCAACAGAACGATCGGAAGAGAAAAGCAAGACATTAATAGCATCGATTACATCTAAGTTGAATGACTCTCAAACCAAAGAGACATACTACAAGTTCATTAAAGTTTAATTACAACATGAGCCAATCGATGTTTCAGAACTAGACAACTCGACTCAAGGGACCGGAGCGTGGATGAAGCCGCCGTCTATCATGGGAGTCATGAAAGAACGGGCGTTGTCATCCTGCATTTGTAGCATTGTGTCGATGTCACTGTTGGACGGTTGATTTCTGAGGTAGAACTGCCCCGAGGAAGGACATCTTGATGGATGATTTCCGCAAACTCCGACTGGATGCGAAAGAATTCTTGTCGGAGGTCCGCGTCCTGGATTGCCGACACGCCGCGCCCAATCTTGGAGTTTACTCGGTAGCAGAAGTTGATGATGGTCCCGCACGATCGCCCGCATGTGATGGATGGCGTAGTAGGCACCCTTCGACCGCCCGCGGCTGCTTGACGCAGCGAACGTCGTATTGTGGGAGAACACGTGCTTGCCGTGCTACGAATAGGCCTGGTGAAGGTGCCTCCAGATTTGGCGTGGCGGGAGAACATCATCAAGAACCTTCTTGACATTTGTGTAGTCTACGTTCGATCGACGGTCCGGGTCGAAATCGTGGCCATGGAATATTTGGGGCTTAGGAGGATGGCGTGCAACGTGTGTCACTGCAGAAAACACGGAATGTTAAAAGAAAACGATCGAAATGTAAGAATTCATATGTTACGGGCGGTTGAGGGAGGACTTACTCGGAAAGTAAGGCACGAGGAAGTTATCCTTATCTTGGTTTGCGAATGACGCCTTGAGGTAAGAACTCGCGACTTGCGGTCCCAGCGCTGCCCAAGATCTTGGCACGCATGTAGAAGGGGTCGACTATCACGATGTCCGGGTCTTATCGCGAATGATCCGCATCTCCATACTCAGCGAAAATAGCGAGCGAAGGTGTAGTGCAGCGGATGAAGGTTCAACATAGCGTGGATGTCATCAAACGCAGGACGATCGTCGCGCCGATGGAGTTATCCACAAAGCCCTTGCCCTCTGGCACCTTGGCCGCGAAACCGGTATGCCACATCCTTCTCCCGAGACGCCGCTTCTCCAAAGAAAGAACACTGTCATGCAGACTCCGCATAGCACCGGTTGCAGCATTGAGCATATTTGTCGGTAGCATCGCCCTACCCGCCACATGCACCCTCCTCGAGATATCCTGCGGTGAAGGTGGCCCGTCCTGAGCACGGATCGTACTCGGTGCCGGCTGGCTCGCACCCTTCTTAGTCTTTCTTTTGCGTGCCTTCTTCTTCTCCTGTAATGGGACCGAGTTTTGCTCACAGACCGCCTTCTTGAGTGTGTTGGGGCTGATAATATTTCGCACCTCGCCTATCTGAGGCTCGGTGAAGTCGGCAGCTGGGCGTCTCGAGAGCTGAACGCCGACGGCGCTGTTGCAACTTGGCTTCTCCAGCGATGCGAGCTAGATCGCACACGTCTTTTGTTGGGTTTGGTTCTTGAGAAGGAGGCCCCATGAAGTCGCCATTGTACCCATGCTCGGCAAAGTACTGATCGGCGTTGCCAAATGTATCATAGTCGCCGTCGTCGTCATTACGATCCTGTGCCATATGCATGTTTGGATCCAGTGGCATAGGGATGTCCGCACCGTTCTGGCGGTCTTGCCATGGGGCCGACTTGGCGCCGGACGATCGGGCGGTGTTATCTTTGGGTGGTGTCCCCGCCCCAAACGAATCTGGCTCTTGCCAAAGCGAGGGCCAGCTCAGGCGGCGCTGAGGGTCATCACGTCATCATCGTCAGCCCCGACGGGTCGATTCGGAGGTAACAAGTCGTCGCAGCCTGGCAGCACCCGAACCAGTTGAACCCTAAACAAGTTGGGTGGCATCTGGGTACCGTGGAACAAGGGGTTGCCCGGTTGAACGATTTTGCCCTTGGCGACATCGACCAACTCGTTGTTCACGAAGTGGAGGAGAGTGCACGGAACGTCGGCGGCGCCCTGCGAAAACATGTAGGGCGTCAGGGATGCCCAGTCAAAGGCAAGGAGATGAAGTCCTCGGCCGAGAGAGGCTTAATTAGTTACCGTGATGATGGCGTCGAGCTCGGCTAATGTAGAGGCACCGCCAACGGCGGCGTGCGATTGACGGAGGGCGCTTGCTGCGAGAGGTGCGGCGGTGTACACCCGGTGCATTAAGCTCCGTGCGGCGTCGGAGACACCAATGCCGCCTCGCCGGAGGCACCAATGGCCCGCCATCGCATTATCACGAGTTGCTGGCCGTGAAGCTAGGAATCGGGCGGCCTGTTGGCGCCCGCAATCCACGCCTCAACCCGAGATCAAGGTAGGCACAAGGGCGGTGATCGTCGCTCCGAGTCGTTGTTCCACTTGCTCTTGGACAATCTCCGGAATCCGCGCCACCTGTGCCTTGAGTTCTTGAACCTCTCGCGCCTGGCTTTCCGAGCTGGTCTTTTTCTCCTTCCGCACACCAACGGTATAGTATGACCCCCATTTTGTCGACAAGCCTTTGCCGGCCACACGACCAGCTGACGTCGGCTTACTGAGCTTATCCTTGTTCTTCATTACATTCAACCCCCTATTTAGAGTGGTGTCCCAAGGGTTGCTCTTAGTCGACCCAGCTGCCATGCTTTCGATGCGCTGCGGAAGGAATGTGAACCATTTAGAAATTCGCTTCATTAATTAGAATGCAACCATATGGAGCTAATTACGCGGGGTGTATTCCTTACCGAACAAGCTCAAGCTGCCTGGTCTTCGGATCCGTGGTAAGCTCCTTTGTTTTCGGTCCTTCTTGTACCGGGCCCGACAAAGTTCCTGGTCTGCTTGTCACCGTATGTATCGAAGAGGGTGGTAGGCCTTGCTCGGCACGGTCCGCCTCCTCCTTGTCCCATATAGGCTCCGCCACTCTGTAACCGCCGGGACGAGTGTGTGTTCCCCTATGTTCAGCTCCGCATTTGTTTCCCCACTCACTTGATTGGGAGCTTGCGGTGCTCGAGCAATTGATCTTGAAGTCGTTGTAGTCATCTTCGTGATCGAAGGATTTTTCTCCTTGATCTTCTCATAACTCTCACCTTTCTCGATCATTCTCTTCACATTGCTTTTCCAAGTAGACAGGGCCTTGCTCATCTTCGTGAGGGCAGCATTGTTCACTTTATTCCCTTTGAGGCTTGTGTTTTCAAATTCAGCGGGGAACTTGTATCGTTCGTGCAGCTTCGTGAAGAGGAGGTTGCGCAAATTCCCTCGGTCAGGATGCCTCAGGTTCTCGGTGTTGATCGAGACGGTGCTCCGGACAATGCACCCGAGCTGAAGCGAGTACCCCTTGACTATTCGTTCGGCGCCGTTGGATTCCCGTTGGAGTCCACTTCAGTAACTTCCTCCTTGAGGGTGCGGAGCACGATCGGGCGCCGGTCCTTCCGTTGCCTCTTCGGTTGGCTGCCATCTGTGCGTGCGCCGCCATCATCAGTGGTGGCATCCTCGGCGGCACCATCAGTGGTGGCATCAGTGTGGTCATCCTCGGCGGCACCATCCGTGGTCTCAGGATCGGTGGGGAAGGCGGCGGCCTCATACAAGTGAGGTTGTTCCTCCATCTCCTGGGACAGCTCCCAGAATGCCTTGCCGCCCGAACCCCCGGCCTCATCGTTGTGGGCCATGTTTCTCTCTAAATAGAAACAAAGTTTGGTCAAAAAGTTGGTTATTGTCAAGGAACAAGATCATGGTCTCATCATTTAGGGTTTGTCGACACCGAGGCATCCTAAAATCTAAGCTTTTATCATTGAGGGTTTTTCGGCGCCAAGGCACCCTAAAAGCCTAACTTTTCATCATTTCGGTTTTATCGACACCGAGGCACCCTAAAAGCCATGCATTAGTCACAAGTACGCCGGGCACTTGATCCTACTTAATTAACTACTAAGATACCCCGGCCCATGCATTAATCACAAGTACCCCATATGTCCTATTTTTAGCAAAGTCATGCTAAAATTCACGGAAAATTTCAGCATGACCTTTGCTGAAAATAGGACATATGGAGTACCAATTTGCCGGAGCGGAAGTTAATCGACATTCCGGCAAACTCAAGGGCCTCTCGGGTACCTGCAAAATCATCACGACATGATGGTCGGAGACAAAACCCAACAAACTAGCAAAATCATCACAAATTGTTTTCTGTTAAAGATGATCATCATCTTTACAAGTCTTTCTCAATGTGATCACAAGTAATTCAGAGGCATCACAAGTAATTCAGAGCATCACAAGGCATTAGTAGTTCAGTACATGAACAAGTTTTACAAACCCATATAAGAACAAGTGAATTCTAGTCCCATTGACACTCCTGGTTTCTACAAACACCAAGTACTAGGGCACACAAAAGTTCTGAAATTTGTGTGCCTAACTGAATTAACTGAATTTTCAGTAACCGAATAAACTGAATTTTCAAAACTGCAAGAAGCCAATTAAAAAAAATCCAACAGCACTAGAACTGAGCTGATTGACAGTAGTTTTGTTCACTGTTATGAAGAAAACTTCTTCTTGTAAGAAAGGACTTCGCGTGTGGTTTGGAATATTCAGAAATCAAGTTGAAATATAAAACCATATAGAGGTAGGTATGCTACAAGTCTACAACATATATACTAATTAATCAACTGCAATCAGGAGACAGTTTCTTCTTCTAAGTCCATCTCACGGTTCGCTGAATTAAGAAAAATACATCATCATTTCAGAAAACTTACATAAACTACTCAAAACAGGAAGAAGAAGAAAAACACATTTCAGAAGGAAAAACTGCATGCAAAAATAGCTTTCAACTTAACTCGATGCTTGTATATATCATAATAAAAATTGGGTGCTAACTGACGCAAACTTCTGATAATCATTCAGAGCAGCTCAACAAACTTTGAACAAGCAGGACTCATGGCCAAATTAAAGTAGAGTAATCCTACGGTGCATTTCCGATAAATCCATGGATGGATGTACGTATCACTACAGATTGAACACAACATTTCCATTAATTTTTTCTCCAACTGGTAGTATAATAACTATACTCTAATTCAGTAAGTAATTTAATCACTGGGCCAAGACCTACAAGTAGATTAATTGACTAAGTGCGCGCATAGGACAAGTGGTAATTAATTAGCTCTTCATGGAGGAGGATAAGAGGGACCACCAGGAGGTGCCCTTCATGGCCTGCTCCCATAGGACAAGTGGTAAATCATGGTCTTGATCTGTGATTAAGGGCAAAAGTGTTGGAATTTCATTTTGATTGTTATTGTTAAGACTAGTGTAAATCAGACGTGGCCAATCAAGTGATACCCTTATATAGATAGAATTCAGAATGCATTCAACAATCCAAACTTTTGTATTTCCTGGATAACAAACAGTAATGATCTCTAGCCCTGACATTCATTTATTCATTCTTCTAGTAAATAGGTGCATAAATGTTCTTGCCGAATGGGTTTATTTTTTGTTGATCTATATGCTCATATATGCAGACGAGGCTAGCCACTTTTCTGCCACTCATATGCCACTGATAAAAAAAATGAACTTTCACCAGTAAGTTGTAACTTGGCAGCCAGTCAGTTTATACAACAAAGATAATCATATATTTCTATGAACACTAGACGCCAATCTGAGGATAAAAAAGCATCTACTAGTAACTAATGCATATGATCATCACTAGCCCATAATAGTAATTAAGTTTTTTTTGTAGACAAACAACATGTTTATCTTTCAGGCATCTACATCTCAGAGTGTACCGAACAAAACCCAGAGCTTGGTGCTAGTGCTCTGCTGCTCAAATTGGGTCGAGAAGCATCTACTAGTAACTAGTGCATATGATCATCACTAGCCCATAATTGGGTCGAGAAGGTCCAAACCTGCCATACATAGCAGCTCTGCTGCTCAAAACTCGTAAGCAAGATCGTTTACAAACAAAAAAAAATTGTTCCACAATTTGCACTAGGGAAACTGACAGAAACAATACAAATTTAAACAAGAACCACCACGCGTACACGAATCAGTAGAAATAGCTTCTTGTTGCCTATGCTTTGTCCCTACGGGCAAGTGCCAACTAAGGGTAAATACCGTATACCCCTGTACCATATAGAGATAGAGATATGATCATAGAAAAATATCCATATTGCTGAAATATATATATTACAGGAGAGTAACTAATAGGCGGCCTAAACACCAATGTGATGAGTATAGATGCTGCAGCACAAATCAGTAATTAATATTATTGCGTATATGCAGAGAAGGAAAAATCAAGTAAGCTAGACCACTACATGGTTTCATGACACCAAATTATCACCTGAAAGCTGAAACGATAAATGGACACTTCTACAAACCAAAGATGCATTATTCACTGAAACTAGCAGAGACAAGGTTGCAAACATTCTGTCATGAATTGCAAATGGAATGGATAAATTTGAGACAGAAGGCATGAAGGTCATCATCCTTTTTCACTAAAGCAAGTTATAGGATACAGTAGATAAATATAGTACTAGCTGCTTCTGTCAGCAGCTTAAATGGAATGGAATATGAAGGAAGCAAGCACGTGAGAGGAGGCTATGGACTTGCGGAATGGAGAAGTAAGGAGGAGGTGGTCGTACCTTGGGCGTCTAGTCTAGGTCCTGCGGCGCCGTGGCGTCGAGGGAGGCGGGTCGACGGTGGTGTGGACGGGGCGGGGTCGAGGTGGGGCAGCGGCGTGGGCGGGGTTGAGGCGGCGCTGGGCGGCGGGCAGCGTCCGGCGGCGGGTCGGGCGGCGTCCGGGCGGCGGGTCGGGCGGCGTCCGGGCGGCGGGTCGGGCGGGGTCGAGGCGGCGGGGGCGGCGTCCGGGCGAGGCGGTCGGTCGAGGCGGCGGGCAGTCGAGGTGGGGGGACGGTGGTGTCGAGGGAGGCGGGCGAGGGAGAGGGAAGGCGAGGAGAGGGCGAGGGAGGGAGAGGGCGAGGCGAGGGCGAGGGCGAGGCAGCGGGCGGCGGGCGGTGGATCGAGAGGAGAGAACTGGCGAGGGGATCGGGCGAAGGGGATCGGGCGAAGGGGGATCGGGCGAAGGGGGCCACAATACTAATGGCGCACCTCACCGTGGTGCGCCATTAGCATGTCCATACTAATGGCCCACCTCACCGTGGTGCGCCATTAGTATTTTTTTTTTATTTTAACTCGAGCCAAAAGGTTATGTAGTACCGAACCTATCCATGTCAAGCCCACTCTACTAGCTCGACCGGTCAAGAGCCAGTTCTCACACTTGGAGGTCCTGGGTTCGACTCCTGGCTCCACAAATTTTTTTAGCATTTAAAAGTTGTTTGATACTTATTTATGTTTAAATATGTTTAAACTTGTTTAAATAATAACAGTAATATTTTTTATAAGACAGTAGCATTTAAAAGTTGTTTGATACTTGTTTTTTATAAGGCGGTCTGTGGTGCGGGGGGTCGGCGGCAGCGGTTGAGTAGGGAATCGAGGTGCGGGGGTTCGGCGGCGGCCGTGGACTGGGGGTGCTCGGCGAGGGGACGGATCTGGCGAGGTGGGACAGCGATCGAGATGGAGGGATCGAGGTGGGCTCCACAAATTTTTTTAGCATTTAAAAGCTGTTTGATACTTATTTGTGTTTAAAATGTTCAAACTTGTTTAAATAATAACAGTAATATTTTTTATAAGACAGTAGCATTTAAAAGCTGTTTGATACTTATTTTTTATAAGGCGGTCTTGCGCTGGGTGCGGGGGTCGGCGGCGGTTGAGTAGGGGAATCGAGGGTGCGGGGGTTTCGGCGCGGCCGTGGACTGGGGGTGCTCGGCGAGGGGGCGGATCTGGCGAGGTGGGATAGCGATCGAGATGGAGGGGATCGAGATCGAGTGTCCATGAAATTTAAAAATATTCATGATAGTTCAAAAGTACCCATGAAATACAATCGAGAAATGAAGGCTACGATTTAAATACAATCGATCTTAGCTAGCTATCTGTTCACAATCTTCTTGCCCTTCTTTTTCGCAAATGGAGTTCTTACGTGGAACGGACGTCCTTTAGGTAGGGTGGTCCTGCTTCTTCTTGTGGTGTATGCTGCTACTTCATCATCGTCGTCATGTTCGATCCTCGGTCGCCGTACTTGTCGAAGTCTTGCTCATTGGCTACTCCATCCATTCCGATGATCTTCCTTTGCCTCTCCTCACGACAACACGACCGGGCTTTGGCGGGTCGGTAATGAAGAAGCATTGGTCCACTTGGGAAGCCAGTACCATGGCTCATTTTTCAGCGGTGACGTTTATGCCCATGATCTTGGATTTGGCGGGTATAACCATGGTGGTGAAATACGGTCTTCTTTTATGACGTTCTTGGCCCATCGACACGGAACATCGGGACCTTCTCTCCAACGTAGCTCAGCTCCCAGATCTCCTCGATCCTTCCGTAGTATCTGTCCTTGTCGTTACGGTGTAGGATTCCATCGTTACCCGGAGTTCGATAACCATCACTCTTCATGTCCTTGGCCTCGGTGTAGAATGTGTAGCCGTTGATATCGTGACGCCTCATAGGTCATCAGGTTGTGCTCGGCGCCCGTGACAAGGCGAATATGAGTTGTTCTTCCACGGAAGAATCCTCATGTAAAGGGTAACGAAGCTTATGCTTGAACCAACGCGTGAAACATGAGTTGTGCTCTTTGAGTGTATCTCCGTCCGTCCTCTGTTGGCCTCGGTCATTGTCGTCTTTTAATAAAGGTTTTGTGCTCTACCACCCAAGGATCGACCACGTCTATGTGTTGTAGCGCGACTAGGTTTGCTCTTTCAAAGTCGGCGAGTCGACCCTCGAAGTCGACATGCATTTCGCGGCGACCCTCACGGTGACCCCATCCAGCGAGCCTGCCGAGGTGCTGTTGACGGGCAGACCAGCGGGTTCTCGATGCCTAGATAATTCGTGCAGTAGGAGATGCACTCTTGATCGAAAAGCCCCGGCTATGCTTCCTTACGGGCGTGACATGTTGCGAACGTATCCTTTGATGACACCATTCATCCTTTCGAACGGCATCATGCTGTGCAGGAACGTCGGCCCGAGTTGGATGATATCCTCCACTATATGGACCAGCAGATGCACCATAACGTCGAAGAATGCGGGCGGGAAGTACATCTCAAGCTCGCATAGTATCACCACGATCTCTTCCTGTAGCCTTCTGAGTTGCCTCACGCCAATCGACTTCCGAGAGATGACGTCGAAGAAGTTGCATAGGCCAAATAGCGTTTCACGGACGTGCGCGTCCATGATCCCACGGATTGCAACTGGAAGTATCTGCGTCATCAGCACGTGACAGTCATGAGACTTCATCCCGCTGAACTTCTGCTTCGCTGGGTCTAGGTATCTGCTTATCTTCCCCGCGTAACCGTAAGGAAGTTTTACTCCTAGGAGGCAGGTGAAAAACTGCTCGATCTCCTCCTGACTTAGAGTGAAGCACGCGGGAGGGTAGTCATTTCCGGTCTTCTTGGCCTTTTTGCCTTTGCGACGACTTTCTGTGTCCTGCTTCGCCTCATCATCATCATCATCATCATCATCATCATCATCATCATATATAGCGTGAAGCTCCTGCCTGATGCCCATTGATTTCAAGTCTGCCCTTGCTTTCGGCCCATCTTTGGTCCTCTCTGGCATGTTGAGCAGGGTACCAAGCAGACTCTACACACGTTCTTCGTGATATGCATGACATCAAGGCTGTGAGGCACACGGTGGATCTTCGATCGGCAAGTCCCGTAAAACAGACCTCGTTTTCCATACCTTCAGCAGCGGCTCTGGCGCCTTCGCTTCTTTCGGCTCTGCACCTTTTGCTTCTTTCTCGGCGGTGGGCAGTCTTTCCAATTTTCAACAGCTTGTCTATTTCCTCGCCGCTCCTCGTGACAGGCGTTTTGGGGTTCGGTTTCACCATCGAACAGATCCTTGCGTTTCCTCCACGGGTCATCGTCGCGAAGCCACCTTGATGTCCCATGAACACGGTTTTCAAGACCGGGATCTCTATCTAGCTGGCGTCGTTGTGTCATCCATGCACCTTACGCATCCAGAAAATCCGTGGACTACCTGCCCGCGACATATCCGTAATCGAGATAGTCGTGCACCGTCGTGAGCAGTGCGGCTCTCATAGGGAAATATTCTTTCTCTGTGGCGTCCCACGTATTGGCTGGCGTTTTCCACAGCGTGTCAAGCTCCTCTTTCAGCAGCCCCAGATACAGATTGATGTCGTTCCCTGGTTGTTTCGGCCCTTCAATTAGCATACTCATGTGAATGTACTTCCTCTTCATGCACAACCAGGGGGGAAGGTTGTACATCCACACAAACACAGGCCAGGTGCTATGTGTGCTTCTCTGGCTGCCAAACGGATTGACTCCATCGGTGCTCGCGCCCAGCACGATGTTCCTTGGATCGTTCCCAAATTCCGAGTCTTCGAAGTTCAACGCTTGCCACTGGCTCGCATCCTTAGGGTGACTCAGCATCTTGTCTTTTTTATCTATCTCCGGATCATTTGCGTCATCTTCTCTTCTCCTCCCTATCCGCGTGCCAACGCAGGAGCTTTGCTACCTTAGGGTCCGCGAAATAGCGCTGCAGACGAGGAGTGATCGGAAAGTACCACACCACTTTTCGAGGAGCTTTCTTCCTCTTCTTGTATCGAGTGGCGCCGCATCGGACATATGGTAGACTCAGCGTGCTCGTCCCGATAAATGATGCAATTGTTCATGCACACATGGTATTTCACGTGCGGTAAATCCAGAGGACACACGATTTTCTTCGCCTCCTCCAAACTGGTGGGGCACTTGTTCCCCTTGGGAAGACGTTCGTGCTGAATGACATGTTCTCGTCGGCATCGTCGGTCATTTTGTGTTTTACCTTCATCTCCGTGGCCATGGCGTTACTTTCAGGCGGGTATCCTCGGGCCTGCATCCTTCATACAATGGAGTAACGCGTCTAACTCAAGTTGATCCATCTTGGCTTTCTCTCGGCGGCAGCTCTTGCGTTATCCGTCGCTTGAGAAGCAGCTCTTGAATATGAGGGTCCTGCACCCAGCCCATCGATGGTCCAGCGTCGCTCGCTCCGCCGCATCATCATCTTCATGATCATGCCCGTCGCCTGCTCCGGCATCTTCCTCATCATCATGTCCTGCATCTTCTACATGATGACTGTGTACAGCATCACAGTTGTGATCATCTCCTGGGGATTCTTCGTCTTCTCGCCCGCCCGAGCCGCGGTGGTTGTCTTGCTGCCCTTCCTCATTTCTTGCCCGGCCCGCATGGACGACTTCGTAGTCATCTTCATCACCTTTCCACCGATAGCCATCCATGAAACCACGCAACAGCAGGTGGTCCCGCACCTGCCCGGAATCCGGGTCCGCAATAAGGCTCTTCAGCTTGCATCTTCGACACGGACATCTTATCTCCGTCTCGTTCTTTTGAAGCATCTCGGCCTTCGCGGACCTCAAAAACCTATTCACCATGCCTTCGGTCATCGTGTGGACCATGGTCGCCTGCGGGGTAGAGCAAAACGATATTTTAGAACCAAACAAAAATTTGGCATGACTTTCCCTAAAAATAGGACCAAAAAGAATGCTTAATGCCAAAATTCTCGCCGAAAAGGAAATGAATCAACATTCCGGCAAAATATTGGCAACTATCGCATTTCAAATACCGGTACACCTCCAAACACAAACACATATGCAAACACCACAAACATATGCAACACCACGAACATACATAGATCTAGCTAGGCCGTAAAAAGTGCATGTGCACATTGTTGTAAGGAGAACAACCTAAATATAGCTTCCCCCCTTACTTACCTATTAAAACAAGGTAATTTAACCACTTAATTTGAATGAATCTATGGTGGAAATGAGGTGAAAAAAGGAGGCACCGAGACAAGGAGGAGGTGGAGAGAATGAAGTGGGGAGAAAGTGAGTGTGTGGGTAGGAGAGGCTGTCCCAAATATCTTGTTGCTGCCCACTTACTAATGGCGCACCTCTTGCATGGTGCGCCATTAGTAGTTACCACTACTAATGGCGCACTTAAGCAGGATGCGCCATTAGTATGTTTGGATAGGCGCACTAGTTCAAAAAAAATTCTATACTAATGGCGCACCCACTGCCTGGTGCGCCATTAGTAGTTACAACTACTAATGGCGCACTTTGGCAGGATGCGCCATTAGTATGTTTGGATAGGCGCACTAGTTCAAAAAAAAGTTTCTATACTAATGGCGCACCCACACCCTGGTGTGCCATTAGTAGTTACAACTACTAATGGTGCACTTGGGCAGGATCGCCATTAGTATGTTTGAACAAGCGCACTAGTTAAAAAAATTGATACTAATGGCGCACCCAAAGCATGGTGCGCCATTAGTAGTTTAGACTCTAATGGCGCATCAGATGGTGGTGCGCCATTAGTATATACTAATGGCGCACCATCTTTCCGGTGCGCCATTAGTGTCATTCCCATCTATAGCCCTTTTCCTAGTAGTGAAACAAGCAGAATGGTTTTATGTGCTGTCCATGCCCTATATGTGGGAATACGAAGTCTTACTCTGACCGGAAAATCCTTCACACCCACCTGCTTTACAAGGGTTTCATGCCACACTATAATGTTTGGACGAGGCACGGAGAAATAGGGGTTATGATGGAAGGCGGCGAGGAAGAAGAGTACGATGACAACTATGTGCCCCTGAATACGGTGATGCTACTGAACATCAAGATGCACCAGACGATGTGCGCGATGGTGCTGCAACGCGAGCGAAGCTGCTGAAGATCAAGAGGAACCAGACGATGTGCCCCATGATGATGATCTCCACGGGTCATTGTCGATGCAAGGACACAATGCAAAAGTCAAAAGGAGAAGCTGAAGTTCGATCGCATGTTAGAGGATCACAAAAGGGTTGTACCCCAATTGCGAAGATGGCAACACAAAGCTCGGTACCGTACTCGAATTGCTGCAGTGGAAGGCAGAGAATGTTGTGCCTGATAAAGGATTTGAGAAGCTACTGAAAATAATGAAGAAGAAGCTTCCAAAGGATAACGAATTGCCCGACAATACATACGCAGCAAAGAAGGTCGTATGCCCTCTAGGATTGGAGGTGGAGAAGATACATGCATGCCCTAATGACTGCATCCTCTACCGTGGTGCCTACAAGGATCTGAACGATGCCCGTATGCGGTGCATTGCGATATAAGATCGAGACGAGATGACCCTGGTGATGTTGACGGCGAGCCTCCCGGAAGAGGGTTCTCGCGAAGGTGATGTGGTATGCTCCTATAATACCACGGTTGAAACGTCTGTTCAGAAACGGAGAGCATGCCAAGTTGATGCGATGGCACAGTGAGGACCGTAAGAAAGGCGGGAAGTTGAGAGCACCCGCCGACGGGTCACATGGAGAAAAATCGAGAGAAAGTACTGGGATGAGTTTGCAAAGGACCCAAGGAACGTATGGTTTGCTTTAAGCGCGGATGGCATTAATCCTTTGGGGACCATCTTCGACTGTAATGATTTGGAAAGGATCTGAGATAAATGGGAATACATTTTACATGATTGACCAAGATGAAAAGAGCACCAACCAAAACAGCGGTGTCCGCTTTGATGCAACAACCGACAAGGAAATGACACATATTATGGTTACATAGTAGACATATGGGAACTTGACTCTGGAGTAGATTTTAAGGTCCCTTTGTTTAAGTGCAAGTGGGTCAATCTGTCGGAGGCGGGTGCAGGTAGACCCACGATGCGGAATGACAACAGTGGATCTGAAAAATCTTGGGTACACCGACGAACCGTTCGTCCTAGCCAATGATGTGGCACAGGTTATCTATGTGAAGGACATGTCTACCAGACCGAGGAAAAGAAAAGATAAGGAAGCGAATACATCATACAATGAGCCAAAGCGCCACATAATTCTTTCAAGAAAAGGGACATCCAGGAGTGGAGGGCAAGATGACATGTCTCAAGAGTATGAAAAGTTTCATGAAATTCCCCCTTCAAAGTCAAGGCTGACCCAAGCATCCTGATAAGCGATGAAGATTATCCATGGTTCTGGCGCAATAAGCAAAGCGACACAAGCGAAGAAAAAGTGAAGACTTTCTCCATAACTATTATGATGATACCATGCCAACTTTGTAACACACGAGTATGATACCATTGTCCGTTTTGTTCATGAACATGCTATGCCAACTTTTTCAGAGTTCATTTGAAAACTACGAATTTGAAAACCTCGCCAACCAAGGGCGCTCACACGGTTTATAAGCCCGTCCCTCTCGCCTTGTTGAGCTCACAAACTTGTGATTCACACAAATTTCAAAGAATTCAAATTTTATAAAACTAATGGCACAAACAGAAAGTTTATAATTGTTCTAAAACAGATGGCACTAACAGAAAGTTTATAATTTTGCTGACCTAAAATCAAAAAGAATTAAAAATAAAGCAAAAACCAAAATAAAATAAATAATGCAGAAAACAAAACAAAAAACTTGAAAAAAAATAAAAATAGCAACAATAAGAATTTTGTTGTAAGTAGAAACAAAATAAAATAAATATAGCAACAAAGAAAACAAAAAAGTGTTTTGAATTTTAAAACTAATGGCACTAACAGAAAGTTTATATTTTTCTAAAACTAAAAGCACTAACAGAAAGTTTATAATTTTGCTGACCTAAAAGCAAAAAGAATTAAAAATAAAGCAAAAACCAAAAGAAAATAAATAATGCAGAAAACAAAACAAAAAACTTGAAAAAAATAAAAATAGCAACAATAAGTATTTTGTTGTAAGTAGAAACAAAATAAAATAAATAAAGCAACAAAGAAAACAAAAAAGTGTTTTCAAATTTTAAAACTAATGGCACTAATAGAAAGTTTATATTTTTCTAAAACTAAAAGCAAAAAGAAATAAAATATAAAGCAAAAAAGTGCCACCCATCTTGGCCCCCACGGCCTGAATACGACTAGAAACCCTATGGGCCAGGATTCAGGCCCTTGGAAGGCCCAGAGAGGCCTGACAGCACAGATGGCGAGTTAGGCCCAAAGCCTGCTTTAGAGAGGAGCTCGAGAGGGAGCCGCACCGCACCTTATAAACTGGTGCGGCTCCTCTCAACTAGCGAGTGGGACTAAACATTTGGCGCGGGCAGCACATGGCCTTTGGTCCCGGTTGGTGGCACCAACCGGGACTAAAGAGCATTAGTCGGTTAGTGGCACCAACCGGGGCTAATGCCCCCCTTAGTCGGTTGGTGCCACCAACCGACAAACCGCCGCTCACGCCGACCTTTGGTCCCGGTTGGTGGCTCCAACCGGGACTAAAGAGGCATTAGCCCAGTTGGTGCCACGAACCGACTAATGCCCTTGCTATATATCTGACACTTAGCAGTTTTCGCCAAAATTCATCTGTTTCTTCTCGCCCGACGCCTTACGCTCCTCGTCGCCGTCGCCGCCGAGCCCTGCCCCTGACGCCATCAGGCTGGTCCACCTCGCCGTCGCCGCCCCTGCCCTGCGGCCCCGACCCGTCGCCGTCGCCGCCGCCGCCCTGCCCCCGACCACCTGCCCGACACACGTCGCACTTGCCTGCCACTTTCGCCGTGCCGCCCTGCCCGCCCGACCCTGCCTGCCGCCGCCTGCAATGCCCGACAACGTCGCCGCCCTACCGGCCCGACCCATCGCCGTCGCCCTTGTGCCCCCCTGACCGACCCGTCGCCGTCGCCGTCGCCCGCGCTGCCGCCCTGCCGGCCCGGCCCGGCCCGACCCGTCGCCGCCGCCCTGCCCCGCCCGGCCCCGACCACGCCACCGCCTTGGTCCGGCCGCGGCATCCCTTTCCTCTTATTTTTGTGCATTTTATGTATATGTTCTCTGTGTATATATGTTCATATATGCAAAATTAGATTTTAGAAAAACTTTATATATGCAAAAGTTTCTATATGCAAAAATTTATACATATATGTAAGTATATATGTATGTATAGATGTATGTATGTGGATACATGAGGGGGTCGATATACCCCTCTCCGATAGCATTTTGTGCATTTTAGGTTAGTGTATATATATGTTGATGTATATATGCAAAAGATAGATTTTAGAAAATATACTATTTTTCTGTTGATGATATGATGATGTTTTTTAATATATGCATTTTTCATATATGTATTTTTTTAAGTTGTTAGTAGATATCGATTTTAGATTAGTGCATTTTATCACTGATTTTAGGTTAGTTGATCGATTTAGTGCATTTTATGTTTGTTGCATTTTAGGTTAGTGCATTTTATGTTAGTGGAGAGGAAAAAGTAAAATAAGGAAAAGGAAAATAAGTAGAGAAGAAGGAGAAGAAGAAGGAGAAGACGAGGAGAGGAAGAAGAGAAAGAAGAAGAAAAAAGAGGAGAAGAAGAAGGAATAGAGGAGCTTCTTCTCCTTTTTTCTCCTCTTTTTTTCTTCTTCTTCTTAATTTTTATCGGGAACGAGGGTGTCGAGGATCGCCGAGGGGTCGAGGGTCGGGAACTAGGGTAGAGGGTCGAGGGTCGTTAAGGGGTCAAGGGTCGAAGGTTTCAGGGTCGAGGGTTCCTATAGTGTCAAAGTATTGAAGAAATCCATGGCTTCATCATTAGCCGGAAGTAACCATGGCATGATGGTACGAAGTCCTCCAAAGTTGTTCTGGAATGGAGTCCCGGATAGGATAATTTGCCTTTTTGCTGAACTTTGTACCAAAAAGCGAATTATCCTATCTGGGACTCCGTTCCAAAACAACTTTGGAGAGCTTCGTACCATCATGCACCTGTTACTTTCGCCTAATGATGAAGACATGGTTTTGTTGAATCTTTGACACTAGGCAACCTCCCGACCCTCGGCGATCTTGACCCTTGACCTCGACCGCTCGGCGATCCACGACCCTCTACCCTACAAGGCGTCGATGCCCACGTCACTTGTGGGACATAGATGTCTGTTCAACGCCGACCCCCCGATAGCTTCAACACGTGGGGAAGTCGATATTACCCTCCTAGCTTGAAGCGTTCTCGAGGCCACCCCTAACCCTTGAAGCGTTGTCGAGGCCACCCCAAACCCTAGAGAAGCAGCGTCGAGGCCACTAATATGATTCCTTATTGTGATTAGCTAGCTAGTTCTCGTTGGCACTAATATATCCATATCTGTCATGTTTGAATAATAATTGCCATGTTGTAAATATTTGTAGAAACTATGGACACCCCCGAGACGAAGCACAAGAAGCGTTGTTGAGGGACATAATCGCACAAGGAAGTGATGCGTCCTGCTCGTTGATGTTTCTCAACGACAACGATGGTCTGGAAGGAGAGGGTGAAGAAGCAGCTGGCTATGATTTACATGGCTCCGATGACCCAATGCCGGTGCAAGAAGGAGAGGGTGAAGAAGTAGACCGTGAGGACGGCTCCGGTGATCACCAAACCGAGTCCGGCCAGGTATATATATATTAGTTAAGCCTGTGCTGACTAGCTCTCGTCTTTGTTTTGGTATATATGTACACATATTAATTAACTCTCGTCTTTGTTCTTTTTTGTAGCCCTCGGATCGAGCACAACCGGTAAAGAGACGAGGCCGAAGAAAAGTTGAGCTCGGATGAAAAGTTTGAGATCATACAAATCGCATGACGGCCAACCGATTGAACCCTACCGGACAAAGAAGGCATTTGTTGCTCGGTCACGGGGTTCGGTTAGGGACAAGATCGATCAGCATCCACCAATGGTATAAGCCTAAGAACGAAGACCCGAGGTGTCTTGTGTCAATGATATGCAGAAAAATGATCTTTGGACTGAGCTGAAGTCAAATTTTACCCTACCGCTAGAGGATGATCCGGAGAAGCCAGTAATAGAGCCATTAATCAAGTCTTTTGCTCTTAAGAAGATGGCAGAACTATTCAGGAATTGGAAGAAAGAACTCAATACGTATGTCGAAAAAATGAGACACCAGAATTCAAGGGCAAATATGAGAAGATCAGAGATGATGGCCCGCATTTGTGGCCTACAAGACATCGGAAAAGAGTAAAAAGATGTCAGCGACAAACAAGAGAAATCCTGCGAAGAAGAAGCTTCACCATCGCGCGGGGTCAGGTGGCTACCTCGTAGCCCGGCCTAAGTGGGCCAAGGCTGAGAATGATCTGCTTGATAAAGGGATCGAACCGAGACAATGAACTGGACAGACCGTTGCGGACTTGGTTCTTGGGGCGGCGGATCCTTGGACCCTATAACAGGAAGTGCATTTGGGCGGACGAACAATTGGACATACCAGTCAAGAGGCTTCAACATTATATCGAAGCAGCGCAGCAAGGGAAGTTCGTTCGAGACAGGGGAGAAGGACGAGCTCACAATGGCCCTCGAATCCTGAGCACCACTGGGCGGACACGAGGCACGCCAGCTCCGTTTCATGGAAGGCTGGATTTCGGACGCGGGGTTACAAAACCCATGAGAGGAGGAAGAAACTGGAGCAGAGCCTAATGCAGCGCTGCGAAAGGGTAATGGGGCTAGAGGAGCGAGAAGAGGAACGAAGCAGCATATCACAACAAACGACCTGCGAAGCTTCCCCGGCTACCCGCCATCTCGGCGGAGAAGCAGCGTGGCTTCCACCGAGCTGCTTCAGCGAGCAACATGCCTTGACGGCTCCTGCCAGCTATCCGTGGATGCTATCACGGATGCTGAAAATTGCCACCTTATGGCGCAATGGAGCAATTTGAAGGTCAAGGCGGCTGTTGGCTCTGTTTATCCTACTAAACCCGACTCAACTTTTCACTGCCGCCGATTCGAGAAGGATATGCTAAGGTGATGGTCGATGAAATAACGGAGGATTTGAGGACCTCGGCTTGACCACCCTACCGGTGAAGGGAGTATCGGCTGGGTTCTGCTGAAGACTCCATGCCTATGGCGGAAGGATCTCATCAACCTTCCGAACTGGATGCCTCCGCCTCCTCCTCCTCCTCCGTGAGTCAGGGCACTCCGCCTCCTCCACCGCCTCCTCCTCCGGCGAGTGACGTTCAGGGCACTCGGCCAGCTCCTTCTCCGGCGCGTGGCGGCACTCCGTCTCCTTCTCCGCCTGCACCGGCGCGTCCGGGCAGCCAGCCTCCTCCTTCTCCGCCTCGTCAGCAAGGGCGGAAGAGACCCGCCGCCGCTCCGACTGCTCCGGCGCGTCGTAGTCCTTCTCCTCCGCCTCATAAGCAAGGAAAGAAGACATCCGCTCCGTCTGCTCTGCGGCGTCTAGCAGTACAGCCAAAGGCGGGAGGAGATCTGATTCGGTCATTCTCTCAAGACTCGGAGAAGTTACCGTCTGAGAGGAGCGAGGAGGAAAATGCGAAGATCGCGCGAGACGAAGTGGATGACTGGTTTCAAGGGTTGAAAGCAAAGAGACATCCACCTCCGGAGGAGAAGGTAGATCCGGTCAAAGCGAAGCGCACTCTGCTGCCGACAAAACCACCCAAGTCTCCGCCGAAAGGCAACTATGAGCGCATTATTGGAAGGCATTTGCGAAGCGGAGACATCGGGAAGTACTGTCGATGATCAAAGGATGAAAGAACGACGAGCTGAAACAAATTTCCCAGCTCGGCGAACAAGCAAGCAATCGTGCCCCCGCTCAAGGTGCCTGCTAGCGACATCGTCGATCCGAGGATGGTGCCCGGTTATGGCAATCCTGCAGATTACCTGCCCGACGATGTACATTATGATTTCTTGGAGGTGCAGATACAAAGATCTGATCTGGGAAGCCTCTCGTCAAAGATGAAAGCTCTCTAACAACGATGATGCGAAGATTGCATGATTGGTACATGAAAACCTGCAAAGAGTCCGAGGGAGGAATACTTTGTATGTGAGAGTTAAAAGGAGCATGACCTCCTTGGAATTGAACTGTTGCCTATTCCATTTGAGGAGTTCTATCAGTTTTCAATCAATTGGCCCTCGATAAAGCAACGGTCACCTGCTACTGTCTGTAAGTAGTACTACTTCTGTCATTAAGTATCTCTATATAACTCAGCTCTTTCATTGCATGTATTTATAAATATCCTCACTATATTATGCAGATTGAAGATCATGAAATGAAGAAAAAACAAGTGGGTGATATTGGGTTCATTAACACATATCTCATAGATGCAAATGAGGTTAAATATCGTGCACTTGAAACCGAGGCCAACTTGCTATGATCATTGGAAATAAATGAACACAAAAATATAATACTCTTTCCTTACAACTACACGTGAGTGTTACTGTCTTATGGCATATTCGGTTTCCCTTATTTAGTCAGGTTATAGTAATGTAATATTGATGAGTTATGCATGCGTGCATGAGTTCCACTATATTCTCCTAGAGATTAAGCTTGAGCAGGGAGTAGTAACTGTCTTAGACTCGAGATGAAAAGATCCCAAGGAGTATGCGGAAATGACTGAAATGCTCGAGAAGTAAGTTAAATCGATCATTATCCACCATATCAGCAACTTTGTTCATTTCTGATATCAAGTAATTGTTTTCTTTGTATGGCAGGGCTTGGGGAAAATTCACCAAAAAAGCTCCGGGACTACCGAAGAAGCTGCAATTTAGACACCCGAAAGTAAGTACTATATAGTAGCATATTCCACGCGCATCTCCTAGTGATTCAAGCGCTAGTTTCATCAATACCATTTAGCATGCTTGCTAATTATCAGTTTGATTGACCTCTGTTTCTTGTAAAGTGGTTGTGGCAGGAACAAGGGAATGATTTCTGTGGATACTACGTTTGCGAGTCCATCCGCCACACAACCTGTGAGAGGGCTACTCCGACAAGCAATATGAAGTGCGTAAATAAAATATTCACAATTTTATTTTATTACCATCATTTGTGTTGAGTTTCATTCATTCATATATATATATATATATATATATATATATATATATATATATATATATATATATATATATATATATATATATGTGTGTGTGTGTGTGTGTATTGACCCTTTCTTAAAATTAGATGTTTGAGCGGGATGAACTCCTAGCACCAGATCGCATGCGAGCAATTCAAGAGGAATTGGCGGCATTCTTTCTTGACCATGTGATCGCTGAAGACGGAGAATACTATGTGGACCACGCGTCCGTATTGTAAAGATAATTATTGTATATATGTAGCGGTAGTGTCGGATAGATATACGAGAACTTGTTGTTCGACCAATCTCTCGGAGAAGGAGAGGTGGTTGATATCACTTCTCTCTGTATGCATATATGTTCATGACGATCTTCTGTTTGTAATTACTAGCTAGCTAGCATGTCTAGTTAGTCCTCTCTATACGTATGTATAGTACGTAGCGTCGACCAAGCACGGACAAAAGAGAGGACACTTTTCTCTATTAATTAGCTAGCTATAGCACAATATATGAAACACCTAAATTAACCCCCAAAACCCCCAAACCCCCCTTTAAAAAAAACAAAATCAGAGCCAAAGAAATGCTTGACGCGTGGATGCCTATTGGTCCCGGTTGGTGCCACCAACCGGACCAAAGGCCTCCTGCCTGGGCTCAGCGGACAGGCCACGTGGAGGCCCATTAGTCCCGGTTCTGGATTGAACCGGGACTAAAGGGCTGGTATTAATACCGACCCTTTAGTCCCGGTTCATGAACCGGGACTAAAACCCTCACCAACCGGGTCAACAGGCCCTTTTTCTACTAATTCTCCTGGAAACAACTATATGCCTTCATGAAAAAATCACGCAAAGAAAAAATTCAGCATTTTTTCCCTTTTCGAGAGGAACAACTGCCTCCATGAGGAACCAAATATGTGCTTCTCGTGGAAGCAAAAAAATTGACGGATTTGTTTTCACTTTGCATGGAAGCAACTATGCTTCTTGTGGAAGCACAAAAAAAAAACACGATTTTCCCCCTTCCGAGTGGCATAGTTGTGCTTCTCGTGGAAGCAAATTTGTGCCTCCATAAGAAGCAAATATGTTTTTCTAGTGGAAGCAAAAAAATCATGGAATTTTATTTTTGAGAGACAGAGAGTGCTTCTCACGGAAGTAAATCGGTGCCTCTACGAAAAGATAATATGTGCTTCTCGTGGAAGCACTTTCGCGCAAAAAAAGATTGTATATTTTTTCTCCAAAACTTAGAGAAAACAAAACGGGAACCAAAAATCTAAAAAATAGAAAAAACCTATAAAATGCATAAAACAGTATAAAAAGTTTAGAGGAATATATTAGATAAATGCATAAAACAACATGTGACATGTGGCGGCGGATAGACGCACCACTTGGCATGCTCAAAGGGCAACAAAAAAGACCGCTAGAGGTCACCGGCAAGGGGTAACCTTCAGTTAGTTGCTCTCGTCAATTAGTTCCAAGAATTTATGCAAGTTTTAGCAGAGGGAGAATGCAGAAGTGTTCTGCAATATGGGCTGGTCCAAACATAGATCTTCCCATGTGGCTTCCTATCGCTAATGTACTGCTTTATATCCTGATTCTTTTTCTAGGAAAAATCTTTTCTTTTTCAGTATCCTTTTGTCCTATTCCCGCTGTTTCAAAATTTAGTGTGTCGCGCTTTTTGAGGTTCAATTTTGACCATAAATTTAACCAAAAAGACCGACTGCGGCAGGAGCAAAAATTATATAATTAAAAACTTTTGGTCCCATCGCAGTCGGTCTCATTGGTTAAATTTATGGTCAAAGTTGAAGCAAAAAAACCGAGGACGCACTATATTTTGGAACAGAGAAAGTATAATACATGGAAATGTTAAAATGGTTAACATGTAAAATAATAGACTATTCAGATTCTACACATTTTTCTAATCAAATTCCATATATAAAATGTTAAATATCGAGCTAGGGTTTAAAAGATATGGATATTTTAAAAAATTATTAGATATGTGTTGTGGGTTGATTAACCCAAATAGTAGGGTTTCCTGCCAAAGCAAAAATCTACTTGAAACTGGCATGTAGATTGATTATCAGAAACATCAGGAGGTTTCTTGCAAAAAGCAAAAATCAGACTTAAATAATGGACCGCCGATTGATTGCCAGAAACATGAGATAATTTTTTGATATAACGAACATTTTTTGGAATGGACTGCTGATTGATTACCAGAAACCTCCGGATTGTCTGGTCCCTAAGCTTGTGCACGATGTAATGCTTTTTTGATTTTAATAAAGCTAGCCATGATGGCCTTTCCCCAGAAAAACATGAGAGACTTTTTTGATATAATGAAGATTTTTTAGAATGCATGATCATTTTTTGAATCAGGGGACATTTTATGAATCAATAAACTACTTCGTAAGTCTCAAACAGTTTTTCAAAATTTCAGGATAATTTTCAATTAATGAACAGTTTTTGAATCGGTGAATTTTTTTCAATTTCATTAATATTTTTATTACATGAACTTCTTTTAAAAACTAATCAACATTTTTGAATTTCCGAACATTTTTGAATTTCAAACATTTTTTAAAAATTGCAAGCATTTTTTAATCCACAAACATTTATGAAATATTAAATATTTTATTTCAAAATCGCATTTGTTAGAATTTTCCAGAGATTTTCTGAAGTCCCAAATTAGTTAAAGTAGAAAAGACGAAGACGGAAATCAAAAACAAAAAACAAAAAAACGAAATTTAAAAAACAGGCGGCCCGAACATCGACCAACTCAAACGGCGTGATGTTTCTTCTCATAACGCACAGCTCGCAATATAGAAGGCTCCTACAGCACGGGCCGGCCCAGGCGGGGATTCCCTTGTGTGAAACATTTTTTTAATCATTTATAGATGGCATCGGTGGGTAATATTTTGCAACTTTGGATGCAATTTCCTCTATTATTAGTTGGTTATTAGTTAGTAGTTATAGATAAATAGATGAAGTATAGTACTATTTTACCACCCGGTGCATCTCAAGACGCGACATGCAAAATAATTATCCACCGCTCTCCATTCTCTTAAGCTATATGTATTTTGGGTGTCGGAAGTTTTTCTATCAATATATATATGTCCAACCAGCGGTGCATCGAGATCGAGATTGCTACAACTTGGAAGAAATCGTAGCTACTAATTAACTAGTGCCAACCAGCGGTATTACTTTTTTGTATCTATAATCAAGATCTTTCCTTGAGAGACAAGGAAGATGAGCCTTGTCATCGAGAAGTGAAAATGCCGAATAATCTCAATCAGTGACACAAACCAACCCCATGTGACACCGTCCAATAATCGAGATCTTTGGTTGCATGTGCAGTGAGTTTTTATCGGGACCTCGATCGTTTCGTCAAGTCCGCCTAGCCAAGTTGTGTGTATCACGTTCAAGTAGGACTTGGATCCACCCCAAAGTCTTCTGAGAGCTAGGTCTTGTTCAACAGTTATTAATTGTTCGGCCAGTTGTTGCCGACACATGATGTGCCAAGATATGAAGCCTTGTCATTTTCCCTCCCCTGTCGGTGGTTACCTCCTTTTCATGTGCCAAGATATGACTGTTCAATCCATACTAATTACCTTCTAGGCTACTGTTTAGTAAGATGTACTCCCTCCGTCCCAAAATAAGTGTCTCAACTTCAGTACAACTTTGTACAAAGTTGAGACACTTATTTTGAGACGGAGGGAGTATTCATTAGGACCCTGATCGAAGTCAAGACTTCTTATAGCTACTTCATATATGTAGACCGAGATTGCGTCACGCAAAACAAAGTCTACTTTGATGATGCACATGGTGGCTTAGTTTTATTATTTGCCATCACAGTCATATCCAGCTGGACATGATCAGCTCGCAAGTGTCTAAACTCAACAGAGTCTACTTTGATGATGCATACAGTTCACCACTACACTCGGATCAAGCTCGATAATATAGCAGCAACTCAGCTCAAAACATCTAGTAACATGGAGGCCTGCTAGTGCTAGGTGACTAAGCGTGCACCCTGTTCTTATCGGTCTAATCACATGCACCGCGGTTTCGGTGCTGATTCAGCGAACTGGCAAGAATTAACTAAGTCGCTACATGCCAAATCAATTACTCCCTCCGTTCCTAAATGTAAGTCTTTTTAGAGATTTCACTACACACTACATACGGAAGTATATAAACATATTTTAGAATATAGATCCACTCATTTTGCTCCGTATGTAATCCATAGTGAAAGTTCTAAAAAGACTTACATTTAGGAACGAAGGGAGTAGAAGTTAGTGCAACTACTGCCCCGTTAACGAAAATGACTTTACTCTTCTAGCTTGCAAGTCTTCTTTGAATGAACATATATAAATTAGCTAAGACAACTAGTTGGTGCCAAATGCAATCCTTGAGATCCGGTAATGTAGAAATTTAAATACTAGACGTGCATTTTGGGATAAGGTCTGACCCCGTAAATTTTGGAAAAAAAAATATGTCCAAGTGTGCTATAGAAAGGAGGGTACAATAAATGAACTGCTAAGCAAGAGATGTGCCTTTGCTTCAATTTTTCCCTATAAAAGTGACTGTTCGGGGTGTGGTTCAAGTTCACCTCTAGCTAAGCAAAAGAAAATCATAGCCGAGGGTTGAGAGAGATATGGCAGATGCCATTGTTGGTCCGCTGCTGAGCAAGCTGCAGGCGGTGGCGGTGACGGAGGGGAAGGCCCTAGCCGCCGTGGGCAATGAGATTGATCGCCTCCGCGACAAGCTCATGTGGCTGCATGCGCTAGTGCACGAGACTGACCTCCGCAGCAGGTCAGACAGCAACCAGCAAATCCGTGTGCTCGCGTACCAGGTGCGCGAGGTCGCCTTTGCAGCCGAGGACGCCATCGACCATTTCTTCCTGCAGGCCGACCTCTCCCGCTTCGGTCACGACTGGCGTCAGCGGCCGCCATGTTCTTCTCTAACCTCGGCACACAGATCCGTGTCCGGTACATCCTCTCCCGTAAGATCAAGTCTATGAACGTGCGGCTAGATGATATTGTCGACAACAGCACCAAGTACCGCAGTGACGATGGAAGTGCAAAAGCGATCACGTGGAGGGCATCACGTGCCATCCCTCAAATTCGGCAAAACTGGTAATTGATCAACCCGTGCCTAATCTATGTGCTCCTCAAACTAACTCAACTGATATACTTTGAACCTCTGCAAATCATGTGTGTATTCGTTGTCCTAATACTGAATTAGTATTGGTACAAAAAGAATGCTACCCTTTTTGTGCATAGAAATAATACTATGTGAAATAGGATATCTTTTCGGCAAAACCACATATACCCCTGTATCAAACTAACTCACTGATTATATTTTTATGTTGCAAATTCTGAATAATTTATTATATATAAGTGGTCATAATTTGTTGTATACTAGCAGCAAAGCTAAAAACTTTAAGGGCGCCTTTTCAGGGCTACATGTGCTTACAAACTGAGAGAAGTAGCAGTGAAAAAATAGTGCGCGATAGCACCACTCGTAGCACGCTATATCATTCCCGGCAATCCTCGCTAAATAAATCAATGTACAATGTCCCACTAATAACACACTATCGCGCGGTAACATCATGTTTTAAGGGTCACACTATTTTTTCATTGAGTAGTAGACACATAGTAGATATGTCAACTTGTGCGTCTACATATGATTTAAAGCATGACAAGGAGTATTTTGAAATAGAGGGAGTGGTAAGCTACCTAGCTTAATATGGCTTATTCCTATCACATGTGAGGGGTGTTTAACTTCTCGGCCAATCTGTTTTCCTGTGATGTCGGCTTGCCATGTCGGTATTTTACCAGTTATTTATATATTTATTTTTGTGCAAAGTGGCCTTTGGCCTACTATTTTAATGCATGTTTTTTTTCTGATTGAATGCCTTCATGTCTCACTTTATTGCTCTAATCATAGATACATCGTCAATTAACAAAGACAAAATAAAGCTAGGATGTTTCTCAACCCACACATTTGATTGATCATCACATTCTTTAGCTAGAGAATGGGCAACTAAATTGGCCTCCCTCGGACAGCAAACAAAGCTAACTTTAGTAAAATAAATTGACTGAACAAGGATATCTTCGTACATGGGAGCAGCTGCTGTTCCAGAAAATCGTTTGTTGATCAATGTATTTACGACTGCAATATTGTCCGACTGGATCACCAACTTGAGCACCCCAACTTGATTAGTTAGATAAAGGCCATGAAGGACAGCAGTAACTTCCGCAGTTGCCACATCAAGTACGGTAGTTAGTTTCTGATTGTTAGCAGCTAAAAATTGGCCATTACCATCTCGAATAACAGCTCCTATTGACCTAGTTCCCAGGTTTATATGAAACCATGCCTTACATTGATAGTCACATATCCCTCAGGAGCTTTGCACCACTTACTCATTCTTCCCTTAACCGCCTTTGATGCCGCCCTTGTAAATTTTGCCACTAAAACTTGGATAGACATTGTTGCATGAGATACGTCTTGCACCTTTTCATCATGCACCTTCTTTCTTCTAATCCACCAAATATACCAAGCTATGGTTACTATTAGTTCCCTAATATCACTTAACGATCTGTCCACTAGTTTGATAAAATTGCTTGCAAGCAAATAGTCAAGGACTGCACTCCCAACGCGATCAACCTCGCTAGCTTCTTTAGCAATCCCCCATAATCCCATTCTCTTCCAAATTTCTCGAGCATGTAGACAATGAAATAGTGTATGTTTTATATCTTCACAAGACCCAGAACATATTGGACAGGAGCTAACTTTCGTGACATGTCTATTTGCTAGAACCCCATAGCAGAGCAGGATCCCTGTAAGCACTTCCACCCAGAAATATTTATTTTTGCCGGCAGTTTGCAAGACCATAGTTCCTCCCATACTTTAGTACCATTAAGGGATCTCGGTCTTTCTAGTTCATTGATTTTTTTTTTTGCCAAACTGAGATTCCCATTACAGATGATATGCTGATCTAATTGAGAAAAAAATCATTTTCAAATAAAACTCCAAGCCACGAAATCTTCCATGCCTTTCTGACTTAAGGGGATTGCAAGGATGTGTTCCACATCAATAAGCCAGAAATGGATTGTACTAGTTCTTCGTCCCAAGCACCACTAATCGGATCAATAAGCTGGTCAACAGTTCGAATTAGCGTCTGACCCCTTGGTGGTAGTACCTTTCCATTTGAGTTGTGAGGGATCCACACATCCTCCCATATATCACTTTGCCTCCCGTCCTCTACTCTCTAGATGGCTCCCTTGTTAAAAGTACGTAACCCGCGAAGATGCTTTGCCATTTGAATAAAGAGCCCTTCTTCATTTTCGCTTTCATAATATCTCCATTTGGGAAGTATTTACTCCCAAAAACTCGGGCACAAAGGCTTTCTGGGTCTGATAAAATTCTCCAAACTTGTTAAGCTAACATTGCCTTATTAAAATAGTGCGGGTCTCTAAATCACATTCCTCCTCTCTTCTTTGGAACACAGAGTTTCCACTAGGCGAATCAGTGCATCTTCTTGTTATTGACATCATCCCCCCAACAACATCGCGAAATGGCATCCGCGATTCCTTTACAATTTTTTTAGAACCTTGAAAACCGCCATCTCAAAACAAGATAAGGCTTGAGCAACAACTTTTAGTAGCACTTCTTTCCCACCAATGGACAATATTTTTTGCCCTTCCATCCTTCAATACCTTGGCAAACTCTATCAACCAAATATTGGAAGCAAACACTTTTCTCATCCCCTACTAATAATGGCAGTCCCAAATATTTATCGAACAAAGCTTCCACTATAATATTCAGAATTGTACACACCTCTACTCTCCTTTCCCCACTTGTATTTGGGCTATAATAAATACCGTGATTAGATTTGCTAACTAGGTACCCCGAAGCACTACAATAGTGATCTAAAATGTTTTTCAAACAGCTAGCATTTCGAGCATTAGCTTTCATCAAAATTAAGGAGTCATCGGCAAAGAGTAGATGTGAAATAGATGGGGCATCTTTGCATACCTTTACTCCTCCAATTGTCCCATAGCTTCTGCTTCCAACGCAATGCCGCTAGGTCTTTCGCAACCAAAATAAATAAGTATGGGCTCACAGGATCCCCCTGCCGGAGGCCATGAGTCGGCGTAAATTGTTTTGTCTCATAAGAATTTAAGCGTACCGAGTACCGAACAGACGTAACACATGTCATTACCAGTTTAACCCACCTCGGATCAAACCTCACCTTCAACATGATTCCCTTTCGGAAGCACCATTCAACTCTATCATGCGCTTTGTGCATATCGAGTTTTACTGCACACAACACATGATTACCAGTCTTCCTCTTCATAGCATGGATGCTCTCATAAGCAACAAGGATGTTATCCATAACTAAACGCACTAGCACAACAGCGCTATGTGTTCCCCCTATTATTTCCGGTAGGATTCCTTTCAACCTTGCAACTAAAATTTTGCTAATAATTTTATACACCACATTGCACAAACTTATCGGCCGGAATTGAGTAATTCTATCTGGGTTATCCACCTTTGGAATTAGCACTATAACATTATCATTCCAACCTGATGGGATAGTGGTTGCGTTAATTGTATGCAAAACCTCAGACACCAGGTCTTCTTCCAACATCATCCAGAATCTTTTGTAAAAAATCGAGTGCAACCCATTTGGCCCCAGTGCCTTCATATCACGAATTGCAAATAGAGAGCTTTTTTCACTTCCTTCGCTGAAAACGGAGCCAACAGAGAAGTGTTCATAGCTGCTAAAACTCGAACATTAACTTTATTTAGGACTGTTTCATCTGGCCCCAGAACTTCAGATGTAAAAAGCTTCATAAAATACTGTTGAATCATGGGAGCCAAGTTCTCACTACCATTGACAAGCGACCCATTATCATCAACTAATGATTTGATTGTGTTTCTCGTTTTTCATGCTGTTGCAAAGTGATGAAGAAAGTTTGTTTTGAGGTCACCATGGCGCAACTAGTCGGCCCTTCCCCTCTGTAACCATAGCAGCTCCTCTAGCTCGAACAGGTTTTCCAATAGCGGGGAGGCCTTGGGTTTCCTCCTTCCTTCTCACCATTCAATAGAAGTTCATTAAAATCACCCAGGAGCATCCATGGGATTTTTAGTAATGCATGCACGTCCTTGAGATCAGTCCACGTCCAATCCTTAAGATCCCAATTAAGTTCTCCATGCACGCCTGTAAATCTCCACTTGTCATCTGATTCAACAATCACATCTATATGTTGGTTTTTAACACTCAACTCGGATAATTTCACATTTTAGCACACATCATTAACAGGCCTCCACTCCTTCCATCACTTTCGTCAATCAAGATGTGATGGAAACCATTATGACAAATAAGTCTTTTGCCTTAGCTCTCGACAGATGTGTCTCCGACAGAAAAGTCACATCTGGCTTTATTTGCTTCTGCAAGCCTAGAAGCGCGCGAACTGCCGGGGCGGAGTTCATGCCACGACAGTTTCAACCAAGTGTTTTCATTGTGTCATGTTTCCTTGCACCCGATGATCAACGACGAGAGAAAACTCTCGGTCAGCATAGCTGCCGGAGGACAACAAATCCCGGCTTTTCAACCGTGATTCATGAACAATACTCTCGGTCAGTGGAGCCGCCGGAGGACATCAAACCCTAACTTTCTTTCTTAGGGGAAGGAAAGTTGAAGAGGGAGCACCTCGTCAGAATATCAAGCAAGCCTCATGAGAAAGCCATAGGGCAAGCGGCCGCCGCTGGCGCCGGCGACGGACCAACCCTAGATCGCCAGGTAAATCGCCTCCATGAAACATTACGAGCCCTTGGGTAGGAGAAAAGAGATTTGTCCGTTCAAAATTTTCATTTTAATCCATGTTTCTCATCTAACAAATGAACACCAATCACGTTCAGGTTGCTACTTCGACTTGAAATCCCAACCTAATTGTTGTGAGGTGAACCCAACAACCAACCAGACTAGACAATCTTTTTTGTTTGGTTTAGTTGAGATTCAGTTCACATACAAGTAAATCCCATTTGAACCGTGTGAACCCTTTGTTAGGCCAATTCGAGGGGATTCTTTTAGGAGAGAGATATAAACTAGTCGATAAATGGGTGAACTTCGATTTTGGCCCAAACAGTCACCGTACCAACTTTTTAAACTTTTTTTAGCTGGTGTGGATGGTGAACAAAGGAGTACAGTTGCTATGGGACAATTTCACATGGATATCCTGAAGAATAGTTGGATGTCAATGACCCAGGTTTTTTTTCATGAAACAACTTGGTGAATTTTGTATAAATAGCATGGCAATTGACCTATCGCAGACCTGATAACTTTCGTATAAACACCGTGTTAACTTTGACACAAGGAATAAAGTTATTGAAACATACCCAGGTAACTTATTTAAAAACAACACATTAATTTACGCATCAAAACCCTAACAACTTACATATAAACAACATCGTAATTTTGACCCATGCGGATTTTTTTGACAACATACCCCCGTAACTTTTGTGTAAATAACATGATAATTTTTACGCACCACAGTCATCACCGTGGTTTTGAATCGGGGGTGCGGGGTTGTTGAAAACATACTCTCTTGGATAACTTCCATGTGAATAGCACGATAATTTACTCAACGCAGGTATGATAACTTGTGTACGAACACATTGATAACTTCTACCAGGATGGGTAAATTAATTCTCTTGAATAACAAAAGAGCGGGAGTTGTTGAAAACATACTCCCGTTAACTTCTGTCTACATAGCATGGCAATTTAAGCACCATAGACATGACAATTACGTATAAATACCGTGATAAGTTTGCTCCAGGATTTTTTTTAGTGAAACATACCACGGTAGCTTCTATGTAAAAGGTGTTGGAACATACGCTCCCTTGGGCATGGTAACTTTCGACAAAAAATGTCATCGAAACATACCAACATGGAATCTAGTTTTGAAGGTCTCGTCCTGAGAATTTTAATGATGAAAATGGATTTTAAATTGGACCGATGTTTGAGCTAGAGAACATTTTGATTTTTTTGTAATGGGGAAAGATGACATCAGCTTTTGACCTCTAGTGCATGCATACATGTGCATGAGAGGTGAAGGTTGGAAGAACCATTTTCTATGCCCTTGGTAATATCGGTGTAAGCACCGTGATAACTTATGCATGCTACTTATGTACCTCAGATGGTAACTTTTGACCCCCAAAAAGTCATCGAAACATATTAAGATGGGATCAAGTTTTGAAAATGTCATCACGGCGGATTTAATGGTGAAAGAAGACTTTGAATCAGATCGACGTTTTGAGCTACAAAACATTTTTTTCAATTATGAGAATCATGCATGCATATAATTAGAGGCAGAAGTGCGTGTGAAAGGACGACTTATTCTAATACGTGAATGAATGTAATTAGAGGGAGGATGGGGTCATTCGGTAATTGTCCTACACACAGAATGTTTGACAGGTGGAGACGGTGCAACAAGGCTTTCATCCTTAGAGCTCATTCCGGATAGAACTTGGGCTAATGCATGTAATAGTTAGTCCTGGTACTGTTCTGGCTCAACAATTTTGGCTCGGCGTGCTGGGAACAGTTGGTGAGTAGGACGAAAAAGTTAACAGCCAAACCACATTTTCTTTGCCACAAATCCGAATGATTTGGATGTTGTAGGTTAAATGATTTAGATGATGTAAATTATCTTGGTTCCTTCAATAGTACAGTAGATTAATATCTTAATCGGAAATAGGTACGACACGGACTTGGAGGATAACCAAGACCAAGATGCCAGGGTGGCGGAGGATGAAAGCCAACCAGCCGTGCCAATACGCAGGGAAGAAGAAGATAAATTGAAGGACTTCCTACTTAACCAAATTGGAATCCATGTGATTTATGTGGTTGGAGAGAGTGGTATCGGGAAAAGGTATCTGGCACAGAAAGTATACAAAAACATTAAGGGTAATTTTGACGTACATGTGTGGGCAAGCTTTCCACCAGACACCATCAACATCATTGGTGAGATAAAAAGAAAGCTGGAAGATAAGTGCTCCAAGCTGCAATCTAGCGTGGAGAGTATAGAGCAAGTTAAGTACTTGGTTGTGGTAGATTGCCCGATGAGTAGCACAATGTCCGGGGATAACATTATTGCACAGGATTTGCTTAGGGGCGCAGAAGGTAGCAAGATTGTGCTCACAGCAACGTCCAGTCCCCGTGCAGACAAGAATATCGGCATCATCAAGCTTGGTTATCTGAAAAATCCTAAGAGCGAGACATTGTTCAACAGAGTTTCTGGCATCAATGGGCGAAGGCAGACTAAATACAAGACAATGATGATGGATAAGGTCCGCGAAAGAATTGAACCAATAACCAAGGGGCTACCACTGGCAGTGGCTCTTCTTGCCAAGTTCATGAGGACCATGGACCACAGCAAGTGGGAGGCAGCATCGGAGTACATACAGCTGAACAACCAAGACAACGTGCTCATGACTATGGTGTCCATGTGCATTGATGACCTCCCCAACGAACACAGGTCGTGCTTGCTCTACACGGCAGGCTTCCCCGCGTGTGGCACGATCGACGCCAGCCAGCTGGTGCGGCTCTGGGTGGCGGAGGGCTTCCTATCTCAGCAGCATGGGGTGGGACAACAGGAGTTGGGTCAATGCTACCTCAAGGAGTTTATCTTCCGAGGCCTGATGCAGCTGGTGAAGAAGAAAGGAGATGTCGTGGAATCAGTTGCCATCCATGACCGGGTCCATCAGATTTTCAGGTGTGAGGCGCAACGTATTGGCCTCATGGAAACCCACAATGGTGGTGGGTGTGCCCCTATCACAGTCAGTGCGAGGCGCCTAGCACTCAACAATAGCAAAATGCCGAACAAAACAAAGGTCCTTTGGAAGGTGCGAAGCTTTCTGTCCCATGATGCACAAGGTATTATGGAAGTTTCCAAGCTACCCAATGGAGCTCATGATGCCAAGCTCATGGAAGGTGCAAACCGTGTTGTCCGGATTTCTCAAGAAATACCACCTCTTTACAAATTAGGCAAGCTAACGGGCTAATGGGAGATATTTGTGGCATTTTGCAGGGTCACAAGAATTCAAACAAGGCTCCAACCATCTGATCAAAGAATCCACCTCCCATGATGCACAAGGTACTAGAGCAGTATTTCTCAAGAAATACCTACCGCCTCTTTACATATTATTAGGTGAGCCACCGGGCTAATGCGGGATATTTTTTATGGGTGACACCGTGCAGCAGGGCCACAGGAATTCAAGGAAGGCTTTAGACAGCTACTCAACGAGTCCACATTCCTTCGCGTCATCAGCCTGGAGGGCATCAACATAGGCAAGAAGCTGCCAAATCGAATCGGGAACATGCTGCACCTACAATACCTCAGTGTCCGGTGCCCGCACTTGACAACGGTGCCGGACACCATCGGCAAACTCAAGAAGCTCCAGACAATGGATGTGCGAGGGACACAGGTGAAAATGTTACCCATGTCCTTCTGGAAAATCAAAACACTGTGCCATGTCCTAGGCAACCGCGGCCTCAAGTTCCCTGAGTTTTTCCAAACATCTGAAGATGATGTCGACCATGGGTTAAGCGTGCATCTGACAATGAAAGAGTAAGTTGCTAACGTGCACATCTACCGTAGAAGCTTTTGGGTGCTTGTAAATAGGCTAAATAAATACTCGATCTTACGAGTCAGTCAGTGTGTAATAAGAGTAACGTATGATCAAGTCCATGGTGTATTGTATAACTCTAACTGAAATCATATTTTCAGTTCATGAAAATCTATGTATATGCATATTTTTCACAAATTAATCGTAGATAATGCATAATGTTCATGCATGTTTCTACTACTCGCACCATTTACTTCCACAAGAAGAGGCTTGGTATATGGTAAGGCATACAAACTGAGTACCCATACCGAAATGTTGGAAGACAACACCGCATTGACCAATACCGACAAATTCAGTCACATTCCTGGTTTCCACTTGTAGAAAACAAAAATAGTTCGAGAAATTCGAGCATGGACGTCACAGTGGTAATGACATGAGCAACATGACCGAAGAATGATTAAACGTGGTTTGATGGTTGGTCGAGGATAAAAAGAATCCGAGGCATCAATTTTTTTGCAGGTTGGTCTCCCTTGACTAAATATTTAGGCACCTCACATTTTGTTAAATCCCACGTGGCACCTCACGTTTAGGAACCAATTGTGCAGCCCACCCAGTCCAATAAGTCAAACCGTGTTCCTGCATCATTGAGCTCTCCTGTCGGTAGCGCCTCGTCACAGCCGTGATGGAGAGGCTTCGTCACGGTGACTGATGCTTCTCTAGTGTGTACTAATGCTTCCATATATGGGGAAATTAAGCTAGAATTATGAAAAAGGAAATTATTTTATACACCCAGCTGCTGATAATGTCCTTTTCGCGTACATACAAAAACATTTTAAGATATGATAGGAGATTTTGATTTCAAATTATTCGAAACATTGCTGTGTGTTGTGTCTTTTTACTTTACCCAGGGTTTAACCTTACGGTAGATTGAACTGTTGTAGATGCAGTATGCTATTGTTTGGTGCAGGCAGGCAAATTTAGAGCCCTGTCCTGCTATGGTATCATCGAAATTAGGACAAACGATTGACACCGTCAAAATCATCATAAACTATTGGTTCCACGTAAGGTAATTAAGGTAGGGCAAGGCAGGCAAATAATTTAACAATCGCTGTGCGGGTGCAAGGGGAAATGGCTAATTGACTCACCGTGCGTACTTCGCCGCCGCCGCCGACCGGATCCCGGGATCAGCAGCTGGCTATCCAAGGTCAAGGGGTTGCTTTGCTGTAGGAGATCCGGACACAGTATCTCTCCGCCGCAGCATCGCTGTTTAGATTGCTGAGCTCAAGCAACGGGTGGAGCATATACTGTTGGAATAAGATCGATGTTGGGGAGCACAGAGGTTGGGTCGGCGGAGCAAGTTCCCCATTAGGGTTAGGATTTGACCGTCGGCGAGGAAGCCTGTTGACCTACGGCGCATAAGCCCATTTACAGCGAATCAGCTGAAAATAACGGCCCATAATATGTGACATGATATGGCCATCATCATCTTCCATCATGGAAGCACCGTCATGATCTCCATCGTTGCCGGCTTGACATCTTGATCTCCATCGTAGCATCGTTGTCGTCTCGCCAACTATTGCTTCTTTGACTATTGATGACCCACAAGTATAGGGGATCTATCGTAGTCCTTTCAATAAGTAAGAGTGTCGAACCCAACGAGTAGCAGAAGGAAATGACAAGCGGTTTTCAGTAAGTTATTCTCTCCAAACACTGAAATTATCGGTAACAGATAGTTTTGTGATAAGATAATTCGTAACGGGTAACAAGTCACATAGTAAACAAGGTGCAGCATGGTGGCCCAATCCTTTTTGTAGCAAAGAACAAGCCTGGATAAACTCTTATATAAAGCAAAGCGCCCCCGAGGACACATGAGAATTTCTGTCAAGCTAGTTTTCATCATGCTCATATGGTTCGGTTCGTTACTTTGATAATTTGATAAGTGGGTGGACCGGTGCTTGGGTACTGGCATTCCTTGGACAAGCATCACACTTATGATTAAACCCTCTCGCAAGCATCCGCAACTACGAAATAAGAATTAAGGTAAACCTAACCATAGCATGAAACATATGGATCCAAATCAGGCCCTTATGAAGCAACACATAAACTAGGGTTTAAGCTTCTGTCACTCTAGCAACCCATCATCTACTTATTACTTCCCGGTGCCTTCCCCTAGGCCCAAACAATGGTGAAGTGTCATGTAGTCGACGTTCACATAACACCACTAGAGGAGAGACAACATACATCTCATCAAAATATCAAACGAATACCAAATACACATGATTACTTATAACAAGACTTCTCCCATGTCCTCGGGAACAAACGTAACTACTCACGAATCATATTCATTTTCATAATCAGAGGGGTATTGAATCGTTAAGGATCTAAAGATAGGATCTTCCACCGAATAAACCAACTAGCCTCAACTACAAGGAGTAATCAACACTACTAGCAACCCAGAGGTACCAATCTGAGGTTTTGAGACAAAGATCGGATACAAGAGATGAACTAGGGTTTGAGAGGAGATGGTTCTGGTGAAGATGTTGATGGAGATTGAACCCCTCTCGATGAGAGGATCGATGGTGATGACGATGGCAGTGATTTCCCCCTCCCGGAGGGATGTTTCCCTGGCAGAATAGCTCAGCCGGAGCCCTAGATTGGTCCTGCCCAGGTTCCGCCTCGAGACGGCGGCGCTTCATCCCGAAAGCTTTCTTATGATTTTTTTTCAAGGCAAAAAACACCATATAGCAGAAGATGGGCATCGGGGGCCTGCCTGATGGCCCACGAGGCAGGGGGCACGCCCTCCATCCTCGTGACTGCTGGGTGGCCCCCCCTCTGGTGCTTTCATCACCCAATATATTTAATATATACCAAAACTGACTTTCGTGGAGTTTCAGGACTTTTGGAGTTGTGGAGAATAGGTCTCTAATATTTGCTCCTTTTCCAGCCCAGAATTCCAGCTGTCGGCATTCTCCCTCTTCGTGTAAACCTTAAAAATAAGAGAGAAAAGGCATAAGTATTTTGACATAATTGTAGTAACAGCCCATAATGCAATAAATATCAATATAAAAGCATGATGCAAAATGGACGTATCAATTCCCCAAGCTTAGACCTCGCTTGTCCTCAAGCGAAAGCCGATACCGAAAAATATGTGCACGTGTTTAGAGATAGAGGTGTCGATAAAATAAAATACGGACATGAGGGCATCATGATCATTCTTAGAACGGCAACATATATATATTCATATGATTTCTTATGCTAAAGTAACAATCTATTCACAATGTAAAGTATGAACTAGAAACTTCATTGAAAACTAACAAACCATGATCTAAGTCTTTGAAGTAATTGCAATTTATCATAAAATCGGAAAGAGTCACTGTAAGAGCTTTTCAGCAAATCCACATATTCAACTATCATTTAGTCTTTCACAATTGCTAACACTCACGGGATACTTATTGGTACGAAGTTTCAATCGGACATAGAGAAAGATAGGGGCTTATAGTTTCGCCTCCCAACCTTTTACCTCAAGGGTAATGTCAACAGTAATAGTTTATGAAAACCTACATCCAAGTGGATATATATATATATATATATATATATATATATATATATATATATATATATATATATATATATATATATATATATATATATATATATATATATATATATATATATATATATATATCAGGATCTTAACTAATCATGATAATGATGCACCATATGTTGCCTCCAGCTGATCCATGTTCATTTCACCCACTGTTATAAATAATAACTAATCATGATCATAAAATCATATAATGAAAGTACTGTATATAAAACCTATACAAAGACAGCGACAATAAACTGCATTTAAAAAATACAGGAAAATTTAGCAGTAGCACTTTTCAGAAGAAACGCTACTACTACTTACTCTTATCAGCAGCGTGTGCGTAAAACAGACGCTACTACTAACTAGATATAGCAGTAGCGCTGGTAAACAAGCGTTATTGCTACCAGTTAGCTGTAGCGCCTTAACAGTAGCGCTGCACCCAGCGCTACTGGTATATGTATTTCAAGCGCTACTACTAGGGCTTTCCCTAGTAGTGTATACTTGAGGTATTGGCCCTTTTCTATACACATGTTTTTGGAGCCTCCGCTTGTTTATATAGTTCTAGTTGGTCCTAGTTGACTAATTAGAGCTAGACCTAGTTCCTCTAATCCTCATTATTAGAAGTCCGGTGTGGTTCTAATCTCCTTCCTCTAATTCTTTAGCAACGATCGTCATTAACGGTTCGAGGGACTTCAACTAGGATCTACACCGACTCGTCTACTTCCGCTGCAACTCCGAAGTCGGTAACAATTGTTGATACAAACCCTATATGCATCTTCATATTGTTCGTGGGTGATCACAGGGCGAATTTTTTTGTTTTCTACTACATTTCCCAACACCAGGCTGGTGCCATCATGTGCCAACCCTGCGCCCAACCAGCATGATGCAGGCAAAGGTGCGCCAAAATCGGCAACATCCCACGGCAATGAAAAGCGGAGCATGCATCCAAAAACACGCTAAAACGGTCGCAACAGCAACATCCAGAGGCCGAATTGGAAAGCTCCTGCTGATTTGAACAAGACCAACAGGTGGAACCGCCTCACAAGGCAACCCGACACCCATCGGCACGACACATGCTAGGGGTGGGCTTTTGGTTTATATGGTTAATTCGGTTTGGTTTATTTGGGTTTGTTGAATTTCGCTTTATGTAAAATAACAACAAAAATAATCACAACAAAAATTGGCACCGAACCTTATTAACCAAAAATTATCGGTCCGGTTTGTTCTATTAACCGGAAAACTGAAATACGTCTGCATCATTAGTCGAAGCAATGTATCATGTAGCGATTTGGTATAATTTTTACAGACATAGCCATAATTCATCTCATAAAAAAAAGTTGATCAACGATCTTAGCGGCATGGAATCTATTTATATATAAAAAGTACTTTACGGGGTTACCAGAAGATAGAGAAATAAGCTAGAAAATCCCATAAAAATCAGTACCATCTGACTTTAATTGTGAACATTAGAAAATCACGACCATTGGATCCACATTAAATCTAAAAAAACCAACAATACCATCTCCTGTCAAAATTACCCACCACTGCCATTACGTAAAAAAAACATGTCAACAACTCTATTCTATTATCTTCTCTACCATGATGCTGTCACAAAAAATCTCTCCCACGATAGATCTATTTCATGCATATACGCTTATTCTCTCCCAAAAGTTGCGTGCCCATGCCTCTTCTATACCTACTAATAAAGCAAGCTGCATTTCGCCAACTTTTTCATCCGTTCACCGTTGAAAAAAAATAAATTGCTAAAATAAATATATTCCTATTCGAGGTGGTACAAAAATTTTATGTGTTTGTCTGCTAGAAAAAGAATTTTCGCACGTGGGCCACGCGCTAAGGCCCAGCCAAGCCAGCCCCCTTATTTTTCTGCCCACGCAAACAGGAAAAAATTCTATTTTCTGCATTGGGCGACAAATAGTCAAGTTTCGCATCGGACAACGAATATTGGGCTGGCCCATTTTTTTCTTTGTTTATGTGTTTTCCTTCTATTTTTATTCTTATTATTCTCCTATATCTCTTTTTTACCTTCCTTTTTAATTTTTATTTTAGAATTAATTTCGTATATTAAAAGTTCTAAAAAACATTCAGAATTAAAAACCAATTTTTGGAAACTGTTCAGAATTCCCAAATTTAGTTGCTATTCTGAAAAATATCGGAACTTTGCAAAAGTTTCCACTTTTTTCATAAAATATTTTTTAAATATTGTTAGCGATATCTAAAAGGAAAATGGCATTTCAAAAAATGCTCCAAATTCGAAAGAAATTCTTGTTTTAGTTAAATCTTCACAACTAAAATTAATATCCCTGTATAAAAGATCAATATTCTGAAAAATCTTATGAATTTTCAGCACATGTTCCCATTTTACAAAAATGTTCCCTAATTGAAATAATGTTCATGTTTTTTCATCGGACTTTCGCACAGGACAACCAATAACGGGCTGGCCCATTTTTCTTTGTTTCTGTGTTTTGCTTTTATTTTTATTCTCCTTTCTCTATATCTTTTTTCCTTCCAAGTTTATTTTCCTTTTAGAATTTATTTCATAAATTGAAAATTCTCAAAGAAAGTTCAGACTGAAGAAAAACAAATTTTTGAAAATGTTAAGAATTCAAAAATTTTCAGTAAGACCTGTAGCATTTGAGTTGAAGCCTTATGCGCCTTGGATAATGAGATTCATCAGGACAAGGTCTTCACTCAATTACAAGGCTGACACACTGAACCACTGCAGCTACTTGCCCCCGATTGAAGTCCTCAAACGGACATTTACCTCAGCTGATGACAAGGGCAAGGCTACTGCTGTGATCGATGAAGGCATTCGTCCATTGGATGGACAGTTTCACAAAGCAGCATCCTACTCCACCAATGATGACTCTGCCACACATGATTCTGCCGCAAATACCCCAGTCAAACAAAGTCCTCAAGCTACTGCACCCAGGGTGATGACTGATCGTGAGTTACTCCTCAGTCTTCATCAGAAGGTTGATCGCAATCATAAATGGGTCAAGCGTCAGTTTGGTTCAATTCTTCACAACATGACCTCTACACACAATGCAGTGAAGAAAAACCACTACTACCTCCATGAAACCTTCAAACGCACCTGGGCTGTTCTTTCAAATGTCTACAGTGCGGAAGAACTGACGACAATGGGTCTCAAGGAAGAATTTGACTGGTCTGCACCTCCCCCGAAGAAATACAAGAAGGTCAAAGTTCCTTCCTTGGTGGCCAGCTCCTATTCTTCATCGCACGACACTGATGAAAATAAAGACTTGGACGACACCGCGGCAGGCCCTACTACAACCACCGACCCCAACAACGCTGGCGCTCCTTCTTCAACTTGAAATTCTTCAGGGGCGTTAGTCCTCAGTTTCGATCCTTTTGGTCATTCGATGACAAAGGGGGAGAAATTTGAGTTAGTCTTCAAGCGGGTCTATTATATGGGCAAATTTTTTGTTAAGTTACAACTCTCGTTCTTCTGAAACTTTTATTGGATCGAGTTGTAATCTTAAACCTGATGGTGCTTTGATACTTTTGATGCACTGTGCTCTGGCACTATGCTTTGATATTTTTGATGCACTGAGCTCTGATTCTCTTGAGCTCTGATACTCTTGATGCGTTATTTTGCATGCCTGTTCCTCATTAATATTATTGCACGCATGCTGAATTTTATCAAGCACCATATTTCATCATGCATTTCAAATTCTTCATACTATATGTCAAATGCGTGTATGAATTACAAGATATAGGGGGAGATCTCCATGATTCAACTCTTCAAATGTGCATTGCCTCAAAAGCAAATTCCTCACTTTGCACATCTTCAGGGGGGGTTCTTCTATTTCTTGCAATCAAATTCCTCAATATCAGTATTTACACTTCATATGTTTATCCCCGTTGAAAACTTAACCTATATTGTCATCAATCACCAAAAAGGGGGAGATTGTAAGTGCATCTAGTGCCCCTTAGTGATTTTGGTGTATTGAAGATTTATAGGTTAAGAAACTAATGTGTTTGTGAGTGTACACAGGTCTATAAGTCTATGAGGAGTTTGATATTTACAGAGAAAGTCGACCCCTAAAAATGAAGTTCTTCGACTGAAGACTTTGATATTTTGAAGACTTTCTGAAGACTTTGAAAGTGAAGAAATTGGTGTGACCTTGAAGACTTGGTATTCATTTGAGGAACATGAAGCGTGAAGACTTTTGTTTTCGTAGTTTCATTTTCTCTTTCTTGAGTCATAGGAAACACCGTACTGTTAAAGGGGGTCGAGGAAATACTAAGGAAAAATTTCCATGTGATGCTCAACTCAAAATCCTACACCTACCAATCCCTTCGAGTGAAGCCTTTGGAAATCTCATACAGTTCAGTCAATTTCTTGATGTGAGAGGCGAAGTTCTTCCGGTCGTTGAGAATTTGTTCGACCGAGGAGTTAGGAATTCGCCGATCTGGATTGCCTACAGTGAGGAACATGATAGCCCGAGGAATTTGAGATTCAAATTTCCGATTGTTGCTGTGCTTTGCGCCACTGTCCCAAAATATCTTATCCACCTAACGGTCATATCATTGAAGGGCATTTATGTCTTATCATGTCGGGCTGCTCCTAGGCTATAAATAGCCGCCCCTACAACCACTAGCTGGTTGGCTGCTCGAGAGAACTTGACACTTGTCATTTGAGAGCAACCCATCCTCGGAAGACTTTGGCGAAAATCATCGAGTGAGGAAAAACCCAAAACCAAACCCTACAAACCCAAAGTGATTGAGCATCATGAAGAGATTGATCCTCGTGGATCCGGCGCTTGTTACCTTTGAAGACTGTGCTTCTTCCAGACGGTTAGGCGTCATGGTCTAGAGCATCCAAGAGGAATTGTGGATCGCCAAGTGACCAAGTCTGTGAAGGTTTGGAAGTCGCCTGAAGACTTACCACGAGTGATTGGATGAGGTCTGTGTGACCTTAGTTCAAGGAGAATACGGTGAGGACTTGGTGTCCTGAGCTGCGTGCTCAGCGACTGGGTGTCCTCGAGTTTAAATACTCAGCCGCTCCAACCAGACGTACAACTGAGACAGCAGTTGGAACTGGTCTACCAAATCATTGTCTTCACCAACCTTACTGGTTCTATTTCCTCAACCCTTTCATTTCCTCATTATTGTGTTGAGTGTTTGTTCATATCTGTGTTTGAAGACTTTGACTGAAGACTTTCTCAATTTCCTCAGTTCAATTTCTTCAGTCTGTTTGTCTTCATCTTGTGCTATCATGTGTTTACGCTTTCTGTACTCTTTGTTTGTCTTCATTTCATCATGATGACCATGCCCGCATTCTCTTATGCTTACTTCTGAGTACTTATTCCGCTGCAAGTAGTTCTTCGCTAAGGAATTTCCTCATGGGCAAATTCCTCAGTGAAGAATTCATAAAAATCGCCTATTCACCCCCCTCTAGTCGATATAACGCACTTTCATTTTTAAATCTGGCTAATTGCAAGGAGTGAAGTACTTAGTCAGAGCATAATATATCATGTAAATACAGTATGGCGATGAGCTGAACAAGTATGTAGTTAGCTCTCATGAAGTACCATCTCCTCCTTTTATGTGCCCGTGTGTAAAATATGGCTCCATTATTTCAGATTGAGGTATCAATTTACTTGGTGGTTCGATCAAAGGAGTCCATACTGTAATTTAAGTTCTACAAGTATATATATATTCCCATGCAGTGCACAAGAGATTTTAAAGCATAAAATAATTATATCTTGAAATACTGTGGTATGTATATAACTATTATTTTTTACCTAAAATTGTTGATAGAGGTTGAACATGCCAAATAAATGTAGCACTATTATTTTTTACCTAAAATTGTATGAATATACAAGTATGCTTTTCCTTGAATAGCATGTGCCCTTGCCGAATCAGTTTGTTTTCTTCCTGAGATATGACATCAGTCAGACCGTCTATTGTGTATTTTTTTGCCAATATTAGGAAATAAGAAAAATGTCTACACTTTAAGTGGGTGTTTCAATTTTGCCAGCTACCATGTACGGATTTAGACACAATTTGTATTTTGATTTAGTTTATCGATGTATCACTACACTTAGCATATGTAGACACGTATCTAGCAGGTCTAAGCGGAATGATCTTAGTGTAACATGAAGTTTGTATTCATGTAACCAAGTAGTGACAAATTGTTTTCTCTTTGACCATTATTTTGATAGATAGATAGATAGATTTGGCGTTAATAGTTATAATGAGTTGGCTGGCATTAAACATTGTGTAGATGACAGTAATGAGTGGCCCACATCAAACATACACGTGGTACTCATTTATATTTTGTTTCTCTCGCTAGGCATCTATGCTACGATTTGTGAATTAGGAGTGATCATCTAGAACAGATTGAAGTCTAGACTTTTCCACACTCAAATTTGCATCCAACTCGACATTTATAGGTCAATGGAAATATCAACACGAGCATGTATTCTTCACCATCTGCTACTCAAGGAACATTGTTGATCTATGTTCTCGTATATCCTTAGATATAAAAGAAGTAGTTATGCTCATAACATAACTTGTATGCTGAAGATCCCACATGTATGTTGTTCTTTCATAGGTTTTAAGGTGTTGTTAATATGCGGGTTCAATGGTTTTAGTGAGCTTCCTGGCCATGACTTTTTTCTAGCGGCTCGAGTTAGTGATTAATAGTGGAATCTCATCTCAAATGTATTTCCCTAATGAAAAATACTTAAACTTTTGCACCTTTAACTTTGTAGCCATCGTTAACTTTGCAGGCATCTACAAGGAAAATAATCATGATATAAGTGACACATGAGAGGCACCTTTAACTTTGTAGCCATTTACGTCACTTCCCAATATTGTAATGCAACAAAATATTTGATACATCAAGTAAGGACAAATTTAATTCATTATTATTGTATTGAGTTAATTATCACTAATGAGTGAGGTAGTATTGAAGGCTAAAAGGAATAATTTATTAAATAAATATTTGTGTTGAGTGACTTATGTATATGCTTCAGTAAGCATTCCATTTCTACTGGTCGAATATTTGATTTGCACGCAATATCAATAAAAGAAGCAAGCTAATAGTATAACTTGGGTACACACATGTTGACAAATGAACAAAAATATAAAGATTCTAGCCTGCACATCGAGCGGGCCACTCAGCTAGTAAAGAGAAGGAAAAAAAAGACTTACTTCACTGGTTAGCTTGACCAGTGAACGCTTTTTTTCCTCGGCAGACCTGATAGGCCAAGCTTAGCTAGGATAAGCTTGGCTCATTTCTGCGTCGTGGGAGTCGCCTCAGCAAACTCGATCGACCAGCGACCAACTAGCATGGCTGGTCCGCGAATGCCTCCTAAGCCGATACAGCGATCAGTGCAAGGCTATTTAAGCCGGCTAGCCTGCTTGCACGGGAGCGGTGTGGGACTACACAACGTCGAGCCGAGCGTGTGGCTGGCTGTGCTCCTTCCCGGTCGGCTAACTCGGACAGCGATCCATATATATTTATCCAATGGCAATGCATCGCATAGTACGAGTACGTGTGCTAGTCGGCTGCCGTCCGATCTAGACCCCGTACGTGTGCGTTGATCGCAAGTTGGCAACAGGCAGCGTAGGCTGACCCAGTTCATCCTCACGCAGTGTCCCACCCAACCCCGCGCAGCACCCCCTTCTGTAGCTGGCCGGTAAGTTGAAATACACGCAAGCACTTAAGAAGTGTGGCTTGTTCGAAATATATGTATACCGCTTCCTCTTATCATATCCTCGTGTGTCCTTAAATCATTTTGTTTCTTATCAAACTATCTTGATCATTAGTCATTCTGATGATAAGGTCCCTCATTCTTGACACGACAAGTAGATCGTTTGACCTTGATGAAGCCATCATTAGGAGATCCGAATGAAGGTCAGTTCAAACGGGGAAATTATGTAGTAGTGTGGTTGTTGCATGATGAGATGCTAATTTTTTTTTTTTCATTTCCGTCACCCTAAACATAATCATGGTTGGCCTTCCAACTAAAGAGTGCAAAGAGATTAAGGACACTTTTGTCAAAGGAGAACGTTGACAAAAAACATCGAATACAACAATTTCGTAACCATCAAGGAATCGTATTGCGTGAGTGATCTTAAGGTTTGTGCATTGTTTTTTAACCTGGGCCAATCTGTAGCCACTAAGAATATTTATGGATTACTAAATGTTGATGATTTCTATCTGCACCCAGAATCTTTGCGTGAAAAATTCTTACTGAAAAAGATGTTTCGAACTAACACCATGACACTTATTTTGGAATGGAGGGAGTATTTTTTGTTAGCATTTTAAAGCTTATCCAACTACATATTATTTAATGTCTAGGAAAGAGTGGATGCATATATAGGAGCTCAAGGCACGCCGAAGGATGGGGAGGACGAGGAAAGAGCGAGTGAGGTCTGTGGAGGATATGTACGCGCTACATGTTGGCCCGATGGAAGCGAAGGCCGAAGGAGAAGGCTGGTGATGGACATCTTTTTGAGTCGTTGGATAAGCGATCCTAAAAAAAGAGCCTTTGGATAGGCACATCACATGTAATTTGTTGGGGATTAAGTGAGGACACTTCTTTCTATTCATCCCTCTGATTTCTGTCATTGACTAAAGATAGATGCTTTGGTGAAATTTTACTGATTACCACAGACTATGGGGCATTGGGGCATTTTGATAAAGTTAAAGCAAGGGTCTCGTATTTTATCAATTAGTCAGGATAAGAGTCACACACTGATGGAGAGACATAGGACCTACATTTAAGGACATGGAGTATTTGATCTCGAACTCATATGCTCCCGCATGAGCAGTAAAATCGAAAAAGTTAGTAAAGAAAATCAAAAAAATCTGAATTTTTCCTTTGTGATGAACATTGATAAATTTTCTAACTGCATGCAAAATTTCAGGTCGAAATGACATTTGTGGAGGTCCGGGCGAAAAAAATAAAATCGATGGTCCAAAAAGATTATTGTTGGAAGCATTTTGAAGGATCGATTTTGTTATTTTTTCCCAGACTTCCATGAATGTCATTTCAATCTGAAATTTTGTACGCACTTAGAACATTCATCAATGTTCATCACAAAAAAGAAACAGAATTTATTCAATTTTTTCGATTTTACTGTTCATACGGGAGCATATGAGCTCGAGACCAAAAGAGGACTTTCGCACATTTAAAGTGCAAATTGCTACTACCTCCGTTTCAGTTTACAAGTCCTACGCGTATACCTAGGTTGTCAATTTTATCACCCTAATATAAACTATATAACACAAAAATTATACCTTTTGAAAGTAGAAACTCCGAAGTTTATGTTTGTATATTTTTTATAATATATAACTTGTATTAGATTGGTCAAATTGACGACCTAGGGGTACGCGCACGCCCTGTAAACTGAGAGAGAGGTAGTAAAACAAATGGGATGAGATGAAATACCTTAATAAAAGTGTCCATAATAGTTTATTTAAATTGGTATTTTTGTATAACCTAAATTTATTTTCTCGTGGCAATGCACGGGCATTCAGCTAGTACGTCATAAAGTGTAAATGGAGCATCACTAAATTCGAAACAATGAAAAAGAAAATGTGTGGGCTATCTTGGGTTAACCAGTTTTACTGGGTTGTGCACACTGCTTTTCCGTGCCGTGTACATGTGTCTCTGGAATGGTGTGCGCGTGACAAGTCGGACTCTCTGGGCTAAGCATCGCCGACGACGTGGTCAGGAGCCGGTTAGCGCAGACCCGATCCATCAGGTCTGCCGAGGAAAAAGGCCAAAGTATAGACGATATACGATCCGCAACGTACAGACGTATACGGTTGGCCATTTTTATTAAAAAAATATCTCCATTCATAAAATTGTGATCTAATTTTTGACAGAAAAAACCTCCATATGACTATGATTCATTTTTCTTCCATAATTATGATTTGAGCTTTCAAAAAACCTCCGTGTTATTTGAATTCTGGAAAATGAGCTTCTTTTTTTTCTCTGGCTTCTCCCTGTCGTGGTGTTCCGACGGCACGGCGCAACAAATATGAACGAGCACCATAAATTATTTTTTTCCTATCTTCTGTTCGCCACCGCAATTATCCGACTGTGTGGCTACAAAAACATGGAGCAATGTGTCTTCTTTTTCCTTGCTTGCCCGCGCATATGTTGCCTACATGTTGGGGGCCGAAAGTATGGAGCAACATCAAAAAAATAATTATTCTCCTTCCCTAAGACAGAGCTTCTTTTCCTTCCTTTGACCTGCACTGCACGGCACATTGGTGTATTTGCTTCATTTCATTTCATTACGACTGAAACCAAATCATTTATCCCCTTGCCCAGGCTGACTTTTAATCATTTTTTCATGTGCGTTGGAGATAAAAAAGTTGCCTTAACAATAAAATGACAGATAAGTCATGGTGATTCCATACAAAATCAATAAAGTTTTAACACGCCTATGTACAAATGATGGACGCAGGGTCGCGGGGTAACCAACTAGAATATTTACGCATCCTGCAACGCACGGGAAATTGTCTATTTTTTACTAAAAATAATACGTAACAATTCGAGATCCTGGTGAAAATGAGGAAATGAAGATGATAAAATTTGGGTTTTCTGCTTTCATGAAGGTCGGTAAAATGTTCATATTACTTTTCAAGAATTTGGTTTCGTGTATTTTTGAAAATTTACAAATATGTTTTTTGTAAACTGGAATTTCAACTTGGTATATATGTGCATTTCTGAATTTCGCAAAATTCTACAGATATGTTTTTTCTGATAAGTTATAGACCCGGGATCATTCTAGTATGTGGCCTTCTTTTATAAATATTATAAGGGTATAACTTGCGGTCGGTTGTGTCATGCACAGTAGTGTTTACCTGCTGCTTAAGTTCGGTATGAGGCTTGGGTTTACTTGGGCTTCTCATGGTGCTTAGTAGCATGCTACTAGTGTGGATTGTTGGCTATTGTTTACCTAATCATGTACTCATACTTAAGTGATAAAAAAACAATGTGTTGTTGTGAGATTTTGATTTCTATGTGTGTGGGGGTGGGGGGGTGGGGGGCTGGTCTATACGTACTAATTCGACGAGCGGGGACATGGTCCTGTGTAAATCGTGTCTTGTGTCAAATTGATCACACCAAAGTTTATAGATCGGGCCCTTATATGGTCAGTTCACCCTTTATACGCATATATGATCAACGCAAATTCGGCATTGGCAACCCCAGCTTATGCCCACCATGGAGAGATAAGCTAATCTCATCGAAGTAACTTCGACAACGTCCCCTCCTCCATCGGCTCTAATCCTGAAACCCAACATATGACCACAACATAAGAGGGGGAAACCACGCTGAATATCTTAGCGTGGGGCGCATGGTCGACAATAGTTTCCACTTATTTACACTTTGAAATGTTTGCAAATTAATTACCCATTTTTCTATGCTTAGAAATGTTTCAGAAGTGATTATCATAATTGTGTTGATGTGGAGCAGATAAAATTGCACACAGCTCTTACAAATCTCATGTAAGTTCTTATAAGATATTGAGTTCCAGTTAGGAAGATTCACTTGTGCCATGGGCAATTTTCATCTTCGTTATATGTTTTCAAATAATGAACAATGAACACAAAAAAAACTCTTCCAGTTCTCCACAACAATCACTTCGCACTCTGCTACAAATGGAACAAACCGATCAGCGAACATTTTGCTTCAGAAGAACAATCATAGCTGATCTTGTAGCTGTTCACATCATGTGTTGGCGCACCACTTCGACCCGAGCAGGCTGGTCGTCATTCTAAGCACACAAACAAACATATTCGGATAGCACGCTCGATCTAATCTAGCACACAATCAACATATTGGTCTGCGTCCTAGTTCCATTGCTGGAAGGAAGAACAGAACACTAACTAACCTTTGGATCAGGTTCCACGGCTTCCTGCGGAGGCCGCAGCACCAAAAGTTCCAAACAACAAACGGGTAAGATAGTCAATCATTCGCTTCCCCGCTCTCTCTTCAGTAAATTTCGTAAGAGCGCGCAAACTTGCCTTTCTTTCAGCTTCACTATGATCTCATCGCGCACCATCGCGGCGCCTGCTGTGAAGGTCGAACCCGCATTTCTCGGGCCCCTACTCTGCTTCAAGGTAAACATCAGCAATCGGATCTCGATGTTAAACATCCAGATACTTGCATGGTTAACGAAGCATGCCACACACTGGGACCCTTGAAATCTCAGGCAGATATTTGCGTCCGTTAGTCTGATGATGTACACCTTGGGAAGGATTCAGAAAACTTCGATGTCAGAACTGCTGAAAAAACAAGGCTGCGGAGATAACAAAATAAGGGGTGAAGATTTCGGGCAGCACCTCCGGCGGCACTGGGAAGGTAGGAAGGGAACAGGGGCAAAACAAATATTGGAAATCTCCACGGCGTCATTTTTTTCCATTCCTGAAGTGGAACTGAACGAAGCGAGTATGCAGGGCGTTGTTGACAGAGTGCTGCACGTGAAGGGAGATCGGCCACGCAAGTCGGGATCCCCTCCCTCGGAATGCTAGCCGGTGAGAGGGCTCTCAATCTCTTCTTGGTTCCCGAACGGAAGTAGGCGGGAATTCCGGCCCCGAGCGAGATGCCAGTTAACCAACCAATGTTAGCCTCGCGACATGGACTACAGACTGCCGGGGCAAAGGAGAGGGATATTTTTTGAGGGAGAACCTTGTTCGGAGAGTCGCCGCCGGGATGAGGAACGGAGAGGAGGCCGCGTTTCTCGAGGGCTAGTGTACGCGTGAGTATGTAGTAGATAAGTCTTCCAGTGTCGTTGGGAGCGTGGTTGCAGGCGGCGATTACCATGTTAAGTGTTTTAGGTGTAAAGGTCGCACTTGCTGATCCACAGAGGCATCATCCGGTTTCCAACGCAATAACCGGAGGACGAAAATTAGCTCGTCTTGGGTCGTCGGGGCCGGCATGGTGATTTCCATGGCATCAACATCGAGGGTTGCTCGTTGTTTGCGCTCAGGGTGACCGACGACAATCTCTACCATGGGGCACCGAGCACAAAGAATTAAAATAATAGTTTTATACTAAACTTTTATACTTATTTATGTTTTTAGGTTTAGTGTTATTAGATATTAATTATAACATTTATGGTCGAAAAGTGCAAACACACCATGTTAAATAAAAGAAGTTATTATTTTCCTTTCGGAGGCGATGTTTATTTCGTATATGCTCACATACACGCACATACGCACATGTTTTTAAAAGAAAAAGTAGGATTTTTATTAAGCTTGAAAAAAGACGATTGTATGACTGCTCAGATTAATTTATGGCCCTTACTTCAATTATATTATATGAATTTGTGTGTTTATGTATATTTAATGTTTTGTACCAGTTCAAAAAAATCTTGATAGTGTTTTCTAGTGTATGATTAGGTGCAAGCAAATATAGAAAATTATGGTATATTTTCATCTAATGTTTAGCATGTTATTATATTTTTATAGCAATTTATTATTATTATTATTATTATTATTATTTTGAATAGAGAAAAATGAAGGGATGACCTTGAGAAACTAGTGAACCAAGTGATAAAGCCTGAGAGGGTTAAAATCCACAACTAGTTGCGTCCTTAATCCTTACCCAATGTTGCTTATGTGACCTTACTAACTTTTATGAAAATCTCAAACAACTATGTATATAGGTTAGTACATATATTTGTGCATTTGAAAATCTTCCATCCAAAAATATAATCATCTCTGTCCCTGACAAGAAAAAATAAGTAATATGTAATTAATAGAGGATAATGTTCACTCTTTTTTTTCTATTTTTAGTCATGGCTCAAATGGTTATAATTTTAGATTACATTTTGTAGGTGCACATATGATACACCTAGTTTGCATCAAGAATTGAGAAGGCAAACTTGTGAACTCCAGTTATCATTTGAGCCTCTTTGAGCATATTTTATCAAGAACTTCTGTTTTATTGTAGAATTGCATGTGACATTACGGCGGAAGTGCCGAAGATCTGGCATTTTTATATTTTTTTTCTAAAATACAAGAGGAACACGTTGAGAGTTTTACGACATCCATGCTGGAAGAGAAGTGTGTGTGCATTCCCGTGGTACAATTTTCATCTTCTGCATGTAGACTCTACAACGAGAAATGAATGGGTTTCTTTTTCAAATATTGCAGCATTCAAAGACACAACATTCTTTTAAGATCAAATAACACCAGTTTACTTGTTGCATCAAGCTGGTTCACACAGTATGAGCGGAGGCAATGGCGATACAAAGCCAAAGTTCTACCAAGAGAAACACAATGCACCATACTCGCCGAGATTAGTTGGTCCATCCCGCTAGAGGGAATATAAGAAGATCATGAGGGGTGACATATAGCTATCACTCAGTCCGCGGCCATGGAATGGACCTAAGTAAATCGTGTCTCACGTCAAATTGACCTCACCAAAAGTTTATATACCGGGCCCTTGTATCGTCTATTCACCCTTGGTATGCATACATAATCAACCCAAATTTGGTAGTGGCAACCCCAGCTTATGCCCACCATACAGCGATAAGCTAATCTCATCGAAGCAACTTCGACAATGTTCCCTCCTCCATCAACTCTAATCCAAAAACCTAACATACGACCGCAACCTAAGAGGTAGAAACCACCCTGAATATCTTTGCATGCGGCGCGCAGTCGACAACAGTTTCCACTTATTTACGCTTAGAAATGTTTCGCAACTAATCATCCACTTTTCTATCCCTAGAAATGTTACAGAAGCAATTATGTTCATATTCGGTAAGTTGGTGTGCTGATGTGGAGCAGATAAAGATTGCGCATGCCTCTTTCAAATCTCATGTAAGTTCTTACAAGATATTGAATTCTAGTCGGGAAGACATGCTTGCTGCCATGGGCAATTTCCATCTTTGTTACATGTTTCCAATTTATCGACAATCAACACAATAAAAGAATCTTCCATTCTTCAACACCAATCACTTCACACTCTGGTACTGACAGAACGAACGGAGCAGAGAACATTTTTCTTCAGAACACAATCATGTGTTTGCCCGCCGCTTCGGCCCGAGTAGGCTGGTCATCATCCTGAGAACACACACAAAAAAAACATAACCAAAGATCAGCATAAACACAATCACCGTTGTTTTCACTGCTGGGAGGTAGAGCCGAACACTGACCTCTGGATCCGGTTCCGCGGCTTTCTGCAGCAGCAGCAGCAGCACCCCCCAAAATCCCAAACAACAAATGGTTTAGTCAGTCAGTCAGTCAGTCGCTTCCCGGTCTCTCTTGAGTAAATTTCGTAAGAGCGCGCACACTTGCCTTTCTTTCGGCCTCACTACGATCTCATCACGCACCACCGCAGCGCCTGCCGTCGAGGTCGAGGCTGTGGTCCTCGGGGGCTGCTCCCCTATTCTAGGGACGGTCTTCACCTGAACGAAAGAAAAGACGATGTGGTCATTTGATCAGACCTGCTTGGTTGCATTGTGCATTGGCCGCTGCACCTGATAAACCGCGGATCGTGAACTCACCAGGTTCCTGTACTGAAGATTGTAGAACATCTGCAGGTACCGCTGTTTGGCCGCTCTCTCCTCCTTGTTCAGAGTCCTCCAGAAGCCATACATCGACCCCATGTTCAGCACTTTAGTCGCGTATATCTTCCATGTGTAGCTGCCATCATGCATATCAGAAGGTTAAATTTTTGCACCAGGTAGGTTGGTGCCTGCCATTCATGGGGCAGGATAGGGGTCGGCGCCTACCATTCGTAGATGCGCTGAAGTCCAGCAGTGGACACCTTGTTCCAGTAGCTTGGGTCTTCCTTGCACTTCTGGAAGAAGTCTGCAATCTTGGTGCCAGCCTCCCTGCCGTTCATCGGGTTTATGTGGAAACCCGAGACCCCGTCAACAATGATCTCCGCTGGCCCTCCCTGGTTTGTCGCGAAGGTTGGCAGACCGCAGTTCATCGCCTCGATGACTGTTAGCCCAAATGCTTCATAGAGTGCAGGCTGAAACCAGAGATATGCATTGTGAGGTTAGAGTTGAATTAATCAAGAAAGAAAAGGGTAGAGTGGGGTTTCTCCGTTTCTGCACTGGGTTTGTTACTCCAAACCATACAGTTAGGTTTGTAGGTTAATGTATACCTGAACAAATGCACCCTTTGTATCTGCAATGTAACGGTACAGCTCGCCGTTGCGGACACGGTCAGTCTGAGCCTTGATCCACCGGATCTGTCCTTTCAGCTGGTACTTGTCGATTAAATTGTGCATCTTGTTGATCTCGTCTATCTCTTCTCGGTCCTTGGACTGTGCAGCATTCAGGAGGCCTGCCACGACGACGAGGTTCACAAGGTCCCTGACCTTCTTGTTCTGGCCATACCACTCCACTAGTCCAGTGATGTTCTTCACCTTGTCTAGCCTTGCCATCGAGAAAATGATTGGCTTATTTTTGTCTGCCAGATACCCTCTGAATTTGGTAGCATTACAACAGTTAGCAACTTTGTCTGATCAAACAAAAGTATGTGTGTTCCTAAGGGACTTGACTTACATGTGTTCGTCTGTATCCTCCTTGCTGTACAGTAACTCCTCAATCTGTGGGTGTAAACCTGTAAGCCGCTTCTGCTTCTGTGTGTAGGGGAAGTAGACGGACTGATCGGCACCAGGTGCAGCAATGTTGAACTTCGGATCGAAGACATTGATGCCCGTGGCGAAGCGGCAAAGCCCGGGCATTGTGAATGCGTAGTGGTGTTCATATTGACCAGGCTTCTCTTTGCTGCATAATATGTCAATGTTAGAAGTTTCTAGGCCCAAGTACTCGAGCGCTGTCAGAGCACTGAAGTTACAGTAATATTCAGTGTACTGACCTCCCAGCAATTTCTTGGTATGTGCTAGTGATGATAAAGTCAGTAGTGTTCATGGCAATCATATCAGCAGTGAATTGGCAGGAGAAATGGTATTTTTGGTCCAGCTCCCTCCACTTAGCATCTGAGTTCTCATACTTCGTCTTCTCGAGAGCATGTGCAATTGTTCCCTGTCAGAAAGACCACTTAGGGATGTCATATCAACTGTGGTTGGTGGTAAAAGAGATCCTGAGGAATCCTCTTTGATCAAACATTTTCCCACCTGTGTGACTCCTAGTTTGCTCGACATGAGGGACGCCACCAAGTTTCCATCAGTGTAGTTGCCAATGATCAAGTCTGGTTTGCCCTCTAGAATGTCAAGAATTTTCGCAGAAGCATCCTGAAATCATGCCAGGATCAAATTTTACTGAATATCGCTAACATGAGAGTGCTGATAATTAATAATTCGCAGCTGGCAAACCTGAGTATATCTCTCTAGGTATGGGTAAATGTCAAACCGGGACACCCACTGGCGCAAATCTTTCCCGTCTTCAGTCTTGAATGGCACACGGAGTATGTGTGAATATTTTGTATTTTCAACCGGTTCGAGCTCCACATTACATTTTGTGCCTTTGGAATCTGGTATCAGTCTTGTAAGCTGCGGCACAATAGTAGCCATTAGTTTAGCTGCAGCACAATAGTAACCATTAGAAATGACATGTAGGAATGGCTAGGATCATAGCTTTACCACAAGAATCTTTGGTGTTATGTGCAAACCCTGCTGCTTGATCCTCTGCACCAGCTCCTCTTCCATGGACCTGACTTGGTCCAGGATGTAGACAACCTGTCATAGCAAAACCATGCCTTTAGAATGTGACACCCTGATCAGAGTATTATGTCCTATTATTTGCTAATAATATCCATACCTGACCGCCGGTGTCTGGCAATCCTAGAACCTTCTCTTGGCCAAAGTAACCATGGATGGAGAAGACAACGATGTTAAATATGGATGGCACCCTGCTGAAGAACTTCTCCATGTTGATAGGATCTGGTGCCTGGAGCACTTCAGATAGGAAATTCAGAGTCTCCTTGCACCTCTCGGCATTTTCACCCCATCCTTTCTCCAACCCCCACTCCTGAAATCTGCAACACAATTCATGAGGAACGTTACGCATAGTTGCATATTTCTGCACCATGAATTTTATGACTACTTAATATGGCAGTACATTACCTCTGTTCAAATTTCAAATATGGTGTGAATTTAGGCAGCCCGCTGACAAAAACTTCTGCAAGGAGCAGCGCTGTCTGAAGCTTGTCCACCGTGTCGATCGTGTCGTTTACCATCAGTTTCTGCATGTTCATAAGGATATATGAATTCAATCAGTCCGTTACTTCTGATCTTCTGATAGTCTCTGTGATATGGATGACTGAATTCTTTACCTCGCCGCGGTAATTCAGGGTGAGCAAATAGTCTAGCAACGGCTTCATGCTTTCAGGCTTGTCATTCAGCTTTGAAGACATGAATTTGGAGACAAACTGCATCCCATTCCCTATGGACGAGGGCAGCGTCAGATGAGGTGTTGAGAGGTCAAGAGCGCCAAAATCAACTTCCAATGAATTGTCATCCTTGGCCCTGAAATTCACATGAACAGACCATATTTTTCAGAATCATGATTTTACTCATCTAGCACTAAATTAGCTCTCTGATCAATGTCAAAGATCACATGATATTTGGTAAGAGTAAGACATACCATTTCTCATCATATAAGGTCTCTTTGAACTTCAGGTACTCTGATGGTGTAATTCCTTCGACCGACAGATCATCGGAATGAACTTTGACGTATTCCCAGATGCCAGGATTCATTCTAACAGCAAATGCAACGAATGGTGGTAGCACTACTGCTTCCTGCAAACATAAAGGATTCCAAATCTAATAAGGTTCTTCCATCAAACTTGATTCTAGCTGCAGAAGGGAATTGGGGAAATGTAAAGCGAAGTAACCTGAGTCGAACAAATAATGTAACCGAGAAAGCCTTCCACAAGCTTTTCCTTCTCAGCTTTGTCATCTAGTGATTTTTCCAGCTCCTCCACGAGCTGCTGGTTCTTCAAGAGCCTCCTGCCCTTCGATACATACCTGAAACATTTTTTTCTCCCAAATTTCAGGATGACAAAGCTTCAACAGCAGCAAATATTTCTTGATGCAATGCATGGCATAAAGAACTCACTACATGTATTAAAGCACACACTCCAAGTTTGGTCTACATTACCTTTGGAAGCACCTCTTCATCTGGTACCGGCTTTGTTGTAGCGCATCAGGCATGGTTTCAGCGATGCTGTCCATTCTCTTGAAGCTGAGCTTGGAGGCCATGGTGGAAGACTACCAGGCTTGTGATTGTCTGGGTGTTGATGGACAACAATTTTGTGGAGAAGACCCAAGAACTATTTTAGGAGAAGCAACTAAGAAAGAATTTTGTGGAGAAGATTGTGATTGTCTGGGTGTTGATGGACAACAATTTATAGGAGAGGGCACAAAACCTCCCTCCATGGAGAAACATTTATTTTCTCTGGACATGGCTGGAAATGCAAGGTAGATGATGCTAAGCTGGAAGGAGAAAGCACAACGCCTGGGAGAAGTTATTCCAAAGAAACACACAAGGCAAGAAAGGCGGCATTGCATCATGACACTGTAAGATTCCTCATGGCTTGTCACCATTTCTTATCCCTTTGCCAGCAGTTTTGTTTGACACCCAAACGTGGGGCACTAGGTAAACTTTTTGCCATTGGACATCCACACTAGGCCAAGAACTTTCAGAAGATCACAAAAGGCAATCAAAGCATATTCTCTCTTGGAGCTTGGGTTAAGCTTCCTTAAACTTTCAGAAGATGCACAGCAGATTGCTGGCTGCCTGATATGAAGCAAAAGACCAGGGATCACCTTGTTGCAATCTCAATACCAGAAAGGGAACTCCAGAGCATCAAATGAAGTAAAAAAAGATACATGAGCTGAGCTCTTTATTTCAAAAACTCGATAGCATCAAGGAGAGATATGCAAGCAAAAAAAATTCATTAATCAGAACACAAACTTCGAGAGATTGTAGCATCCATCTCCTTTCAAGGTATTCAACAAATTGAGAGAATCCAATTTCAGGATAATCGCGAAATTTGCGCACACAAGTTTGCCAATTACATAAATATACATGTTTGATAGAAAACATTCCGACACGAAAAGAAAAAAAACAAAACCATGTACACAAGTGGCAATACTTTACACTCATCAAAATCCATCAAGCTCAATGTTTACAATTTACAAATCGCCAGAACCAGGAAACGGAAAAGAATCACACATCGAGTATTGGTGAAGGAGTTAAGCCAAGTTCAGTACTGAGGAAGGGGTGGAAAAGACCATCTGCTGTCTGATTCACCAAAAATACGGTACTCATTCCTCAGGCCTCATCAAACCATTTCCAGTAACAACACGACGACTCCCTGATGTAAACCACGGCATCTCCTGGAGCAGTAGGGACGGTCGGACCGAACATGTCTACCAAACAGCTGCCAAGTACTCCTGCAAGTACTTAAACCATATTAAACCGTATCACTCGAGAGATTAAGGATAAGATGACAACTTCACAAGTACTGAAAAGTGGAAAAGAAGACAGCATACCAAGATTTTTAGGTAGACTTCTCTTCACACTGAGCATTCGTCTCGTAGATGCGGCGGGCCTTGTTGTACCTTATGTACTTCTTGCCATCGGTGCTTGTGATGCGCACCTCAGGGATCTGCTGCACAACGTGCCAGTTCTTCCCACCCTCCAGGCAGCTCCTGAGTAAAGGGAGTGCACACTGCAGCTCGAATCGACGCAGGCCATTGGCCTGCAAACGGATCAGCAGCTCCAGCCACCGTGGGAACGCGATGTTCCAGAAGGTGACCAACTCCTCGAAATAGTATGTCTCCGTGGATGGGGGGAACTCAAGCCTGAGATGCTGCAGCGTGTCGAGGCCCGAGACGTGCTTCAGCTTCGCGCAGTCGTCGATGATGAGTGACTTGAGTGCGGGTAGGTTGGAGATCCTCAGAAGCGCCCTGTTATCTTTCAGATGGAGTTCATCAGATAGTTTTGGCAGGTCCTTTATCTCTGTAAGGCAATGTGCACCCTCGACACGAAGGTCGCACAGAGCAGCGTCCTTTAGACCTTCTGGCAGAGCTTTGAGTTTAGGGCAGAACTGTATGTGCAGTGACTTAAGACAAGGCAGCAATGTCTGGCTCTCTTCCACACTCAAGGACCAGTCTTCCAGATTCTTCATGTTTCTTAGCTTCAAAACCTCAAGCTTGGGGAATGAGATGGCTCGTGACATCACAGTGGTGCCGAGGAATTCAGAACCGATGGCGACAATGGAGTCTGCATTTGAGATTTCCAGGGACCTGAGCTGTTTCAGGCGGCCAAGAGCAGGCAGAGTGGTGCATGACATGCAGTTGTCAAGATCAAGGAAGGCAAGGGCAGGGAAGGAGGTGCTTAGCTTGGGACCCGCCATCCAGTTCGGAAACTTTCGACCTTGGTAGTTCTTGATTACCAGCTTCTCAACGCTATTGGGTGGCGTGAGCTCATTCCATATCTTTTCACTCACTTTAGCTGAATCGTCTCTAATCCACTGAGCATTTTTTACTTCATGTCCGTCCTTCTCTTCTTTCTCTGCGCCCTCTTGGTTCTCCTGTTCTTCCCCATTCTCTTCTTCTTCAATTAATGGTGCTTGCTCAGACAGGTGCAGAACCTTCAGGAATGGCTTGTTTGCGAGTGCAGAAGCTCCAGAAGTAGCCCTATCAAGTCTCTCTATCTGAAGGTACCTCAATTCAGACATGGCTCTAAGGTGAATCAAGTCACAGCCCTCAGGATCATTGTTGTCCTGACCAATGATCAGACCAGATAGATGGTTAAGATGCTTCAGCTCACCCACACCTTTTGGTACATAGCGTAGGGAAGTTCCCTCGAGGCAAAGGCTTCTAAGCTCTTGCAATTCACTGATGGACCAAGGGAGTTTATGTAATCTTTGACAGCCTTCAAGGCTCAGGGTCTGCAAATTTACGAGATAGCCGACGGAGGAGGGTACGTCGCTGACCTGAGTCCCGTCAAGATTGAGGTACCTCAGATGTCGCAAGGTGCCGACCGATTTTGGGAGAGCCTCTATTCCTGTATTGCTCAGGTCCAAGACACGCAAGCACGTGGCTGACTCGAGAAGAAGATTGTCTATCACTCTGACATTCGGGCTGTTGAAAAGGAACAGTGACCTTAGGCTCATCTGCTGCTTCACTGAAATCGGATCCTCCAAGCTGTTCTCCATGTTACACAATGCAAGATGCCGAGGCTTTGACAGTGAGGACAACGAGCCCATGCTCGAGCTCTCCTGACCGTCAATTAAGATGCTCTCATCTGTTATCAGAAAGCGGGCCAGAGAGCGTAGCAGATCATGTGTCATCCAGCACTGGTCAAGATTGTCAGGATCAGGCTGTAACAAGTTTCTGCCTATCAACTCCAGATAGTACTCTTCAGCAGACTCTTCCAGTTCCTTGTTCTCTCTGGGCTTGACAAGGCCTTCGGCAATCCAGTGCCGCACGAGATCAAAGCGCCGAACGGGGCAGTCTTCTGGATACAAAGAGCAGTGGAGGAAGCACTCCTTGAGTTCAGAAGGCAGATCAACATAGCTCAAGTAGAGAGCCTGTGGCACCTGCTGAAGCAACGGCCGCATCGACCAAGCGTCGCTTTTCAGGACCATCTCCCACTCGTCCTTGCTCGTGCCTCTCGACCTCAGGACACCTGCGATGACCTTGATTGCCAGAGGATGGCCCTCGCATTTCTCCGCGATCTTCATCCCGACATCCTCCAGCGCTTGGACCTCCTCTGAATCGCATTCCAGGAAGACCTGCTCGCACAGCAACGCCCAGCTGTTCTCTGCGTCCATTTTGTCGACGCGGTGGACGACTGCCTTCAAGCCTGTCGCCACCTCCTCGTCCCGTGTCGTGACCAGTATTCTGCCCCTTGCCACGCCGTCTCCCAGTGGATCTTTCAGCAGATCGTCCCATATGCCCGGGCTGTCCAGGTCATCCAAGACGATGAGAAACCTCTTTGAAAGAGCAGAGCTGAGGAGGGCAAGGAGCTCCTCCATGTTCTCTGTGTCCCCAGCATTTACACCGGCGCCGGCGATGATCTTCTTCAAGAAAGCTGCCTCGGACAGATCCTTCGACATCTTCACCCACACGCAGATGGGGAAGTTTTCGGTCATCCTCTCGTCGGTGAATATCTCCCTGGCAAGCGTGGTCTTGCCGATCCCCACGGCGCCGACGACGGCGAAGACGTCCACCTTCTTCTTGCCCTCCCTGAGCAACCTCGGCACGAGGCCGGCGACGGACTTCTGGACCTGCGTCCCCACCGCGGCGCGAGGCTTCACCACGTCGTCGTGGCAGCTCCTGGACATTTCGCTGCTGAACCAATCCCTCCTGGCGGCGCCGGGGCGTCGCGGGGACGGCCCGGCGGCGGCGGCGGGGAGCGGCGGCATCTCGTCCTCGATCTCCCTGAGCCGGATGTCGATGTCCCGGATGGTGAAGCCGATCTCGTGGTGGAACTTCTGGGGCCCCGAGTAGCGGAAGCAGGAGAACATGAAGGCGCAGCGCACCTTGGGCGCGGGCGGGTGGTCGTCGGCGAGGATCTTGGCGCCCTCGGCGGCGCAGACGTCGAGCACGTCGTCCACCTCGTACATGACGTCCTTGAGCAGCACCACCCAGGCGTCCACCCGGGAGCTGAGCACCCGGCGGCGCTCCTCGTGGGAGACGACGGCGTCGATGCGCGCCAGCGTGCCCAGCAGGCCCCGCACGTTGTCCCGGATGCCCAGCGCGCCGCAGGCCTCCTGCCCCGCGAACTCCTCCAGCGCCGCCGCGCACCGCTTCACGTACGAGTCCAGCACCACCGCCATGGACGGACGGATCCCCTCTCTTGCGCAGACCTTCAGCAATCAACAACGACGACCACGATTAAATGTGAATCAGTAATCCGCGTCAGCGCCGCACGCGGGGATGATAAAATTGGATCCTTTCAACGGCGATTAGGGGGCTAATTGATTTGATTTGCAACCAAAAAAAAAGGATTCTTTCCCCCATTTATCTCGATTCGATTTGAGGATCGAATCCAGCCGGCACAGGAAACGGAAATTAGCATCTGGACACAGCAAGATCCTCTTCAATTACTACGGAACAAATCATCGGAATCAACACACAAACAAAAAGGAAAGAACCAAATCCATCTATCAGATCAGGAGCTGGGCTGAGCACAATAAATAAGTGACAAACCGCTCCCCGATTGATGGATGGATGGATTGATTAATTGATGATTACCTGTTGATGAAGATTGGGGAGGATTATTGGAGCGAGAGGAGGAGAGGAGAGGAGGAGGGAGGAGGCGGAAGAGGAAGGCGGGGAGCCAAGGGCGGCGACGGGCACCACCTCAATGGCCACCACCCTCCTCCCCTCCCTGCTGTGCTTTCCCAAGGAACCCACCCAGCCAGAGAGGGAGCGCGCCTCTAAAATGGATCCGTCCCTGTCCCACGAGGGTACGCTTTCCTCCCCCTAATCTCTCCCCACCTCACACCTCAAAATCCTCCGATCCAGACAGGCAGGAACTCCGTTCTTCTTCTTCTGGTGGTGGGTGACAACTTGGCACGGCCATGGATGGGCGCAACAAGCTGTCACATCTCCCTTCTCTCCCCCAGGCCCCTGGAAGATTGGTCTTGTCAAAGGTGGACACCATGAGGGACTTGGGAGGGAGGCTCCTGAGCTTGGCGGGGCCATGGGCTGGATACCGGAGGAGTGTGGGGGGCAGAGGGCGAAGAGGGGAGAACAGAGCTGGGCAGAATTGGGCAGGCTATTTTTGTAATCAGCTAAGACTAGCCATAGTGGGAGTAACTTGTTGAAGAATATCGAGTCCAACTCAAAGAATTTCATTATGTGGCGATGAGTTAATGAGGAGAGAGGTAGTTGTAGTAACTTAGCTAGTTCTTCGTAACATCACATGTCCCAATGCAATATGAGTCTATAACATAATAAATGAAGCTTTGCAGACGTTACTACACTTATGTTACTACCCACTATGAAGGTAGTAACATAGTCTAGGGATATGTGTATGTTACTAGTGTATGTTACTATGCACTATGGCTAGTCTAACAGCAATGGCCAGAGGAAGAGTCAGCTGCCGACATGATTCCAACGCTGAGATGATCAGGGGTTGTTGTTTTTCTAAAGGAAATGGCTTTTTTTATGCGTAGTGGAGGGCCTGCAACGACTAAATCAATCAAGCAAGGAGTTGCTGTCATGTCTCGGTGAACAAATTTCTTTGTTCCCCTTGTGTGAGTATTAAAAATGGCTGCATCATGGCATGGCACCAAAATGGAGCCTGCAGCGAGGTTGTTTTCTAGACACCACACAACAAGAACGCGTTACTCTTATATAAAAATCCGTTTTTTCTAAATAACTGTGACCCACTACCTAATTTCCCCTGCTATATGTGCTCGGCAGCCGGCCGTTCATTTTGCTTAATTACACTCCCTCCGTCTCATATCTATAGATGTACGACGATTGTCACTGCATAGCAAAATTGCCCGCACTTGTAGCAAAGATGTAAACTCTCCACTTTGTAGCTCAATACAATAGCCATGTGAGTTTCCCTACAAGATTATGGTTAATCTGATGTAAACTCTTACTTATATGCGATAGTGCATGTCTTACTTATCCTGCCCATTTTAGATAGGTGATCAGTAGTGTGAAATGTGTGCACTACTTAGGTTTAATCTCGCAAGTAAACTAACAAAACTGGGTCATATGAACAATAGCATGTCATCTTGGACCACTAAGATTCTTGGTTGAAGCAATTATGCGTGTTTACATTTAATGTTTGGATGGTGCAGAGGGTACCTCAGCCTGCATATGAATTATTAACTAGATGCAGGGAGGGTCTCGGTGTATAGACTTATGGATGTACTACATATATAATATCAACACGTCACTTGATAACCCACAAGTGTAGGAGGCGTAACAGACAGTCTTCAAGGGAAGTATCACAACCTAATTTTTTTGATTCTACACAAGGAGAACTAATATATATTTATAAGGTTTAGCAGTTGAGTTTTCTATTCAACGACAACTGAAAACAAATACTTGCTCGAGAGAATTTATTAGTAGCAAATGCATTGGACGAGTTTCCATGCTGATTATAGAATAGTAACAAAGCATGAAAATGACTCAAAGAGAATAACAATGATCAAAAGCGTAGGCATGGGGATGGATAATGGACGTTGCACGGATAGAAACAATATTCGATAATGCCATCCTTCTCACCGACCTCTCCGTAGGCTGTGATGAGGTCCTCGTATCGGTGATCATAGAGGTCCAAAATCCATGATGACATCTTACATGGTATGATATGCGCTTCGTATGCATCCACATAGAGGTAAAGGTAGCAGATGAACTCGTGGTCCTCCAATGAGGACATGAGAGGCGGGGGGTTGCATGTTAGGGTCCATAATAGGGGATTAAGGTGTCGAGCTCGAATCGGATTGGGGATTGGCATTGTTCATGTTGTTGCAACGAGGGCGTAGGGTGTGCCATTAATATCAAGGGGAACTAGCTAGACTGGACATGGGTTGGCCTTGTCGATTTTATTATAGAGGAACCAACTCATCATTTTTTTCTACCGAACACTTTTACATTTGAATTATTCTGTCAACATAAAATCCTAGCACATTTAGTCACACAATGATGAACCTAATTTTCAACATACAATGTTTTGTGTTAAAAGCTTTGCTATCTCCAACTCAAAAAAAAAGAGCTTTGTTATCTATCTATCTATCTATCTGAAAATACATTTTGTAGAAACAATTGAGGTTTCTTCTTGATTTTTTTTGCTTTGAGACATTATGTAGAAAATCATTGGCTGAGCTCAATTTTTCATCGATCTAAAAATGTTAATAATCACAAAATAACAATACCTTTTGAATTAATATGTATCTAAATGTGGTAGTGCATTTTTATGCTCACAATATTGGTTAAATATCTTGGTAAGATCCCTAAAGCTTTTCTATATAACAAATATGTAGATTTCTAGAGTATATTATTATCTATTTTATGGAGCCTGTGTAGTGATGGTGCGTGATAGGACGAGCCGGTGGCGCACATCTAGAGCCATGTCTCAACACATGCCACACCAACCCGTGGTGCGACCGATGGAGCACGCATAGGTCCTCTCCCTGCATGAACTCCGCCATACACATTTTACTCTTTGATGATAACGAGTCCATTTTTGCACTACTTCTTACCTATATTGTTCACGCACCCGTTGTCCATACTTATCATACAATTAGATACATATTTCACCAAGAAAAGTATTGTTATTTTGAGTTTGCGCGCCCGTTAGTTTCTAGCACCCGTTATACATATTTCTACCGTCCGAGTCATACAATTTTCAAAAATTTATCATGCTCGCACACCCGTTTTCCATATTTCACCAAGTTGCCAAAGGAGAAGGATATTTTGAACATTAAGTGGAAAACCCCTAATTCTGGGTGAAGATCATGCTAATTGATGTCATAATAACCTTCCCTATTGAGAGAAGATCACGCGAGGAAAAAAACTAGCTACGCAGGGCCTTAAAGACAACGTCCGGTACGAGCATCCACGGTGTCAGTGCTTGTACCATATGACGCCGCCACCTCCTGGTCGACTACTTCAACCCCGTGTGATTAGATTTCACACACGAAGAACGAAGAAACTAGAACCATGAACAAAAATATAAAAAAAACTCATGCCCTCCATCATCATCTTCATCATCATCAACTAATCCATTCATGATGCCTATCATCAATCCCTCCATTCATGATCCGGAGGGGGAATCCACATAAGGGCACCGCCACGCCATCACCCTGATCAAGTAGACTATGGCATCAATCTTCATCATCAGCGCCGTGCACATTCTTATCACCAATCCCTGCATTCATCTCATTGTAATACCATATCATAGTTTGGATTCATATGTGTGTTAAATTAATCTTTAGTCTGTTATTACAATATACACCTTTATTGTTCCCTATTGTATATAGATTTATGGATGCCTGTATAATATCAACACAACACATATATTTGGCTTGGACATGAAAAATATTCCATTCTGCGTTTTTTTACATGATTATGTTACTTGCCACATTCTTATTTATTTAAGAGATACACTTGGCTAACCTATGAACCTCGGTCCATTTTTAGCATAAGAATCGCCTTCCAGCAACTTTCATACACACTTTTATTTTCAATTATATTTTGCTCCAACAATACAAAAAAATCATTTACCATTTTGTCGTTTAATTATCTTATACAACTAGTAATGCTAGCAACATTGACACCCCTTGTTGAAATTTCTGGGGGCATGCCATAAAAATATGTTGGGGGCATAAGTACATTTTTATTTGTGTTGCCCAAATTTGCCGCTGCCGACCTCCATGGATTGATACATTGGTTTCTCACTGACAAAAAATTACTGCATTTTACTACAAACTCCTACATTTGGGGGCCCAACTCCTTGTTAGGCTATATACCTAGCAATCATCAGCTCCTAGGTGTCCTGCTTTGCCGCCGGCTAACCCAACCCCTATTCCGCTTTATGAAGCCGCCACTTCCCCTGTCATATCTCCTTCTCACTCCCTACCTCATGGAGAAAAATGTTCTTGTTCATCGCGCGAGACTAACGTTGATCACATACATGACCTCGGCAAGTAGCGTGGACACATGAAGAGTACGTCCGGTATTATTGTGAGCAATCACGACATGAAGGAGGCAAAAGTGGTGATAGGTGGTCGACAACCTGCACCACCTTGTCCTTACCAATCATCTCCCTCATCGTGCGACGTGTGACGTGGTGTGGCGCCACGTGCCAACTTTGCCATGGTTTGCAGGTTCCACGCGGTGCCCACACTAGTGGTGCCCTCCGGGGATGGGGACCGAGCTGATGAAGATAGACGACATAACGTCCCCGACGCAACCCTTGAGTGTCACCATGCGCGGGCTCAACAATGGTGGCCAAGACATTACGTCACATTTGTAAGGGGACCAATGACTCTAGTTCCAAAAGGCTGTTGTCCTAGAGCTCCTTACTGCGCGTTGTGTCCTCTCCTTCGGCGTTATCTATGAGGAGGAAGTTCTTGTCATGCTCCGCGAGGCGGGCGAGGTTGAGACAACCCCACGCCCCATGGTGATGCACTCATGGATGTCGGCACTTGTGGCAGATTATGCATGCCGTCATGGGCATCTGGTGCCATGGATCAGAACACCTTTCCCCGAGAGCTCGACCGCTCTACGTGCCTTGAGACTTGCTCCAGGATCTCGCCCATGGACTAACATCAGACAACCCCTTGAGCACATGCCATTGTAGAGGAGGGCTAGGAGGAGGTCGTGGGAGAAGAGCAACAACAACTCAGTGACACCATCGAAGCATGGGGAGTGGAGGATCATCGACATCACGACATGGGCGGAAAGGTGGATGAGGCATGATGAGCCATCAATTGCGAGACGAATACAAAAGAGAAAAAAAATACGCATGTGTTTAGCTAATTTTGTCAAGAGAGGCATTTTGGCAATCCGATAAATAATGTAATCTCAAACTGGGTAGAAATGCCAAATCATCTACTAGTTTTTGATAAAGTTGTGGCAAATCATTTAAGTTAATAAAAACAAAGGCAAATCGTTAAAAGTCCGAGGGAAAGGTTTGACAAATGGTCAAAATCCTCAACTTTAAAATCTGTGGGTGCCATGTAGACTAGGACCGGCATGATTACAACCTTACTTTTGAGAAGAATAAATAAATAAAATCAAATAAATAAAATCAAAGACAAAGAGTAAAATTCCCTTTTGGCAACTACTCATGTATGTGAACTTAGCCACGAACGATCGGATATCTCTCTACCTTGTTTCCTATTCCTCTTCAACCAAAGGTCGAACCCAACCCGCGGCTCTAAAATCCACCACCGTTGTGCCCTAGAGCTGTCGTGATGCCTTAGGTTTTTCTTCTCTCAAATACGCACAAGTATGCGTATAATATATTACAGAAAGAAAAAGGGGTTGAAGAGTCTCTCTGCATGGGCTTGTTGCATGCCTTAGCTTAGGGCCTCATTGCTGACGCCTCATCCCTTCTCCTCCCACGCCACAAATCCTTGTCCCGTTCTACTCTCCGATGACATTTCGCGTGCCTGTTGTTTTTGCGCAGTCAGCAATTTTCATTTGTAATGGCTATTTTTTTTTCAGCTGGCTATTTTTTTTTTGAACTTGGCTATTGTTTTTCTTGACAGTTATTAAATCTAGTAGTAAATGTTTTTGTTAACCACGCATGCGCATGGAGGTGGTTCCCTGGCCAGCCGTCTTTACCCCCGAGAGTTGCGACGAAATTACACACGTTTGCCACTGTCCAAACTGAAGCGAGCCCCAATCCCCGACCCGGCGACAGACCAGGCAGCCCCCGATTTCTAGGGTTCTCCTCCGCCTCCGCCGTCCGGCAGCCGCCCACCGGCGCGCTCCCGCCTCGCCGCCGGCGGGCCGCCTCAAGAACCCCGTCGCCCCCCCTCCACCCCCTCATCCACCTCCATTGCCTTCCGCTCCGCTCCGCCCCCTCCCCCCCCCTCTGCCTCCACCAAGTGACCGGCCGGCCGGCCGCCGCAGGAGCTCGTCCGAGGCGACGGGCCGCCGCAGGAGCTCCACCCCGGCACCGCCTTCGCCGCCCCTCTTCTCTCACCCGGCCGGCCTCCCTGCGCCCGCCGGCTCGACCCCGCAGCAGTTCGGCCCTGAGGTAAAAAAAAACCCAACTTTTGTGATGTACTGTACTACAGTCCCCTGTTCCATTTGTGTGCTCTGCGTACCGATGCATTGATCCATGATTTCAGACTAGATTTCATGGAGCCTGTTTGCCGAATTTCTGACACCCATTTGCCTCTGATTGCGATGTTCTAGGTGCCCTGCCTGATGCGTTGATTCGACCGAAGCGGATGGCCAACACCCGGTCAGGAGGGGCGAACAATGAGGGGGCAGGGGACGCCAGCGCAAGGAAAGGCAGCGCCGCCACCAAGTCTGCGTCGACCTCCACCTCGTCTGCCGGTGGAAGGGAGTCCAGAAGCTCGTCCACGCGTGAAACAAGCGATGAGCAGCCGCCAAACCTCAGGAGGTCGAACCGGGAAACAAGAGGAAAGAACCCCGTTGGGACCACCACCGTCAGTTCTGCCTCCACGCCGGTTTCGCAGAAGTCTACGAGGGGCAGGAGCAACCCCAGCACCCCTGATACCCCGAAATCGTCACCAAAGAAGCTAAAAGGGCCGACAATGATGGCTGGCACCCCAAGAACGTCCGACAGAATTAAGAAAAGTACCGTTTCAGCTTCGACCGCTTCAAATGATTCGAATGGAGTTCCTAGTCCAGTGGCTACTCCCGACAAAACTGTAGAAGGAGAAACTGATGAACATAACTCAGCAAAGCATAAGCATGATGATGCTTCCGAGAGTGGTACCAGGTCATTGAAGAAGCAGAAAAGGCTAACCGCAAAGAGCTATACAAGTCTCTTCAAGACATCTTCTGAAGAATATGAAAAATCCCCTGGTACTTAACTCGATTTCCCTGTGATTTTGAACTCATGTTTTGCTTGTCCACTCAACTGGGATGATAGTCACAGTTTAGTTTGCCTGTTTCATTATCACAGTTGGCCTGTTTGTTGCAAACACCCATCTCCATGACTTTGCTGTTTGCTGCATATGATGTAGGTTCATCTTCGGTCAGGATGAATTATTACTAGCTTGCTGCATGCTCTAAAAACAATGCAGGACGTTCCCATGCAAAGCACTCATATTGAAATAACTAACTTAACGTTTTAATAGGCTTGTATAGCTTGTTATCAATGAAATATTGGCATGTCAATTCTTTTCGTCCCAATGACTTCGTCCCTTCATCTATCTTTGGTGATGTATTCCCTGCTGCTACTTTTAAAGGCTATGAAGGAAATGCTTCCATGGTGGACGCGGAAGACAATGGCTCTGTTTTGAGGTATGAAGAAAGTGGCGCACATGAAGAAGATGACAAGGCACATTTAAGTCAAGTCGTCAATAATTGTTTGGAAGGCTATACTTCTGGCCAGTGTGAACCTCCCGAGGTGATATTGGAGACAGATGGGTTGGAAACTGATGTTGAAAAATCTGCTCAGTGTGAAGCTCCTGAGGTGATATTGGAGACAGATGGGTCGAAAACTGATGTTGAAAAATCTGCTCCCATTTCAGAGGTTTGCTCAACCATCTTCTATTCTTTTGAGTTCTTGTTTCTTTATTATACTCCTTATGAAATCAAGGCGTTGCTGTAAGTACCAGTCCTCTCTGCCTTCATACTTTCCAGGTCTTAATCCCAGAGTAGCAAATTAGAATTAAATACCATATTCTGGTAATAGATTAATATGTTCTTTCGTTGTTCCACATCACATATCACCTCTTGGGCTTAAATTATTACAACTCTTGACCTTACATTATCACAAAGCATTGTTGTAAGTATCATTGTTATTTTCCTTCATCCTTTATAGGTTGTAAGTCTCGAGTAGCAAAATAGAAGTAAATAACTAAACACATATTCCAGTAATACATCAAAATGTTCTTTATTTGCACCTGCATTATCTCGTATAACGTCTTGAGCTTCTTACTTTACTATAGTATTACCTCCGTCCCAAATTAGTTGTCTTAGATTTGTCTAGATACAGATGTATCTAACACTAAAACATGTCTAGATACGGACAAATCGAAGACAACTAATTTGCGACGGAGGGAGTACAATTTATGCAGGACGCAGTGTTCACCTGACAGGATACTTTGTATAGTTTCCTTTTAGCAACTTGAGCATATGCTTGATTTTTTGTAACATCCTTGCTGCTTCAGTATGTTGGCTTGTTATTTGCAATGTTGCTTTTCTTTCTCTTGTCATCCTACCATCTGTATCAAAGGACTTGGTTACATTATCAATTCTTGTACAGGCACATATGACTGCTGATCTGTGCTCACAAAATATTCTGGCTGAAAGCAGTCCTGCAATGGATGCTAGAGAGCCAACTCATGACTGTTCAGAGTTCGCACTTCACACTGCAATGGGCCGGAAAGCGGACTCATCAAAATTTGTGGAGTATTGGGTTCCTGCTTGCCTTTCACGAGTGCAACTAGAAATGTACTGTTATACCTTACTTTCAAACTCACCAGCGCTTCGATCACATTCAAAAACTGACAGTGTTGGTGCTCTTCGCAACATTCTTGTATCCCTCCGGAAGGTTAGCTGTTAAAATTTCTGAGCATGCATGATACCTTCTTTTCACAGTAGGGAGAGACGGAATCTGCAGTGGTACTCATTGTGCATAGCTAACTGTCTTTACTGATCTTATCATGCAACAGTGCTGCGACCACCCTTATCTAGTAGATGCAATGCTCCAAACCTCACTTACCAAGGGCTACCCAGTAACTGATATCCTAGATATTGGAGTGCGTGCGAGTGGCAAGCTTCTGCTTCTTGACAAAATGCTCCGAGAAATCAAGGGAAAAGGGCAGAGAGTTCTTATCCTTACCCAGGTGAGCGTTTTGTGGTACCATGCCTCAAATAATCTCTTGCTTCCATTATTTAATTTTGGCCCAATTTATGTAGTAATGCCTGTTATGTGTGATTCATTACTACTTCCTCTGTTCCAAAATATTTGAAGTTTTAGGTTTGTCCCTATTAGAGATGTCTCATCCTGAAAAAAGTTCATGCTCAATCCTTTAGTTTTAAGGAGGCATCTCTGACCCTCCTCAGGGTCTGGGCTTTCCTCATAGTCTTGATTCTAAAATTTATCTTTCTTTGGTACAATCCACATACGGTTCACTTCAGAAACAACGTTTTGCAAGTAAATGTTCTAACATCTTGGCATCGGTTAAAAAAACATGTTTTGGTACATTTTAATTGCTGACGGGTATATCCCTTATTAAGCTCATTGTTTGGGTAGTTTCTGATTCATCATTGTTAGAATTAAATATCATGATCTTTTGGAAAGGTTTCCCAAGCTTACCAGTGCAATATGACGTTTCTTTCTTCTGTGTGCAGTCCTGTGGTGGGGCTGGCAATCCAATGGGTGATATTTTGGATGATTTTGTCCGTCAAAGATATGGTTTTGAGTCATATGAACGCCTGGAGCGTGGTCTCGCTGTATCAAAGAAACAGGGTGCAATGAGTATGTTCAATGACACGACTAAGGGCCGGTTTATTTTCTTGATTGATAGTCGTGCATGTCTCCCAAGCATTAAACTATCTTCAGTTGATGTCATCATCATATATTGTAGTGATTGGAATCCCACAAATGACTTGAGAGTCCTCCAGAGGATCAGCATAGAGTCACAATCTGAATGTGTGCCCATTTTTCGTCTGTATTCATCTTGCACATTGGAGGAAAAGGCTCTTATACTTGCAAAGCATGATCATATTCTTGATAGCAATGGCCAGAATATAACGCCTATCCTGAGCCATTCTCTGCTTAGTTGGGGTGCATCATTTCAATTCAGCAGACTCGAAGAGCTAAAAAATGATGCATATTTAAGCAATGATTTTGGTGCTGAAAAACTGTTCATGGATAAAGTACTTAAGGAGTACTTAATGAAGTTGTCCATGAAAAATGATCCCAGCACTGAGATGAGCAATGCAGCCATTTCACAAGCTCGTCTGAATGGACCTTATTATTCTAGAGATACTGTGGTAGTAGGTGAGAGGGGCGGGATATCTGCACCTGATAGTGATCTGCCAAAATTCTGGGTAAATTTGCTAGATGGGAAGTCTCCTCGTTGGCAGTATATAACTGAGCCGGCACAAAGAAGCCGTAGAAAGATACAGAACATGGAAGAAGGGAAAATTCCTGCCGATGAGGCCAGTACCAAACGTAGAAAAATTGCTGGAACCTTGGATTCGTCTGCAAATGTTTTAGCTGGCGAAGATAAGGACTCAATATTGCCTGAAATTAATACTACATCTAGTCGTCATCAAATATCAGTTGACCACACGTGGCAGGAACAAGGTATACTGCTGTAACTGTAATTATTAGCTCTGTTTTTCATGCACATAATGCACTGTTCTAACAGAGTCCATTTTGTAGGGGTGGAACATCTTCAGAACACACAAAAAGGTCTTAACATCAAATTGAAGCCAGAGCTATCAAAGCTATATGAATTGTTTGAACTACCGGTATGCTGAATGTAACGACCTCATTGTTCTGTTGATGTTTTAATTCTTGCCGTGTCACAAATACCCAGTGATAGTTTTTTGCCAATATATTCCTTTGGTCAGAACTAGTAACCTAATTTGACAGTATTGAAAGTTCTGTAAGAACGATATTAAGAACCAAATACATCCCAAAGAGAAGTAAAATGTTTGGTTGTCTGTAATTGATCAACAATCATAAACTGTGCCTAAACTGAAGAGTGCAGCATTCTGTACATCAATACATTATGTGTAGTAAATAAATACACAGACAAGTTATCAAAACGTAATTCACCCTACCATTCCAGTGAGGTTAAAATTCATGAAGACACATGATTTCATATACTCATCATTTGCTATTTTAGCTGATTGGATTCTTTGATGGAACGGTAACATGTTGTGCAGGGAAGTGTTCAATGTTTATGTGATGAACTTCTTTATTATACTTTGAAGAATCACCAAGTCAGTGTGGAGCCAAAGCACATATTGCATGCATTCAACATTGCACTGGTTAGAGAAGAGCCTTCTCTGTAATTTTGCACTACATGTTCAATGTTAAATATTGCTGTTCTTGATGAATGTTTTCCTTCTTTGCATGCTTTATTTCAGTGCTGGCGTGCTGCTTCTCTCTCAAGGCATCAGGTTAATCATAGAGAATCACTGGCCCTTGCTGAAAAACACTTGAAATATGAGTGCAGTGAAACTCTCGCTGAGTTGGTTTATAACAAGCTAAGGATCCTAAAGAAGGAGTTCTCACATAGAGTACGCGGAACATGCGAGAATAATCAATCAATTTCAGTAAAGAACATATCACCATATCAGCAGGAGACCTCAACTAAATATGGAAATGACAAATCAATCCCTGAGCAGGCAGCATCTGTTGGTGGGAACGAATCACACCAAGAGGAGTCACATGATTTAGTGATTGAGGCTATCGTACCAGGAGAGAAGGAAGTCAAGGAACTGCTATCTGTTCCAGAGATTCATGCAAAGCAGCATTTATCAAAGGATGTACTTCTTAGTAGAATCAGAGAGAAAAGAATTAATTTGGTTGACATGGTTTTCTCCTTGAGAGAAAAGAATATCCATGATAAACAAGCAAACGAGGTGGCAATGTTTGACATGCACAGGCACAAGGGAGTGGTGAAACTGAGAGAATCATGCAGAATAGTTGTGGAACACCTTCGTAGGTCTCAAGCTGATCCAGAGGACAGAGGTGGTCAAACGAAGCTAATAGTTGTATGGTTTACTATGCTACTATGTGCGTTTCTGAAGCACATGAGGTACCAACGTGAGAAGCTTGACTGGCAGCAATCAAAGGTGTGGACTAAGGAGTTGCAGTTGAAGGAAGATTTCCTTGACAAAGCAAAATCTGGCCAATTAGATCATACTTTTGATCAACGTATTTGTTTACCAGATTCAGGATTTGCTATTGAAGAATTCAGCCACTTTAGCTCCTGTGTTGATACAGCTACTTTGGCAAACTGTCCGCAGTCTTTGCACGGAACCTCAGCAATGGAAGTTACATTGGTTCGTGGTGTGATTCCATCTGATGTTATCAATGCAGAAGCAGCAAGAAATGGTCCTGTGGACGTTCTTATCCACAGCGAAGGAAGGCTAGCATCAGAAGGTATTGGTTTGACAGAGAACATGATCAGCAATGGTTTTGATTGCATCGACTCGCAAGGAGGGACACCTCTGTCTGTTCAACACCAGTTAAATTCTAGTCCGGCGGTTGGTAATTCTACTAATCAGGTAGGGCATGGATTAATCAGGTCTTATACTTACTAGTTCTTTGGGGTGGCGTCATTCTGATTTTATAAGCTTATTATCCATGTAGGAAGTGTCAGATTATCTTTTTTTTTACAGAAACTTCCAACATAATTTGCTGTCAATTTGTGTAAGATCATAACACATTGAAGCTTTGGTTCAAGTTTCATGTCATGTTTTATGGATTGTAGATTTTTTCAGAAATGTTCTCCTTTGTGATATAGTGAAAAGGAAAGGAGATGTTTAGTAGGCTCATCTAGGATGTGTTGTTTTTGCTCTTTCAGCGTAGCAATGTGAGCATAGTTACTTGCTCATCATGGTCTGTACAGTACACTAGGCATAGAAGGTGGAACTGTATGTAGTATGTTTCCTTTCATACTATGTCATGCTTTAAGGTTTGTAGATTACTCATTTAAGTTCTTTGTATTTTGTAATATAACGAAAGGAAAATAAATGTTTAGTAGGCTCATCTATGAGCATCTGTGACTCTGTGTATCCATTTACTTGAACGTACTTCCAAATAGTGGACATCCCAGTTGATGCAGCACTTATCTTTCCATTAGAATCAGTTCTGAGCACATGGTCTTCATGTTCCAGTTCATGGTACTTTATTACATTATGGTTACACTAGTATTCCTTTTGACTGTTTTTATTATTAGTATCCTATGACACTAATCATATGTACCTGTAACATATATCAGGAATCTTCAAGTGGTGACAATAGAAGGACCGAACATGTTGAGCAACGGAGTGGTGTGGGTTCGCAACCATTACCGGGAGAGACTGACCGACGTTTAGGAGATGCTGAAATGGAAGTTAACACCGGCAATGGAGACAATACTCAGGCAGATCCACCGGAATCACAGACTTCCTTGCAAATGTCCAAGGAAGTTGGAGCTGAGGCCAATCTTGTAATGCTGTCTGCCGAACCAATTGTAGCACCAGCACCACTTCTGCAAAGAGAGGCAGAACAAGTAGACCGTTCTGGTATAACACCAGCAGAGACTTTGCAACCTGAGATGCAACCATCAGCATCCAGGGAACTTTCTACTCCGACGGATCTGACAATTCAGTCTGCACAACCAAGTATGGTGCCAACTGTGCTTTCACGAAGAGATGTAGAACAATCAAGCCTACTTTCCCGTGCATCATCATCTCAGTGTTTGCCATCGGTTCCACTGTCCAGTATTCCGCTTGAAAGAACAAGCCCTGATCATTGTCAACCAAGTCATCAACCCAAGGCTGCACCGGGTTCTTCAGCACAACTTTTTCTGGGGGCACCAATGATGTTTAATCATCCACCAGTTGGTGATGAGCCACTGAAAAATGAGTTGCACAGATTACGGTTATACATTGACTCACGTAATAAAGCCCACGAACTAAAGGTTTGCTGTTTCTTCTAGCTCATGTATATCTTAGTTGTGAACTTCTTACACTAGTTCTGGGATTCTCATCTTGTTCTTATTTTTTCACTTATGGACAGCAATCACAACTTATGACCGAGTGTAGCCAGGAAATAGAGAAGGTCAAACAAAAGTATAATTCGTTACTTGAAGAAAATGATTCCACTCATCTTCAGCAAAGGAAGGCGCTTGATAATTTATGTGAGAAAGTTATCCTCAACCAGTCACTAGCTGACGATTTTCGGGCTAAATTCATATCTTCTTCTGGAGCGCAAGGTACTGAGTATTGACTATAAGCAATCATATTTGATGTCCTTTAAATGAATATGCTGACATGATTTTCAAACACCCGTCCCAAATCTCTATCACTAATATCTAATTACTTTGATCTGCAGCTAGAGCCCACAGCCCTCCAAATCACCACAGACCACAGGCTTCTCAGCAAGTTCCCATGAGGCCTTCAGCGGCGGCATCGACTGCATCACCAACTGCATCGTCGACAGCTGGTCGACCACCAGTGCAGATACATCATGTCCAACCATCGCAGGTCGATCAACCATCACCATCATCATCATCATCGCCATCTTCACCTCACCCCTCCGTACTACAAAGCATTGTCAGATCAACATCAACTACTTCTGGTCTCGCGCCAGTTCTGCCACGGGGAAACTTTGGAGTCCAGAGTGAAGTAACACGTGCACCTGCTCCTCATCTTCAGCACAGGTTGCCTCCACAGGTGCATTCGATGGCACATGCAAATCAGCAGCAGCCTCCAATTTGGCTCGAGAGCATGTCTGCAAGGACACGGTCTACCCCTGTGACTAAAGTAAATATAAGACAATCATGCCCACAGGCAGTTCCCCCAGGGAACCCATCACCGTCAAGCTTGCACCCAAGTTCACACCCCACTGTACCTGCACCATTGGGGCCATCAAGCTCACATCAAATTCAGCAGGTTCCACTACTGCCATCAAGTTCACAGCCAACACACCTGCTGTCGCCCGTACCTTCGGTTCCAAATCCAGTTCTGCCACTAACATCACCGCGAGGTTTGACTATGGCGTCTGGCGTTGCCTCAGCTGCATTGAATGTGTTGCCAAGTAGGGGTGTTGGCCCTTCCGCATCAGGCATGCCACCGTCAGACTCTGATTCAGTATCGCTGGATGAATGGCTAACAGGAAAGCTTGGGCTGCGCAATGATTCCCCTGGCGTGGCCGCTCGTGCAGATGTGGTATGCCTATCTGACGATGAATAGACCGGTACGTTCACATTTCCTCGACACTGAGTGTAACAGGTTGCTTGAAAAATTAGAGATCTCAAGGATAGCACTCAGCATTACAAAGATACCGATGATAATTTAAATATCATTATGTCAGGTGCAAATGACACAAATGATTTGGTTGTCGGATTTACAAACAGACACTGAAATACTATTTCAGAACTAGTAGTTCACAGTAACTAAGAGATGAAAGGTGTTGAAGATTAGGTTGTCAACTGGAGCCGTCATGTACACAATGAGCCGATCCATTGTTCTTCCATGACATCCAGTACAAAATTGAATAACAGACCTATAGTGCGATTCGAAACCCATAGTTAGAAATACATAAATTTTAGTTGCTACTAAACTGTAGACAACGCTGAATGAATATCAACTAACAGGCACTTGGGATAACACACGCACACTTATGGTGTTGAGTCCAATATAAGGTGTCCTGTGTATTTTTTTAAAGCTGCCATGTGTATTTATTTATTCTCAAGAGAATCCATGTGCATGCAAGGAAGTAGCTCATGAGTCCCAGTCTAAGTGAAGTGGCTCATTAGTGGTCTTTGCTTTTTCTTTGTCGGTTTTGTTGTAGCATGGTTTGTGTTACATAATTTTCTCCATCATTTACAATTTTTGTTTAGCAAAGGGATATGTGCCTCTTGAGTAATAAATTTTCAAACAAAAATTATGCACATATGATTGCTGATGTCTAACTGATAGAATCATTCGCTCTATATAGATGACTAAACCAAGCAAAAGTGAGGCTCTTCTCTTGGCTCCAACAGAAGGTTGCTTTGGTGAATCTCATGAGTAACCTGTAATGCAACTGCATGCTTGTTTCTTCCATGGGATGGATACTTTCTCGGGTTGGTGGATCAATCTCATGAGCAGGGGTGGAATTTCATCAAGACTGACAAGATGTAAATTAGAGTCCTGATATGCTGTCACGATTTTTATGCGAAGCTTGCGCTCTTAGATGCATGTCGCATGGTCGTCTAATATTTATTTTTCCTGCAAGAGAAGAGAAGAGAAGAGAAGAGAAGGGAAGAGAAGAGCTTCGTGCTGACCGCGGTGCTGCGATCTTGGCTTTTATTAGCTGAATTCTTCCATTTCGTATATATAGTATGAAGAAGAATTTGGTATTGTTGCTGATGTTAGTTGGTTGCCCACATGTAAAATCTCAGTGCACAAGGGAGGGAGGTAAAAAAAAAGAAAGACTTACTTCACTGGTTGGCCAGGCCAGCGAATGCTTTTACCTCCACCTCCTTCGCCTTCTCTCCCTAGCCCCCCAGGTCGAGCAGGCAGGCACCACCACGACCTCTTCTGAACCCGGTGTGTCGTCGAGCTAGTCCGCGATGATCGGCTCCTTCTCCACATCGACGTGTACCCCTTCCTTCCCGCGCCGCCATCCATGGAGCTCCGACCCATCGTCAAGTTCCCCTCTCTCTCATCTTACCTGTTCAACCACATCCGGTCTGGGCTTCTCTTGCTCATGTCATGTGCGGGGAGTGGAGACGCTGCTGCAACCGTGTGCACAATTCGATTGATACCCCGCTTGCACACACTTCAGTGGACCGCTTGTAGGTTATAGCTGCCAACCTATTGATATCACTTGTTCATTTGACTGGATGTTCTTGGTTTTGTCAGTCATCATCACATAAGTAGTATCGAATGTGCTCTGTTTTTCACCATCAATATTTATGTAGGATGCTTGTTCTAGAGTTATTGTAAGGCAGTATTGTGCCAATTTTGACGTATAATGGAGCTCACTACTGCTACAGTTCAGTATCAATTTAATCATAATGGCACTAGCATGGTTAACCCTAAACCTAAAAAGAAAAAGGACACTGGCATGGTTAATGCCTCTCGGGTTTGGTCACCATGATACTATTGTTTATTTGCAAACTAGTCAGATGGATGGCACAATAGACTGAATCATTAAAACCTGACAGAAAATTGGAGAACATATATATTACATTCTTTTTGTGCCTGACTTGATGGGACAAGATACTGAAGAAGACAGTGACAATGCACAAGGAAGATTGGCACAATCGTCTATTCGAGTCTTTAGGCGTGCGTACCGCGTTATAGTCCATACCCGACGCAACCTACTCCGCACTCTATCGTTTATGGGAGTTAAGCCGTCCTGCCGTTGGAGGTCAAGCTACCCCCTTTCCGGGTGGCCATCCAAGAAGAACTCACCAAAGATGAGCAGGTACAACTGTGGTCCCAGGAGCTCTACACCCTCGAAGAGGGGAGACTTTATGCCCTGCAAAACCTAGAGCACTGCCGCGAGAACATGGCGAGGGCCTATAACAAGCTCATCAAGCAACGCGTCTTCCGGAAGGGTGAGTTGGTCCTCGTGCTCTGTCCACCCATCATCATCACGCACAAGATGAAGTGAAGGAGAAGTTCGAGCCAAAGTGGGAAGGACCATATATACACATCGAGCAAGTCTACGACGGGGGTGCATACTAGCTGGTCGATTCCCAGGGAGCCCGACCTATGCCCCCAATCAACGAAAGGTTCCTCAAAAAATATTTTTCTTAAAATATTTCCTCCTCCTTTGCCATTTGATTTTTTTCTTTAGGGAGACCTGTTCACCACAACACTCATGGTATTTTCTTGTCCCATGAGCAGTATTCCCTAGGGATCCTAGTGTTGGGAAACGTAGTAGAAAAAAATCATCCTATGATCAACCAGGAACAATATGAAGATGTGGTTTGGATCAAATCATTACCAACTCCGAGTTGCAGTGAAAGAAGAGTCGGTGTAGATCGTACTTGAAGTCCCTCGAACAGTCGACGAACGATCCCTTGAACCGTCCACGACTGATCCCTCGAACGGAAGACCAAAGCACAACCTCTCCATAGTCTTGCAAGCGTACGATCTTCACGATCCAGCATCGCTCCACCATCCAGAATGAATCGATGTCAGAGAATTAGAGGGTGGATATTAGAACCACAGTAGGCTTCTAATTATGAGGAGTAGAGATGATTAGATCTGTCTCTAATTGGATCAACTAAAACTAGAACTAGAGAACTAGAGGAGGCTCTAAAACTTGTTTTTACACCGGCCAAATCTTCAAGTATATATAGGTTGGAGGGAGGGGACGGGGTGCCACACAAGGGGAAGGTTTACCTCCTCCTTTCCCTGGTCTAGAAGGGGGACCCCCCCTCCAATTCGGCCTCCCTTTGGCTTCTCCAAGAAGCTAAGGGGCGCCTCCCCCTATTGGACCACATAGGGCCAATATCTTTCGACCACCGCCTTTTAAGGCCCGTTGATCTTTAATTAAATATAAAAGCCTCCTAACTATTGTTAGAGCCTTTTATTATTAATCTAGCATCTTCAAAATAAAATTCCACATATGAATTATTTATCGTATTACAACCCCGAAACCCTCCCCGCGACCCCCAAAACGCTTCCGGTTCGTCTCAAAACTATTTTGAATATTAATGAAACCATTTCATAAATATTTCCTCATTAGTTATGTCCTACTAACACTCACTAGATCGTGATTAGCTTGTGACCCCGTAGGATTGGTAAAACATAGACATGAAAAAAACTCTTCCATTCAATTACTGATAGTGGAACCATGGACATACATATCAATCCCAATGAATACGTGAATGACATCAGAGTGAACCTTTGGTTATCATGTGCTATTCTCTTGCTTCACAATACTTTACAAAACCCTAAGTGAGATGTATCGGTATCCTTTTGAGTCATTATCATGATCACTATACCGGTCTCCTTGTTACCGGTTTGTTCTTCTTTCTCGTTGACATGTTCCGGCATCCCTGTGACCTAGTCACCTATGTCTGGCTAGAAAATGGTGGATGCCGTCACACCGAGAGGGCCCTAAGAATATCGCACCATCGTCGGAGGAGCATTCTCACTCTTGAGCTATCTAGTTCCTTGTCAAACTTTCCGATGAACCTATAAGTTGTCCAGATGTACTTTTCGACGTTGCTGCTTGAGAATGTCGCCAAGGTTGGCCCAGAGGACGGCGAAGGGAAAGAAATCCGGCCGAAGATCAACTTCGATAAGGTCATGCCTTTTGCCTGTATTGATGGTCGGTGTCAGGGATATACCCCGTGATGTAACCCGGCCGGATGTATGACCCGGCTGGAGCTTGGCGACTCACAGGTGACCCGCCCAGAGCTTGACGACTCGCGGGTAACCCGCCCGAGCTTGGCGACTCATTAGTAACCCAACGGGCGGGTCACACAGATGACAAGACCCAACGGCCCATAAGGCGGCTCATGGGAAGGCCGACTCACATTATGTGGGCCGGATTGAGAAGGAAGGCAAAAGGAATAATTCCCTTACAAGGGAAGCAAGACTAGGATTCCACTTGTAATAGAATAGTCCTAATCTTACTTGGACTCCACATGTAACCCGCCCCTCCAACTTATATAAGGAGGGGCAGGGCACCCCAAGAGGGACAAGTTAAGACAGACAAGTCAATAGCTCTCGAGATAGAGGTAGCCAAAGAGCACCATTGTAATCGTGAGCATCATCATCATCAATATCAATGAAGCAGGATGTAGGCTTTTACCTCCACCGCGAGGGGCCAAACCCGGGTAAAACCTCGCGTCTCTCGTCCCACTTAACCCCTCTCAAGCCATCACATAGATGCGTTGTCCTCACGTCTAAGTCCATTTCACGAGGACATCTGCCGTGAAGAATCCACGATAGTCGGTAAATTTTTACTCTTTTAAATCACCTTTTGAGATTTAATAATGCTTATTTGTATACCGACAATGTATTCGGTATAGCTCGAACCTATGTATAAGAATAGCTGTGTTAACCGGCCATCGACTTCTACGTCCTCAACCGTAGGCAATGAGGAGCGCTCCTGGCGTTGACCCCTTCGTTGGGGGACTTCCATTTTGGAGCAAGGCAATCTAACCTGTCTGGTCCTAATGCGAGCTAAACATGGAGCCATTATTGAGGGGATTAACACAACCACTTTTACGGATAGAGAGGTCCTCTAGTGGTTTCCTTGTCTGAGTTATTGTCATCATGACTTTTAATGCTGCCATCTCGTATATTTTCCGAGAAGGGAAGACAAGTCTTACGTAGCTTGCTGAGCAGGATCGAAGTCTGACGTTATCCCCCAAAAGTGGTTATAATATTCACTTTCTACGTGTAGATTGTTTCATCTGTTGTAACTGCTTGATTTTGACTTCACACACATGAGGTAGTTAACTAAGATGACCGCAGAAGTAACGATCACAGAGTTGCTCCCGTTCCGCCATTAGCCGAACATGCGGACACGTAAGGGGGGTAGACATAGGAGCTAGGCAACACAGCAAAAAGTCACAAGTAAAAATCGAATTATATTATGGCTGAAGACGAATTTGGAAGGGTCAACATTGACCCTCCAGGCACTATGCAAAGGAGTGTATCGAGATATTCTAACATATCTGGTATGCTTTTGGTCGAGGGGCTATAACAACCCCCAACTGAGGTTGTGACATCTGATGTATGGCCATGAGCTGTATTGTTAGTGCAAGAAACAAGCCAAAATCTAGGCACACAAAACAAAGGTTAATAAAAAGACACAATGTCGAGTCTAACTTTGTTTGTGAATTTTTTTAACTAGTTCTAAAGACAAATTTGAATAAAATATAGAGTGTAGATTTGCTAGCCGTAGAGTCCCCAGAGTAGTGTAGTGTTTCAAGGGCTTGGATCCAGGCGTTTTTTCTTGGGTATCTATGATCCAGTATGCTCCTCCAGTGAGCACCTTATCAATGATGAATGGGTCGTCCCAGGTCGTGGCAAGTTTATGTTGTCAAACCTTGTCTGAGTGGCATCATAAGCCCAAGTCATCGATGATGAACGCCTTCACCCAGACCTCTTGTAGCAGGTATCGATGTACCTGCTATTGGCAGAAGGCAGAGCGTGCTTTGGCAATGTCTCTCTCTTCATCTAGGGCATCTAAATCGTCCTGGCGGCTCTGCTCGGCCTCCCGTTCCTCATACAGGCGTACTCGAGGTGCATCATGTATGAGATCACTTGGTAAAATGGCCTCAACATCGTATACAATGAAGAATGGCGTGTAGCCGGTGGATCGATTTGGTGTGGTCCATAGGCTCCACAACATAGAGTTGAGCTACTCGGCCCACTTATTGTCAGCTTCCTCAAGAGATTGAATCAACAAAGGTTTTATGCCGCTAAGGGTCATCCCATTGGCCCACTCGACCTACCCATTAGTTTGCGGGTGATAGATGTAGGCGTAGTCAAGCTTCATGTTCTGCTTGGCGCACCTCATTTTTTACCTCCTCGGCCGTGAAGTTGGATTTGTCATGTGTTATAATGCTGTGAGGTACTCCATAACGTGTACCAAGCTGGAGATGAATTTATCACCGGTTGGGCTTGAGCCAAGGCCACATGCTTTGCATCTATTCACTTTGTGAACGTGTCGACCATAACCAGCAAATATTTCTTGCTGGTTTGACCTTTAAGGACTAGTCCGACCATATCAAGTCCTAAGACCGACCAGGTTATCGGGATTGTATTCAAGGCTGTGGATGGAAGGTGACTTTATTTAGTAAAGAGCTAGCACCCGACGAACATATCGACTAAATCTCGTGCATCGGCCTGTCCTGTGGGCCAAGAGAACCTTGTTTTGGAAGCCTTTCTTACCAAGGTACCGGAGCCGGAGTGTATCTCAGATAAGAGCTTTTGTCTGTCTTCCTCGGATATGCAGAGCTGGAGCACTCCCGTGTTGCTGCATTTATAGAGCTCTCCGTAGTGAACCTTGTAGGTCGCTGATTGTCGAACGATTCACCCCCATCCGTCTGTTCTCGGAAAGAAGTGGCTTTTTCCAGGGCACAATAACTGCCATAATCTCATGGGCCGAGGAGGTTTCTTTGAGCGTTGAGCCCCCACTATCACCTCGTCCGTTCTCTATGACTGGCAGGGTGATCAATTCTTGTGTGGGTTCCTTGGGTTGCTTGCTTGGCTCGGTGTCTCCTTACCATTAAACAGACCATTCGAACAACTGTTCAACATCAAGCACCCATCCTTGCCAGTATGTTCGTGGCTTGGTTGCTTTCACCGTGTAGCGATACATAGTCATCTTTGGGTCCTTTTTAACGAAGTCGATGTTTATCTAAGAGATTGCGAGGTTGGAGTCACCTCGGACCTCAAGAGCCATTACGCCCATGGAGACGGCCATCCGAAGTCCATGAAGCAGTGCTTCATACTCCGCCCCCTCGTTGGAGTTGGTTTACATGATCTGGAGCACATACTTCACGCTGTCGCTGGTGGCTGAGGTGAGGACTACCCCAGCCCCTAGTCCGGTGAGCATTTTGGAGCCGTCAAAATACATCACCTAATGGGTATAAGCCGCATGCTCCCTACGTAGCTCGGCCTCTGTCCATTTTGCGAAGAAGTCACCCAACACTTCGGATTTAATAGCCCGACGTGGTTGATATATAACCCCGAAAAGGAGGAGCTCAACTATACTACATAGTTTCTATTGATAATTGGAGCAGTGTCCAAAATAGATTAATGTAAAACAAGTTTCCCCCCTCAAAAACTATATATACAACAAGGTCTCTATTATAATGCACTTCTGTTTTTCTGCTATAGTTTTTGAGAAGTCTAAATATCATTACAATTGTTATCGGGGAACCATGTATCTGGCTCACCCTATAGGTCTACTTGAACTAAGACCATTCGAACAACTGTTCAACATCGAGCACCCATCCTTGCCAGTATGTTCGTGGCTTGGTTGCTTTCATCCAGGACAGAGTGAGATTCTAAGCACTCAAATCGAGCCGACATGGTTTTCACCGTGTTGCGATACATAGTCATCTTTGGGTCCTTTTTAACGAAGTCGATGTTTATCTAAGAGATTGCGAGGTTGGAGTCACCTCGGACCTCAAGAGCCATTACGCCCATGGAGACGGCCATCTAAAGTCCATGAAGGAGTGCTTCATACTCCGCCCCCTTGTTGGAGTTGGTTTACATGATCTGGAGCACATACTTCACGGTGTCGCTGGTGGCTGAGGTGAGGACTACCCCAGCCCCTAGTCCGGCGAGCATTTTGGAGCCGTCAAAATATATCACCTAATGGGTATAAACCGCATGCTCCCTATGTAGCTCGGCCTCTGTCCATTTTGCGAAGAAGTCACCCAACACTTGGGATTTAATAGCCCGACATGGTTGATATATAACCCCGAAAAGGAGGAGCTCAACTATACTACCTAGTTTCTATTTATAATTGGAGCAGTGTCCAAAATAGATTAATGTAAAACAATTCCCCCCTCAAAAACTATATATATATATAACATGGTCTCTATTATAATGCACTTCTGTTTTTCTGCTATAGTTTTGAACAACTCTAAATATCATTACAATTGTTATCGGGGAACCATTTATCTGGCTCACCCTGTAGGTCTACTTGAACTAAGACCTATTTTTTTATTGTTGGCAGGAGAACTGCCAAGTCCATTGATCAGAAAGAGGTATTAGAAGAACACCTCCAGAGGAGAAAAGCACCACAAAAACTATAACCATTATTATTTGCTCTAGTGTTATGTTATTATGTGACCTCACAATATTTCAATACAAAATACGACTTTTAATGTCATCAATCACGTTAATTAGGAATATGTTAGTTTCTTTGTACTCAAGCGCTCTCGTATGGTAGGAATATACTATTAATCCATACTTTCCAGTTCTGGTGTTCCCTGTTTTCTCTAACTTTTACCAAATATGAGTATTGGATGGCCTATTAGCTCTCATAGGTGACCTATTAAGTCTTATCAATGATTTATTACCTCATTTAATCTAGGCCCTTGGATTTTAAACGTTGGACCGCCAATAATAGTTGGGACCAGCTTAAAACTTGCCTGGCGTCTTAGCGGAAGGAAGCGACAATAAAATTTGTAGTTGCTATTAATAATATGCGGTACGTTCAAGGAAATAAGATGTAAAACTCTTGACAAGGGAGGGGCGATGACGTCTTGTAGTCATTGCTAGGTGGTCTACGGACGTAGATGCAATTTTTTACTTATGGTGTTCTTTGTATTATATTACTTGTTGATAAATAAATCAATAGTTTTCTGAAAAAGTCTTTCTGTAAATAATAAAAGAGAATATAAAAATAAATTTTGTAGTTGCTATCAACAATCCGTGTATGATCAAGGAAAAAAGATGTAAACTTTTTGACGAGGGAGGGGCGATGGATGCGGCGTGCTAGAGTGCTTGTAATTGTTGCTAGATGGTCTACAAACGTAGGTGTAACTTTTTTTTGTTACTTATGGTGTTCTTTGTATTATATTACTTCACAGTTGATAAATAGATCAATTTCTTTTTGTAAAAATATCTTATTGTGAAGAATAAAAGAGAAAAAAAACTAAAATTTCCAGTTGCTATTAATAATTTGTGGTACGATGAAGAAAAAAGATGTAATTTTTTTAAAAGGAATGGGCGATAACGGGCTGACGGCGACACGCTACAATGCTTGTAGTCGTCGCAGCCTAGATGCAATTTTTACTTATGGTTTTCTTTGTTTTACTTGTCATTTTTTCGAAACAACAATCTTATTCTAAAGAACAAAATAGAAAAGAATAAAAAGGAAAAAATGTAAAAAGATCTTATTGTGAAGAATAAAAAAGGAAAAAAAAATTGCAGTTGGTATTAATCATTCGTGGTACAATGAAGGAAAAAATGTAAAGAACAAAAGACTTACATCACTGGTTAGTGTCAGTGATCGCTTTCTCTTCCTCAGCAGACCTGATAGACCAAGCTTAGCTAGTATAAGCTGGCTCATTTCTGCGTCGTCGGCGCCTCAGCAATCCCGATCGACCAGCTAAGCTAGCAACAGCTGATCCGTGATTGCCTCCTTGGCCGATACAGAGCACAGGAACTGGGTATTTAAGCTGGCCAGATTCATTCGCCGTGAGCGATGTGGTACTAAAAAACGTGAAACCAAGCAGTGTAGGCGGTGTGCTCGCTCCCGGTGAGTTGATTGCCCATGGTGCATATTGGCGTTGATTGCCCATGGTGCATATTGGACAAGGACGCACGTATAAGGTATATAACCAACTTAAGTTCGTATAGGCGTCTCCGTGCCACTGAGCCTCCGGTGAGTTGGATCGTTTACATGTGCGCCAAGGAACATGATTTCTAGCAACTCACATCATTCGTGAACAAGGCGATATCATGACGCGTTTCGCTCGCGCTGGGGCGGCTCGAGCGAACCTTAGCCGCCGCCTCTCCCTCGTGGTCTCCTTGCCATTGTCCGAGGAAGCCGGTGAGTAAAGCCGACGGTGGTGGCAGCTGGAGTGGGTGGTCAGAGATGCGGCGGGTCCCGGCACTACTAGGAAATATCTCAGCCGTAGAACCTTAACAGTAGCCTGGGGTAATGGGCCGACACGCTCCTCATGGTGGTGTTGCTAATGGCGTCAGTGGCACTGCCGCTCCTCATGGTGCCCGACACGCTCTCTATGCCAGGCTCCGACGGCGTGGATCGCGGCGCCGCCCTGTCGCTCCCACGCCCGCGCTTCAGCAGATCCGCGTTCGAGTGGTGCATACCTTTAGCCGCCTCCCCTCCAATGTCCACGACTCCGATATACCGTGTTTATTAGTCTTGACTGGTGTTTGTTCTCCGTATTGTTGTGCAGGAGGCTGGAGAAGAGCAGGAAGAAAAGGGAGTCGTGGATGGAGGTTCTGTACTTCTGTTATATCAACATCTTCTCCGTGAGTCTTTTGCCCCCACTCTGTTTTTGGTTTGGGCCGAAACGTCATCGTCTTGATTCTTTACGTGGTTCATTGGCTCAGACTTGTCCTACATGGCCGAGCGAGATCGAGGCTAGCCGCAGGTAATGTTCTTCTCCCGTGCAAGTTCCGCACTGCACTGAAGCATCCAACACATGGTGAGACATCTTTTTAGCTTTTAAAAAGCATGCACCATCCTTTCTCATCCAACATATTTTTCACCCCTGATTTGTGACCTCCTAAAGAACATGAAGATTCATATGCTAGCTAGAACACAATATATATTTGAAAGCAATATTTTCTGATGTACTATCCGATGGAATTTGATTTTCGGAGACGTCTCATAATTTTGATGACCTCTTAATTCATGTCATTAGTAGTTATTTCAACAGAACAAAGATGTTTTCAGCACTTTTCAGATAGGAAATATCCCTACGGAATATTTTGGACAATATACAACATGTTCTGTGGGCTTGAAGAAAATATATAACATGATATGTCACATACTTTATTGTTAAGTTACAAGAATAGTTGTGGACGCCATCCAATTTTACATAGATTTCTATTTATTGTGCACTGATATTTTTGTAGTGTGATGATATAAAGAAGGAATGTACATTGTAGGGTGTTTGCTACGTGCTACATATATCTTACTCAATAGTTAAAGGATTGGGGGGAAATTTTAAAAAATTTAAATTTAACCTTTTCATTTCCTTTATTTTACCACCAAATTGGGTTTTCCCGGGTTCCCTTCCGGCCTTTGGTTTTGGAAAATTTTTTTTCCCTTAGCAAAAACTTTCCGTTTTGGGCCCTTTCTCCCTTCTTTCAAATTTTTAAACCATCCAAAATTATGCCCTTCTTTGAAAACCCTAAACTTTTTAAAAATTTTGTATTAAAACCTATTTCCACAATTTTGGGTTTAGGGAAATCTTTAACTTTTTTTGGGAAAAATTTCATTCCAAAATTTTTCCCCTTAAAAATTTGTTCCCAAATTAAAATCCAAATTATTTTTCCCTTATTTTGGTAAAAAATTGGTTTTTCCGCGGAAACCCTTTAAATCCTTTGCCCTTTTCTTTTTTTGCCCCAAAACCCGTTTCCCCAAACCACCTTTATTTAATTATATTTTTTCAGGGTTTTTGGAATTTCCCCATCCCTTTTCCCAAGCCCTGGGTTTTTTCAAAGGCCTTTAAGGACAGGTTTTCCCGATAATCCCTTTTAACCCAAACTTAAACTTTTCCCATGGTCAGCTTTAATTTCCAAAAACCCTTTTGGGCCCCTTTTAAGAAATAACTTCCCCAAATCCCATTTAAAAAATTTCCCTCCCTTTTAAAAAAAATTTTGGGTTTCAATAGGGTTTCCAATTTTTGAAAGGTTTTTAAAACCCTTTTTAACCTTATCCCTTTGAAATTTTCCTTTCAAAATTAAAATCTAGGTTTTAAATTCGGATCTTTTCCCAAAAAATTTTTTTCTCAACCAACCCAAGGTTTAACCCGTTTTCTTTGACAAATTTTAGGGTTTTGGACAAAAACTTTTTAAATTTTTAAAATTTAAAATTTATTTTTCCCTTTAATAAAAAATTTGTAAAATATCTTTAAATTGAAAAAATTCATTGTTTTGAATTTAAAACTTTTCATCTTTTAAATTCCTCACGTTTTTAAAACCTTTTTAAATTAAACCCCCTTTAAATTTTCCCAAAATTTTCTAATTTGCCTTTTCCCCCTTTTTATTTTCATGGGTTTTCATACTAAGGTCAAAAATTTAAAGGCACCCCTGGGTGGGTTTCAAATCATTCCAAACAAGTTTTAATTTTTTCCCAAAACAATTCAAACCTCACAAAATTTTTTTCTTTACCATATCTCCACATTAAAAAAGAAACCCTCAAAAAGGGAAAAATTTTCTGATGGATTTTCCCAAATTTTTTCCCAAAGGATTTTAAATTGTTTTCCCTTATTTAAAAATTTTCCAAACGGCCCAAAAAACCCCGGCCCCTAAACCAAATATTATTCGGTTAAACAAAGGGTGAAAGGGGCCTCCCCTTTTACAATCCCTTGAAACAAATTAAATAGGGCAACTTTATTCCCCCCATCCCTTTTTTTCAAAAGGAAACCAAGATTCAATTTGCCTTTTTAAAGTTTAAAAATTTAATTTTTCTGCCCAAACCTCTTAAACCAAACAAAATTTCTCAAATTTGTTCCCTTTAAGGGGTTATGGGGTTTAAAATTTCACCTTTTTCCGGAGAAAGTTTCGCAGGGCCCCCTCCCCTTTTGGTACCAACCCTTTGTTCCCTTTATTTGAAAGAAAAAGAAAACTTTTAGCCCAAAGCCTGGTGGTTTTGGGGAATCCAATTGAAAAATCCCGGGAAAAGGAAAAAGCCACAAAATTTTCCCTGTTTGGGAAAAAACTTTAAAAAGGGGGGCCAAATCCAAAGTCCACTTTTAAATTTGGGCTTTGGCCCCAAAGGGTTTGCTCCCAATTTCAAAACCCCCTTGGGTTCTCCCAAGGGGGGCCCTTTTTGGGCGCCCTGGTAAATTTTTAAAAAATAGGGTAAATTTTTCCCAAAAGGGACCTTGGATAATTTAACCCTAGCCCTTTTAAATACAAAAGGGAACTTTTGGTTTTAATAAAGTTTATCCCCACCGGAACCCTCCTATCTCCTCCTACCATTCGGTTTTTCCCAAAATTTCCCTTAAACCCAAGGCAAAATTAAATGGGGTTACGTTTGGGAAAAACATGATTCCCAAAACCACCCCAGGGCCTTTTTTTACATTTTTGTTTGCCCGGCCCAAAAAAACAATTTCTTTTTGGGTTTTGGGTTTTTTTTGGGCCGCACTTTTCCCCGTTTTCAATTGGTTTGGTTTCTCCCTTTCCTTCTAAACTTTTTAAAAATTTTCCTTGTTTCTTTTTTCAAAGGGCCCCAAAACCTTTTTCCCGGGTACAAATCCAACCTTTAATTTCCAAAACCTTTAAAGAACCCTATACCCCCAAATTTTTTTTTTGGGTTTCCAAATTTTTCAAACCCAAATGCCAATTCAAATTTTGGAAATTTTTTTTGCAAGAAAATGCAGCTTTAAATTTGGGTAGGCCCAAAGGGAAACCCTTTCACCCAAAATCTAAAAGTTTTTTAACTTTTTCCCAACCAACCCTTTGTTTCCCGGAGTTTCCAAGGGTTTAGGGATTTTGGGGTTTGGGTTAAATTTTTCTTCAAACTTTTAAAACCCAAAACCAAAAAAATTTTTTAAAACAATTTAAAATTTTGGCCCTAAACCCAATTTTCCTTTTGCAAAGGGTTTAAATATGCAAGATTGGGTAACTGGAATCCCGGGGCCCAAACCCCAAAAAAAGGGGAAAATTTCCACCCAAACATTTTGAAAGGGTTGGGGGCAAATTTCCCGGGATTTCGGAAAACCCCCAGTCGGACCCTTTCCTTATTCCCCCGGGTCTTGGGGCCCCTGGAATTAAGGGGGTTAGCCGTTTCTTAAGGTGGTGACTTTCCCCCCGACCCTCCGGGGCCTTTATCCCTTAGAAAACGCCTTTTAAAACCTTTTAAATTTTAAAGTCCTCTTTTCCCCGGGCCATTTCCCATGAAAACTTCCACAAAAATTTAACCAACCATAAAATTGTTCCCTCTTGGGCCTTGGGTTTTCTAAACGGGAAAATTTTTCCCCAAAACCCTTCTTTGGTACCCTTTTAAACTTCAAATCAATAAAAATTTTTTAAAGTATTTTAAGCTTGTCTATCCCATTTTTTAAGCAATCCTTTATGGTTCCTTTCATTATAACCCTTTTTGGAAAATTAAACGATTCTCTTCCAAAAATTCCTTCCCCCCTTTAAACCTTTTAAAAATTACCCAATTTTGTCTTTTCCCCATTCCCTTGGGCACCCCTTAAAATAACAAAAATTTGCCCTTGTTTTTCCCCTTTTTTTTCCCAAAATTTTCCTTTTGGGAGGGATAGCACCTGCCAGTTTTTTAAACCTTAACTAAATTTTGGGCGGGGGCTTAAAAAATTTCGTCAAACTTTCTGAAGGAACATAACAAAAAAAACTATTTTTGTCCTTTCCGTCCTTCCAAAATTATTTATCCCTGGGGCCCGTCAGAAATTCCAAAATTTCCTTTTAAATTCATTATGGAAAACAAAGGGGAAGGAAATTTTTAATTTCCCCCAACCTTTCCCAACTTTGGGGTTTTGGTCGCCGCTTCAAACAAGTCCATTGACCCCCCCAACCCGTAAAAGGGGCCTTTTCCCCAAACCTTATCCACAAAAAAAATTTTGGGGGCCCAAATCGCATGTGCCATGGCACAATGGGAGATGGTAATAACCCAATCAAGCATAGGGCACCTCCTTCCTTTTGCCCATGGGAAGAAGTTTCCACCCAACAAGGAACAACCCTTCTTGGGGCTGACTTAGGGGTCCCAAGTTGGTGCCATTGAGAAGGGTATTTAACGCTGGTGACTATTCAAGTGGCCTCACATGGAATTCCCCCAGCTTTGGGAAAACTGGTCAAACCTTCCTCTAAAAATCTACCAGCCTATCGGAATCTTGTGCTCCTATTTAAATCAAGTTTCTACTTACCTAACCCAAACCTTAATCTATGGCTCCAATCGACTATAGGTAAAGATGTCGGAAAAAATCTTGGATTCCGTAATCGATTCATTGTATCAATTTCCACTTTAAATTGTGGAAACTCACTTGACTTATCATCCTAGTGTCATAATCACTTAAATTTATTCCCCAAGTCCACGATGAGATCCACTGTAACTCTGAAACTTCTCCTTTCAATATTACCCTTTGTTTCTAAGAACCATATTCAATGCTACCACATTGTATAAGAATCATCGATTATATCCGGATTTTTCAAGCTCAAATTTGATGACAATTTGCTAACTTTTCCAACAGGATGTTGTTACCATCCTTTAGGATTCTGGTATTTGGCATGGTCTTGTGTTGAGAAACTCATGTATTCAAACATCATTGTACCAACATACTTATGTGTTTACAAAGTTGGTGAGCCCAATAACCCATGTTTCATTTTCAAATTTTGATGAGAAAGAGATCACATTGGATGTTCATGTGTATTTATACCAAACCAACGTTTTTGCCGTTGAAGTAACCGTGGTTCCTTACCATTTTACCTAATCTGGCAGAAAAGAACTAATGAGCATTTAAAAACCATAGTCTATGGTGAACCATCGGGTATTTTAAGTGGTGGTATCATTATTTCCTAGAGTGTTGATAGCCTATCAACCATTCTAATGTCACATAGTTACAACCAACATGTTTATTAGTAAGTTAAACATGAATCTTAATGTGGGACCTGGAAATGTTTCATCTTTAACTTCAAAATTCTACTACTTTTACGGATTCAACTTATTAATTCTTAATTCAAAAGGTTTTATAATAATTACTAAATTAGCAACACAAGTAAACTAGTATACCTGTCTCATATGGATAACTAGTAAAAATATAACAATTGTATCCATTTATCTTCTAGACTTTGCTATTGCCATTTATCATACCAAGTATTCTAAGTGAATCTTCGGATGTTGTTACTTACCAGCAGTTGATTAATTTCGGTGGTTAAGGGAATAATGGGTTCTTCTTAGGTTTATTCCATTCTAATTCCTCCAGTTTGGCCTTTAAAATGTATTTCAACATCCTTATTTTTCTAAATGTTTCTACTTTCGGATTCAATCCAGGTTAAATAACCCAGGAAATATTCATAAATACCTAAAAGTACCCAATTTTAATTAAAAACGGTTATGCAAGTATGGTTGTTTCTTTGCTCAGAACACAATTCTTCTGGGAATAACAATCTTACTAGGTGATCTTTGTCAAACCTTGAACACTCAACAAATCGGATTTCCTTACTTTCTTCTATTTGTGGCTAAAATTTATTCCTTAATTAATGACAGTTAAACTGAATCCTATTCCTACTTATAAAAATTTACATATTTCCAATAATTCATGCTTTCTGCCTTAACTATTAAACCAAATCTAAGTGTAATTTAATTGTTCGTGGTTTCACACAACAACTGGGCGTCCTTGGGTTTCGAGCAACGTGCCAGTTATAATGGTTACCTTAGTCGCCCTGAAAATCTACGGACAACTTTAACTTTCTTTTTTCTGAACTTTAGATTGTAACATGTAATAACTAAATTGCGAGGACTCCGATGATTATTAAAGGTCAATTTCAATGAAATTTAAGGGCCAATTTATGGAAGTAATCCCTCGATAATGACCTTCCACTTGCCCAATCCCTTTTAAGTTTAGTTTGTCCTAACATGTCCTCATTTCACTGGGAGACCGATCAATTCATCAAACATTTATGTTGATGAATTAATAGCTCTTCCCACCCCGTTTAGAATATTGTACAGCTGCCATTAGAAAAGGTTTGGTGGTCACATTTATTACCCTGGCCTAGTTATATACTTGTTAATATATTTCACAAACATTCAGGTGGAAACGCACGAACTTTTATGCTTAGGTTCAAAAATTCACTACTTGAAATTCTTATGAAGTGATTCTATATTTAATGGTCGTCTCAAGTAAAGAGACATAGACATAATGAACATCATATGCATTCAATAACTGAATGAGTCCAGATATTACATTAAGCCAATTCAAAGTTAGTTTCCGAGGCCCTGATAACTTTCTAACACGTCTATGTGACAAAATCAACTAATCCCATATCGTGGTCTTCAGAAGCTACCAACTTTGAGCGTTTGCCTTAGCAGGACACGTTCATAAAGTTAGTACTTATCCGTGTTTCAATACCGATGCTAAACATAAATAAACATCAATGGCTCTTTGTGTGACCCATGAATGGCCAATATATAAGCTATACGCCCTTAGGTCAACTATCCCATCCCTGATCTTCACACGTGTCTTCTTGAGTTCCATTTACATCACATAGGCTGGTGCAATAAATAAGGTTAAGGCGTTCCCAATGTGTTCATTATCTGTGTTGGGTTCTAGGGAAAATTTCCGACCTTAAAACATAAATCATATAATCATTACTTCCTACAATCCACATTTTCATACCGAAAACGTTCGATAAAGTGGGATGGCGGCTCCGTAATCATATATGCACCAAAGTCATGTCGGTCATAACGGTCTCCATTGGTAAATGGCGTGGTAAGAATCGGTCCGGGGCGCTTCATCCCAATACCGTCGAAACGATTGGACGTAACGGTAAGATATTACATCATAACGCCCAATACTTTTTTCATCGTGCAAAGAGTCTAGCAATAGACTTGCCATGATGTTGTTGGGGACGTAGAAATTCAAAATTTTCCGCGTGTCACCAAGATCTATCTATGGAGAAACCACAACGAGGGAAGGAGGTGCATCTACATACCCTTGTAGATCGAGCGGGCTTCATGAGACGGGGTTGAAGGAGTCGTCTCGTCGTGATCCAAATCACCGGAGATCCTAGTGCCGAACGGAAGGCACCTCCGTGTTCAACACCGTACAGCCGGGGTCTCATGCCTTGATCCAGCAAGAGAGAGGAGAGGTTGAGAAGACTCCATCCAGCACAACCACGGCATGGTGGTGATGGAGGCATGGCAATCCGAGGGCCGCCAAGCACCAAGGGAGGAGGAGGAGGAGGCGGGGCTGCACCAAGAGGAGAAGTTCTCATGTGTTTGGGAGCCCAAAACCTCAAGTATATATAGGGAAAGGGTTGCCCCTTGGGTTCCCACCCCAAGGTGCGGCCAGCCCTAGGTGGGACTTGGCCAGAGGGAGGTGCCTCCCAAGTCAAGTGGAGGCCTCCCCTTAGGGTTGCCCCTCCCATGCGCATGGGCCTTGGGGGGCTGGTGGGCCCATTAATAGGCGCCCTTAAGCCCATGCTACTGTATTGGACGTGGTGGAACAATTTCCGGACCTCCGACCCTCCGAATCCTTGAACCTTCGAGCTTCCGGTACTGAAAAAACCCGAACTTTTTCCAACCCAACAACAACTTTCCATATAAAATGTTTACCTCCGGACCATTCCGGAACTCCTCGTGACGTCCGGGATCTCATCGGGACTCAACAACATTGTAACCACAACAAACTTCCTTTATAACCCTAGCGTCTCCAGACCTTAAGTTGTAGACCCTACGGGTTGGAGACATGTAGACATGACCGAGCGTTCCCGTCAAAACCAAACAGCGGGATCTGGATACCCATGTTGGCTCGCACATGTTCCCGATGATCTCATCGGATGAACCACGATGTCAAGGACTCAATCAATCCCGTATACAACCCTTTGTCTAGCGGTATTGTACTTGCGAGATTGATCGTCGGTATCCGATACCTTTCAATCTCGTTCCGCAAGTCTCTTTACTCGTTCCGTAACACTCATCCGTGATCAACTCCTTGATCACATTGTGCACATTATGATGATGTCCTACGGTGGGCCAAGATACCTCTCCGTCACGGAGTGACAAATCCTCTCGATTGTGCCAACCCAGACACTTGGAGATACCTGTAATGCACCTTTATAGCCACCCATTCGGGACGTTGGTACACCAAAGCATTCCTCGGTATCCGGGTTGCACAATCTCATGGTCTAAGGAAAAGATACTTGACATTAGAAAAGCTTTAGCTACAACTCGATCTTTGTGCTAGGCTTAGGATTGGGTCTTGTCCATCACATCATTCTCCTAATGATGTGATCCCGTTATCAATGACATCCAATGTCCATTGGTCGAAACCGTAACCATCTATTGATCCGAGCTAGTCAACTAGAGGCTTACTAGGGACATGGTGTTGTCTATGTACCCACACATGTATCTGAGTTTCCTGTCAATACAATTATAGCATGGATAATACGATTATCATGAACAAGGAAATATAATAATAACTAATTTATTATTGCCTCTAGGGCATATTTCCAACAGTCTCCCACTTGCACTAAGTCAATAATCTAGTTCACATCGCCATGTGATCAAAACGATAGGTCACATCGCCATGTGACCAACATCCAAAGAGTTTACTAGTGTCGTAAACTAGTTCACATCATCATGTGATTAAGACTCAATGAGTTAAGGTTTGATCATGTTTTGCTTGGAGAGAGGTTTTAGTCAGCGGTGAACCTTTCAGATCCGTGTGTATTAATTCTCTATGTCATATTGTAAATGTTGCTTCACGCTCCCTTGGATCTATTCCAAATGGTTTGCTCCTATAATCCGATTTGCTACTCGAGTCACTCGGATGGTGTTAAAGCTTGCATCGGCGTATCCCTTCGCAACTCTTTATCACCTCCATAATGAGAAACATGTCCTTACTCAAGGACAATTTTGACCCTGTCCAATGATCCATTCCTGGATCATTCTTGTACTTGTGACTCATGGCAAGGCACACTTCGTCGGATACACACATAGCATACTATAGAGCCTATTCGAAGCATAGGGCCGACCTTGCTTCTCTTTTCGCGTGGTAGCTTTAAGTCTTAACCTTGCCTTACAATTCAGGCAAGAACTCCTTCTTTGGTGATCTATCTTGAACACCTTCAAGATCATGTCAAGATGTGCTCATTTGAAAGTATTATTAAGCATTTTGATCTATCCTCATAGATCTTGATGCTCAATGTTCAAGTAAGCGATCCAGGTTTTCTATTGAAAAACACCTTTCAAATAACCTATATGCTTTCCAGAAAATTCTACATCATTTCGATATACTCATCGAAATTATAGTCTCCTCACTTCTTTGGAAATACAAGTTTCTCATAAACTTTATATAAACCAAATCTTTGATCATCTCATCAAAGCGCTCATTCCAACTCCGAGATGCTTACTCCATCCTTAGAAGGATCGCTGGAGCCAGCATACCTTTTAGCATCCTTAGGATCGACCAAAAACTTTCGGTATACATACAACCTTTCCTTGAAACGGTAAGGAAACTCATTTTGACATCCATCGCCATTTCATAAATCCAGCTTATGCTAACATGATTCCGCGGACTTAAGCATCGCCTTTAATGAGAAAATCTCATCGTAGTCAACTCCTTGAACTTGTGAAAACTCTTGCACAAGTCGAGCTTCATAGAGGTGATATTACCTCCCGTCCGCTTCTTCTTAAAGATCCATTTATCTCAATGGCATGCCGATCATGGGCAAGTCCACCAAAGTCCATGCTTTATTCGATATATGATACTATTTGAGTTTCATGGCTTCTAACCATTTGTGAATTTGGGCCCACCATCGCTTCTCCATAGCTCGGTTCATTGTTGTCTAGCAACATGACCTTCAAGATTGCGTTGCCACTACGAGTAGTCGCCTCCTTGTCACCCTACGAGGTACATTAGTGACTTGATCCAAACTTCATGTTGCACTAGTCATGAGCTTGCTACGTTAATCTAGTGTAGGGCTCACAGAAAATCCTGAGTTCATCCTGCTGACACACAGCTTGAAAGTATTTGAGCTCTCAATAACCTCATATGTTCAAGTCATTTCACCTCTTCCTCAACTTTTCTGAAAAACATTTACTCAAGTATAAAGGACATCAAGAAACAATCCTACATCTGCTTTGGATCTCAGCAATTAGGACGTAGTATACCGCAACTTCATTTACTTATCTGACATAAGACTATGCATTTATCCGCTTCATGGTTGACTATATTCAACTAAACTTTTTCAATAAATAACTTGCAGCCCCAAACTTTAAGAAATGTACACTAAGGATTCATGCTCCTGAAACCTCAATCTAGTTCATACGGTCCGCATCCATCACGTGAATACTGGTGCCCTATTTATGAATCTTCGTTGATCATCTACATGCTACCCATTACGTTCGGGTCCATTCGATATGAGCTCAGCTGTACCTCTAAGGGTGCAATATGTCTTCGGCACCATCAACTAGGTGTTACAGTATGTGACTAAATCCTCGAACCGATATCACTGTTCACTTAATTTGAATCGACTCAGAGACACTTGAAATGATTGATAGGACATCTTATTTTACGCGTCTATACAACTCGAGCAAATTACTAATAACTCACATATTATATCAGTATGCATGTTCCAAATCATAACTATTGATCTCCATCTATCCAATATCTCGTGAATCCAGACACATGACGAATCATCGATGCTTCATGGATGTCACCAATAATATCTATACTATCACAAGGTTGCATAATAGTATTAATGTGCGTTGTTCAGAGAACGCAGGCTTAATAAGCACTCTTGCCTTCGGTGTATTCATGCATCGGAAGTCCTATTCAAACATACAAGTCGTCAACATCCATGTTCATCATCGGAATACAATACATAGTCCCAAAACAATTAGGTTCAATGTGTTTGATGTTTCGAGCTGCTATTTCTAGAAGACGTTCTTACCAAAACCCAAAGTGAAGCCAATTATTACCCTAAGGCCCTTTAGAAGTTCCGACTAATGGGACCTGCCCGCCACCTTATGAAATGCTGTCAAGATGGAAGGTCTCGTAAGAGCTTAGGTCTCCGGCCCTTCATCCCAATACCTTCAAAAGATTGGCTAGTAAGGTAACCATTATTGAAATAAGCAATACGGTTCACTGGCAAATCCAATGACCTAGTCATGATGCTGTTGAACGAAAAATCAAATTTTCCTGTGTACCAGATACATAAACAACAGGAAGAGAGTGATCTACATCCTGTGATCCTAACGGACTTCTCAGAACGGGTTAAGGATCGACCTGGACCAATCACAATCTGTGCGGGACCTGGTTCAAACACACAAGCCTGCGTAGCCTATCCAGAGGGAGAAGGTTAGAAACTCCTCAGGCAAACAACGAGGGGTTGGAACTCAATCCAGAGCTCAAGACCAAGGGGAGGAAGGGAGGCAGGCTCAATTCCTTTTTGGGCAGCCCTAATTATTGGGAAGGGGTTGCCCTATTTCACGTCGGCACCCTAGTCTTGGGCGAGAGTCTCCAGTTGGAGCCTTGGTTCCCCTTCCTCGGCCTTGGGCCTGTCCTCCTTATTTGAGGCCCTAAGCCATGCACTGTTTGACGTGGGGAACTTCCCCCACCCTCGAATCCCGAACTCTGAACTTCGGATCCAAAACCGAACTTTTCCGGAAAAACAATTCCTTAATTTACCTCAATTCCAACTTCCTCGTGGTCCGATCCTCGGACTCACAACTTGTACCACTACAAACTTCTTTAAAAAGCTCAACCATTGACATTCGGAACATTAGACTCCGACGTTCTGTCATAAAGGCGGATCTGGTACCCATGTTGGCTCACATGTTCCACGATGATTATGGATCCAGTTAAGGCTCAATATCCGATCAATTCCCTTGTCTACGGATGTACGCCGAATTCATCGGTACCCGAACCTTGTTCAATGTTCCGCAATTCTTACTCTTCGTACCCATCATCTGATCCTCTTGTCAATTCACATTATGATGATTCCTGATGCCGAATACCCTCCCAACGAGTAAATTCCATTCCGGGCATAAACATTAGTCCTTAACACCTTTAATAGCACATTCGGCGTTGTCACCAAAGCATTCCTACGGATCCAAGTTACAACTTGGTTAAGAAGATACTGACATTGAAATTTAGCATCAAACGATTTTGTCTGGTTGATTGTCTGTATCAATCTTTCAAATTTGATCCGTATCAATGACATCCGTCCATGGTCAACCGTAAATCATTGTCAACGGCTGTCCAACTAGAGGCACTAGGACATGGTGGTTTCTATGTTACGTATCTGATTTTCAATCAATATAGCTGGATAATACGATTTCTGACGAATTTAATACTTTTAATTATTCTGGATATTCAACATTCCCTTGCTAAGTCAATAATCTAGTTCACACGATGTGATCACGTAAGGTCACATCGCATGTGACCAACATCCAAGAGTTTACTATGTCTAGGAACCTAGTTACATCATCTTGATTAGACTTAAGAAGTTTACATTTGACTTTTCTTGTGAGATTTATCAATCAAACCTTCAATCTGTGCTAAATTTATTACATTTTAAATTTCCAGGCCCTTGATTATTCCAATGTTGCTCCTCGATCCGATTTCTACTCATCACTTCGTGGTTAACTCATGATCCCTTCCAATCACACTCCATAACGACATTCCTACTCCAGACAATTTACCTGTCCAGTCCATTCCTGGAATTCTGTTCGCTCATCAAACTTCTTCTAACAGGATACTATAAGCCTATTCAAGCTAGGGAGACTTACCTTTCCTTCTTTCGGGTCAGCTTAGTCTAACCAATTACATTAGCAAACTCCTTTTGACATCCTTTGAACCCTTCGTCTGTCAAATATGGCTCATTGGAATTGCATTTTGATCATCCTAAATCTTGACCAATGTTCAATAGTATCCAGTTTCTAAAACATTTCAAAACTATATGCTTCCAGAATCACAATTCTTCTCACGAATTTAAGTCATCCTTTTGAAACTCTTAAAACTTAATTAAACCCAAATTTGATCTCCATCGTTCTTCAATCCGATGTTACTCCTCTAGGAGGATCTGAGCCAAGAACCTTTCCATCCTTAATCGACAAAACTATTGTATTACAACCTTTCCTTCCAACGGAATCATTTTGCTCCACTGATTCATAAACAGTTTGTACGATCGCGATAAGATCGCCGTGGAAATCTCAGTAGCAATCCTTGAATTGAAACTCTTGTCAATCAGCTTCTACGGTGAATTACGCCACGCCGCTTCTTCTAAGCCATTTATTAAGGCTCCGTCATCCCAAGTCCAAATCCAGCTTTTGATAAGGATCTAGCATTTCAACATTTCAATTGGCCCACTCTTCCTGTCGTAGTTCAGGTCTAGCAACATGACCTTCAAGAAGGATGTTTAACCGAGAATCACTTTCACCCCGAGACTTATACTTGACCAAACTTCATGATATAAGGCTTTCTTCAATGTTGGTGCAGCAACGGTGCCCACTAAGTGGGTTAATACCTCATCAATCCCAATCCTCCCAACTTTGAGCAACTTTCGAAAAGGACCCGATTGAAACCCAATCCTATCTTGGATCGAATAGGAGGAACCCAACGTTTTGGGTGTCCATAAGATGAATTTACGCTTGGGTTGACTTAAACTGGAAACTTCAACATAACGAGCCCAAATTTAAGAAAGGTTTCTCAAAATAGTTCATACGTGTCATCAGGAATTACGGTCCTATTAGTGAAGTTTGTCTCTATGTAACCCAACATCGGTAATCGTAAGAGAACATGTGGCCCTATCAATGGGTGCAACATAGTTGGACCACCATCAATATGGTTTCCAGCGGATTTGTGCATTTGCACAAGCTTAAGTGGCCAAATCAACCAGTATTTTTTGATCATTCATGACATTCACCTCTTCGAAGATCTTCAACTTCACTCGGTTCTTGAACCCAATAACAGTTTGTTTCATAATAAAATACTCAACATCCATCAAATATCTGAATGAACATACCGATATTCACATGCCTCACACTATTGGATGCACACATCAAATATTTAACTTGCTACTTGTTCCTTTTCGAAAGAGGTTTTAGATTGCCATGGTTGATTGCAATCTCAAGTATTAAAATCAAGTGAGTCCAAGATCACCTCATGGGTTTCTCTGCATATACACCAATAGACATGGTTTCAGCTCAAACTTTCAAAACAGTATCCAAGTCCATCAACTGGGTTCTTCATGTTTATCCATATCTTAACGTACAATGTGGACATCTTTACTATCTAACCTTTCATGAAAATGTTTTACATGAGTTCAATAAACATTCAAGGTCAAGACCTCAAGGTATATCAAATAAATAGAGTAACCATATTCTCTTAAAGAATACCGATTTAACTAACCAACAGTCTATGTCACTTGACACCAATGCATTTTCGTTAATCTAACTTGTGGTAAGGAGCCATGTTTATCAACAACCTTGAACATTCAAAATTCGTCACTCACCTTTGCTAGTTGGTTTTTACCTTTATGAGTTCTAATTACACCGAACGTATCAATACCTGGTACTGGATACAGTAATCAATTACAATATGTATATCAATAACTTCTAGACCTTGGGCTTCTATTACCAAATCAGGTAATTCTCCGGGTTGTTCCCTTATTACAAGCATTATTGGTTTGGTCAACTGGTTTTCTGAGCACAACTGTTTGCCTTTCATATTCCTTCTTGCCCTTGCCTTTAAAACTGTGGTTTCACCCCATACAAATTGATGTCCCTATTTCACCCTGCAAACATAATATTTCAAGGTCATCATATCATCTATTGTTATAGTTCATCACGAGGTTAGCAGCTTGGTGCATGCTTTGAGAAACATCCTATCAACGGGTTAATCCCTGATTCGGTGATTGTTCTCAGCAATCTGACAAAGCTCAACGTTAGCTTTTTTCCCTAGTTTGTAGCTAAGAAATCGCCGAGGTCCATACCTTTGCTAAGGGCGAGACGAATCCCAATTTAGCCCAAACTTTATATTTCCCCATTTAAGACCTTGGTCCTCAATTAAACCACTGAATATCAGTAATACGTTGTCGATTTCATCACCACGACCTTGGGTTCAAGACACCTGGCGTGCATTAAACATAAGCTTTCTGCATAACCTTCCCTTTCACCTATATTTCTTAACTATCTAACTGGAATAAGCGAGCCTTCCTATTTGCAGGTCTTTTGAACAGTTCAAGTAATTAAGTTCATCTATGACTCCCTTGATAGACTTCTTATCTATGATTACATGATCCAGTCAATAGGCTGTCCGATCATCTTTGAACGCTTCATAAGTAACACTTCATTATTTATCACATCACTCATGTCGACTTTCGGCTCTTGTCCCATTCTTACATCTAGGCTCCAATTAACCTATGTAGCGGAACCATGCATTACAGGCTTCCACCGGTATGTGAACGTGTCCTACACCCATCATACTGGTGCTTAGAAATACTTTACACGGTGCAAGCGGAAACACTCTAAATTTATTAGGATCATCTTTTTACTACCATCGCATAACAAGATCTAAACATAATAAACATAATCAATTATAATGACATATATGGCAATATCTTAGTCCATATCTCCATCTTGGGCTCCTGACATCTTCGCGCACCTACTCATTTGTTTCATGATTTCTGAACCTATTATTCTACTACATGGCTACCGTTAGCAATAAAAAAGTAATTCATGGCTTTTTCAATACCCTGGATACTAATGACAATCATGGTTCTCCTTGTCATAACCCCATCGCTCAAGTCGGAATCCTTTCAAGAACATGACTTCAACATCATACATTCATCAATTCTTCTTGACCAATACTAGATACCGCAAAACATTAGCGCCTCTAATGTTTGCTGTTTTACTGCTGCTAGGGTTCAGCAAACGTTCTTACCCTTAACACAGTGAATGAATTGTATTTACCCTTCATAGGCCTTTCACCAATCCTCCACTAATGGAGAACCAACCACTTAGACAAGTGCATGTCTCGTTGGAAGGTTCACTAAAGTTTAGGTCGGTCCGGGTATTCCCAATCCGTCAACAGATTGGACTAGTAACGTAAGCATTTAACATCATACGCCACCCACTTTGTTCTACGTGCAAAGATCTCGAAAGACCATAGCTACACCACTTGGGAATGAGGAAATTCAAATATTGTCTCCGTAGTCACCAGATCTTCATGGAGAAACCAGAAGAGGGAGGCAAGTGCATCTACATACCTATTAGTGCTACGAACCTCATAGAAGGGTTGAAGGGTGTTAATGTGATCAATCACAGAATCCTAGTGGACGGGCACCTCGTCTCAACCCGACAGCATCGCCCATGCCTTGACCCAGAGAGGAGATTAGAGACTCCATCCAGCACTGCCATATCACCCAAAAAAAAAAAAAAAAAAAAAAAAAAAAAAAAAAAAAAAAAAAAAAAAAAAAAAAAAAAAAAAAAAAAAAAAAAAAAAAAAAAAAAAAAAAAAAAAAAAAAAAAAAAAAAAAAAAAAAAAAAAAAAAAAAAAAAAAAAAAAAAAAAAAAAAAAAAAAAAAAAAAAAAAAAAAAAAAAAAAAAAAAAAAAAAAAAAAAAAAAAAAAAAAAAAAAAAAAAAAAAAAAAAAAAAAAAAAAAAAAAAAAAAAAAAAAAAAAAAAAAAAAAAAAAAAAAAAAAAAAAAAAAAAAAAAAAAAAAAAAAAAAAAAAAAAAAAAAAAAAAAAAAAAAAAAAAAAAAAAAAAAAAAAAAAAAAAAAAAAAAAAAAAAAAAAAAAAAAAAAAAAAAAAAAAAAAAAAAAAAAAAAAAAAAAAAAAAAAAAAAAAAAAAAAAAAAAAAAAAAAAAAAAAAAAAAAAAAAAAAAAAAAAAAAAAAAAAAAAAAAAAAAAAAAAAAAAAAAAAAAAAAAAAAAAAAAAAAAAAAAAAAAAAAAAAAAAAAAAAAAAAAAAAAAAAAAAAAAAAAAAAAAAAAAAAAAAAAAAAAAAAAAAAAAAAAAAAAAAAAAAAAAAAAAAAAAAAAAAAAAAAAAAAAAAAAAAAAAAAAAAAAAAAAAAAAAAAAAAAAAAAAAAAAAAAAAAAAAAAAAAAAAAAAAAAAAAAAAAAAAAAAAAAAAAAAAAAAAAAAAAAAAAAAAAAAAAAAAAAAAAAAAAAAAAAAAAAAAAAAAAAAAAAAAAAAAAAAAAAAAAAAAAAAAAAAAAAAAAAAAAAAAAAAAAAAAAAAAAAAAAAAAAAAAAAAAAAAAAAAAAAAAAAAAAAAAAAAAAAAAAAAAAAAAAAAAAAAAAAAAAAAAAAAAAAAAAAAAAAAAAAAAAAAAAAAAAAAAAAAAAAAAAAAAAAAAAAAAAAAAAAAAAAAAAAAAAAAAAAAAAAAAACCCCCCCCCCCCCCCCCCCCCCCCCCCCCCCCCCCCCCCCCCCCCCCCCCCCCCCCCCCCCCCCCCCCCCCCCCCCCCCCCCCCCCCCCCCCCCCCCCCCCCCCCCCCCCCCCCCCCCCCCCCCCCCCCCCCCCCCCCCCCCCCCCCCCCCCCCCCCCCCCCCCCCCCCCCCCCCCCCCCCCCCCCCCCCCCCCCCCCCCCCCCCCCCCCCCCCCCCCCCCCCCCCCCCCCCCCCCCCCCCCCCCCCCCCCCCCCCCCCCCCCCCCCCCCCCCCCCCCCCCCCCCCCCCCCCCCCCCCCCCCCCCCCCCCCCCCCCCCCCCCCCCCCCCCCCCCCCCCCCCCCCCCCCCCCCCCCCCCCCCCCCCCCCCCCCCCCCCCCCCCCCCCCCCCCCCCCCCCCCCCCCCCCCCCCCCCCCCCCCCCCCCCCCCCCCCCCCCCCCCCCCCCCCCCCCCCCCCCCCCCCCCCCCCCCCCCCCCCCCCCCCCCCCCCCCCCCCCCCCCCCCCCCCCCCCCCCCCCCCCCCCCCCCCCCCCCCCCCCCCCCCCCCCCCCCCCCCCCCCCCCCCCCCCCCCCCCCCCCCCCCCCCCCCCCCCCCCCCCCCCCCCCCCCCCCCCCCCCCCCCCCCCCCCCCCCCCCCCCCCCCCCCCCCCCCCCCCCCCCCCCCCCCCCCCCCCCCCCCCCCCCCCCCCCCCCCCCCCCCCCCCCCCCCCCCCCCCCCCCCCCCCCCCCCCCCCCCCCCCCCCCCCCCCCCCCCCCCCCCCCCCCCCCCCCCCCCCCCCCCCCCCCCCCCCCCCCCCCCCCCCCCCCCCCCCCGATTTTGGGGGAATTTCCCTTTAAAAGGGAGAAAAAGGGCCACAAAAATCCTTTTGGGAAAACTAGTAAGGGAGTCCTTAATTTCCCCAAGTCCACCTTAATGGGTTTTAAAGGAAAATTCCGGTCCCCCGGGTTGGGGTCATTAAAACCCTTTAATATTCCTTTACCCTCCTTTTTCCAATTTTTCCGTTAACCTTTGAAAACCCCAAAATTTTTCGTTTGGTCCCTGTGGTCGTTTCCAAATAAACCTTTATCCTCCTCAATTTGAACCTTCAACAAATTAAAGTTTCCCGGCTGGCCATTTAGCCAATTCATGGAGAACCAAGGATAAATTAACCTCAGGGTTTCTCCCATTGAAAATATCCCATCCCGAAGCTCCTAACCAATTCCGTTCAATTTAAGTCACATTAGTTTCCCAAAATTTAAATTTGAAATTACAACCCAACCGGTTGGTACATTTTTTAAGGTTCCTTTACCAAAATCTCCAACTTCAATTCTTTAAAAATGGTTAAAGCTTGTTTCCAATTTTCTTAAAAACATCTTATCCCAAATTTGACCTTTAATAATTTCGGAACGCTTATCAGGAAGACTGGCTTGGAATTATTTAAATACCTTCCCTTCTTTCTGTACTTCTCGATTAAATAAAATTTTGGGTTTTCGCCCTTAATAGGTCAAAGTTTATTATAACATGTATCCTGTGCAACAAATTACAGGTTTTGAAACCTTTAAATAAGGTTCTTTTACTTTTTAAAATAAATTAACTCAATTTGATAATTTAAATTTAAACCCTCCCTTTTTCCAAGTTCCCCAAACCGAGATTCTCGGTCCAGGTGGGCCTTTACCCTTTAATTTTACAAAATTTACCGGGTTTTGACCCATCATTAAAATTTGTCCTGATTCCCAAGACTTAGAAATCCAAACATCCTAACCCTTTCTTGCCTCACAAGGGAAAACAATGCGCCCCTTTTTTGCATTTCCTCAATTCGCAAGTTCCATAAATTATTGCATTGTTTTCCTTACCTTTCCATGGACAAAGGGTTTCCCTAACCTTCCCAAACAATTTCCTCAAATCTTTCCCCCTTTAATTTAAACATTAACAAATTTACTCTTGCCCAAACCTTTCTACCCAAATGGAAAACCTTAATTTTAAACTTTAAAAAATTTCCGAAAGACATTTGAAACCCCGGAAAAATCACTTTGTCTAAAGGGTTATGGGTGAAACTATCCTGACTTTAAAACCCCTTAAAGACTGTTTCCAAACCCGGTCCTTTGGTCCAAAAGGGGTGAATTAAGAAAAGGTTTTTAAATGGAAATTCAAGGCTCCAAAAGGGGAAGTCCAAAATCATTGTTGGCGAAATTAAAATTGGAAATTTTGGTCCCCAATGGTTGTAACTTGGCCAAAGTCTCCCTTTGGGAGCCCCTTCCCTCCACCAAATGGTTCTTTCCCCCCCATAATGGCAACTTCTTGAGCCTAAAACCTTGCCCAATTTTAAACAAGTTTGTCAAAGAACGCCAAACTTCCATTTTTAACTCGCCAAATTAAAATCCTGGTTTAACAATGAAATTAAACCCTTTTAAAAGGTTCCCACCCTGGAGAAGTGAATGGGCTCTGGAAACCAACAGGGTGAACCATGTGTCGCACACCCAACTATGGTGCCTTAAGTAACAATGACAATTCCTTTGTTGCATGACTCGAATTATCTGTCCATACTTTCATCTCTTTCGAAGTCTCTTTCTTAAAATACCTATAATCCTTGTCAAGTAATATATATCTACCTCCGGAACTCTCCGTCCTCAACCACTTTAACCCAGCCCGAATATTAACACTTAACCGTCTGGGTTTGTAACCAAAGCTCTCCGGGGTGCACATCCATGTCTAGGAAAGAACACATTAAAAGCTTACACATCATCTTTGTCTAGCGGATTGGTCTTGCCAATCATCTCTATGATCCTTTCAATCTCCAAGTCCTGTGAAAACCCTTTGATCACTTTGGGTTGGACATTGTGATGTCCAACCCGAGTTCCTTTCTAAGATGAAATCATTATCTGAACAAGAATTAAATACTAATTATTATGCCCAGGTTTTACGTTTCACAAGTCAAATCAGCCCATTTAAAAGATATCATAAACACATCAAAGTTTTGTGTGTAATGTTCCATCATATTCTAATGAGTACGGTTATCATGTTTCTGTAAGGTTTGACGGGAACCTTAATCCGGTTCATAACTCTAGCATTGTTTTGTCCCCCTGATCTATTCGTTCATATGATGATTTACGATCATGAAGGTTAAATTTTTCCTTACAATTTCACCCATTCAACTGCCTAATCAAACATTTACCGCATGATCCACTGGTCATCGATGTGACCATAAGGACTTGTTGACACACATATATAAGCTATTGACAAGGGACTTTTCTTTTTTGTAAGTTAATTTAACCGTTTACTTCGCAAACTCTTCTTTGGAATTTCTTACCCTTGATCATTCAAATTGCTCATTTGAAATTTTAGCATTTGATTTAAGCTTGATGCTCTTCAATCTTATCATTTCTATGAAACACCTTAATACCCAAGCTTTGAAACCATTTAAATTTAAATTTACTCCCACTCTTGGAAACAATTCCAAACTTAAAAAAATCTTGACATTCACAGGCCTTCCTCTTTCTCCGGTCCTTAAGTCTACCATACCTTTTAGTGAAAATTTTTTTAACCTTCCCGGGAAGAACTCATTTGAATATGCATTTTAATCCACTTATGCTAATGTTCGGCTTACATTATGAAAACCCTATAACCCTTACTTGAAATCTCATCATCGATATACTGAATTAGTCTCCCTCTTCTTAAATCATTTTCTAATATCCAATGCATCCACAAAGCCATCACGAATTATACTTGGATGCTTACCAGAATTTGGCCCTTCCAACTTCATTGTTCTACAACTCCTCAAACGGGAAACCCAACTAATCGCCCTTTCATATAATGAACCAACTTAGTCCTTATAGTTCTCATGGTATCCGAAATTTCCTCCAACAGTTAGAGGTAATACCCTCAGTCTCCCTCTCTAACTTTAAAAATTTCCGAAAGGCCGTCAAAAATCCATGCTTTCTGAATTGGATATAACCCGTTTTGGTTCCTTGGGATTTCCCTTGGTTCCTATCAATAATTTTCACAACCCCAAATTTTAAATACAGTTCCTAACCAAGTCATAGTGTATCCACTTCTGTCCTATTAAAGTTTTTTATGCCAACCTGGTCTTAACATAAATAGCAATACTAAAGTCACTTTCCACCCAACTTTGGGTTTAAAAATTCCATGCTATTGTTGAAAATAAATTTTTTGTCTATAAGAATTTATCCCTTGTCAACTAACTTTCTAAATTACAACTTTAAAATAGCTTGGTTTCTAAAATATACTCACCACAATCTTGGGTAAAAATTTTCTTATCCAACCATGACGAACATAAAATTGTACCACAATCTATTGTCATTTCGCACTTTATTTTCCAGGGTTATTGAACAATTTCAAATCAATGGTCAACTCACTGGTTTCATCTCTATACACATAGACATTTCTGTCAAACTTCAAACATGATAAGACCTCAAATAGTCTTTGTTTATAAATATACTACATCTCCAATAGTGGTAACATACATTTACTTTGCATGTGATCATGAGACATAAAATATTTATCAAAGTTTATTAATAAAAGAGCTTATTCTCCTTGATAACGTATTCAAAATATCCAACATCACTCAGCACAATACAATACTGGTTTATCTAACTTTAAGGAGTCAGATCCACCTGAACAACAATTGATACTTGCAGTCCATAAGGCTTTATTTTATACCTTGCAAAAGGTATCAATCCTTACAATTTGTAAGACATAAATATTTCAAATATTATACCTTTCTCTTATAAATACAGGTAATTCTCGTTTTTCCAACAATTTTTGGTTAACTTTTTTTGGACATGTTTGTTCATAATGCCTTCCCTTGCCTCTTAACTAGTTTCACAACAAATTATCTCTTTTATTCACTTGGGTCAAAACCAGAATATTCTATCTTATGTAAGCTCAGGTCACACTGGGCATACTTGAGACTACTATCTCGGTTATCCCTATTAGTATTTGCACCAACATCTACACAAGTCAGAGACTTTCCCTTATTTACAAAATTGGGTTCTACCTCTACACAACAACATTTCCCCAAAATTTTGTTAACTTTTTTGCCAACTTCCTTTATGAATTCCTTTTCGCTGATTTTCAATCACAAGGGTTGGGTTCTTTGGGGTTAAACATGTTTTCCCAAAGTCTCAACTTCCTATATTTTTCTAGACTCTAAGCTGGAACTGGGACTCACATATTCAAAGTTTTCATGTTCAAGTATTGTTCACTAGAATCCTGGAAGCACCTTTCTTGTTAGTAGAACGGGTTCACTCCTGGACGCTGATCCATCACTCATTATGTTACTTCGACGCTCCTTGGGTTTTCACCTTATATGTTCAAAGTTCCTAATATTGGGTTGCGAGGCCAGCATAATAATCGCAACGTTATTACTAAATCAACAACAGGGCTAAAATTAAGGGGAAGCTTCTTGAAATTTAGTCATCTTATTACTCCTGTTAGAACGTCATAAATATAACATACGAATAATAGGCGTCCATATCATAGCTCCATATCTCATCTTCCCATGTATCATCTCACGCGCCCTGTCTCTTCGGCTTCAGAAGTGCTTTCCCTTTATCATTGGGTTACATAGTAAATATTAACGTTGTCAACCATCAACATAATAAGTCTAGGCCTTTCATACCTGAGAATTGAATTTAAGACAAATTCTACTCCTTATAACATTTCTACATATACATCAATGCAAAAAGTAGGCTTATGGTTTTCATGTTCTGATCTCTTGGGTTCTACAATTCACCCAAACACTGATTCAATTGTTTTATTCGGGACCTTTTCCCGTTCATAAAGTAGGGCCCCATTCAGCATGTCTCATAAGCCCTAATCTTAGTTCCGCATCCAATCCTCAAACAGATACTAAATACATATTACACATCCGCCCAACACTTTTCTACCTAAAACATTAGACTATTGTCCTTTTGGGGGCTAGTTCAAACGCTTACCAAACACAGGAAACCAACAACAAGGATTTCATACCTTGGCAAGGGTTCAGCATTAAGTGTTCGTGACTCAGACAGTCGGGGCCCTCTTCAAACTAACAGTGCCCTGCTTGACACAAGGAAATTGGAACTCCAAGAAACAGCATGTGGATGGGGAACAGGGTCAAAAGGGGAAGAAGGGGGACCAAGAGAGGGGGCCCAAACCTAGATTAGGGAAGGGTTTAGCCCCAAGGGGCAGGCCAATACGGGGCGGCCGAGGGGCCTCCCAACAAGGAGCCCTAGGTCCCCCTATCGCAGGGGGGGGTGGGGCCCATAGCAGCCCACGCCATGTTGATGGGGTGGACAACGGCTCCCCCGGAAGGGAAAAGGCCCAAAAAACCGTTTGGACCAACCAATTATAAAAGTTCCTGGTTCCACCCGTGGCAGCTAGGGACTGAAACAGGAAAACCAACCTTTAACCCTGGTTCCCTTTGGTGCCTGGGTTGGGCATTAGCAGGCCAGGGTCTGTATACAACACGGACTGACCCATTTGCTCGACTTCCCGGATATCAAACCCGATTCGACCAACAATCCTATAATTCCTTGCACGGTTCTTGCCGGATATCCGGACAACTTGTAACCTTAATTCCTTTATTCCTACCATCACCTGTAACCCGTCACATGTACAAGTTGTCTACGGGGCCGGATACCTTGTCCCGGTCAATTCTCATGTAACCGGCAGGATATAATCCCATACACCCTTGTTGGGTTGTACCCAAGATTCCGGCCGGGTTCAATCTCGCTGAAAGTCTTACTTGAAAACTTCATCAACTGATCTTTGTACTTAGAGGGTCCTCCACCAATATTCCGACAATGACAAATCCTGTGGAACCGTACACTTTGAAACTATCACTAGCACAGGACGGGCTTGTACCCAGATCTAGTTCCGATACAATTCATGGTAAAGATACTGACAGAAATTAATAAACAATTTGTCTGGCTATTCCGTCCCACTATCAATATTATCCATCCATGATCAACCATGGAACCGTACCACATAAGAGTTACTAGGCAAAACATTTGTATTAACCAATGATTGAGTTATCATTTGCTGTAAAGTTTATCAGGGTTAATCTTTTAATTTCTAGCATATTAAGCTCCCTCCTGGTCTATTCAATTCCCATACATATGTTCCCGGCCCAAGGTTAAACTTCTCGGTATCCTTCACTTTTAACCATATCGAGTGTCTTTTCTAGGAATTTTGCCGTCAATGATCCTTCTGAATTCTTGTTTTATTGCAGCCCTTGATCTTCAATGTCTAACTTCGACATGGGCACCTTCCTCTTTGGTGGTTAAGCTTACCCCTTACAATCACAAGAACCTTCTTTACTCGACATTGATCTGTCAATTCCATTGAATATTTTACTTTGATCATCCAAGACTTTGCTCAAGTCAATAAACAGTTTCATGAAACACCTTCCCTTTCTTCGGAAATTAATCTTTATACTACAAATTCAAGCTCCCCTTCTTTGAATCATTCTTAAACTTAATAACCAAATTTGTCATTATAAAGCTTTCACTCAGATCTTACCTCTTAAGACTGACAATCTTTCCTTAATACAAACTTTCATTTAACACTTTCCTTCCAAAAACTATTTGCCCATCTTTTAAATCATTTCTAACTATTCCACTTAACTCTTTAAAACTCCGAGTCACTCCGCTTGAAACCCCAAATACTTGGCGGAATTCTTCCTCCTTCTTAAAAACTCATGCATCATCTGGATCAAAATCCAGCTTATTAATGATCAGGTTAGTCACATTGGAATTTCCTGCCTCCTACTTGGGATTTGCACAATGACTTCAAACGGATTACGCCACCGTTTCCCCTTACCTCAGTCATAGGAACCAAATCATGTATTCATAGTCTATTCATTTTGGCCAACATTTTCCTTTGGGATGTTCATACTCTATTCATTCCACAACTTTAGACAAATTTGAAACCATAAAATCCTTCCCGATAATTAGATATCCAACTTTGGTCCTATAAGTTATTTTATCCGCTTGGTGGCACAAATTTTCATAACTCCAACTTTAAATCACATTTCAAACATTTCAGGGACCAATTGGGCCCTATTTGATTGTTGTTATCCAACCTGGGTCTAGGTTTAAGCTTGAATACTAAAACAAAGCCCAACTAGGTTGGTGTTTTAAAATTAATTCTAGGTTAAACCGTCGTTCATTTATGTTTCTAATCTACCCTGAAATCTTAATTTAAAATATGAACCTTCAATATCACTTGTGTTCACAAAAATATTCACTTATAAAATTGAAAGCTAATTTATGTCAAATCATTATGACAATCAAAATTTACTTCACAAGTTCACTTTCTTCTTGGTTTATTTCCAGTTGTGTTTCATATAATATTCAAATCTATCAAACCCTGGTTACATGTATACACCAAACATGGTTGCACTCAAATTTTCAACATGATCCCATTTTTTTTTTTTTTTTTTTTTTTTTTTTTTTTTTTTTTTTTTTTTTTTTTTTTTTTTTTTTTTTTTTTTTTTTTTTTTTTTTTTTTTTTTTTTTTTTTTTTTTTTTTTTTTTTTTTTTTTTTTTTTTTTTTTTTTTTTTTTTTTTTTTTTTTTTTTTTTTTTTTTTTTTTTTTTTTTTTTTTTTTTTTTTTTTTTTTTTTTTTTTTTTTTTTTTTTTTTTTTTTTTTTTTTTTTTTTTTTTTTTTTTTTTTTTTTTTTTTTTTTTTTTTTTTTTTTTTTTTTTTTTTTTTTTTTTTTTTTTTTTTTTTTTTTTTTTTTTTTTTTTTTTTTTTTTTTTTTTTTTTTTTTTTTTTTTTTTTTTTTTTTTTTTTTTTTTTTTTTTTTTTTTTTTTTTTTTTTTTTTTTTTTTTGGGGGGGGGGGGGGGGGGGGGGGGGGGGGGGGGGGGGGGGGGGGGGGGGGGGGGGGGGGGGGGGGGGGGGGGGGGGGGGGGGGGGGGGGGGGGGGGGGGGGGGGGGGGGGGGGGGGGGGGGGGGGGGGGGGGGGGGGGGGGGGGGGGGGGGGGGGGGGGGGGGGGGGGGGGGGGGGGGGGGGGGGGGGGGGGGGGGGGGGGGGGGGGGGGGGGGGGGGGGGGGGGGGGGGGGGGGGGGGGGGGGGGGGGGGGGGGGGGGGGGGGGGGGGGGGGGGGGGGGGGGGGGGGGGGGGGGGGGGGGGGGGGGGGGGGGGGGGGGGGGGGGGGGGGGGGGGGGGGGGGGGGGGGGGGGGGGGGGGGGGGGGCCTTGGGTTGGGGGAAAGGGGGAACCCCAAAACCCAAAAGGGGGCCCCCTTGACCCGGGGGGCCTTGGGCCCCAAAAATGGGAAAAAATTCCCTTTTAAAACGCCCGCCCTGGGGGCCCCCGGGGGCCCCAAACAAAACCCCCTTCCCCCAACCCCTTTTTCCCTTCCAACCCCTCGGAGCCACATTCGGAAACAATTTCCCGACCCCCTTTTTCTCGGTCGACCGGGTACCCAAACTTTTAACCCCAAAAACCAAAACCCCTAAACCCCCAAACCCTTGTCCAACCAAGATCCTTCGGTCCCAATTCCCCCTAACCGGAATTTTTGGGCCCTGGGTTTGAAAAACCCCGCGTTTCCGTTTTCCAAAATTTTTTTCCCCAAATTCCCGGAAAATCTTGAAAAAGGTTTGATAATCACCCCAAATTTTTGCCCCCAAATTTCCCAGGGTTCCCAAACCCCAACCCCAATTCCTTTTGCCAACCTTGAAAACCCCCCAAAGACCTAGGGAGGATTAAATTCTGGTTTTGGGAAAATACTGAAATTGAAACGAACAAAAAATTTAAATTTTTTTGCCCCCCTTTCCCGGGTCCCAAAATCCTTCCTGACCCCCATTCAAAAAGGTCAAAAAGCTTTAAAACAGTTTTTTCAAATTTTTTCCAACCATATTTTAAATTATGAAAGGAAATAAATTTTTAATTTTTAAACTTTTAACCTTAAACCCTAATTTAAATTTTTATGTCCCCCTTTGGTTTCAAAATCCCTTACCCAAATTTAAAATTTACTGGAAAGGGTTTAAAAATTTTATTCCCTTGGGATTTTTAAATTTTCAAAATTTTTTTAGGAATTTTAGTTTCCTAATTTCAATCCTGTAAACTCCAAAATTGTCGTAAAGCCACTCTTTTAAAGCTAATAAAAGGGGGACCTGGCCTTTTTTTTGCTGGTTGCCCTTTGGAATTTAAACCCTTCCACAAAATTTTTTTTTCCCGGACATTAAATGCCAATATTCCATTTGAAATTTTTCCCTTTGGATATTTTCCCCTTTCCCCAAAAAATTATCCCTTTTAAAAGAACCCCCCCTTTTGCCTGAAATTTAAATTTACTTTTCCAAATTTAAAGCCCCACTTCTTTGAAACCCAAAACTTAATATTCCCAAATTTGGGATTCTTTTCCCTTCTTTTCCCCGGCTTTAACGGCCTTAAAAAATTTTCTTTGGGGACCTTTAAAACCTTAGTTTAAAAATTTATTTTAAATTTTTTTTAAAACTATTCTATCTCTTTAAAATAAAGTTTTTTAAAAAAAAAAACTTTGTTTAAAAATTCCCTATCTTTCCCCAAAAAATCTCCCATCCAAAGGGTTTTAAAAACCCTTTTTTAAAACCCTTTTTCCAAATTAAACCGGGAAGCCCCCTTTTAAATTTTAGGATAAAGCTCTTTCCATTTTAAATTTTCCCATAAACCTTTCCTGAAATTTTAAAAATTTACTTCCAAAGTGGTTCATAATTTTTACCCAATCCCCTTAAAATTCTAAATCCCCATAATTTGGGGCGGAAAATTCAATTTTATTTAAATATGAATTTGGGTTCTTTTCCCTAAAATTTTCCCTTTTCCCCCTTTTCCCCAAACCTTTTTTTAAAATTAAAAAATTGCTTTAACCTTTTATTTCCCACGTTTTGCTGAAAATTTTCCCTTTGTTTTCAAGAACCCAAAACCCCCCCCCAATGATGTGATCCCGTTATCAATGACATCCAATGTCCATGGTCAGAAACCGTAACCATCTATTGATCAACGAGCTAGTCAACTAGAGGCTTACTAGGGACATGGTGTTGTCTATGTACCCACACATGTATCTGAGTTTCCTGTCAATACAATTATAGCATGGATAATAAGCGATTATCATGAACAAGGAAATATAATAATAACTAATTTATTATTGCCTCTAGGGCATATTTCCAACAGTCTCCCACTTGCACTAGAGTCAATAATCTAGTTCACATCGCCATGTGATCAACACGATAGGTCACATCGCCATGTGACCAACATCCAAAGAGTTTACTAGTGTCGTAAACTAGTTCACATCATCATGTGATTAAGACTCAATGAGTTCGAGGTTTGATCATGTTTTGCTTGTGAGAGAGGTTTTAGTCAGCGGGTCTGAACCTTTCAGATCCGTGTGTACTTCATAATTCTCTATGTCATATTGTAAATGTTGCTTCCACGCTCCGCTTGGATCTATTCCAAATGGTTGCTCCACTATCGTATCCGATTTGCTACTCGAGTCACTCGGATAGGTGTTAAAGCTTGCATCGGCGTATCCCTTTACGCCGAACTCTTTATCACCTCCATAATCGAGAAACATGTCCTTATTTACTCTAAGGACAATTTTGACCGCTGTCCAATGATCCATTCCTGGATCATTCTTGTACCCCTTGACTGACTCATGGCAAGGCACACTTCCGGTGCGGTACACAGCATAGCATACTATAGAGCCTATGTCTGAAGCATAGGGGACGACCTTCGTCCTTTCTCTCTTTTCTGCCGTGGTCGAGCTTTAAGTCTTAACTTCGTACCTTACAATTCAGGCAAGAACTCCTTCTTTGACTGATCTATCTTGAACACCTTCAAGATCATGTCAAGGTATGTGCTCATTTGAAAGTATTATTAAGCATTTTGATCTATCCTCATAGATCTTGATGCTCAATGTTCAAGTAGCTTGATCCAGGTTTTCTATTGAAAAACACCTTTCAAATAACCCTATATGCTTTCCAGAAAATTCTACATCATTTCTGATATACTCATCAGAAATTCTATAGTGCTCCCACTCACTTCTTTGGAAATACAAGTTTCTCATAAACTTTATATAAACCCAAAATCTTTGATCATCTCATCAAAGCGCTCATTCCAACTCCGAGATGCTTACTCCAGTCCTTAGAAGGATCGCTGGAGCCAGCATACCTTTTAGCATCCTTAGGATCGACAAAACTTTCTGATTGTATCACATACAACCTTTCCTTACGAAAACTGGTAAGGAAACTCATTTTGACATCCATCTGCCAGATTTCATAAATCCAGCTTATGCTAACATGATTCCGACGGACTTAAGCATCGCTACGAATGAGAAAATCTCATCGTAGTCAACTCCTTGAACTTGTGAAAAACTCTTCGCCACAAGTCGAGCTTCATAGACGGTGATATTACCGTCCACGTCCGTCTTCTTCTTAAAGATCCATTTATCTCAATGGCATGCCGATCATCGGGCAAGTCCACCAAAGTCCATGCTTTATTCTGATATATGGATACTATTTCAGATTTCATGGCTTCTAACCATTTGTCGGAATTTGGGCCCACCATCGCTTCTCCATAGCTCGTAGGTTCATTGTTGTCTAGCAACATGACCTTCAAGACAGGATTGCGTACCACTCTGAAGTAGTCGCCTCCTTGTCACCCTCGAGTACATTAGTGACTTGATCCAAACTTCATGATCACTATCATAAGCTTCTACTTCAATTAGTGTAGGTGCCACGGAACAACTTCCTGTGCCCTGCTACACACTAGTTGAAGTGATGGTTCAATAACCTCATCAAGTCTCCACCATCCTCCCACTCAACTTTTCGAGACAAACATTTCCTCGAGAAAGGACCCGATTCAAGAAACAATCCCTATTGCTTTCGGATCTGAATTAGGAGGTATACCCAACTGTTTTGGGTGTCCTATGAAGATGTATTTTATCCGCTTTGGGTTCGAGCTTATCAACCTGAAACTTTTCACATAAACTTCGCAGCCCCAAACTTTTAAGAAATGACAGCTTAGGTTTCTCTAAACCATAGTTCATACGGTGTCATCCCAGCGGAATTACGTGGTGCCCTATTTAAAGTGAATGTGGTTGTCTCTAATGCCTAACCCATGAGCGATAGTGGTAATTCGATAAGAGACATCATGGTACGCACCATATCTAGTAGGGTGCAACTATGATCCTCGGACACACCATCACACTATGGTGTTCGGTAATATTAATTGTGAAACAATTTGCACAATGTCTTAATTGTGTGCCAAAACTCGTAACTCAGATATTCATCTCTATGATCATATCATAGACATTCTATCCTCTTGTCACGAAGATCTTCAACTTCACTCTGAAATTACTTGAACCTTTCAATAATTCAGTCTTGTGTTTCATCAAGTAAATATACTCAACATCTACTCAAATCATCTGTGAAGTAAGAACATAACGATATTCACTGCATGCCTCAGCACTCATTGGACCGCACACATCAAAATATGTTACTTCCAACAAGTTGCTATCTTGTTCCATTTTACTGAAAAACGAGGCTTTTAGTCATCTTGCCCATGTGGTGTGATTTGCATATCTCAAGTGATTCAAAATCAAGTGAGTCCAAACGATCCACCTGCATGGTGTTTCATCATGCGTATACACCAATAGACATGGTTCGCATGTCTCAAACTTTTCAAAAACGAGTGAGTCCAAAGATCCATCAACATGGAGCTTCTTCATGCGTTTTATACCAATATGACTTACATGGCAGTGCCACAAGTAAGTGGTACCATCATTACTATCTTATATCCTTTTGGCATGAAAATGTGTATCACTACGATCGAGATTCAATAAACCATTCATTTAGGTGCAAGACCATCGAAGGTATTATTCAAATAAATAGAGTAACCATTATTCTCCTTAAATGAATAACCGTATTGCGATAGACATAATCCAATCATGTCTATGCTCAGCATAAACACCAAATGACAATTATTCTGGTTTAATACTAATCTTGATGGTAGAGGGACGTGCGATGTTTGATCACATCAACCTTGGAAACACTTCCAACACATATCGTCGGATCACCTTTAGCTAGTCTCCGTTTATTGCGCAGCTTTTATTTTGAGTTACTAACACTTAGCAACCGAACCGGTATCTAATACCCTGGTGCTACTAGGAGTACTAGTAAAGTACATATTAACAATATGTATATCCAATATACTTCTATCGACCTTTCTAGCCTTCTTATCTACCAAGTATCTAGGGTAATTCTGCTCCAGTGGTTGTTCCCCTTATCACAGAAGCACTTAGTCTCGGGTTTAGGTTCGACCTTGGGTTTCTTCACTGGAGCAGCAACTGTTTTGCCGTTTCATGAAGTGTCCCTTCTTGCCCTTGCCCTTCTTGAAACTAGTGGTTTCACCAACCATCAACAATTGATGCTCCTTCTTGATTTCTACTTTCGCGGTGTCAAACATCGTGAATACCTCAAGGATCATCATATCTATCCCTGATATGTTATAGTTCATCACGAGGCTCTAGCAGCTTGGTGGCAATGACTTTGGAGGAACATCACTATCTCATCTGGAAGATTAACTCCCACTCGATTCAAGTGATTGTTGCACTCAGACAATCTGAGCACAAGCTCAACGATTGAGCTTTTCTCCCTTAGTTTGTAGGCTAAGAAAATCGTCGGAGGTCTCATACCTCTCGACATGGGCACGAGCCTGAAATCCTAATTTCAGCCCTCGAAACATTTCATATGTTCCGCAACATTTCGAAAACGTCTTTCGTGCCTCAACTCTAAACCGTTTAACTGAACTATCACGTAGTTATCAAAACGTGTATGTCCGATGTTCGCAACATCCACAAACGACGTTTGGGGTTCAGCACACTGAGCGGTGCATTAAGGACATAAGCTTTCTACTGTCCGCATAATCGCTCTGTCAACTTTCAACTATATTTTCTCTAGGAACATATCTAAGCAGTGGAACTAAAGCGCGAGCTTCGACATAATTTGCAAAAGGTCTTTTGACTATGTTCAAGATAATTAAGTTCATCTTATGAACTCCCACTCGGATAGACATCCCTCTGGTCATCTAAGTGATTACATGATCCGAGTCAACTAGGCCGTGTCCGATCATCACGTGAGACGGACTAGTCATCATCGGTGAACATCTTCATGTTGATCGTATCTACTATACGACTCATGCTCGACCTTTCGGTCTCTGTGTTCCGAGGCCATGTCTGTACATGCTAGGCTCGTCAAGTTAACCCTAAGTGTATTGCGTGTGTTCCGAGGCCATGTCTATACATGCTAGGCTCGTCAACACCCGTTGTATGTGAACGTAAGAATCCATCACACCCGATCATCACGTGGTGCTTAGAAGCGACGAACTTTAGCAACGGTGCACAGTTAGGGGAGAACACTTCTTGAAATTGTTGTAAGGATCATCTTATTTACTACCGTCGTTCTAAGTAAACAAGATGCATAAACATAATAAACATCACATGCAATTATATAGTAGTGACATGATATGGCCAATATCATATAGCTCCATTGATCTCCATCTTCGGGGCTCCATGATCATCATCGTCACCGGCATGACACCATGATCTCCATCATCGTGTCTTCATGAAGTTGTCTAGCCAACTATTACTTCTACTACTATGGCTACGGTTAGCAATAAAGTAAAGTAATTACATGGCGTTGTTCAATGACACGCATGTCATACAATAAATAAAGACAACTCCTATGGCTCCTGCCGGTTGTCATACTCATCGACATGCAAGTCGTGAATCCTATTACAAGAACATGATCAATCTCATACATCACATATCATTCATCACATTCTTCTTGACCATATCACATCACATAGCATACCCTGCAAAAACAAGTTAGACGTCCTCTAATTGTTGTTTGCATGTTTTACGTGGCTGCTATGGGTTTCTAGCAAGAACGTTTCTTACCTACGCAAAACCACAAAGTGATATGCCAATTGCTATTTACCCTTCATAAGGACCCTTTTCATCGAATCCGTTCCGACTAAAGTGGGAGAGACTGGCTCCCGCTAGCCACCTTATGCACCAAGTGCATGTCAGTCGGTGGAACCGGTCTCACGTAAAATGCGTGTAAGGTCGGTCCGGGCGCTTCATCCCACAATACCGTCGAAACAAGATTGGACTAGTAACGGTAAGCATATTGAACATCATCAACGCCCACAACTACTTTGTGTTCTACTCGTGCAAAGAGTCTACGCAATAGACCTAGCTCATGATGCCACTTGTTGGGGAGCGTAGAAGAAATTCAAAATTTTCCTCGTGTCACCAAGATCTATCTATGGAGAAACCAACAGCGAGGGAAGGAGAGTGCATCTACATACCCTTGTAGATCGCTAAGCGGAAGCGTTCATGAGAACGGGGTTGAAGGAGTCGTGCTCGTCGTGATCCAAATCACCGGAGATCCTAGTGCGAGCGGAAGGCACCTCCGTGTTCAACACACGTACAGCCGGTGGCGTCTCCCATGCCTTGATCCAGCAAGGAGAGGGAGAGGTTGAGAAGACTCCATCCAGCAGCAACACAGCGGCATGGTGGTGATGGAGGAGCATGGCAATCCCAGAGGCTTCGCCAAGCACCAAGGGAGAGGAGGAGGAGGAGAGGCGGGGCTGCACCAAGAGGAGAAGTTCTCATGTGTGTTGGGCAGCCCAAAACCTCAAGTATATATAGGGGAAAAGGGGGGTTGCGCCCCCTTTAGGGTTTCCCACCCCAAGGGGTGCGGCCAGCCCTAGGTGGGACTTGGGGGGCGGCCAAGAGGGGGAGGAGTGCCTCCCAAGTCAAGTGGAGGCCCTCCCCCTTAGGGTTGCCCCCCTCCCATGCGCATGGGCCTTGGGGGGCTGGTGCCCCTGGCCCATTAAGGCTAGGGCGCCCCCTTACAGCCCATGCTACTGTATTGGACGTGGTGGAACAATTTCCGGACCTCCGGACCCCTCCGGAATCCTTCGGAACCTTCTGGAAGCTTCCCGGTACAATACCGAAAAAACCCGAACTTTTTCCGGAACCCGAACAACAACTTTCCATATATAAATGTTTACCTCCGGACCATTCCGGAACTCCTCGTGACGTCCGGGATCTCATCCGGGACTCCGAACAACATTCGGTAACCACATACAAACTTCCTTTATAACCCTAGCGTCGCCAGAACCTTAAGTGTAGACCCTACGGGTTCGGGAGACATGTAGACATGACCGAGACGTTCTCCGGTCAATAACCAACAGCGGGATCTGGATACCCATGTTGGCTCGCACATGTTCCACGATGATCTCATCGGATGAACCACGATGTCAAGGACTCAATCAATCCGTATACAATTCCCTTTGTCTAGCGGTATTGTACTTGCCGAGATTCGATCGTCGGTATCCCGATACCTTGTTCAATCTCGTTTCCGGCAAGTCTCTTTACTCGTTCCGTAACACATCATCCGTGATCAACTCCTTGATCACATTGTGCACATATGATGATGTCCTACCGAGTGGGCCCAGAGATACCTCTCCGTCACGGAGTGACAAATCCAGTCTCGATTCGTGCCAACCCAACAGACACTTTCGGAGATACCTGTAATGCACCTTTATAGCCACCCGATTCGTTGTGACGTTTGGTACACCAAAGCATTCCTACGGTATCCGGGAGTTGCACAATCTCATGGTCTAAGGAAAAGATACTTGACATTAGAAAAGCTTTAGCATACGAACTACGATCTTTGTGCTAGGCTTAGGATTGGGTCTTGTCCATCACATCATTCTCCTAATGATGTGATCCGTTATCAATGACATCCAATGTCCATGGTCAGGAAACCGTAACCATCTATTGATCAACGAGCTAGTCAACTAGAGGCTTACTAGGGACATGGTGTTGTCTATGTACCCACACATGTATCTGAGTTTCCTATCAATACAATTATAGCATGGATAATAAGCGATTATCATGAACAAGGAAATATAATAATAACTAATTTATTATTGCCTCTAGGGCATATTTCCAACAGTCTCCCACTTGCACTAGAGTCAATAATCTAGTTCACATCGCCATGTGATCAACACGATAGGTCACATCGCCATGTGACCAACATCCAAAGAGTTTACTAGTGTCGTAAACTAGTTCACATCATCATGTGATTAAGACTCAATGAGTTACGAGGTTTGATCATGTTTTGCTTGTGAGAGAGGTTTTAGTCAGCGGGTCTGAACCTTTCAGATCCGTGTGTACTTCATAATTCTCTATGTCATATTGTAAATGTTGCTTCCACGCTCCACTTGGATCTATTCCAAATGGTTGCTCCACTATCGTATCCGATTTGCTACTCGAGTCACTCGGATAGGTGTTAAAGCTTGCATCGGCGTATCCCTTTACGCCGAACTCTTTATCACCTCCATAATCGAGAAACATGTCCTTATTTACTCCAAGGACAATTTTGACCGCTGTCCAATGATCCATTCTGGATCATTCTTGTACCCTAGTGACTCATGGCAAGGCACACTTCGGTGCGGTACACAGCATAGCATACTATAGAGCCTATGTCTGAAGCATAGGGGACGACCTTCGTCCTTTCTCTCTTTTCTGCCGTGGTCGAGCTTTAAGTCTTAACTTCGTACCTTACAATTCAGGCAAGAACTCCTTCTTTGACTGATCTATCTTGAACACCTTCAAGATCATGTCAAGGTATGTGCTCATTTGAAAGTATTATTAAGCATTTTGATCTATCCTCATAGATCTTGATGCTCAATGTTCAAGTAGCTTGATCCAGGTTTTCTATTGAAAAACACCTTTCAAATAACCCTATATGCTTTCGAGAAAATTCTACATCATTTCAACGATATACTCATCGAAATTCTATAGTGCTCCCACTCACTTCTTTGGAAATACAAGTTTCTCATAAACTTTATATAAACCCAAAATCTTTGATCATCTCATCAAAGCGCTCATTCCAACTCCGAGATGCTTACTCCAGTCCTTAGAAGGATCGCTGGAGCCAGCATACCTTTTAGCATCCTTAGGATCGACAAAAACTTTCTGACTGTATCACATACAACCTTTCCTTACGAAAACTGGTAAGGAAACTCATTTTGACATCCATCTGCCAGATTTCATAAATCCAACTTATGCTAACATGATTCCGACGGACTTAAGCATCGCTACGAATGAGAAAATCTCATCGTAGTCAACTCCTTGAACTTGTGAAAAACTCTTCGCCACAAGTCGAGCTTCATAGACGGTGATATTACCGTCCACGTCCGTCTTCTTCTTAAAGATCCATTTATCTCAATGGCATGCCGATCATCGGGCAAGTCCACCAAAGTCCATGCTTTATTCTGATATATGGATACTATTTCGGATTTCATGGCTTCTAACCATTTGTCGGAATTTGGGCCCACCATCGCTTCTCCATAGCTCGTAGGTTCATTGTTGTCTAGCAACATGACCTTCAAGACAGGATTGCGTACCACTCTGAAGTAGTACGCCTCCTTGTCACCCTACGAGGTACATTAGTGACTTGATCCGAAACTTCATGATCACTATCATAAGCTTCTACTTCAATTAGTGTAGGTGCCACGGGAACAACTTCCTGTGCCCTGCTACACACTAGTTGAAGTGATGGTTCAATAACCTCATCAAGTCTCCACCATCCTCCCACTCAACTTTTCGAGACAAACATTTCCTCGAGAAAGGACCCGATTCAAGAAACAATCCCTATTGCTTTCGGATCTGAATTAGGAGGTATACCCAACTGTTTTGGGTGTCCTATGAAGATGTATTTTATCCGCTTTGGGTTCGAGCTTATCAACCTGAAACTTTTTCACATAAACTTCGCAGCCCCAAACTTTTAAGAAATGACAGCTTAGGTTTCTCTAAACCATAGTTCATACGGTGTCATCCCAACGGAATTACGTGGTGCCCTATTTAAAGTGAATGTGGTTGTCTCTAATGCCTAACCCATGAACGATCGTGGTAATTCGATAAGAGACATCCTGGTACGCACCATATCTAGTAGGGTGCAACTATGATGCTCGGACACACCATCACACTATGGTGTTCCAGGCGGTATTAATTGTGAAACAATTTGCACAATGTCTTAATTGTGTGCCAAAACTCGTAACTCAGATATTCATCTCTATGATCATATCATAGACATTCTATCCTCTTGTCACGAAGATCTTCAACTTCACTCTGAAATTACTTGAACCTTTCAATAATTCAGTCTTGTGTTTCATCAAGTAAATATACTCAACATCTACTCAAATCATCTGTGAAGTAAGAACATAACGATATTCACTGCATGCCTCAGCACTCATTGGACCGCACACATCAAAATATGTTACTTCCAACAAGTTGCTATCTTGTTCCATTTTCTTTGAAAAGCGAGGCTTTTAGTCATCTTGCCCATGTGGTGTGATTTGCATATCTCAAGTGATTCAAAATCAAGTGAGTCCAAGCGATCCACCTGCATGGTGTTTCATCATGCGTATACACCAATAGACATGGTTTGCATGTCTCAAACTTTTCAAAACGAGTGAGTCCAAAGATCCATCAACATGGAGCTTCTTCATGCGTTTATACCAATATGACTTACATGGCAGTGCCACAAGTAAGTGGTACCATCATTACTATCTTATATCCTTTTGGCATGAAAATGTGTATCACTACGATCGAGATTCAATAAACCATTCATTTAGGTGCAAGACCATCGAAGGTATTATTCAAATAAATAGAGTAACCATTATTCTCCTTAAATGAATAACCGTATTGCGATAGACATAATCCAATCATGTCTATGCTCAGCATAAACACCAAATGACAATTATTCTGGTTTAATACTAATCTTGATGGTAGAGGGACGTGCGATGTTTGATCACATCAACCTTGGAAACACTTCCAACACATATCGTCGGATCACCTTTAGCTAGTCTCCGTTTATTCAGTAGCTTTTATTTTGAGTTACTAACACTTAGCAACCGAACCGGTATCTAATACCCTGGTGCTACTAGGAGTACTAGTAAAGTACATATTAACAATATGTATATCAATATACTTCTATCGACCTTTCTAGCCTTCTTATCTACCAAGTATCTAGGGTAATTCTGCTCCGATGGTTGTTCCCTTATCACGAAGCACTTAGTCTCGGGTTTAGGTTCAACCTTGGGTTTCTTCACTGGAGCAGCAACTGTTTTGCCGTTTCATGAAGTGTCCCTTCTTGCCCTTGCCCTTCTTGAAACTAGTGGTTTCACCAACCATCAACAATTGATGCTCCTTCTTGATTTCTACTTTCGCGGTGTCAAACATCGTGAATACCTCAAGGATCATCATATCTATCCTGATATGTTATAGTTCATCACGAGGCTCTAGCAGCTTGGTGGCAATGACTTTGGAGGAACATCACTATCTCATCGGAAGATTAACTCCCACTCGATTCAAGTGATTGTTGCACTCGGACAATCTGAGCACAAGCTCAACGATTGAGCTTTTCTCCCTTAGTTTGTAGGCTAAGAAAATCGTCGGAGGTCTCATACCTCTCGACATGGGCACGAGCCTGAAATCCTAATTTCAGCCCTCGAAACATTTCATATGTTCCGCAACATTTGAAAACGTCTTTGTGCCTCAACTCTAAACCGTTTAACTGAACTATCACGTAGTTATCAAAGCGTGTATGTCCGATGTTACGCAACATCCACAAGCGGCGTTTGGGGTTCAGCACACTGGCGGTGCATTAAGGACATAAGCTTTCTACTGTCCGCATAATCGCTACTCATCAACTTTCAACTATATTTTCTCTAGGAACATATCTAAACAGTGGAACTAAAGCGCGAGCTTCGACATAATTTGCAAAAGGTCTTTTGACTATGTTCAAGATAATTAAGTTCATCTTATGAACTCCCACTCGGATAGACATCCCTCTGGTCATCTAAGTGATTACATGATCCGAGTCAACTAGGCCGTGTCCGATCATCACGTGAGACGGACTAGTCATCATCGGTGAACATCTTCATGTTGATCGTATCTACTATCGACTCATGCTCGACCTTTCGGTCTCGTGTTCGAGGCCATGTCTGTACATGCTAGGCTCGTCAAGTTAACCCTAAGTGTATTGCGTGTGTTCGAGGCCATGTCTATACATGCTAGGCTCGTCAACACCGTTGTATGTGAGCGTAAGAATCCATCACACCGATCATCACGTGGTGCTTAGAAGCGACGAACTTTAGCAGCGGTGCACGTTAGGGAGAACACTTCTTGAAATTGTTGTAAGGATCATCTTATTTACTACCGTCGTTCTAAGTAAACAAGATGCATAAACATAATAAACATCACATGCAATTATATAGTAGTGACATGATATGGCCAATATCATATAGCTCCATTGATCTCCATCTTGGGGCTCCATGATCATCATCGTCACCGCATGACACCATGATCTCCATCATCGTGTCTTCATGAAGTTGTCTCGCCAACTATTACTTCTACTACTATGGCTACGGTTAGCAATAAAGTAAAGTAATTACATGGCGTTGTTCAATGACACGCATGTCATACAATAAATAAAGACAACTCCTATGGCTCCTGCGGTTGTCATACTCATCGACATGCAAGTCGTGAATCCTATTACAAGAACATGATCAATCTCATACATCACATATCATTCATCACATTCTTCTTGACCATATCACATCACATAGCATACCCTGCAAAAACAAGTTAGGCGTCCTCTAATTGTTGTTTGCATGTTTTACGTGGCTGCTATGGGTTTCTAGCAAACGTTTCTTACCTCGCAAAACCACAAAGTGATATGCCAATTGCTATTTACCCTTCATAAGGACCCTTTTCATCGAATCCGTTCCGACTAAAGTGGGAGGCGGCTCCCGCTAGCCACCTTATGCACCAAGTGCATGTCGATTCGGTGGAACCGGTCTCACGTGAAATGCGTGTAAGGTCGGTCCGGGCCGCTTCATCCCACAATACCGTCGAAACAAGATTGGACTAGTAACGGTAAGCATATTGAACATCATCAACGCCCACAACTACTTTGTGTTCTACTCGTGCAAAGAGTCTACGCAATAGACCTAGCTCATGATGCCACTGTTGGGGAACGTAGAAGAAATTCAAAATTTTCCTGCGTGTCACCAAGATCTATCTATGGAGAAACCAACAACGAGGGGAAGGAGAGTGCATCTACATACCCTTGTAGATCGCTAAGCGGAAGCGTTCATGAGAACGGGGTTGAAGGAGTCGTACTCGTCGTGATCCAAATCACCAGAGATCCTAGTGCCGAACGGAAGGCACCTCCGTGTTCAACACACGTACAGCCCGGTGACGTCTCCCATGCCTTGATCCAGCAAGGAGAGAGGAGAGGTTGAGAAGACTCCATCCAGCAGCAACACAGCGGCATGGTGGTGATGGAGGAGCATGGCAATCCCGCAGGCTTCGCCAAGCACCAAGGGAGAGGAGGAGGAGGAGGGCGGGGCTGCACCAAGAGGAGAAGTTCTCATGTGTGTTGGGCAGCCCAAAACCTCAAGTATATATAGGGGAAAGGGGTTGCGCCCCTTTAGGGTTTCCCACCCCAAGGGGTGCGGCCAGCCCTAGATGGGACTTGGGGGCGGCCAAGAGGGGAGGAGTGCCTCCCAAGTCAAGTGGAGGCCCTCCCCTTAGGGTTGCCCCCTCCCATGCGCATGGGCCTTGGGGGCTGGTGCCCCTGGCCCATTAAGGCTAGGGCGCCCTTACAGCCCATGCTACTGTATTGGACGTGGTGGAACAATTTCCGGACCTCCGGACCCCTCCGAATCCTTCGGAACCTTCGGAAGCTTCCGGTACAATACCGAAAAACCCGAACTTTTCCGAACCCGAACAACAACTTTCCATATATAAATCTTTACCTCCGGACCATTCCGGAACTCCTCGTGACGTCCGGGATCTCATCCGGGACTCGAACAACATTCGGTAACCACATACAAACTTCCTTTATAACCCTAGCGTCATCAGACCTTAAGTGTGTAGACCCTACGGGTTCGGGAGACATGTAGACATGACCGAGGCGTTCTCGGTCAATAACCAACAGCGGGATCTGGATACCCATGTTGGCTCGCACATGTTCCACGATGATCTCATCGGATGAACCACGATGTCAAGGACTCAATCAATCCGTATACAATTCCCTTTGTCTAGCGGTATTGTACTTGCCGAGATTCGATCGTCGGTATCCCGATACCTTGTTCAATCTCGTTTCCGGCAAGTCTCTTTACTCGTTCCGTAACACATCATCCGTGATCAACTCCTTGATCACATTGTGCACATTATGATGATGTCCTACCGAGTGGGCCCAGAGATACCTCTCCGTTTACACACGGAGTGACAAATCCAGATCTCGATTCGTGCCAACCCAATGACACTTTCGGAGATACCTGTAATGCACCTTTATAGCCACCCGATTCGTTGTGACGTTTGGTACACCAAAGCATTCCTACGGTATCCGGAGTTGCACAATCTCATGGTCTAAGGAAAAGATACTTGACATTAGAAAAGCTTTAGCATACGAACTACGATCTTTGTGCTAGGCTTAGGATTGGGTCTTGTCCATCACATCATTCTCCTAATGATGTGATCCGTTATCAATGACATCCAATGTCCATGGTCAGGAAACCGTAACCATCTATTGATCAACGAGCTAGTCAACTAGAGGCTTACTAGGGACATGGTGTTGTCTATGTACCCACACATGTATCTGAGTTTCCTATCAATACAATTATAGCATGGATAATAAGCGATTATCATGAACAAGGAAATATAATAATAACTAATTTATTATTGCCTCTAGGGCATATTTCCAACAGTCTCCCACTTGCACTAGAGTCAATAATCTAGTTCACATCGCCATGTGATCAACACGATAGGTCACATCGCCATGTGACCAACATCCAAAGAGTTTACTAGTGTCGTAAACTAGTTCACATCATCATGTGATTAAGACTCAATGAGTTACGAGGTTTGATCATGTTTTGCTTGTGAGAGAGGTTTTAGTCAGCGGGTTTTAGAACCTTTCAGATCCGTGTGTACTTCGCAATTCTCTATGTCATATTGTAAATGTTGCTTCCACGCTCCGCTTGGATCTATTCCAAATGGTTGCTCCACTATCGTATCCGATTTGCTACTCGAGTCACTCGGATAGGTGTTAAAGCTTGCATCGGCGTATCCCTTTACGCCGAACTCTTTATCACCTCCATAATCGAGAAACATGTCCTTATTTACTCCAAGGACAATTTTGACCGCTGTCCAATGATCCATTCTGGATCATTCTTGTACCCTATGACTGACTCATGGCAAGGCACACTTCCGGTGCGGTACACAGCATAGCATACTATAGAGCCTATGTCTGAAGCATAGGGGACGACCTTCATCCTTTCTCTCTTTTCTGCCGTGGTCGAGCTTTAAGTCTTAACTTCATACCTTACAATTCAGGCAAGAACTCCTTCTTTGACTGATCCATCTTGAACACCTTCAAGATCATGTCAAGGTATGTGCTCATTTGAAAGTATTATTAAGCATTTTGATCTATCCTCATAGATCTTGATGCTCAATGTTCAAGTAGCTTGATCCAGGTTTTCTATTGAAAACACCTTTCAAATAACCCTATATGCTTTCGAGAAAATTCTACATCATTTCTGATATACTCATCAGAAATTCTATAGTGCTCCCACTCACTTCTTTGGAAATACAAGTTTCTCATAAACTTTATATAAACCCAAAATCTTTGATCATCTCATCAAAGCGCTCATTCCAACTCCGAGATGCTTACTCCGGTCCTTAGAAGGATCGCTGGAGCCAGCATACCTTTAGCATCCTTAGGATCGACAAAACTTTCTGATTGTATCACATACAACCTTTCCTTACTTAAAACTGGTAAGGAAACTCATTTTGACATCCATCTGCCAGATTTCATAAATCCAGCTTATGCTAACATGATTCCGACGGACTTAAGCATCGCTACGGATGAGAAAATCTCATCGTAGTCAACTCCTTGAACTTGTGAAAAACTTTTCGCCACAAGTCGAGCTTCATAGACGGTGATATTACCGTCCACGTCCGTCTTCTTCTTAAAGATCCATTTATCTCAATGGCATGCCGATCATCGGGCAAGTCCACCAAAGTCCATGCTTTATTCTGATATATGGATACTATTTCGGATTTCATGGCTTCTAACCATTTGTCGGAATTTGGGCCCACCATCGCTTCTCCATAGCTCGTAGGTTCATTGTTGTCTAGCAACATGACCTTCAAGACAGGATTACGTACCACTCTGAAGTAATCGCCTCCTTGTCACCCTCGAGGTACATTAGTGACTTGATCCAAAACTTCATGATCACTATCATAAGCTTCTACTTCAATTGGTGTAGGTGCCACGGGAACAACTTCCTGTGCCCTGCTACACACTAGTTGAAGTGATGGTTCAATAACCTCATCAAGTCTCCACCATCCTCCCACTCAACTTTTCGAGACAAACATTTCCTCGAGAAAGGACCCGATTCAAGAAACAATCCCTATTGCTTTCGGATCTGAATTAGGAGGTATACCCAACTGTTTTGGGTGTCCTATGAAGATGTATTTTATCCGCTTTGGGTTCGAGCTTATCAACCTGAAACTTTTCACATAAACTTCGCAGCCCCAAACTTTTAAGAAATGACAGCTTAGGTTTCTCTAAACCATAGTTCATACGGTGTCATCCCAGCGGAATTACGTGGTGCCCTATTTAAAGTGAATGTGGTTGTCTCTAATGCCTAACCCATGAGCGATAGTGGTAATTCGATAAGAGACATCATGGTACGCACCATATCTAATAGGGTGCAACTATGATGTTCGGACACACCATCACACTATGGTGTTCGGTGGTATTAATTGTGAAACAATTTGCACAATGTCTTAATTGTGTGCCAAAACTCGTAACTCAGATATTCATCTCTATGATCATATCATAGACATTCTATCCTCTTGTCACGAAGATCTTCAACTTCACTCTGAAATTACTTGAACCTTTCAATAATTCAGACTTGTGTTTCATCAAGTAAATATACTCAACATCTACTCAAATCATCTGTGAAGTAAGAACATAACGATATTCACTGCATGCCTCAGCACTCATTGGACTGCACACATCAAAATGTGTTACTTCCAACAAGTTGCTATCTTGTTCCATTTCTTTGAAAAGCGAGGCTTTTAGTCATCTTGCCCATGTGGTATGATTTGCATATCTCAAGTGATTCAAAATCAAGTGAGTCCAAACGATCCACCTGCATGGTGTTTCATCATGCGTATACACCAATAGACATGGTTTGCATGTCTCAAACTTTTCAAAAACGAGTGAGTCCAAAGATCCATCAACATGGAGCTTCTTCATGCGTTTTATACCAATATGACTTACATGGCAGTGCCACAAGTAAGTGGTACCATCATTACTATCTTATATCCTTTTGGCATGAAAATGTGTATCACTACGATCGAGATTCAATAAACCATTCATTTAGGTGCAAGACCATCGAAGGTATTATTCAAATAAATAGAGTAACCATTATTCTCCTTAAATGAATAACCGTATTGCGATAGACATAATCCAATCATGTCTATGCTCAGCATAAACACCAAATGACAATTATTCTGGTTTAATACTAATCTTGATGGTAGAGGGACGTGCGATGTTTGATCACATCAACCTTGGAAACACTTCCAACACATATCGTCGGATCACCTTTAGCTAGTCTCCGTTTATTCCGTAGCTTTTATTTTGAGTTACTAACACTTAGCAACCGAACGGTATCTAATACCCTGGTGCTACTAGGAGTACTAGTAAAGTACATATTAACAATATGTATATCAATATACTTCTATCGACCTTTCTAGCCTTCTTATCTACCAAGTATCTAGGGTAATTCTGCTCCAAAGGTTGTTCCCTTATCACGAAGCACTTAGTCTCGGGTTTAGGTTCAACCTTGGGTTTCTTCACTTTGGAGCAGCAACTGTTTTGCCGTTTCATGAAGTGTCCCTTCTTGCCCTTGCCCTTCTTGAAACTAGTGGTTTCACCAACCATCAACAATTGATGCTCCTTCTTGATTTCTACTTTCGCGGTGTCAAACATCGTGAATACCTCAAGGATCATCATATCTATCCCTGATATGTTATAGTTCATCACGAGGCTCTAGCAGCTTGGTGGCAATGACTTTGGAGGAACATCACTATCTCATCTGGAAGATTAACTCCCACTCGATTCAAGTGATTGTTGCACTCAGACAATCTGAGCACAAGCTCAACGATTGAGCTTTTCTCCCTTAGTTTGTAGGCTAAGAAAATCGTCGGAGGTCTCATACCTCTCGACATGGGCACGAGCCTGAAATCCTAATTTCAGCCCTCGAAACATTTCATATGTTCCGCAACATTTCGAAAACGTCTTTCGTGCCTCAACTCTAAACCGTTTAACTGAACTATCACGTAGTTATCAAAAGCGTGTATGTCCGATGTTCGCAACATCCACAAGCGACGTTTGGGGTTCAGCACACTGGCGGTGCATTAAGGACATAAGCTTTCTCTGTCCGCATAATCGCTCTGTCAACTTTCAACTATATTTTCTCTAGGAACATATCTAAACAGTGGAACTAAAGCGCGAGCTTACGACATAATTTGCAAAAGGTCTTTTGACTATGTTCAAGATAATTAAGTTCATCTTATGAACTCCCACTCGGATAGACATCCCTCTGGTCATCTAAGTGATTACATGATCCGAGTCAACTAGGCCGTGTCCGATCATCACGTGAGACGGACTAGTCATCATCGGTGAACATCTTCATGTTGATCGTATCTACTATCGACTCATGCTCGACCTTTCGGTCTCTGTGTTCGAGGCCATGTCTGTACATGCTAGGCTCGTCAAGTTAACCCTAAGTGTATTGCGTGTGTTCGAGGCCATGTCTATACATGCTAGGCTCGTCAACACCGTTGTATGTGAGCGTAAGAATCCATCACACCCGATCATCACGTGGTGCTTAGAAGCGACGAACTTTAGCAGCGGTGCACAGTTAGGGAGAACACTTCTTGAAATTGTTGTAAGGATCATCTTATTTACTACCGTCGTTCTAAGTAAACAAGATGCATAAACATAATAAACATCACATGCAATTATATAGTAGTGACATGATATGGCCAATATCATATAGCTCCATTGATCTCCATCTTCGGGGCTCCATGATCATCATCGTCACCGGCATGACACCATGATCTCCATCATCGTGTCTTCATGAAGTTGTCTCGCCAACTATTACTTCTACTACTATGGCTACGGTTAGCAATAAAGTAAAGTAATTACATGGCGTTGTTCAATGACACGCATGTCATACAATAAATAAAGACAACTCCTATGGCTCCTGCGGTTGTCATACTCATCGACATGCAAGTCGTGAATCCTATTACAAGAACATGATCAATCTCATACATCACATATCATTCATCACATTCTTCTTGACCATATCACATCACATAGCATACCCTGCAAAAACAAGTTAGGCGTCCTCTAATTGTTGTTTGCATGTTTTACGTGGCTGCTATGGGTTTCTAGCAAAACGTTTCTTACCTCGCAAAACCACAAAGTGATATGCCAATTGCTATTTACCCTTCATAAGGACCCTTTTCATCGAATCCGTTCCGACTAAAGTGGGAGGCGGCTCCCGCTAGCCACCTTATGCACCAAGTGCATGTCGATCGTGGAACCGGTCTCACGTAAAATGCGTGTAAGGTCGGTCCGGGCGCTTCATCCCACAATACCGTCGAAACAAGATTGGACTAGTAACGGTAAGCATATTGAACATCATCAACGCCCACAACTACTTTGTGTTCTACTCGTGCAAAGAGTCTACGCAATAGACCTAGCTCATGATGCCACTGTTGGGGAACGTAGAAGAAATTCAAAATTTTCCTGCGTGTCACCAAGATCTATCTATGGAGAAACCAACAACGAGGGGAAGGAGAGTGCATCTACATACCCTTGTAGATCGCTAAGCGGAAGCGTTCATGAGAACGGGGTTGAAGGAGTCGTACTCGTCGTGATCCAAATCACCAGAGATCCTAGTGCCGAACGGAAGGCACCTCCGTGTTCAACACACGTACAGCCCGGTGACGTCTCCCATGCCTTGATCCAGCAAGGAGAGAGGGAGAGGTTGAGGAAGACTCCATCCAGCAGCAACACAACGGCATGGTGGTGATGGAGGAGCATGGCAATCCCGCAGGGCTTCGCCAAGCACCAAGGGAGAGGAGGAGGAGGAGAGGCAGGGCTGCACCAAGAGGAGAAGTTCTCATGTGTGTTGGGCAGCCCAAAACCTCAAGTATATATAGGGGAAAGGGGTTGCGCCCCTTTAGGGTTCCCACCCCAAGGGTGCGGCCAGCCCTAGATGGGACTTGGGGCGCGGCCAGAGGGGAGGAGTGCCTCCCAAGTCAAGTGGAGGCCCTCCCCTTAGGGTTGCCCCCCTCCCATGCGCATGGGCCTTGGGGGCTGGTGCCCTGGCCCATTAAGGCTAGGGCGCCCCTTACAGCCCATGCTACTGTATTGGACGTGGTGGAACAATTTCCGGACCTCCGGACCCCTCCGAATCCTTCGAACCTTCAGAAGCTTCCGGTACAATACCGAAAAAACCCGAACTTTTTCCGGAACCCGAACAACAACTTTCCATATATAAATCTTTACCTCCGGACCATTCCGGAACTCCTCGTGACGTCCGGGATCTCATCCGGGACTCCGAACAACATTCGGTAACCACATACAAACTTCCTTTATAACCCTAGCGTCATCGAACCTTAAGTGTGTAGACCCTACGGGTTCGGGAGACATGTAGACATGACCGAGACGTTCTCCGGTCAATAACCAACAGCGGGATCTGGATACCCATGTTGGCTCGCACATGTTCCACGATGATCTCATCGGATGAACCACGATGTCAAGGACTCAATCAATCCCGTATACAATTCCCTTTGTCTAGCGGTATTGTACTTGCCCGAGATTCGATCGTCGGTATCCCGATACCTTGTTCAATCTCGTTTCCGGCAAGTCTCTTTACTCGTTCCGTAACACATCATCCCGTGATCAACTCCTTGATCACATTGTGCACATTATGATGATGTCCTACCGAGTGGGCCCAGAGATACCTCTCCGTCACGGAGTGACAAATCCAGTCTCGATTCGTGCCAACCCAATGACACTTTCGGAGATACCTGTAATGCACCTTTATAGCCACCCGATTCGTTGTGACGTTTGGTACACCAAAGCATTCCTACGGTATCCGGGAGTTGCACAATCTCATGGTCTAAGGAAAAGATACTTGACATTAGAAAAGCTTTAGCATACGAACTACGATCTTTGTGCTAGGCTTAGGATTGGGTCTTGTCCATCACATCATTCTCCTAATGATGTGATCCCGTTATCAATGACATCCAATGTCCATGGTCAGGAAACCGTAACCATCTATTGATCAACGAGCTAGTCAACTAGAGGCTTACTAGGGACATGGTGTTGTCTATGTACCCACACATGTATCTGAGTTTCCTATCAATACAATTATAGCATGGATAATAAACGATTATCATGAACAAGGAAATATAATAATAACTAATTTATTATTGCCTCTAGGGCATATTTCCAACAGTCTCCCACTTGCACTAGAGTCAATAATCTAGTTCACATCGCCATGTGATCAACACTGATAGGTCACATCGCCATGTGACCAACATCCAAAGAGTTTACTAGTGTCTGTAAACTAGTTCACATCATCATGTGATTAAGACTCAATGAGTTCGAGGTTTGATCATGTTTTGCTTGTGAGAGAGGTTTTAGTCAGCGGGTCGAACCTTTCAGATCCGTGTGTACTTCGCAATTCTCTATGTCATATTGTAAATGTTGCTTCCACGCTCCGCTTGGATCTATTCCAAATGGTTGCTCCACTATCGTATCCGATTTGCTACTCGAGTCACTCGGATAGGTGTTAAAGCTTGCATCGGCGTATCCCTTTACGCCGAACTCTTTATCACCTCCATAATCGAGAAACATGTCCTTATTTACTCCAAGGACAATTTTGACCGCTGTCCAATGATCCATTCTGGATCATTCTTGTACCCTTGACTGACTCATGGCAAGGCACACTTCGGTGCGGTACACAGCATAGCATACTATAGAGCCTATGTCGAAGCATAGGGGCGACCTTCGTCCTTTCTCTCTTTTCTGCCGTGGTCGAGCTTTAAGTCTTAACTTCGTACCTTACAATTCAGGCAAGAACTCCTTCTTTGACTGATCTATCTTGAACACCTTCAAGATCATGTCAAGGTATGTGCTCATTTGAAAGTATTATTAAGCATTTTGATCTATCCTCATAGATCTTGATGCTCAATGTTCAAGTAGCTTGATCCAGGTTTTCTATTGAAAACACCTTTCAAATAACCCTATATGCTTTCCAGAAAATTCTACATCATTTCTGATATACTCATCAGAAATTCTATAGTGCTCCCACTCACTTCTTTGGAAATACAAGTTTCTCATAAACTTTATATAAACCCAAAATCTTTGATCATCTCATCAAAGCGCTCATTCCAACTCCGAGATGCTTACTCCAGTCCTTAGAAGGATCGCTGGAGCCAGCATACCTTTTAGCATCCTTAGGATCGACAAAACTTTCTGATTGTATCACATACAACCTTTCCTTACGAAAACTGGTAAGGAAACTCATTTTGACATCCATCTGCCAGATTTCATAAATCCAGCTTATGCTAACATGATTCCGACGGACTTAAGCATCGCTACGGATGAGAAAATCTCATCGTAGTCAACTCCTTGAACTTGTGAAAAACTCTTCGCCACAAGTCGAGCTTCATAGACGGTGATATTACCGTCCACGTCCGTCTTCTTCTTAAAGATCCATTTATCTCAATGGCATGCCGATCATCGGGCAAGTCCACCAAAGTCCATGCTTTATTCTGATATATGGATACTATTTCGGATTTCATGGCTTCTAACCATTTGTCGAATTTGGGCCCACCATCGCTTCTCCATAGCTCGTAGGTTCATTGTTGTCTAGCAACATGACCTTCAAGACAGGATTACGTACCACTCTGAAGTAATCGCCTCCTTGTCACCCTCGAGGTACATTAGTGACTTGATCCAAACTTCATGGTCACTATCATAAGCTTCTACTTCAATTGGTGTAGGTGCCACGGAACAACTTCCTGTGCCTGCTACACACTAGTTGAAGTGATGGTTCAATAACCTCATCAAGTCTCCACCATCCTCCCACTCAACTTTTCGAGACAAACATTTCCTCGAGAAAGGACCCGATTCAAGAAACAATCCCTATTGCTTTCGGATCTGAATTAGGAGGTATACCCAACTGTTTTGGGTGTCCTATGAAGATGTATTTTATCCGCTTTGGGTTCGAGCTTATCAACCTGAAACTTTTTCACATAAACTTCGCAGCCCCAAACTTTTAAGAAATGACAGCTTAGGTTTCTCTAAACCATAGTTCATACGGTGTCATCCCAACGGAATTACGTGGTGCCCTATTTAAAGTGAATGTGGTTGTCTCTAATGCCTAACCCATGAACGATCGTGGTAATTCGATAAGAGACATCCTGGTACGCACCATATCTAATAGGGTGCAACTATGATGTTCGGACACACCATCACACTATGGTGTTCCAGGCGGTATTAATTGTGAAACAATTTGCACAATGTCTTAATTGTGTGCCAAAACTCGTAACTCAGATATTCATCTCTATGATCATATCATAGACATTCTATCCTCTTGTCACGAAGATCTTCAACTTCACTCTGAAATTACTTGAACCTTTCAATAATTCAGTCTTGTGTTTCATCAAGTAAATATACTCAACATCTACTCAAATCATCTGTGAAGTAAGAACATAACGATATTCACTGCATGCCTCAACACTCATTGGACTGCACACATCAAAATATGTTACTTCCAACAAGTTGCTATCTTGTTCCATTTTACTGAAAAACGAGGCTTTTAGTCATCTTGCCCATGTGGTGTGATTTGCATATCTCAAGTGATTCAAAATCAAGTGAGTCCAAACGATCCACCTGCATGGTGTTTCATCATGCGTATACACCAATAGACATGGTTTGCATGTCTCAAACTTTTCAAAAACGAGTGAGTCCAAAGATCCATCAACATGGAGCTTCTTCATGCGTTTTATACCAATATGACTTACATGGCAGTGCCACAAGTAAGTGGTACCATCATTACTATCTTATATCCTTTTGGCATGAAAATGTGTATCACTACGATCGAGATTCAATAAACCATTCATTTAGGTGCAAGACCATCAAGGTATTATTCAAATAAATAGAGTAACCATTATTCTCCTTAAATGAATAACCGTATTGCGATAGACATAATCCAATCATGTCTATGCTCAACGCAAAACACCAAATGACAATTATTCTGGTTTAATACTAATCTTGATGGTAGAGGGACGTGCGATGTTTGATCACATCAACCTTGGAAACACTTCCAACACATATCGTCGGATCACCTTTAGCTAGTCTCCGTTTATTGCGTAGCTTTTATTTTGAGTTACTAACACTTAGCAACCGAACCGTATCTAATACCTTGGTGCTACTAGGAGTACTAGTAAAGTACATATTAACAATATGTATATCAATATACTTCTATCGACCTTTCTAGCCTTCTTATCTACCAAGTATCTAGGGTAATTCTGCTCCAGTGGTTGTTCCCCTTATCACAGAAGCACTTAGTCTCGGGTTTAGGTTCGACCTTGGGTTTCTTCACTGGAGCAGCAACTGTTTTGCCGTTTCATGAAGTGTCCCTTCTTGCCCTTGCCCTTCTTGAAACTAGTGGTTTCACCAACCATCAACAATTGATGCTCCTTCTTGATTTCTACTTTCGCGGTGTCAAACATCGTGAATACCTCAAGGATCATCATATCTATCCCTGATATGTTATAGTTCATCACGAGGCTCTAGCAGCTTGGTGGCAATGACTTTGGAGGAACATCACTATCTCATCTGGAAGATTAACTCCCACTCGATTCAAGTGATTGTTGCACTCAGACAATCTGAGCACAAGCTCAACGATTGAGCTTTTCTCCCTTAGTTTGTAGGCTAAGAAAATCGTCGGAGGTCTCATACCTCTCGACATGGGCACGAGCCTGAAATCCTAATTTCAGCCCTCGAAACATTTCATATGTTCCGCAACATTTCGAAAACGTCTTTGGTGCCTCAACTCTAAACCGTTTAACTGAACTATCACGTAGTTATCAAAACGTGTATGTCCGATGTTCGCAACATCCACAAACGACGTTTGGGGTTCAGCACACTGAGCGGTGCATTAAGGACATAAGCTTTCTACTGTCCGCATAATCGCTACTGTCAACTTTCAACTATATTTTCTCTAGGAACATATCTAAACAGTGGAACTAAAGCGCGAGCTTACGACATAATTTGCAAAAGGTCTTTTGACTATGTTCAAGATAATTAAGTTCATCTTATGAACTCCCACTCAGATAGACATCCCTCTGGTCATCTAAGTGATTACATGATCCGAGTCAACTAGGCCGTGTCCGATCATCACGTGAGACGGACTAGTCATCATCGGTGAACATCTTCATGTTGATCGTATCTACTATACGACTCATGCTCGACCTTTCGGTCTCGTGTTCCGAGGCCATGTCTGTACATGCTAGGCTCGTCAAGTTAACCCTAAGTGTATTGCGTGTGTTCCGAGGCCATGTCTATACATGCTAGGCTCGTCAACACCGTTGTATGTGAGCGTAAGAATCCATCACACCCGATCATCACGTGGTGCTTAGAAGCGACGAACTTTAGCAGCGGTGCACAGTTAGGGAGAACACTTCTTGAAATTGTTGTAAGGGATCATCTTATTTACTACCGTCGTTCTAAGTAAACAAGATGCATAAACATAATAAACATCACATGCAATTATATAGTAGTGACATGATATGGCCAATATCATATAGCTCCATTGATCTCCATCTTCGGGGCTCCATGATCATCATCGTCACCGGCATGACACCATGATCTCCATCATCGTGTCTTCATGAAGTTGTCTCGCCAACTATTACTTCTACTACTATGGCTACCGGTTAGCAATAAAGTAAAGTAATTACATGGCGTTGTTCAATGACACGCATGTCATACAATAAATAAAGACAACTCCTATGGCTCCTGCCGGTTGTCATACTCATCGAAATGCAAGTCGTGAATCCTATTACAAGAACATGATCAATCTCATACATCACATATCATTCATCACATTCTTCTTGGCCATATCACATCACATAGCATACCCTGCAAAAACAGTTAGACGTCCTCTAATTGTTGTTTGCATGTTTTACGTGGCTGCTATGGGTTTCTAGCAAGAACGTTTCTTACCTACGCAAAACCACAACGTGATATGCCAATTGCTATTTACCCTTCATAAGGACCCTTTTCATCGAATCCGTTCCGACTAAAGTGGGAGAGACGGCTCCCACTAGCCACCTTATGCACCAAGTGCATGTCGATTCGGTGGAACCGGTCTCACGTAGAAATGCGTGTAAGGTCGGTCCGGGCCGCTTCATCCCACAATACCGTCGAAACAAGATTGGACTAGTAACAGTAAGCATATTGAACATCATCAACGCCCACAACTACTTTGTGTTCTACTCGTGCAAAGAGTCTACGCAATAGACCTAGCTCATGATGCCACTGTTGGGGAACGTAGCAGAAATTCAAAATTTTCCTACGTGTCACCAAGATCTATCTATGGAGAAACCATCAGCGAGGGAAGGAGAGTGCATCTACATACCCTTGTAGATCGCTAAGCGAAGCGTTCATGAGAACAGGGTTGAAGGAGTCGTACTGTCGTGATCCAAATCACCGGAGATCCTAGTGCGAGCGGAAGGCACCTCCGTGTTCAACACACGTACAGCCCGTGGCGTCTCCCATGCCTTGATCCAGCAAGGAGAGAGGAGAGGTTGAGAAGACTCCATCCAGCAGCAACACAACGGCATGGTGGTGATGGAGGAGCATGGCAATCCCGCAGGGCTTCGCCAAGCACCAAGGGAGAGGAGGAGGAGGAGAGGCAGGGCTGCACCAAGAGGAGAAGTTCTCATGTGTGTTGGGCAGCCCAAAACCTCAAGTATATATAGGGGAAAAGGGGGGTTGCGCCCCCTTTAGGGTTTCCCACCCCAAGGGGTGCGGCCAGCCCTAGGTGGGACTTGGGGGGCGGCCAAGAGGGGGAGGAGTGCCTCCCAAGTCAAGTGGAGGCCCTCCCCCTTAGGGTTGCCCCCCTCCCATGCGCATGGGCCTTGGGGGGCTGGTGCCCCTGGCCCATTAAGGCTAGGGCGCCCCCTTACAGCCCATGCTACTGTATTGGACGTGGTGGAACAATTTCCGGACCTCCGGACCCCTCCGAATCCTTCGAACCTTCAGAAGCTTCCGGTACAATACCGAAAAACCCGAACTTTTCCGGAACCCGAACAACAACTTTCCATATATAAATGTTTACCTCCGGACCATTCCGGAACTCCTCGTGACGTCCGGGATCTCATCCGGACTCGAACAACATTCGGTAACCACATACAAACTTCCTTTATAACCCTAGCGTCATCGAACCTTAAGTGTAGACCCTACGGGTTCGGAGACATGTAGACATGACCGAGGCGTTCTCCGGTCAATAACCAACAGCGGGATCTGGATACCCATGTTGGCTCGCACATGTTCCACGATGATCTCATCGGATGAACCACGATGTCAAGGACTCAATCAATCCCGTATACAATTCCCTTTGTCTAGCGGTATTGTACTTGCCCGAGATTCGATCGTCGGTATCCCGATACCTTGTTCAATCTCGTTTCCGGCAAGTCTCTTTACTCGTTCCGTAACACATCATCCCGTGATCAACTCCTTGATCACATTGTGCACATTATGATGATGTCCTACCGAGTGGGCCCAGAGATACCTCTCCGTCACACGGAGTGACAAATCCCAGTCTCGATTCGTGCCAACCCAACAGACACTTTCGGAGATACCTGTAATGCACCTTTATAGCCACCCAGTTGTACAAAAACCTCCTACAGGAATACACAAGGAAATAATACAATGGGTCAAAATAAATAATGAGGATCATCTCCATACCATTTTGCATTTCTCGACAAATATAATCTGTTTGGCTATTCTAAGTGGTTCTTTTTTTCACGTTGTGACGTTTGGTACACCCAAAGCATTCCTACGGTATCCGGGAGTTGCACAATCTCATGGTCTAAGGAAAAGATACTTGACATTAGAAAAGCTTTAGCATACGAACTACGATCTTTGTGCTAGGCTTAGGATTGGGTCTTGTCCATCACATCATTCTCCTAATGATGTGATCCCGTTATCAATGACATCCAATGTCCATGGTCAGGAAACCGTAACCATCTATTGATCAACGAGCTAGTCAACTAGAGGCTTACTAGGGACATGGTGTTGTCTATCTACCCACACATGTATCTGAGTTTCCTGTCAATACAATTATAGCATGGATAATAAACGATTATCATGAACAAGGAAATATAATAATAACTAATTTATTATTGCCTCTAGGGCATATTTCCAACAGATGTGGGCGTCATCTGGCTTTGAAGGAGAGTGCTCCAGTGAGAAATGTCCCGCTACAGCAAGAAATCAAGCGGGAAGGGAGGGTCCTGTAGGAAAAGGGAAGGGTGCATCGTGGGGTGGAATTTCTATGTTGGGACTTGGGACCGCCTATTTAAGATAACATGACAGATAGTGCGGACAACCATATTTCTCCCCCACATATGGGCTGGATTTGGGGGTGGATAGACTGTCCAGATGGTAGGATTTTGGATAGCCTGTTAGGCGCTTGTTTGGTGCTCAAACACGCCCGGATGTACGAGAAATGAATCTCAACCTTGGAAACGGCCTTAATCGTTTATTTGATTTATTTATATGCACTATAGCTCATATCATACATAAAGAAGCACTCGAAATAAAGTAAACACGGCTAAACTTAATCATTTGTTTGATTCATTTATACATATTGTAGCCCGTACCATACATACAGAAGCACTCGAAATAAAGCAAGCCGACTGGGATTCCGATATATCTGAACAACAACGTTTATATCTGTATGGTATTCCAATGAGCATAGGCGGGTAACAAATTCGGAATACAAACATTTATTTTTGTCATCACTATATATAATATAATATTAATTTTGGAAATTGCGGGGATGTGTCTCACTATTTTGGTTTTTGTTTTATGCTCTGGTGGAACGGTAAAGAACCGGTTAAGCCGGTTTGCGCGATGAGTATTGTCTGTTAAATGTTTTAAGACCTTGGATGTGAAGTACTCGTGCTAACTACAATTTTTTTTGCTTCTGTGGGATGAGTATGACTTGAGGAAGCAGTTTTTATTATACTTTTTCTAAAACATCGTGCGAATGAAGCTAAAGAACACTTTCCATTGGGCGAGAATTTCTTAAGCGCATCAAGTAGTAGATCTTAATAATTTGTAATGGATTTTTAGTTGGATCATTGCTCTATATGTATACATCATCAATTTGCCTTTTTGTTATCAATTATTTTAGGTGAAATGGACTTCAATTATTATGCAATTGTGTTCGTGCTATATTGTCTATACACGTGAAATTTAACATGCATTAACTTTATATAACACCAGCAAAATATTTCAAAAGCCCGTAGCAACGCACGGGCATTCTACTAGTTTCAATAAAAATTACGACTTTTAATGTCATCAATCACGTTAATTAGGAATATGCTAGTTTCCTTGTACTCGGCGCTCTCGATATGGTAGGAATATACTATTCATTCATCATTTAAAAAGGAATGTGCGATGATGGCGACACACCACAGTGCTTGTAGTCATCGCGGCCAAGATGTAAGTTTTACTTATGGTTTTCTTTGTATTACTTGTCAGTTTTTCGAAAAAAGAATCTTATTGTAATGAACAAAATAGAAAATAAAGACTTACTTCACTGCTTATAATTTTTACTTATGGTTTTCTTATAAATTTTGTAGTTGTTATTAATAATCCATGGTACGATGAAGGAAAAAAGATGTAAATTTTTTGATGAGGGAGGGCGATGGCGGCGGCATGCTAGAGTGCTTGTAGTCGTTGCTAGGTGGTATAGGACATAGGTGCAATTTTTTTACTTATGGTGTTCTTTGTGTTTTATTACTTGACAGTCGATAAGTAGATCGGAAGTTTTTTGAAAAAGCTCTTTTTATAAAAAATAAAAGAGAAAATAAAAATAAAATTTGTTGTTGCTATTAATAATGTGTGGTACAATGAAGGAAAAAAGATGTAAATTTTATGACGCGGGGTGGGCCATGGCGGCGGCATGCTAGAGTGCTTGTAGTCGTTGCAAGGTGTTGTACGGATTTAGGTGTAATTTTATTTATTTATTGTGTTCTTTGTATTATATTACTTAATATTTGATAAATAGATCAGAAGTTTTTCACAAAAATATCTTCTTATTGTGAAGAATAATAGAGAATTTGTGGTACAATCAAGAAAAAAAAAATGTAAACAACAAAGGACTTACATCACTGGTTAGCAACGCCAATGAACGCTTCTCTTCCTCAGAGAAGACCTGATAGGCCCAGAAGTAACGATCACACAGAAGTAATGATCACAGAGTTGCTCCCGTTCCGCCATTAGCCGAACATGCGGACACGTAATGGGGGTAGACATTGTAGCTAGGCAACACAGCCTGGCAGAAAGTCACAAGTAAAAATCGAATTATATTATGGCTGAAGACGAATTTGGAAGGGACAACATTGACCCTGCAGGCACTATGCAAAGGAGTGTATCGAGATATTCTAACATATCTGGTATGCTTTTGGTCGAGGGGCTATAACAACCCCCAACTGAAGTTGTGACATCTGATGTATGGCCATGAGCTATATCATTAGTGCCAGAAACGAGCCAAAATCTAGGCACACAAAACAAAGGTTAATAAAAGACACAATGTCGAGTCTAACTTTGTTTGTGAATTTTTTTAACTAGTTCTGAACACAAATTTGAATAAAATATAGTGTAGATTTGCTAGCCGTAGAGTCACCGCAGTAGTGTAGTGTTTCAAGGGCTTGGATTTCAGGCGTTTTTCTTGGGCATTTCGGATCTGGTATGCTCCTCCAGTGAGCACCTTATCAATGATGAATGGGTCGTCCCAGGTCGTGGCTTTTATGTTGTCAAACCTTTCTGGGTGGCATCATAAGCCCAAGTCATTGATGATGAACGCCTTCACCCAGACCTCTTGTAGCAGGTATCGATGTACCTGCTATTGGCAGAACGCAGAGCGTGCTTTGGCAATGTCTCTCTCTTCATCTAGGACATCTAAATCGTCCTGGCGGCTTTGCTCGGCCTCCCGTTTCTCATACAGGCGTACTCGAGGTGCATCATGTATGAGATCACTTGGTAAAGTGGCCTCAGCATCGTATACAATGAAGAATGGCGTGTAGCCGGTGGATCGAGGTGCGGTCCATAGGCTCCACACCACAGAGTTGAGCTACTCGGTCCACTTATTGTCAGCTTCCTCAAGAGGTTGAATCAACCGAGGTTTTATGCCGCTAAGGGTCATCCCATTGGCCCACTTGACGTACCCATTAGTTTGCCGGTGATAGATGAAGGCGTAGTCAAGCTTCATGTTCTGCTTGGCACACCTCATTTTTTTTACCTCCTCGGCCGTGAAGTTGGATTTGTTACCTGTTATAATGCTGTGAGGTACTCCATAACGTGTACCAAGCCGGAGATGAATTTATCACCGGTTGGGCTTTAGCCGAGGCCACATGCTTTGCATCTATTCACTTTGTGAATGTGTCGACCATAACCAACAAATATTTCTTGCTGATTTGAACTTTAAGGAGTAGTCCGACCAAATCAAGTCCTAAGACCGACCAGGTTATCGGGATTGTATTCAAGGCTGTGGATGGAAGGTGACTTTATTTAGTAAAGAGCTAGCATCCGGCGAACGTATCGACTAAATCTCGTGCATCGGCCTGTCCTGTGGGCCAATAGAACCTTGTTTTGGAAGCCTTTCTTACCAAGGTATGAGGTGTTCCATGATGTCCACAGATGCCCGAGTGTATCTCGGACAAGAGCTTTTGTATGTCTTCCTCGGATATGCAGAGCTAGAGCACTCCTGTGTTGCTGCATTTATAGAGCTCTCTGTAGTGAACCTTGTAGGTCGCTGAGCAATTCGCCCCCATCCGTCAGTTCCTTGGGCAGTTCTTTGTGTGTCAAATAAGAAAGAAGTGGCTTTTTCCAGGGCACAATAACTGCCATAATCTCATGGGCCGAGGAGGTTTCTTCGAGCGTTGAGCCCCCACTATCACCTCGTTCGTTCTCTACAGCTGGCAGGGTGATCAATTCTTGTGTGGGTTCCTCGAGTTGCTTGCTTGGCTCGGCGTCTCCTTACCATTAAACATACCATTCAAACAATTGTTCAACATCGAGCACCCATCGTTGCCAGTATGTTCGTGGCTTGGTTGCTTTCATCCAAGACATAGTGAGATTCTAAGCACTCAAATTGAGCCGACATGGTTTTCACCGTGTTGCGATACATGGTCATCTTTGGGTCCTTTGCAATAAAGTCGATGTTCATCTAAGAGATTGCGAGGTAGGAGTCACCCCGGACCTCAAGAGCCATTACGCCCATGGAGACGGCCATCCGAAGTCCATGAAGCAGTGCTTCATACTCCGCCCCCTCGTTGGAGTTGGTGACGATCTTGATGTTCTACCGTCACAGGGCTTCGCCTAAGCACCGCTACAATATGACCGAGGTGGAATATGGTGGAGGGGGGCACCGCACACGGCTAAGGAACGATCACGAAGATCAACTTGTGTGTTCTAGGGTGCCCCCCTGCCCCCGTATATAAAGGAGCAAGGGGGAGGGCCGGCCAGCCCTTGGGGCGCACCAAGGGAGGGGGGAGTCCTCCTCCTAGTAGGAGTAGGACTCCCCTTTCCTAGTCCTACTAGGAAGAGGGAAGGGGGAAGGAAAGAGAGGGAGAGGGAGAGGGAAAGGGGCTGCGCCCCTCCTAGTCCAATTCGGACTCCCCATGGAGGCGCACCACCTCCTGGTGCAGCCCTCTCTCTCCCCTCTTGGCCCAATAAGGCCCATAACTTCCCCGGGGGGTTCCGTAACCCTCCGGCACTCCGTTTTCTCCGAAACTTCCGGAACCTTTCCGTGTCCGAATATAACCATCCAATATATCAATCTTTATGTCTCGACCATTTCGAGACTCCTCGTCATGTCCGTGATCACATCCGGGACTCGAACTCCTTGGTACATCAAAATACATAAACTCATAATAACCGTCATTGAAACCTTAAGCGTGCGGACCCTACGGTTCGAGAACTATGTAGACATGACCTAGAACTATTCTCGGTCAATAACCAATAGCGGAACCTGGATGCTCATATTGGTTCCTACATATTCTCGAAGATCTTTATCGGTCAAACCGCATAACAACATCGTTGTTCCCTTTGTCATCGGTATGTTACTTTCCGAGATTCGATCGTCGGTATCCAATACCTAGTTTAATCTCGTTACGGAAAGTCTCTTTACTCGTTCCGTAATACATCATCTCACAACTAACTCTTTAGTTGCAATGCTTGCAAGGCTTATGTGATGTGTATTACCGAGAAGGCCTAGAGATACCTCTCCGACAATCGGAGTGACAAAACCTAATCTCAAATACGCCAACCCAACAAGTACCTTTGGAGACACCTGTAGTACTCCTTTATAATCACCCGATTACGTTGTGACGTTTGGTAGTACCAAAGTGTTCCTCCGTAAACGGAGTTGCATAATCTCATAGTTACAGGAACATGTATGGGTCATGAAGAAAGCATTAACATACTAAGCGATCAAGTGTTAAGCTAACGGAATGGGTCATGTCAATCAGATCATTCAACTAATGATGTGACCTTGTTAATCAAATAACAACTCCTTGTTCATGGTTAGGAAACATAACCATCTTTGATTAACAAGCTAGTCAAGTAGAGGCATACTAGTGACATACTGTTTGTCTATATATTCACACATGTATTATGTTTCCGTTAATACAATTCTAGCATGAATAATAAACATTTATCATGATATAAGGAAATAAATAACAACTTTATTATTGCCTCTAGGGCATATTTCCTTCAGTCTCCCACTTGCACTAGAGTCAATAATCTAGATTACAAAGTAATGATCTTTACACCCATGGAGTCTTGGTGCTGATCATGTTTTGCTCGTGGAAGAGGCTTAGTCAACGGGTCTGCAACATTCAGATCCGTATGTATTTTGCAAATCTCTATGTCTCCCACCTGGACTTGGTCCCGAATGGAATTGAAGCGTCTCTTGATGTGCTTGGTCCTCTTGTGAAATCTGGATTCCTTTGCCAAGGCAATTGCACCAGTATTGTCACAGAAGATCTTCATCGGTCCCGATGCACTAGGTATGACACCTAGATCGGAAATGAACTCTTTCATCCAGACTCCTTCATTTGCTGCTTCCGAAGCAGCTATGTACTCCGCTTCACATGTAGATCCCGCCACGGCGCTTTGTTTAGAACTGCACCAACTGACAGCTCCACCGTTTAATAAAAACACGTATCCGGTTTGCGATTTAGAATCGTCCGGATCAGTGTCAAAGCTTGCATCGGCGTAACCATTTACGACTAGCTCTTTGTCACCTCCATATACGAGAAACATATCCTTAGTCCTTTTCAGGTATTTCAGGATGTTCTTGACCGCTGTCCAGTGATCCACTCCTGGATTACTTTGGTACCTTCCTGCCAAGCTTACAGCTAAGCATACGTCAGGTCTGGTACACAGCATTGCATACATGATAGAGCCTATGGCTGAAGCATAGGGAACATCTTTCATTTTCTCTCTATCTTCTGCTGTGGTCGGGCATTGAGTCTGACTCAATCTTACACCTTGTAACACAGGTAAAAAACCTTTCTTTGCCTGATCCATTTTGAACTTTTTCAAAACTTTATCAAGGTATGTGCTTTGTGAAAGTCCAATCAAGCGTCTTGATCTATCTCTATAGATCTTGATGCCCAATATGTAAGCAGCTTCACCGAGGTCTTTCATTGAAAAACTTTTATTCAAGTATCCTTTTATGCTATCCAGAAATTCTATATCATTTCCAATCAATAATATGTCGTCCACATATAATATTAGAAATGCTACAGAGCTCCCACTCACTTTCTTGTAAATACAGGCTTCTCCAAAAGTCTGTACAAACCCATATGCTTTGATCACACTATCAAAGCGTTTATTCCAACTCCGAGAGGCTTGCACCAGACCATAAATTGATCGTTGGAGCTTGCACACTTTGTTAGCACCTTTTGGATCGACAAAACCTTCTGGTTGCATCATATACAACTCTTCTTCTAGAAATCCATTCAAGAATGCAGATTTACATCCATTTGCCAAATTTCATAATCATAAAATGCGGCAATTGCTAACATGATTCGGACGGACTTAAGCATCGCTACGGGTGAGAAAGTCTCATCGTAGTCAACCCCTTGAACTTGTCGAAAACCTTTTGCAACAAGTCGAGCTTTGTAGACAGTTACATTACCATCAGCGTCAGTCTTCTTCTTAAAAATCCATTTATTCTCAATAGCTTGCCGATCATCGGGCAAGTCTACCAAAGTCCATACTTTGTTCTCATACATGGATCCCATCTCAGATTTCATGGCTTCAAGCCATTTTGCGGAATCTGGGCTCACCATCGCTTCTTCATAGTTCGTAGGTTCATCATGATCTAGTAGCATGACTTCCAGAATAGGATTACCGTACCACTCTGGTGCGGATTTTGTTCTGGTTGATCTACGAAGTTCAGTGACAACTTGATCTGAAGTTTCATGATCTTCATCATTATCTTCCTCACTAACTGGTGTAGGTGTTACAGAAACTGATTTCGTGACGAACTACTTTCAATAAGGGAGCTGGTACTATTACCTCATCAAGTTCCACTTTCCTCCCACTCACTTCTTTCGAGAGAAACTCCTTCTCTAGAAAGGATCCATTTTAGCAACGAATGTCTTGCCTTCGGATCTGTGATAGAAGGTGTACCCAATTGTCTCCTTTGGGTATCCTATGAAGACACATTTCTCGATTTGGGTTCAAGCTTATCAGGTTGAAGTTTCTTCACATAAGCATCGCAACCCCAAACTTTCAGAAACGACAACTTTGGTTTCTTGCTAAACCATAGTTCATAAGGCGTCGTCTCAACGGATTTTGACGGTGTCCTATTTAACGTGAATGCGGCCGTCTCAAGAGCATAACCCCAAAATGATAGCGGTAAATCTGTAAGAGACATCATAGATCGCACCATATCCAGTAAAGTGCGATTACGACGTTCGGACACACCATTGCGCTGTGGTGTTCCGGGTGGCGTGAGTTGCGAAACTATTCCGCTTTGTTTCAAATGTAGACCAAACTCGTAACTCAAATATTCGCCTCCACGATCAGATCGTAGAAACTTTATTTTCTTATTACGATGATTTTCAACTTCACTCTGAAATTCTTTGAACTTTTCAAATGTTTCAGACTTATGTTTCATTAAGTAGATATACCCATATCTGCTCAAATCATCTGTGAAGGTGAGAAAATAACGATATCCGCCACGAGCTTCAACATTCATTGTACCACATACATCCGTATGTATGATTTCCAATAAATCTGTTGCTCTCTCCATAGTACCGAGAACGGAGTTTTAGTCATCTTGCCCATGAGGCACGGTTCGCAAGTGCCAAGTGATTCATAATCAAGTGACTCCAAAGTCCATCAGCATGGAGTTTCTTCATGCGTTTTACACCGATATGACCTAAACGGCAGTGCCACAAATAAGTTGCACTATCATTATCAACTCTGCATCTTTTGGTTTCAACATTATGAATATGTGTATCACTACTATCGAGATTCATTAAAATAGACCACTCTTCAAGGGTGCATGACCATAAAAGATATTATTCATATAAATAGAACAACCATTATTCTCTGATTTAAATGAATAACCGTCTCGCATCAAACAAGATCCAGATATAATGTTCATGCTCAACGCTGCACCAAATAACAATTATTCAGGTCTAAAACTAATCCCGAAGGTAGATGTAGAGGTAGCGTGCCGACTGCGATCACATCGACTTTGGAACCGTTCCCACGCGCATCGTCACCTCGTCCTTTGCCGTGTTAAGCAATCCGTAGTTCTGTTTGAGTTGCAAATATTAGCAACAGAACCAGTATCAAATACCAGTACTACTGCGAGCTCTAGTAAGGTACACATCAATAACAAGTATATCACATATACCTTTGTTCACTTTGCCATCCTTCTTATCCGCCAAATACTTGGGGCAGTTCCGCTTCCAGTGACCAGTCTGCTTGCAGTAGAAGCACTCAGTTTCAGGCTTAGGTCCAGACTTGGGTTTCTTCTCCTGATCAGCAACTTGTTTGCTGTTCTTCTTGAAGTTCCCCTTCTTCTTCCCTTTGCCTTTCTTCTTGAAACTAGTGGTCTTATTGACCATCAACACTTGATGCTCCTTTTGATTTCTACCTCCGCAGCTTTTAGCATTGCGAAGAGCTCAGGCATAGTCTTTACTAACCCTTGCATATTATAGTTCATCACGAAGCCTTTGTAGCTTGGTGGCAGTGATTGAAGAATTCTGTCAATGACACAATCATCCGGAAGATTAACTCCCAGTTGATTCAAGTGATTGTAATACCCAGACATTTTGAGTATGTGCTCACTGACAGAACTATTCTCCTCCATCTTGCAGCTATAGAACTTATTGGAGACTTCATATCTCTCAATCCGGGCATTCTGTTGAAATATCAATTTCAACTCCTGGAACATCTCATATGCTCCATGACGTTCAAAACGTCGTTGAAGACCCGGTTCTAAGCCGTAAAGCATGGCACACTGAACTATAGAGTAGTCATCAGCTCTGCTTTGCCAGACGTTCACAACTTCTGGCTCAGCATCTGCAGCAGGCCTGTCACCCAGCGGGGCTTCCAGGACGTAACTTTTCTGTGCAGCAATGAGGATTATCCTCAGGTTACGGACCCAGTCCGTGTAATTGCTACCATCATCTTTCAACTTTGCTTTCTCAAGGAACGCATTAAAATTCAACGGAACAACAGCACGAGCCATCTATCTACAGTAAACATAGACAAGCAAAATACTATCAGGTACTAAGTTCATGATAAATTTAAGTTCAATTAATCATATTACTAAAGAACTCCCACTTAGACAGACATCTCTCTAGTTATCTAAGTGATCACGTGATCCAAATCAACTAAACCATAACCGATCATCACGTGAGATGGAGTAGTTTTCAATGGTGAACATCTTATGTTGATCATATCTGCTATATGATTCACGTTCGACCTTTCGGTCTCCGTGTTCCGAGGCCATATCTGTATATGCTAGGCTCGTCAAGTATAACCTGAGTATTCTGCGTGTGCAAAACTGGCTTGCACCCGTTGTAGATGGACGTAGAGCTTATCACACCCGATCATCACGTGGTGTCTCGGCACGACGAACTTTGGCAACGGTGCATACTCAGGGAGAACACTACTTGATAATTTTTAGTGAGAGATCATCTTATAATGCTACCATCAATCAAAGCAAGATAAGATGCATAAAGGATAAACATCACATGCAATCAATATAAGTGATATGATATGGCCATCATCATCTTGTGCTTGTGATCTCCATCTCCAAAGCACCGTCATGATCACCATCGTCACCGGCGCGACACCTTGATCTCCATCGTAGCATCGTTGTCGTCTCGCCAACTATTGCTTCTACGACTATCGCTACCGCTTAGTGATAAAGTAAAGCAATTACATGGCGTTTGCATTTCATACAATAAAGCGACAACCATATGGCTCCTGCCAGTTGCCGATAACTCGGTTACAAAACATGATCATCTCATACAATAAAATATAGCATCACGTCTTGACCATATCACATCACAACATGCCCTGCAAAAACAAGTTAGACGTCCTCTACTTTGTTGTTGCAAGTTTTACGTGGCTGCTACGGGCTGAGCAAGAACCGTTCTTACCTACGCATCAAAACCACAACGATACTTCGTCAAATAGACTCCGTTTTAACCTTCTCAAGGACCGGGCGTAGCCACACTTGGTTCAACTAAAGTGAGAGAGACAGACACCCGCCAGTCACCTTTAAGCAACGAGTGCTCATAGCGGTGAAACCAGTCTCGCGTAAGCGTACGCGTAATGTCGGTCCGGGCCGCTTCATCTCACAATACCGCTGAACCAAAGTATGACATGCTGGTAGGTAGTATGACTTGTATCGCCCACAACTCACTTGTGTTCTACTCGTGCATATGACATCAACGCATAAAACCAGGCTCTGATACCACTGTTGGGTAACGTAGTAATTTCAAAAATTTTCCTACGATCACGCAAGACCATGGTGATGGCATAGCAACGAGAGGGGAGAGTGTCCGTCCACGTACCCTCGTAGACCGAAAGCGGAAGCGTTATATTAACGCGGTTGATGTAGTCGTACGTCTTCACGATCCGACCGATCCAAGCACCGTTACTCCGGCACCTCCGAGTTCTTGGCACACGTTCAGCTCGATGGCGATCCCGGGCTCCGATCCAGCAAAGCGTCGGGAAGGAGTTCCGTCGACGACGGCGTGGTGACGATCTTGATGTTCTACCGTCACGGGCTTCGCCTAAGCACCGCTACAATATGACCGAGGTGGAATATGGTGGAGGGGGCACCGCACACAGCTAAGGAACGATCACGAAGATCAACTTGTGTGTTCTAGGGTGCCCCCTGCCCCGTGATATAAAGGAGCAAGGGAGGGCGGCCAGCCCTTGGGGCGCACCAAGGGAGGGGAGTCCTCCTCCTAGTAGGAGTAGGACTCCCTTTCCTAGTCCTACTAGGAAGAGGAAGGGGAAGGAAAGAGAGGAGAGGGAGAGGGAAGGGGCTGCGCCCCCTCCTAGTCCAATTCGGACTCCCCATGGAGGGGGGCGCACCACCTCTGGTGCAGCCCTCTCTCCCCTCTTGGCCCAATAAGGCCCATAACTTCCCGGGGTTCCGTAACCCCTCCGGCACTCCGGTTTTCTCCGAAACTTCCGGAACCTTTCCGTGTCCGAATATAACCATCCAATATATCAATCTTTATGTCTCGACCATTTCGAGACTCCTCGTCATGTCCGTGATCACATCCGGGACTCCGAACTCCTTGGTACATCAAAATACATAAACTCATAATAACCGTCATTGAAACCTTAAGCGTGCGGACCCTACGGTTCGAGAACTATGTAGACATGACCTAGAACTATTCTCGGTCAATAACCAATAGCGGAACCTGGATGCTCATATTGGTTCCTACATATTCTACGAAGATCTTTATCGGTCAAACCGCATAACAACATACGTTGTTCCTTTGTCATCGGTATGTTACTTTCCGAGATTCGATCGTCGGTATCCAATACCTAGTTTAATCTCGTTACGGAAAGTCTCTTTACTCGTTCCGTAATACATCATCTCACAACTAACTCTTTAGTTGCAATGCTTGCAAGGCTTATGTGATGTGTATTACCGAGAAGGCCTAGAGATACCTCTCCGACAATCGGAGTGACAAAACCTAATCTCGAAATCGCCAACCCAACAAGTACCTTTGGAGACACCTGTAGTACTCCTTTATAATCACCCGATTACGTGGACGTTTGGTAGTACCAAAGTGTTCCTCCGTAAACGGAGTTGCATAATCTCATAGTTACAGGAACATGTATGGGTCATGAAGAAAGCATTAACATACTAAACGATCAAGTGTTAAGCTAACGGAATGGGTCATGTCAATCAGATCATTCAACTAATGATGTGACCTTGTTAATCAAATAACAACTCCTTGTTCATGGTTAGGAAACATAACCATCTTTGATTAACAAGCTAGTCAAGTAGAGGCATACTAGTGACATACTGTTTGTCTATATATTCACACATGTATTATGTTTCCGGTTAATACAATTCTAGCATGAATAATAAACATTTATCATGATATAAGGAAATAAATAACAACTTTATTATTGCCTCTAGGGCATATTTCCTTCATATTGAACTTCACCCTGAAACTTTTCTTGTCAAGGATCAGGATACCCGGAGGACCATACTTCAAAACAAGAGTAGATGGCGTCTGTTTCCAATCACCGGGCGGCATAGTGCCCCTCCACGGCAAGCACTTGGAGCAATCAAACCATCCACATCCCGGTGGCACAGACGTCTAGGGCATCCCTCTCTTCCAGTGGTCCAGAAAATAGTTCGTGATTTTAATCTTCCCGTGTCAAATAAACAAGATCATCTTCTTGTGTGTGATGCATGTCAGATGGCGAAAAGTCATCAACTCCCTTATCCTCGCTCAGTTAGTGAATCCAAAGCTCCTTTAGAGCTAATTTTCTCAGATGTTTGGGGTCCTGGACCCGTTTCTGTAGGCAGGCAAAAATACTATGTCAGTTTTATCGATGATATCAGCAAGTTTAGTTGGATATATTTGCTCAAGAATAAATCTGATGTGTTTGAAAAGTTTCGTCTTTTTCAAGCTCATGTGGAACGCTTGTTTAATTGCAAAATCATTGCCATGCAAACAGATTGGGGTGGTGAGTATCAAAGTCTGAATTCTTTCTTTGAACGCATTGGCATAACTCACCACGTCTCTTGCCCTCACGCACACCAACAAAATGGCTCAGCCGAGCGGAAGCATCGTCACATCGTGGAAGTTGGTCTTTCCCTTTTGGCCCATGCGTTCATGCCCTTAAAATTTTGGGATGAAGCGTTCCTCACGGTCGTCTATCTCATCAACCGTGTTCCTAGTCGAGTCATCAAAAACCAAACTCCACTAGAACGTCTCTTTGGCACTAAACCCAATTATAGCTTTCTTCGCATTTTTGGTTGTGCCGTATGGCCCAATTTGCGCCCCTTCAATAAACATAAACTTGAGTTCCGCTCCAAGCAATGCGCTTTTTTGGGTTATAGTACTCTTCATAAGGGGTATAAATGCTTAGACATCTCCTCCGGACGAGTCTATATTTCTCGCGATGTCGTGTTTGATGAACAAGTTTTTCCTTTTGCTAGTCTTCACCCAAACGCAGGAGCACAACTACGCAAAGAACTTGTTTTGTTACCCTCTCATCTCCTGCCATCACCAAACTTTGTTCCAGGGGGAGTTGATGCTGCTGCTGGTTCGTGTCGATGCCTAATACCCTTGATGAGGTGTCTGCTGATAGTGTGCAGGAATCAGGGCCGGCCGCAAATCATGCAGAAATTAGCGAAGAAATCGGTGAAAATACTCATGATTTTATGCAGCAAACAGACAACTATGCAGAAGATCCTGGCGCCCGATCCGATGATGATTCTGGCGGGCGAATCCCCTCGGGATCGCGCGCCGCAGCCGCGTCAGGCGAATACCCCCCGGGATCCCCGCCCGCAGGCGCAGCAGGCGGGCCATCAGCCGGGGCAGGCGGTCGGCCAGCGGGCCCGCTGTCGCTCTGTCCCCTGGTCGGGCCACTCCCGCCTCGGTGCGGGCCGGGGCCTCCTCCGCGGCGAAAGAGCACGGCCCACGTGGTCGCCCTGGTGAGGGGCGCGCTGGCTCGGGCGGGTCGGACTCTTCGTCGCCTCCTGCACCAAGTCTGTCGCCGCCGCGTGGCAGGCCGTCTGCGGCCACATCTCCTGTCGCCGAATCTCCACAGGAGTTCGTTTTTGGATCTGGTGTGGGATCCGGTGCGGCTGACTCTGGATCTTCTGTGCCTGACAGCGCCACCTCGGACTCTGCTGTTTCTGCACCGGTTAATCGCCTGCAAGTTCGGGCTGATCAGCCACCTCTGCCTCCTCCTCCGCGTACACAAACCAGGTCTCAAAGTGGCATTGCAAAACCAAAAGTTTATAAAGATGGTTGTATTCCTGGGATCTTTTTGTGCTGCAGGTGAACCAAGAAATTTGCAGGCTGCCCTTGGGGACCCAAAATGGAAACAAGCTATGGATGAGGAGTACTCTGCTCTTATGGACAACAAAACATGGCGCCTTGTTCCACCGGTCAGAGGGAGGAATGTGATTGACTGCAAATGGGTGTACAAGATTAAGCGGAAGTCTGATGGCACTATTGACAGGTACAAGGCTCGGTTAGTTGCCAAAGGCTTCAAGCAAAGGTACGGTGTGGACTATGAAGACACCTTTAGCCCTGTGGTAAAAGCTGCTACTATCCGTTTAGTACTTTCTATTGCAATTTCTCGAAATTGGTGCATAAGGCAACTAGATGTGAAGAACGCGTTTTTGCATGGTGTTCTGGAAGAGGAAGTTTTCATGAGGCAGCCTCCTGGGTATGAGAGCTCAGTCTCACCACGCCATGTCTACAAGCTTGATAAGGCTCTTTATGGCCTCAAACAAGCACCAAGAGCCTGGTACTACCGTTTATACTCCAAACTTCGGTCTCTTGGTTTTCTTGCCTCCAAAGGAGATACCTCACTTTTCTTCTATCATAAGCATGGAGTAACCATTTTTATGTTGATATATGTTGATGATATTATTGTTACAAGCTCGTCATCACAAGCAGTTGCAGCCCTTCTCAAGGATTTGAGTATGGACTTTGCACTCAAGGACTTGGGTGCATTGCATTTCTTTCTTGGTATTGAGGTCAAAAAGTTGCACGTGGAGTTCTTCTGTCGCAGGAAAAATATGTGCAAGAGATCCTTCAACGGATGGGCATGACTGGATGCAAACCTTCGCCTACACCCTTGTCTGTCTCTGAGAAGTTATCTCTTCATGATGGAGCCATCCTCATAGCCGAAGACTCCACCAGGTATAGGAGCATCGTGGGAGCACTACAGTACCTAACTTTGACACGGCCAGATATTGCATATGCTGTTAATAAAGTCTGTCAGTTTTTGCATGCTCCTACTACTGTTCATTGGACTGCAGTTAAAAGGATACTCAGATATCTTCAAGGCACCAAGAGTCATGGTCTTAAGCTTCACAAATCAGACTCCATACTTGTTAGTGCGTTCTCCGATGCAGATTGGGCAGGCTGTCCCGATGACAGGAGATCTACAGGAGGTTTTGCAGTTTTTCTTGGAGGTAACTTGGTGTCGTGGAGTGCTCATAAGCAGGCGACTGTTTCCAGGTCAAGCACAGAAGCTGAGTACAAGGCTCTAGCTAATGCCACTGCTGAAGTAATCTGGGTCCAAAACATGTTGACAGAGTTGGGTGTGTCTCATCCCAAGGCAGCGTCACTATGGTGTGACAATTTGGGTGCTACTTATTTATTTGCCAACCCTGTTTTTCATGCTAGGACGAAGCACATCGAGATAGATTATCACTTTGTGAGAGAACGAGTTGCAAATAGGCTGTTGAATGTTCGCTTTGTTCCTACTGGTGATCAGGTTGCAGATGGGTTTACTAAACCCCTTTCCTTGAGGCAGCTGGAGGCATTTCGACGCAATCTCAACTTAGATAAGTTGTGATTGAGGGGGAGTGTTAAACATCTTGTACATACGGTTATACCGTATATGCGTGCGTACGTGTTAATATTCTGTTGTAATATTGGTTGGGCTGTTGAGATTGAGTCCTATCCTAGATTGTGACTTGTAGATCACTCCACAGCCCAACAACCTTGTAATCTCGCATTATGTGTCTATATTAACACGTACGCGTCCCTGCTAATTGCATACGCTTGAGCCCCATCTTTCTACAGCATGCATCCGCCATGGACGAGCCGTCCGACAGGCCGCCGGCGACGAGCTTCTTCGGCGAGGTCAAGGAAGAGAGGTCGTCGCTGCTACGTCGTGCCGGTTGTTGCCGATCCTAGCTCTCTCTCGTCTACCTGAACCCTCTCGCACAAACGATCAGAGAAAGGAGATAGGAACAAGAAGACACAGTGGACTTGGTTGTTTTCTAGCGCACATAGGCCGCCGCACGAACGGCACACTTCCTTGAGCTCGAACTCCAGCAAATCTGTTACAACGTACAGGGGTTTTTATACCTGAGATACTCCAGGGCACGCACCCACAATCTCCCCCATGCAGAGCACCAGGGTCTGCCCGCTCTATCCGCTGCGCGAGACATGCACGAACACGTCCAGTTCGCGGTGAGCTCGCAACAAACCCCACTCAGCGCGCCCTCCTCACTCGCCAACAGATTGACTACACACACGCCACACACACATGCGCACACACACCCGAGCCCGCCACGGTTGGACCCGACGCGGCCACCGCACGCCACGCTCCCGATCCATCCCGTGTGCACACACGCACGCCCGACGCGATCGCCGTGGCTTATTCCCAACACTGGTTGGCCGCCGCCGTCGAGGGTGGCCGCCATAGACGCCAGGAAAATAAAGAAAACCCTAGTCCCACATACCTATTAGAGCGATGAAGTATGTACATACGTGTGTGGGGTTCTGGAATCGAGAATCAGCTGTTGGGATTGAGATCATATGTGAAATGGGATTAGGGTGCTCTGAGATTATCGATGCCACATATCGCTCATCCGATAGGGTCTCACAAGCTGGTCTATGAGACCCGGTCTCATACAATTTTTTTCCTAATAGCTCTCATAGGTGACCTATTAAGTCTTATCAATGGTTTATTACCTCATTTAATCTAGGCCCTTAGATTTTAAACGTTGGACCGCCAATAATAGTTGGGACCAGCTTAAAACTTGCCTGGCGTCTTAGCGGAAGGAAGCGACAATAAAATTTGTAGTTGCTATTAATAATATGCGGTACGTTGAAGGAAATAAGATGTAAAACTTTTGACAAGGGAGGGGCGATGACGTCTTGTAGTCATTGTTAGGTGGTCTACGGACGTAGATGCAATTTTTTACTTATGGTGTTCTTTGTATTATATTATTTGTTGATAAATAAATCAAAAGTTTTTTGAAAAAATCTTTTTGTAAATAATAAAAGAGAAAATAAAAATAAAATTTGTAGTTGCTATCAACAATCCGTGGTATGATCAAGGAAAAAATATGTAAACTTTTTGACGAGGGAGGGACGATGGCTGCGGCGTGCTAGAGTGCTTGTAGTCGTTGCTAGATGGTCTACAAACGTAGGTGTAACTTTTTTTTTACTTATGGTGTTCTTTGTATTATATTACTTCACAGTTGATAAATGGATCAAAAGATTTTTGTAAAAAAGATCTTATTGTGAAGAATAAAAGAGAAAAAAACTAAAATTTCCCGTTGCTATTAATAATTTGTGGTACTATGAAGAAAAAAGATGTAATTTCTTTAAAAGGAATGGGCGATGACGGGCTGATGGCGACACTCTACAGTGCTTGTAGTCGTCGCAGCCTAGATGCAATTTTTAGTTATGGTTTTCTTTGTTTTACTTGTCATTTCATCGAAACAACAATCTTATTGTAAAGAACAAAATAGAAAAGAAAGAATTACTTGCATATCAAATAAGAACGGATTGGCTTTGTCCATGGTGCAATAACTACCATAATCTCAGGGGTCGAGGAGGTTTCTTCGAACGTCAAGCCCCCACTATCACCTCGTCAGCCTCTACGGCTGGGAGGGATGATCAATTCTTGTGTGGGTTCCTCGGGTTACTTGCTTGGCTCGGTGTCTCCTTGCCATTTAACAGACTGTTTGAACAATTGTTCCACGCCGAGCACCCATCCTTAGCCAGTATGTTCGTGGCTTGGTTGCTTTCGTCGAGGACATAGTGAGATTCTAAGCGCTCAAATCAAGCTGACATGATTATGACCGTGTTGTGATACACAGTCATCTTTGGGTCCTTTGCGTCAAATCGCCGTTTATCTAAGAGATTGCGAGGTTGGAGTCACCTCGGACCTGAAGACGCCTTATGCCCATGGAGATGGCCATCTGAAGTCCATGAACAAGTGCTTCGTACTTCGCCCCCTTGTTGGAGTTGGTGTACATGATCTGGATCACATACTTCACGGTGTCGCTGGTGGGTGAGGTGAGGATTACCCAAACCCTCAGTCCGGCGAGCATTTTGGAGCCGTCAAAATACATCACCTAATGGGTATAAGCTGCATGCTCTCTAGGTAGCTCGGCCTCTGTCCATTCTGCGAAGAAGTGGCCCAACACTTGGGATTTAATAGCCTGACGTGGTCGATAGATAACCCCGAAAAGGAGGAGCTCAACTATATTACCTAGTTTCTACTGATAATTGGAGCAGTGTCCAAAATAGATTAATGTAAAACAAGTTCTCCCCTCAAAAATTATATATACAACAAGTTCTCTATGTAATGCACTTCTGCTTTTCTGCTATAGTTTTGGACAACTCTAAATATCATTATAACTGTTATCGAGGAACCATTTATCTGGCCTACCCTGTAGATCTATTGGAACTAAGACCTATATTTTTTTTAATGTTCGAAGGAGAACTGCCAAGTCCATTGATCAGAAAGAGGTATTAGAAGAACACCTCGAGAGGGGGAAAGCACAGAAGAACACCTCGAGAGGAGGAAAGAACCACAAAAAATATAACCATAGTCGTGGTGAAGTGCTTGTAGTCGTTGCTAGGTGGTCTACGGACGTAGGCGTAATTTTTTACTTATGGTGTTCTTTGTATTATATTACTTAACAGTTGATAAATACTCCTAGATGCTAAGTTTTTTTGAAAAGATCTTTTGTAAAGAATAAAAGAGAAAAAAAATAAATTTTGTAGTTGCTATTATTAATCCGTTAGTACGATGAAGGAAAAAATATGTAATTTTTTGACGAGGAAGAGGCGATGGCGGGCGTTGGTGTAATTTTTTACTTGACAGTTGATAATTTGATCAGAAGTTTTTTGTAAAGAGATCTTATTGTGAAGAATAAAAAAGAAGAAAAAATTGCAGTTGCTATTAATAATTTGTGGTACAATGAAGGAACAAATGTAAACAACAAAAGACTTACATCACTGGTTAGCTACGCCAATGAACGCTTCTCTTCCTCAGCAGACCTGATAGGCCAAGCTTATTACCTAGCCAATGAACGCTTCACTGGTTAGCTACGCCAATTTACACAAGTTCACAAGATTAATTTGCTCAACTATATTACCTAGCTAGTTTCTACTGATAATTGAAGCAAGTACAAGACGAACCGCGAGCAGCACTCACGCTTCCATAAAAAGTGTCGGATAGCTGGCAACGATGGCAGATCACAGTTGGACATAATCCTCGAACAACCACGCGCAATACACCCCGCCACACCGGAAGAATCGGCTACCCACAGAAATAGAAACTCTTGGGTATTTAATCATGTGGCAAAGGCAGACCCTATGTGCCTCTAAAAGCCTGGCCCACATGACAATAACAACAGGCATACCCAGGCGGAAGAGCTTGCCACACCCAGGGGCCATACCCGCCCGACTTAAAGGACTTATACATGAAGTAGCGGAAGCGAGCTCTTCGAGGGGTTTGCACCACTGAGACTAAGAAGTCATCGGACTGTCAGTGGTCAGACATTCCAATTACGCTCGATCACCGATACAATCTGGTGGGAATCCATAACAAAGGAGTCGCCACCCTGATCCTGGACCATATAATCGACAGTTTTCACCTGTCGAAAGTTCTAATGAACAGTGGAAGTAGTCTTAACATCATATACAGGGAAACCCTAAAGAAGACGCAGTTCGGCAAGTCATGCATCTTGCCCGAGCAAGACCACTTTTAAGGGCATAATTCCAGTCAAGGAGGTGCGCTGCACGGGAAAAGTCACGTTAGATGTGGTATTCAGAACTCCCGATAACTACTGAATCGAGGCTTTAAGCTTTGACATGGCTCTGTTTCGAAGTGGTTACCACACACTACTTGGCCGACCATCCTTCATGTAGTTCCACGTCATCCCCCATTATGCATACAGGAAATTAAAGATGCCCGGGCCAAATTTTGTAATTACAATCAGCTGCGACCCAGACCGGTCACTCAGAACCGAGGACATGACCGTAACTCTGGCCATCAAGGCCCAATCCGAGGCCTTACCATCTGAAGAGTTATCTGAACTACTAGCAAAGGTTGATAACATGAAGTCATCCTCGCCAAATGCTCGAAGTCAACATACTTCAAACTAAGCGACGAGGTTGTCAAGTTCCAGGTCCATCACAAGGATCCGTCTAAATTGGACTCCATTGGAACATGGCTGGATGCCATAGTTGAAGTTGTGGCCAATCTATCACTGTGTGAAGCATTCGAGACTTACATGTGTTTTCGGACTAAGGTGTTTGTACTGGTTCTTGTAGGATTGGATGGGAGGCTCGAGCTGAATTTTTGCCAGGCATGGTAACTAACTAATTTTACCAGTGTGACCAATTTAAAGACAAAATGGGTCAAGATAGATAGCAGTTATAGTACAAAGGTGGATATGGTGCCAACAACTAGGGTTAGATGGTTTGCTCAATACTTGCACATGTGGACCATGTGTTCTTGTGTGGATAGTGTTCAGAGTAGCAGAGACCTGTATCCAGTTCACTACGAGGAGAGAGAGGGGGTGTGTGTCTGCGACTAGAGAGTGAGACTGTGAGTGGTAGATCTTAGCGTCAAATCCAAGACATCACTTTTTTTTCTCTCTCACTCTCACAAAAGACATTAATTTATAGTTGTTTTAGATACAACACTAAGATATAGGGCATTGTTACTACTATATATGAACATCTACTTGATGTCATTAGATATAGCTTAAGATAAGACATAGGACACTCGGACTGATATATCTAAATATATATTTAAAGTTCATTGGATATATGACTTAAGATATAGTGCAGACTGCCCCAAGAAAGTGCCAAGTTTTCTTAGGCCCAAGAAGGACATCCTCATGGAGACGGCCAGCAAATTTACATTATCTCATGTACACGCAGAGGGCGAAAGTGCTTGATTACCGGAAAAGGTTTTTAACCATTTTTATACACAAAGCAAATCGCCACGAGCCATACAAAGTTCAAACAGAGGATACTAACGCACGCCCAGACTGCTTGGTTAAACAGGTGCAAGTCCCTAAATCGCAGTCCATGATCTTTTGGTTTCGTCGCTGACCAGGTCAAAAACTGATGTGTGTGGCATCTGGGTGGTGCATGGGATCAAACCGCTTAGTTGGTGTCGCGAGTGCGAGTCGCTGAGTGAACATTCACTCATTATACTTTATGTCTTCGTTTTCCCAACAAAAGCACTAACTACGTGTACTTATATCAGTTCTAGCGAACATTTTCATTCTTCAAAAAATGAAAATAAAAGCCCACTCTTTGTTGTTTCAAGGGCTTGGATCCAGGCGTTTTTCTTGGGCATTTCGGATCTGGTATGCTCCTCCAGTGAGCACCTTATCAATGATGAATGGGTCGTCCCAGGTCGTGGCCAGTTTATGTTGTCAAACCTTTCTGGGTGGCATCATAAGCCCAAGTCATTGATGATGAATGCCTTCACCCAGACCTCTTGTAGCAGGTATCGATGCACCTGCTATTGGCAGAATGCAGAGCGTGCTTTGGCAATGTCTTCTCTTCATCTAGGACATCTAAATCGTCCTGGCGGCTTTGCTCGGCCTCCCGTTTCTCATACAGGCGTACTCGAGGTGCATCATGTATGAGATCACTTGGTAAAGTGGCCTCAGCATCGTATACAATGAAGAATGGCGTGTAGCCGGTGGATCGAGGTGCGGTCCATAGGCTCCACACCACAGAGTTGAGCTACTCGGTCCACTTATTGTCAGCTTCCTCAAGAGGTTGAATCAACCGAGGTTTTATGCCGCTAAGGGTCATCCCATTGGCCCAATCGACCTACCCATTAGTTTGCAGGTGATAGATGAAGGCGTAGTCAAGCTTCATGTTCTGCTTGGCACACCTCATTTTTTTACCTCCTCGGCCGTGAAGTTGGATTTGTTATCTGTTATAATGCTGTGAGGTACTCCATAACGTGTACCAAGCCAGAGATGAATTTATCACCGGTTGGGCTTTAGCCGAGGCCACATGCTTTGCATCTATTCACTTTGTGAATGTGTTGACCATAACCAGCAAATATTTCTTGCTGATTTGAACTTTAAGGAGTAGTCCGACCAAATCAAGTCCTAAGACCGACCAGGTTATCGGGATTGTATTCAAGGCTGTGGATGGAAGGTGACTTCATTTAGTAAAGAGCTAGCATCCGGCGAACGTATCGACTAAATCTCGTGCATCGGCCTCTCCTGTGGGCCAATAGAACCTTGTTTTGGAAGCCTTTCTTACCAAGGTATGAGGTGTTCCATGATGTCCACAGATACCCGTGTGTATCTCGGACAAGAGCTTTTGTATGTCTTCCTCGGTTATGCAGAGCTGGAGCACTCCCGTGTTGCTGCATTTATAGAGCTCTCCATAGTGAACCTTGTAGGCCGTTGAGCAATTCGCCCCCATCCGTCAGTTCCTCGGGCAGTTCTTTGTGTGTCAAATAAGAAAGAAGTGGCTTTTTCCAGGGCACAATAACTGCCATAATCTCATGGGCCGAGGAGGTTTCTTCAAGCGTTGAGCCCCCACTATCACCTCGTTCGTTCTCTACAGCTGGCAGGGTGATCAATTCTTGTATGGGTTCCTCGAGTTGCTTGCTTGGCTCGGCATCTCCTTACCATTAAACATACCATTCAAACAATTGTTCAACATCGAGCACCCATCGTTGCCAGTATGTTTGTGGCTTGGTTGCTTTCATCCAAGACATAGTGAGATTCTAAGCACTCAAATTGAGCCGACATGGTTTTCACCGTGTTGCGATACATGGTCATCTTTGGGTCCTTTGCAACGAAGTCGATGTTCATCTAAGAGATTGTGAGGTAGGAGTCACCTCGGACCTCAAGAGCCATTACGCCCATGGAGACGGCCATCCGAAGTCCATGAAGCAGTGCTTCATACTCCGCTCCCTCGTTGGAGTTGGTTTACATGATCTGGAGCACATACTTCACGGTGTCGCTGGTGGCTGAGGTGAGGACTACCCCAGCCCCTAGTCCGGCGAGCATTTTGGAGCCGTGAAAATACATCACCTATTGGGTATAAACCGCATGCTTCCTATGTAGCTCGGCTTCTGTCTATTTTGTTAAGAAGTCGCCCAACACTTGGGATTTAATAGCCCGACGTGGTCGACAACTAATGCTATATATAACAGTGGGTAGCATCGAATGTATGAACCCATGCATCTCACACGCACCGTGTTAGGACAAGTCCTAGACCGACAGATCGCCGTCGCCGCCGCTGGCGCCGGCCTGACTGAATGCATGACGGAGCTGCTGGACGCGCCTTGACGCGTCGCCGCGGTTGACGAGTTTGTCCGGCTGGCCAGAACGATGTCTTGACGCACACCCACCATCTGTTCTTCTTGGCTTCCGGGTTGCATAAGCTTCATAGTTCACGAGTTTCAGTGTAAGCAATCACAAAGTTGCCAAAGCACTGGACTAGTGCAATCACTCAGCCAGCTTGGCCGCATGAATCACTTACCGGGACAGGAAGAGTTATAGATGGATGTGGCGCCTTAGCTAACATTGGAACCACCGGCCGGGAGTTCGCCGCCGTGGAGGACTGCGGTATCACATAGCAGCTGGATGCATCTTGCTGCACGGCCGCCGTGAACGTGATGTCCACCGGCCCAACATCGTGGCATGCATCCGCCATGGACGAGCCGTCCGACAGGCCGCCGGCGACGAGCTTCTTCGGCGAGGTCAAGGAAGAGAGGTCGTCGCTGCTACGTCGTGCCGGTTGTTGCCGATCCTAGCTCTCTCTCGTCTACCTGAACCCTCTCGCACAAACGATCAGAGAAAGGAGATAGGAACAAGAAGACACAGTGGACTTGGTTGTTTTCTAGCGCACATAGGCCGCCGCACGAACGGCACACTTCCTTGAGCACGAACTCCAGCCAATCTGTTACAACGTACAGGGGGTTTTTATACCTGAGATACTCCAGGGCACGCACCCACGATCTCCCCCATGCAGAGCACCAGGGTCTGCCCGCTCTATCCGCTGCGCAAGACATGCACGAACACGTCCAGTTCGCGGTGAGCCCGCAACGAACCCCACTCAGCGCGCCCTCCTCGCTCGCCAACAGATTGACTACACACGCGCCACACACACATGCGCACACACACCCGAGCCCGGTTGGACCCTACGCGGCCACCGCACGCCACGCTCCCGATCCGTCCCGCGTGCACACACGCACGCCCGACGCGATCGCCGTGGCTTATGCCCAACATTTACCTCCATAAGCCACAAACTACAGCAGGTGAGTCCATCGTCGTCGATGTCGCCATGGCCGCCGCACCGCACCGCTGCGGCCTCCGCCGCGCCGTCGACGTCGTTGTAGCCACCACCGCCCTAACGTCGCTGCCAAGCCTGCCACCGTGCCGCCGTGCCCTTCGCGCGCCGTCCCCACGTCCCCGCGCTCCCGGCCCGTGCTCCCGCCGCGCACGTACGCGGTCTGCGCAACCAGGTCCAGCGCCTCGACGCGGTCCACTCCCGCGGTCCCGACGCGCCCGACGCGTCCAGTGCGCACCCATAACATGCACCGGTCGCGCTCGGCTCGCAGCCGCGCTTATTGCCCTTGCACTGCTGCGCCATCAACAGCAGCGCAGCGCCTCCACGGTTGTTGCGCCGAGCTGCCGCAGCCTCTGCGCCACCACGCAGGTCCTCCGCGGCCTCCTCGTCTCCGCGATCGCCGCTGCTCATTGCGCGCACGGCATCATCGTGCATGGCCGCGCCTCAGCCCATGCGTCCATGTCCGCTGCACTCGCCGTGGACGCCGTGGCCGCATCCTCCATCTCCGCCGCGCTCGCCGTGCGCGCCGCGGACACGGCCGCCCGCCATGGCCGCCCCCCGAACCTGGCTTTGTATACCAATTGTTGTTGCCGACCCTAGCTCTCTCTCGTCTACCTGAACCCTCTCGCACAAACGATCAGAGGAAGGAGATAGGAACAAGAAGACACAGTGGACTTGGTTGTTTTCTGGCGCACATACGCCGCCGCACGAACGGCACACTTCCTTGAGCTCGAACTCCAGCCAATCTGTTACAACGTACAGGGGGTTTTTATACCTGAGATACTCCAGGGCACGCACCCACGATCTCCCCCATGCAGAGCACCAGGGTCTGCCCGCTCTATCCGCTGCGCAAGACATGCACGAACACGTCCAGTTCGCGGTGAGCCCGCAACGAACCCCACTCAGCGCGCCCTCCTCGCTCGCCAACAGATTGACTACACACACGCCACACACACATACGCACACACACCCGAGCCCGCCACGGCTGGACCCGACACGGCCACCGCACGCCACGCTCCCGATCCGTCCCGTGTGCACACACGCACGCCCAACGCGATCGCCGTGGCTTATGCCCAACACCGGTTGGCCGCCGCCGTCGAGGCCCTTGGGCGTGGCCGCCGTAGACGCCAGGAAAATAAAGAAAACCCTAGTCCCACGTACCTATTAGAGCGATGAAGTATGTACGTATGTGCGTGGGGTTCTCGAATCAGGAATCAGCTGTTGGGATTGAGATCATGCGTGAAATGGGATTAGGGTGCTCTGAGATTATCGATGCCACATATCGCTCATCCAATAGGGTCTCACAAGCTGGTCTATGAGACCCAGTCTCATACAATTTTATTCCTAATAGCTCTCATAGGTGACCTATTAAGTCTTATCAATGATTTATTACCTCATTTAATCTAGGCCCTTAGATTTTAAACATTGGACCGCCAATAATAGTTGGGACCAGCTTAAAACTTGCCTGGCGTCTTAGCGGAAGGAAGCGACAATAAAATTTGTAGTTGCTATTAATAATATGCGGTACGTTGAAGGAAATAAGATGTAAAACTTTTGACAAGGAAGGGGCGATGACGTCTTGTAGTCATTGTTAGGTGGTCTACGGACGTAGATGCAAACTTTTACTTATGCTGTTCTTTGTATTATATTATTTGTTGATAAATAAATCAAAAGTTTTTTGAAAAAATATTTTTGTAAATAATAAAAGAGAAAATAAAAATAAAATTTGTAGTCGCTATCAACAATCCGGGGTATGATCAAGGAAAAAATATGTAAACTTTTTGACAAGGGAGGGGCGATGGCTGCGGCGTGCTAAGTGCTTGTAGTCGTTGCTAGATGGTCTACAAACGTAGGTGTAACTTTTTTTTTTACTTATGGTGTTCTTTGTATTATATTACTTCACAGTTGATAAATGGATCAAAAGATTTTTGTAAAAAAGATCTTATTGTGAAGAATAAAAGAGAAAAAAGCTAGAATTTCCTGTTGCTATTAATAATTTGTGGTACTATGAAGAAAAAAGATGTAAATTTTTTAAAAGGAATGGGCGATGACGGGCTGACGGCGACACGCTACAGTGCTTGTAGTCGTCGCAGCCTAGATGCAATTTTTAGTTATGGTTTTCTTTGTTTTACTTGTCATTTCTTCGAAACAACAATCTTATTGTAAAGAACAAAATAGAAAAGAAAGAATTACTTGCATATCAAATAAGAACGAAGTGGCTTTGTCCATGGTGCAATAACTACCATAATCTCAGGGGTCGAGGAGGTTTCTTCGAACGTCAAGCCCCCACTATCACCTCGTCAGCCTCTACGGCTGGGAGGATGATCAATTCTTGTGTGGGTTCCTCGGGTTGCTTGCTTGGCTCGGTGTCTCCTTGCCATTTAACAGACTGTTTGAACAATTGTTCCACGCCGAGCACCCATCCTTGCCAGTATGTTCGTGGCTTGGTTGATTTCGTCAAGGACATAGTGAGATTCTAAGCGCTCAAATCAAGCTGATATGATTATGACCGTGTTGTGATACACAGTCATGTTTGGTTCCTTTGCGTCAAATCGCCGTTTATCTAAGAGATTGCGAGGTTGGAGTCACCTCGGACCTGAAGACGCCTTATGCCCATGGAGATGGCCATCTGAAGTCCATGAACAAGTGCTTCGTACTTCGCCCCCTTGTTGGAGTTGGTGTACATGATCTGGATCACATACTTCACGGTGTCGCTGGTGGGTGAGGTGAGGATTACCCCAACCCCCAGTCTGGCGAGCATTTTGGAGCCGTCAAAATACATCACCTAATGGGTATAAGCTGCATGCTCTCTAGGTAGCTCGGCCTCTGTCCATTCTGCGAAGAAGTGGCCCAACACTTGGGATTTAATAGCCTAACGTGGTCGATAGATAACCCCGAAAAGGAGGAGCTCAACTATATTACCTAGTTTCTACTGATAATTGGAGCAGTGTCCAAAATATATAAATGTAAAACAAGTTATCCCCTCAAAAATTATATATAGAACAAGTTCTCTATGTAATGCACTTCTGCTTTTCTGCTATAGTTTTGGACAACTCTAAATATCATTATAACTGTTATCGAGGAACCATTTATCTGGCCTATCCTGTAGATCTATTGGAACTAAGACCTATATTTTTTTTAATGTTCGAAGGAGAACTGCCAAGTCCATTGATCAGAAAGAGGTATTAGAAGAACACCTCGAGAGGAGGAAAGCACAGAAGAACACCTCGAGAGGAGGAAAGCACCACAAAAAATATAACCATAGTCGTGGTGAAGTGCGTGTAGTCGTTGCTAGGTGGTCTACGGAAGTAGGCGTAATTTTTTACTTATGGTGTTCTTTGTATTATATTACTTAACAGTTGATAAATACTCCTAGATGCGAAGTTTTTTTTTTAAAAGATCTTTTTGTAAAGAATAAAAGAGAAAATAAAAATAAATTTTATAGTTGCTATTATTAATCCATGGTACGATGAAGGAAAAAATATGTAATTTTTTTGACGAGGGAAGGGCGATGGCGGCGGCGTTGGTGTAATTTTTTACTTGACAGTTGATAATTAGATCAGAAGTTTTTTGTAAAGAGATCTTATTGTGAAGAATAAAGAAGAAGAAAAAATTGCAGTTGCTATTAATAATTTGTGGTACAATCAAGAAAAAAAAATGTAAACAACAAAAGACTTACATCACTGGTTAGCTAAGCCAGTGAACGCTTCTCTTCCTCAGCAGACATGATAGGCCAAGCTTAGCTAGTACAAGCTGGCTCATTTCTGCGTCGTCGGCGCCTCGGCAATCCCGATCGACCAGCTAAGCTAGCACAGCTGATCCGTGATTGCCTCCTAAGCCGACACAGAGCACAGGAATAGACTATTTAAGCTGGTCAGATTCCTTCCCCGTGAGCGGTGTGGTACTAAAAAACGTGAAACCGTCAGCGTGCTCGCTCCCGGTCCACCAGCAGCTTTGCTCTGCGTCAACCGATTCCGATTCGGACAACCCGTGTACTGGTCGACGTAGACTGCACGCTGGAGCATAAATTGAGCTAAATCCCATTTACACAAGTTCACAAGATTAATTTGCTCAACTATATTACCTAGCTAGTTTCTACTGATAATTGAAGCAAGTACAAGACGAACCGCGAGCAGCACTCACGCTTCCATAAAAAGTGTCGGATAGCTGGCAACGATGGCAGATCACAGTTGGACATAATCCTCGAACAACCACGCGCAATACACCCCGCCACGCCGGAAGAATCGGCTACCCACAGAAATAGAAACTCTTGGGTATTTAATCACCCAGGGGTCACACCCAGGCGGAAGAGCTTGCCACACCCAGGGGCCATACCCGCCCGACTTAAAGGACTTATACATGAAGTAGCGGAAGCGAGCTCTTCGAGGGGTTTGCACCACTGAGACTAAGAAGTCATCGGACTGTCAGTGGTCAAACATTCCAATTACGCTCGATCATCGATACAATCTGGTGGGAATCCATAACAAAGGAGTCGCCACCCTGATCCTGGACCATATAATCGACAGTTTTCACCTGTCGAAAGTTCTAATGAACAGTGGAAGTAGTCTTAACATCATATACAGGGAAACCCTAAAGAAGACGCAGTTCGGCAAGTCATGCATCTCTTGCCCGAGCAAGACCACTTTTAAGGGCATAACTCCAGGCAAGGAGGTGCGCTGCACGGGAAAAGTCACGTTAGACGTGGTATTCAGAACTCCCGATAACTACTGAATCGAGGCTTTAAGCTTTGACATGGCTCTTTTTCGAAGTGGTTACCACACACTACTTGGCCGACCATCCTTCACGTAGTTCCACGTCACCCCCCGTTATGCATACATGAAATTAAAGATGCTTGGGCCAAATTGTGTAATTACAATCAGCGGCGATCCAGACCGGTCACTCAGAACCGAAGACATGACCGTAAATTTGGCCATCAATGCCCAATCTGAGGCCTTACCATCTAAAGAGTTATCTGAACTACTAGCAAAGGCTGATAAACAAGATGTCATCCTCGCCAAATGCTCAAAGTCAACATACTTCAAACCAAGCGACGAGGTTGTCAAGTTCCAGGTCCATCACAAGGACCCGTCTAAATTGGACTCCATTGGAACATGGCTAGATGCCAGAGTTGAAGTTGTGGCCAATCAATCACTGTGTGAAGCATTCGAGACTTACATGTGTTTTCAGACTAAGGTGTTTGTACTGGTTCTTGTAGGACTGGATGGGAGGCTTGAGCTGAATTTTTGCCAGGCATGGTAACTAACTAATTTTACCAGTGTGGCCAATTTAAAGACAAAATTGGTCAAGATAGATAGAAGTTATAGTACAAAGGTGGATATGGTGCCAACAACTAGGGTTAGATGGTTTGCTCAATTCTTGCACATGCGGACCATGTGTTCTGGTGTGGATAGTGTTCATAGTAGTAGAGATCTATATCCACTTCACTACGAGGAGAGAGAGGGGGTGTGTGTCTTCGACTAGAGAGAGAGACATATGTGTGTATGTGTGTGTGTGAGAGGGAGAGAGAGAGGCGCCATGGGGAAGTGTGTGTATGTGTGTGTGAGACTATGAGTCGTAGATCTTAGCGTCAAATCCAAGACATCACTTTTTTTCTCGGTAAGATTCTTTTCCGTTTCAGCGATGACATTATCTACGTAATCAGAAAAATATAACCGTGTAGAGTTCCTCGCAGCTTCATTCCTTGCATCGCAACTGTTGACCCACAGAGTCATCTTTTCTTTAAAGAGTTTGTGGTTCTTTTCATCCGCCGCATCCACATATTTCTCTATGAAAACCATCTTTGCGTCATTATTAAGTGCCATTCCTACATGAGTGACCTAACCTTATTAGGTGCAACATTATAAAGAAGTATGTAACTATCACTAATCATATGCATAACAACTAGGGTAATCCTAATCATAACCCTAATCATAAGCATAACACTAGGAGCATGCATAGTACACCAACTAAAGTCATTAGGCTAAAGCTAACAACAACATATAAAACACTACATTCTACACTTTTTTGCAAAGGATTTGTGAAAAAAGGGAAAACTAGGGTTTGAAATAATCCACTAACTGAGATGGATTGAACCGAACAAATCATGGGGGTGTACTGGATTTACCTCAATGGTTGTAAATGACTCCGATCTAATGGTCAAATGGGACCGATTTGTGAGAGATTTGAGGGGAGTTTGGTTGGGGGAGAGAGAGAGTGGGGGGGGGGGGGGGCAGAAGCTAGGGGTGTGAGATTGAAGAATGAGTTACGGAGTGGGCTCACAAGGACATATAATCTGCATATGACCAAAATGCCAGCAACCTTGGCGTCTAGGTGTGCAGAGGAGCAACATAGGTTTTACCTCTCTGGATACGTCCTAAACGCCGTGGTCTCTGGTGTCTGGGCCAGAGGTCCAGACGCCGTGCCTCCTGGCGTGTGGGATTTATAGAAACTTTACCTCACTCCTGGTCTGTAGCAGAGGTCTAGACGCCGCAGTTCCTGCCGTCCGGGATAAAGAGCAGAGGTGTAGACGCCGCGGTTCCTGGCGTGTGGGTTTTATCAGGGGCAACAGAAGTTTTACCTCTCCGGATATGCCAATTTTGTTGCACAATTCACCACATGGACAACTAATGAGAAAGTTCATGCTACATAATACAAATCTAAATAGAAGGTCTCAAATTCATGACACATAGCATAACTTAGGTTCATTACATAGTTCCCATCACATAGCACGATAGGTCCATGACATAGTTCATCACAAATTCATGATACAATCCTCAAATAGTGATGACCCACAAGTATAGGGGATCTATCGTAGTCCTTTCGATAAGTAGGAGTGTCGAACCCAACGAGGAGCAGAAGGAAATGACAAGCGGTTTTCTTTAAGGTATTCTTTGCAAGCACTGAAATTATTGGTAACAGATAGTTTTGTGATAAGATAATTTGTAACGGGCAACAAGTAACAAAGTAACTAAGGTGCAGCACGGTGGCCTAATCCTTTTGGTAGCAAAGGACAAGCCTGGACAAACTCTTATATAAAGCAAATCGCTCCCGAGGACACATGGGAATTACTATCAAGCGAGTTTTCATCATGCTCATATGATTCGCGTTCGTTACTTTGATAATTTGATATGTGGGTGGACCGGTGCTTGGGTATTTCCCTTCCTTGGACAAGCATCCCACTTATGATTAACCCCTCTTGCAAGCATCCGCATCTACGAAAGAAGAATTAAGGTAAAGCTAACCATAGCATGAAACACATGGATCCAAATCAGCCCCTTACGAAGCAACGCATAAACTAGGGTTTAAGCTTCTGTCACTCTAGCAACCCATCATCTACTTATTACTTCCCAATGCCTTCCCCCATGCCCAAATCATGGTGAAGTGTCATCTAGTCGATGTTCACATAACACCACTAGAGGAGAGACAACATACATCTCATCAAAATATCGAACGAATACCAAGTTCACATGATTACTTATAACAAGACTTCTCCCATGTCCTCAGGAACAAACGTAACTACTCACAAATCATATTCATGTTCATCATCAGAGGGAGTATTGAATAGACTTAAGGATCTGAACATATGATCTTCCAACGAATAAACCAACTAGCATCAACTACAAGGAGTAATCAACACTACTAGCAACCCACAGGTACAAATCTGAGGTTTTGAGACAAAGATCGGATACAAGAGATGAACTAGGGTTTGAGAGGAGATGGTGCTGGTGAAGATGTTGATGGAGATTGACCCCCTCTCGATGAGAGGATCGATGGTGATGATGACGGCGACCATTTCCTCTTCCCGAAGGGATGTTTCCCCGGCAGAACAGCTCCGCTGGAGCCCTAGATTGGTTTCGCCCAGGTTCCACCTCGAGACGGCGGCGCTTTGTCCCGAAAGCTTCCTTATGATTTTTTTTAGGGCAAAATACACCATATAGCAGAACATGGGCATCGGGGGCCTGCCAGGTGGCCCATGAGGCAGGGGGCACACCCAGGGGGGCAGGGCGCGCCCTCCACCCTCGTGGCTGGTGGGTGGCTCCCCTCTGGTGTTTTCTTCGCCCAATATTTTTAATATACTCCAAAACTGACTTTCGTGGAGTTTCAGGGCTTTTGGAGTTGTGCAGAATAGGTCTCGAATATTTGCTCCTTTTCCAGCCCAGAATTCCAGATGCCGGCATTCTCCCTCTTCGTGTAAACCTTATAAAATAAGAGAGAAAAGGCATAAGTATTGTGACATAATGTGTAGTAACAGCCCATAATGCAATAAATATTAATATAAAAGCATGATGCAAAATGGACGTATCAAATAGCAGCACATTCAAGTCTCTATTGGTTCACACGCGGCCATTTTCCCTTCTTGCCGCGTGCCTCATCCTCCTCTTGTGCATCGCGAGCCCTCTCAAGCTTTCTTGCCGTCTCCTCTTCAGGAGCCGCCTTCTCTTTGCGCGCCCTCTTCTCTCACGCTTCTTCTGCTCCTTCCTCTCCCCCTGACGACGTTCTTCATCCTTGGCTCTTTAGTAGGATTCTTCAAACGGCCGTTGTCTCCTAAGACAATCTTTAAGTTGGTCTTTTTGGACATCTTCTGGCACTTCATGATCTATCCATGTGAAGTACTTGCAAAGAGTAGGAGGTTACTACATAGAAAACAAGTTTCTGTTAGTAACATAAGGTGAATCATAATGGAGAATAGCCTACTTTTCTAACATACAGGTGGGATGTCATAGGCGTTAATTGGACGCGCGCGATCATGTGCATAGTTGGGACACACACAAAATCTTCTTCCTTCCATCCATGAATTCTTCCGGTCAGTGGAGACCTTCACCTTGTACTCATCTCCACACCAACATGATGGGGTTTTCACTTCCTTCTCCTTCATCTTGTCCAACCTTGCCTCCTGCCACTTGTTCGGCATGTCCTCTTGGTGAGCGCACCGCGGCCTCGTCGTGGCATCGGATGAAGCCATGCCTACGAGAAGAAGAATTGTTAGAAAATTACATGAACAAACTAAATGCAAAAAAAACACAATACAATAAAACAAGAAAATAATGAACAAATATTTACCATTCATAATTTGTCAACCATTTGGATTATGCAAGTAACCAAACGCCGACCCGTTATCAATCGTCTGTCCTCTTCTACCACCACCGGAACCACCTCTACAACCACAAGTACGACCCCCTCTAGAGCCTCCATTAGCACCACCTCTACCACGTTGTCACTCCTAGCACCTCCTCTAGGGCTTCTACCAGCACGGTAACCACCTCTACAATCACCGGAAACCCCTCTACAACCACGGGAACCCCCTCTGCCACCACCCGCCTGACTCGTGGTTGGACTGCCTTCCTTTGATGTTTTCCATTTCTTAGAGCATGTTCTCACATTGTGTCCCAAATTATCACATTGACCACAGTTGATAGTGTCCGGAGGCTCCATAAAGTGCCCTATCAAATTGGTTGCCAGTGTATCCAACTAGGTTGTCCATATCGTCTCTCAACCGTTTCTGTCTGATTCTACCCTTGGGACTCAACCTTGAGCAAAGGATCGGGCCTAAGCTCCAGGCTATTATAGTCAAGCCATTATGATGGGTCTAGGAAGGGTTGGAATCGAGGGGGCCATGTCAACCTAGTAGCTTCAAGATCGAACTCATGCATCCTCACGATTGTCCCATCAGACACATGTATATTTCTTGACAACGCCGCCGTCAAAAGATGAGAGCACGACCAATGATACTTATTAGGCCTCTCACACTGACACCACTGTCTCTTAAGGTGCACCTCGAATGCACGACCACCATATGACCTACCATATCTTGTTGTCCCACCTGGCTCGTTGATTTGGTAGATCATATCGTAGGTGTTGAATAGCCTAACTTTCTGTGCCGAGGACTTGCTTTGCTGTAACATCATCCACTCTTCAACCTTTGGTGGATATTCCATTTTTTCACCAATTCACGTAACGGTTTCCTCTTAATGCATCAGAAAATACTCATTAAGCTTGAAGAAAGTATATTCCACTATTGCAGTCACAGACAATGGGCAGGCAACTCTAAGCACATTGTTAAACCATTCAACCATGTTACTGGTCATGTCACCATATCTCCAACCTCCTTCGTCATGAGCGCATGCCAACTTGTGTTCTCCGGAGAATTCCATGTTAAGAAATATTTCCCTCCTTCATTCGCAGCTTCGTGGAGCTTATTACATCGAATGGTTAACGCACCGGTGGTGAAGGCCATGCAAACATGGGTTAGATCCTTGCTCAACACCTTGCTCTTACATGCCCTATAAAATTTTGACACGAAATGCTTCATGCACCATCAATGGTGAAGCTTTGGAAGTCCTGGAATAACAATGTCCATGGCTTTCAGTATGCCCTGGTGCCTGTCTGCTATGATGCACACATCTTTATCACCAATGACATTTTCCCTAACATGACGCACGAACCACTCCTAGTGGTCTTGGTGCTCGAAGGGCGCCAAACCAAATGCCACAGGCAACACATTGTCATTAGACGAGTGCGCCATTGCTACCATGATTGTGCCCTTGTCATTAGAAGCCTGTTTGCAAATTTTTAGAATCCTCAAATTCTAAAAGGAAAAAAAGATATGCTCAAATTTAAGTTTTTTTAATTTTGGTCAAACTGTGGTCAAACTACTTATTCAATAAGTATTAGTGTTACTAAATAATTATTCAACAATATTAGTGTTACTAAATAATCATTTCTGTTTTTTTAATTTTGGTCAAATCTGGTCAAATCTAGTCAAACTGTGGTCAAACTATGGTTACACTACATATTCAAGAAATATTATTGTTACTAAATAATTATTGGTTTTAAGAATAATAGTTTCAAACTCAAAGGGTATAACGTGTGACTTCATGCTCAACTCAAGTCCTAAGGGTTAATAGAATTGACAGCTTAGTATTGTTAGCAAAACAACAAGTGCAAACTTGAAAACAAGCGGGAATAGTACTCGAAAGTTAAGCGTGCTCAGGCTGGAGTAGTGAGAGGATGGATGAACGACCGGGAAGTTAGACGAGTTGGAATGAAGAGGGATGATTAGAGACTAGAGATTAAATTGAGAAGTGATGAGGGCTGATTAGAGATTAAATACAAATGATTCCGAAATTTGAAAATCAAGAAAAAAATTCAATTTTTTTCTTCAGAAAATTGCTTTAGTCCCGGTTTTTCAAATTTCTGAATTATTTGTATTTAACAACCGGGACTAAAGGAATTTTTTTGAAATTTTTTTTGGAAAAAAATGATTTTTTTTCTCAATTTTCAAATTTCTGAATTATTTGTATTTAATCTCTAATCAGCCCGGGACTAAAGGTCGAGCTCCAGACATCGGCCACGTGGAGGGCCTTTAGTCCTGGTTCTTAACACAACCAGGACTAGGGGGGGGGGGGCTTAGTACCGACCCTTTAGTCCCGATTCCGGAACCGGAACAAATGGGCCTTATGAACCAGGACAAATAGGCCTTTTTCTACTAGTGGTAGTATTGGTGGTTATGGGTCCAGCGCTACTGCCACTGAGTAGTAGCGCCGTTAGACAACAAGCACTACAGGTACCAGAGTAGCAGTAGCTATGGCCCCCTTGGCAGCGGTACTACTAAGTGGTCCCATGGCCACCGGCAGGGGCTACACGTAGTAGTAGCGGCTGGCTAGAACCAGCGCTACTGCTAGAGATATAGCAGTAGTGCTGGGCCACCAGCCAGCGCTATGGCTAATGATACCTTATCCTCTCCCCCGCCGGCCCGATCGATCACTCTCCCTCCCACACTCTCCTCTCGACCAACCCCCGCTGCCACCGCCCACCACCGTTGTCGCGCCGCCGTCGAAGCCCGGTATGTCTCGCTTCTTCCCTTCTCCTTCCATCCCTCCCTTCTCCCTTCCTCCCTCCGACCCTGCCTCTCCCTCCATCCCCTGCCCTTCTCCCTCCCTGCTCCCTCCCATCATCCCTCGCCCTTCTCCCTCCCAGCCCCTCTCCCTCCCTCTGATCCCTCTTGCATTGCATAGATAGATGGACAGATAGATGAATGGATAGATAGATGGTTAGAACAATGGTTTTTTTCTATATTGCGTAGATAGACAAACGGATGTATAGATGGATGGATGGATATATAGATAGATGGATGGATGGATAGATGTTAGGGTTAGAACTAGGGGATTTTTAGTAAATGTATAGGTCTTTTCATTTTTAGGGTTAGAACAAGGTTTTACCAATTTTTAGAGTTGGAAATAGGTTTAGACAAATGGATGGATAGATGGGTAGTACAAATTATTAGGGTTAGAACTAGATTTTATAAGTTTAGGAGAAATTTTTAGACATAGGGTTTCACTAAGTCCTAGGATGATAATAATAATGTTTTTGTTTATATTTTGTTTTTGCAGAAATAAAGGAGCCCCTGCATCATCCCCATTACCGACCCCCTCCGACCTCGAGGTGAGACCAGCCACCCCATGTTCAAATTGGAGAACTACTCCTATTTTGAATGCTCAAATTGGAGAGCACTATTTTGAATACTATTTTGTTTTTGCAGCCAAATCTCCATGTCGTCGCCGCCGTCGTCCCTCTCACGGGCTCCCTCCGACCTCGAGGTGAGACTAGCCAAATCTCCATGTCAATATGAGTCCTATAAGATATTTTGAAATGTTTTTGTTCATATTTTCAACCATTGAAATGCAATGACCATCAAGTTTGAATGCAAATAGGATATGTCCTCCGAGTGGCCTATGTTTTGCCGGAGTGTTGATTTATTTCTGTTCCGACAAATTTCAGGCGCTCGATATGTCCTTTTTTAGCAAAGGTCGTGCCGGATTTTTCCGTGAATTTTGGCATGAATTGTGCTAGAATATGTAGGAAATATCGAGTGGCCTGGATTTTCTAGAAATATAATTAAACGATATTTCGGGTTGACTTTAAGTCTATCGAGGCTTCCTTCATTACAATCAAAAAATGAGTGAGGGAGAAAGTCTGCACCATATATGAGAGAGGAAGAAACCCGACTATTGTCGTGGGGGTCGTTTCTCCTTCTTCTCCTTGTGCTAGACCTTTGTTAGGCACTAGGGGGAGGAGGATTAACGACCATCACCGACGGTCGAATATATTACTTGAGGGAGTGTGTCCACCATATATGAGAGAACGAAGAAGAATGCCAACTGTTGTCGTGGGGGTCGCTTCTCCTTCGTTCCCGTGTGCTAGACATTTTGGCTTAATGCACTCGGGCACGTAGGGAGGAGCGACCATCACCAACGGTCGAATATATACACCACGTGAGCAGAGAGTTTTCAAAAAAAAAAGACTCAATGGACCGATAGTCAACCTGTGCTGAATAATAATGATCTAATTCAGTTTTTGTAGTACATATATTGAATTTTAGAAGTTTAATCTTTGAATTATGAACATAGGAAATGTCGTCGGACGAAAGTCCCGCGGAGTGCTCCTGGTGCGGCGACAACCAGGGTTTCTGCGACAGGCCTCACATGGTAGAAGGTCGGTGCTTCAGCATTAAGCTTGAGGAGGCCTTCGATTGTGAAACGGTACGCTATGACGCAAAGTGTTTTTTTCGTAATTAAGCTCGACTTCTACTACTTCAACGTGTAATTTTCGTCTTTTACAATTCGACTAGCTTATCCCATGCCATGCAAGACGCTATGTCTTGGAGAGGATGGGTTTTGAAGATCATGAGAGGAATTAAACAAAGAAAATTCACCTAAGGACCCATCATGGTATGGATTTTGAGGTAAATCTATACAATTCTGAGAGCGTATCCAATTTTGGTTGCCCGGATTGGGAAGCACTTTGCAAGATGTATGATTTTCAAGAGGGTATGCTTGTCACCATGGATCTTGGTGATCCTGACATCGAGGTAGACAATTTGGACATTTGGGTCCTTGTTGATACGCTTCCAATTCTACTGCTATGTGAGTTTCTCAAACATAGTTATTAAGCAATTTATATTGTTCATTCAAAATAGTTGATAGCTTATTTCCATTTATAGCTTATTTTCATTCTTCAAAGAATGTGCGGAAGATAGTAGACAGAACCTACTACACCGATGGATCTGAGTTAACTTATCAGGAGGAAAATCATCTGGTCGCATTTTGTACTGATCTTGAGAATTACAATGTCTATTATCAAACTCCTCCACATTATGGTCAATATATGCCACTAGTGCACGTGTTGAACTATGCTAACATCCATGAAGATCTCATGGTAAGATTTTTTTTAGTATTACGACATCTGTGCATCTTTTGCATAAATTGTTCTAAAACTAAACTACATTGCTAACAACGAAGTGATTACTATGTTTTTCAACAGATAATCCCGTAGGAGTGTGTGCCTCATCTAATGTTTCAGAAAGGTTGCCTTGATGTTTTGAATATACAGCCAGGTCATCCTACGAATCACTCCTGTTCATATCGGATTTCAAAAAGCAATCAAGACATGACAATCAAAAATTGGAAAAAATGTATGGTCACTCGTAAGGAGGTACTTGGAAGCAACATTAGGTGAAGTGCAAGAATTGGAGACAGGATAATCTCCATTCTCCATAATGGAGAGTCAGGGCCTATCTTGTTTTATGCTATTTTACCTAAGAGAAGGTTGTAGGTTCTAGCTAATACTCATGATCATGTGCGATCATGCGCTAAGAACAACTAAGTAGGATTGGTTAGATGACTATGATGATGATGTGGTATCGAGTAGAAGTTGTATGATCGATGATGATGAGTAGGACTTGTTATTATGATACCAATGATGAGTTATTTATTATTATGGTTGATGATGCATGATGCTAAGTTGTTATATGAGCATGATGAGTTATTATATATATTAGTAGGTGAAATGAACATGGAATAGATTCAAGTGGAGGCAGTATGTGGTGCACATCGAAAGTACTACTAATCCAAACTAGATCAAGTTTGGACCAATAGTACTTTCGACATGCACCACATGTTGCCTCCACTTGAATCTACTCCATGTTCATTTCACCCACTATTATATATAATAACTAGTCATGGTCATAAAATCATATCATGAAAGTACTGTATATAAAACCACAACAAAAATAAGATGTATTTTCAAAAATATAGGAAAAGTTAGCAGCACCGCTTTTCTAAAGCAACGCTACTGTTACTTTCTATTATCTGTAGCGCTTTCTCAAAGCAAGCGCTACTGCTAACTTGGTATAGCAGTAGCGCTGGCAATCCGGCGCTACTGCTAACAGTTAGCTGTAGCGCCTTAGTGGTAGCGCTTGTACAAGCTCTATTAGTAGCTATAAAACCAGCACTACTACTAGGGTTTTCCCTAGTAGTGCAGCTTTGAAAATCAATGTTGATGCAGCTTTCCTTGAACAGGGAGGATGTGGAAGCACATGCCTTGTGGTCAGAGATTCGGCGGGTAAGCTTATACAAGCACAACCTTGTGGTATAGGTTTGCGACAAATGCTCAAACTATGGAGTCCAATGCTATTCGGGATGGAATCCAACTAGCTATAGATCTAGGTTACACCAGGATCTATGTTGAGAGTGATGCTAAAGAAATGGTTAGCATGTGCAACTTTGAATGTTCAGAGAGATCCTAATGTGCTATGTAGTTTTGGAGTACAATAATCTGCTTCAGGTGGTTTTCAACTGGTTTTGGAGTATATATATATTGGGCTACTAATCTACTTTGTAGCTTTTTGAACAAGTAGCGATATGCAAATCAAGTTGAATCAATCCTGTTTATGCAGTTTACAGTTCTATAGTATTAATAAATGTGAAATCAACTCCTGCATTACAAATAAATCTACAGATATTGAAGATCATCATCATCTAAAGAGACTGAAGGTCATCATCTACAGCAGTAATATATACAGAGATTGAATAAATCATGTTTCAGAGTGCCCAACTGTAATCTACAGGATTGCCTGCAACTAAAATTGACCAATGTAATCGAGCTTCCTTCAACTAATGTACAGTAGGTGAACAAAACTATTCAAAGACTGAACAAATTGAAATTTGACACTGAAATTCAGTAGGTGAACAAATTTAACAATGAAATTTATCCACAGACTGTACAATTTTAAATGCCACATTAATTTAGTATTTCTCACTTTCCTACTCGAATGGTTATGCTTTGTGTTTAAAAAAACAAAGGTTTGTGCTCTTTTTTTTTCAGAATGTATTCATTGTGCCTATACGAATAAACCGGAATCGTTGATCAATTTACCCACAGACTATATCTATAGAAACAAGAAAAGGTACTGGCTTGATGAATCCATTCTATCTATAGAAACAAAACAAGGTACTGGCTTGATGACTCCAATCTATCTATTGTGCCTATGTGCAGAAACAAATTCCCGCAAATCTAATAATCTTTGAATTTTTCTGAACTAAATATTCCCCCAGAAAACTAGATTCTCTTTCAAAATATATCTTGAAGACTATTTGACTTGGATGTATTCATTGTACTAGCTCCACAAGCTCTTCAAGAATTAAAGTGGCAACTACCCAGGTGACAAAAGCTACTGTGTCAAGTGATAAGCAATAATCTCGTGGACTTACCATTCACGCTCCCTCGACTTCTATTAATCTTCCTGCAGCTACTCTGTCAAGTAACAAAAACTACTCTGTCAAGCCAATAATCTCTGCAGCAGGACATGTCAGGACAATAATCTCAAGAACTACTTTGTCAAGCCATTAAGAATATAGATAATTTTCTTGCAGCTATCAAATTCAAGTGACAAGATGCAAGGATGGGCTTACCATTCACGACAAAACTTCATGGCACTCATTGCTACTGCAGGTTCCTTCTCTCTGTCCCGGCACGATTCCCAGCTTTCCTCTGGTACCTCACCAGTAACTTCACAGTTACTGATATACTTCTTCTAATCAGTCCAGCCATCCACAATCTTCTGCCACTTGAACCCATCCACAAGGATTGAACAGGAACGGTGCATAGAGCCACATGCCCACCATAAACCACATGGAAGCAGTGATGAAGATGCAAGTGACAGCTCCTCTATACGTCTGTCCAAACATTTTATACACAACCAGCAGAATTTGTCTGAACTAAATATTCCCCCAGAAAACTAGGTTCTCTTTCAAAATATATCCTGAAGACCATTTGACTTGGATGTATTCATTGTACTAGCTCGACAATCTCTTCAAGAATTAAAGTGGCAACTACTCAGGTGACAAGAGCTACTCTGTCAAGTGACAAGAAATAATCTCGTGGACTTACCATTCACGCTCCCTGGACTAATATTAATCTTCCTGCAGCTACTCTGTCTAGTAACAAGAACTACTCTGTCAAGCCAATAATCTCTGCAGCAGGACATTGCAGGACATAATCTCAAGAACTACTTTGTCAAGCCATTAAGAACATAGGTAATCTTCCTGCAGCTATCTAATTCAAGTGACAAGATGCAAGGAAAGCAGCTTGGGCTTACCATTCACGTCAAAACTTCATGGCACTCATGGCTACTACTGGTTCCTGCTCTATGTCCCAACATGATTCCCAACTTTCCTCTGGTACCTCACCAATAACTTCGCGATTACTGATCTACTTCTTCTAATCAGTCCATCGGTCTACAATCTTCTGCCACTTGAACCCATCCAAAAGGGTTGAACAGAAACGGTGCATAGAGCCACATGCCCACCATAAACCACGTGGAAACAGTGATGAAGATGCAAGTGACAACTGCTCTGTACGTCTGTCCAAACATTTCATACACAACCAGCAGAATCATCAGCTCAATTCCCTTCAGAAAATGTGGCTGTGAGAGTAGAATCTATTGTTCTCACCAAATGTGGCATGGAAGAGCTCTATATTCACCGAAATGGTGAGTTTTGGTCTCAAAGTGAAAATGTGAATAAAGCAGATAATAACAAGAACAGGAATTGCATAAGAACAAAGTCACTTAATGTCGTTTTGAATCCTCCCTCCAAACCAATATCCAATGATGGGTAACGCCATCACTCCAAGTTGCACAAAAATTCTGATGTAAGTGCAACTTGGAGCAGTTTATGATGCACATCAATTGCACTGTGTACAAGATACAAACACCCATAAAGGAAAACATACACAGACCAAACTGTAATCGAGGACCAAGTAGAATGATTTAGGCCGTAAGCGTCCTTGATAGTTACCTGCCGGCGAGCACATACTCTCTTATCGCGTTCATCCCGGCCGTAAGCATCCTTGACTGAAAATAACTAAACCATCATCTTGATATATATTTCAGTTCCGCCTATTGCCCCACTATTGATTTTTTATATTAAAATTTTATACTTACTATAGTGCTGCCTTAAGGAGTACACTTATTCATTATTTGTTTAAAATGTTTTTTTAACACATTTGTTTGGCATACTAAACAACAAAACAAAGTTAAATATTAGTTATATTATTTTTTCTTATAAATTTATAATGTATATCATTGAAAAAAACTCATGCGTTCTCCTGAATTCAATTTCTACTTTGAAACAAATATTTTTTTGTTTAGATACTTGTGTAAATTATATAGTTTATACATATCTACGGTTGATATCTCTAAAACATATGCTTTAACAAATATTGTAAGAGTGGTTGTTCTATATGATTCAGAAAACATAACTATTGAACATTCTAGAGTGCAAATTTAATCATATGTGAGGGAGTGCTCTAAATATAACAACGCTTAGGAGCATGATGTGCAAATTATAACAAAATATTTATTAAAGCATATGTGAGAGATTACAAAATGTAGAAATTTAACCACAGACACACACACAAACACACACACACACACACACACACACACACACACACACACACACACACACACACACACACACACACACACACACACACACACACACACACACACACACACACACACACACACACACACACACACACACACACACACACACACTCACACACACTATTTCCCCTGATTTTTAAGGCCTCACAATCAATTGAGGTCTTCAAATTGAAATGGGATCATCCGATTTTGACTCGGTCGACAATATCTCAAGAGGCTCTCTCATTAAATTAGTTTAATTCACTATGCTCCTTAATTTTCGAGCTTTTCATTCAATGGAGGTATTCAATTAGAACTCGGTTCAAGATTTTGACCAGGTCGAGGATTTTCAAAATCAATCAGAAGGAACATCTTATAAAAACATATCAATCCAGTGCACCCTTTCACCACCAAAAAAAGAAGTGCCAACATATGATTGTAGATTCAAAATAGTATATGTAGACACCGATGTAGAAATTTTCTCCACTTCAGTACGGGTTGATTGGTAGATAACACGGAATCACACCGTGAAAGTCCATCCAAAACACCATATTACTTTTTTTTTTTGGAAAAAAACACTTCATCATCCCGCCCACGCACCAAACGAAATAGTCCCTCGGTTCCAAAACATAAGGTGTATTTTCTTTAAAGTCAAATTTGTTTAACTTTAACCATGTTCTGAGCAAAAACTATGGACATCCACAATTATAAGCAAATAAAATACTCCCTCTTATCTCTGGTACTAATGTCTCAGTTGGTAGAATAGTCTCCACGGTTTTTTTCGTTTGATTTATTTTCGTCTGGTTTAGTTTCATCTCACCTTCCATCGCCATATCCTCACGTAGATTTTTTCATCTTCCCAATAAAAACTTTCTTAACATTTGCAAACCTTCCTAACCAGGCACGTCACAAACGGTCAGGTACTGATATCACGTTACCGAACAATAAAACCCCATTTTCAAGAAATCAATTCAAAATCCTAACTTTCCTAACGCCTCGATTCTTACCTTTCGTAATCTCTGGTCCGTACATCTCCTTTCGTTAGGACTCTCCTCGATCCCCTCCTCTGACGAGCGACTTCCCCTCCCACCGATTTTTTAGATCACCACACATAGAACAAGTTAATAGAAACCTACACACGTCATCCATCCCTCGATCCCTGATCCCTCTCACCTTCTCCATCGCAGCCGCCTCCGCACCCCAACCCCCACCCCTGCCTCCTCCCCTACCCCTCCCCAACCGCCGCTCGCCCGGTCTGGCGTCATCCCTTCATGTGCTCGCGGCCAGCGGCGGTTGCTCCGCATCTCTGGATGCAGATCTGGCCGCCCGCCATGCCCCGCGATGCTCTCGCATATTCTCTCCATCTCAGTTCGTGCTCCCTTTACCTCTTCCCTCGATTCTCGGGGCCAGTCTTGCCGGACTTACGATTTGAACATACTTGCGTCTTTGTTGTGCGGCAGGTAACTTGCGATTTGCCACTGGCGACCACCTGCATCGGCACGTCACAAACAGGTAGGTACTGATTGTTGGGGAACGTAGTAATTTCAAATTTTGCCTACGCACACCCAAGATCATGGTGATGCATAGCAATGAGCGGGGAGAGTGTGTCCACGTACCCTCATAGACCGAAAGCAGAAGCGTTATGACAACGCGGTTGATGTAGTCGAACGTCTTCACGATCCGACCGATCCAAGTACCGAACGCACGACACCTCCGAGTTCAGCACACGTTCAGCTCGATGACGTCCCACGAACTCCGATCTAGCAGAGCTTTGCGTGAGAGATCCGTCAGCACGACGGCGTGACGACGGTGTTGATGATGCTACCGACGCAGGGCTTCGCCTAAGCACCGCTATGATATTACCGAGGTGGAATATGGTGGAGGGGGGCACCGCAGACGGCTGGGAGAGATCAACAAATCAACTAGTGTGTCTAGAGGTGCCCCCTGCCCCTGTATATAAAGGAGCAAGGGGGGAGGCCGGCCGGCCCTTGGGGCACGCCAAGGAGGGGGGAGTCCTCCTCCTAGTAGGAGTAGGACTCCCCTTTCCTAGTCCAACTAGGAAGAGGGAAGGGGGAAGGAAAGAGAGGGAGAGGGAGAGGGAAAGAAGGGCCGCGCCCCCCTCCCCTATTCCAATTCGGACTCCTCATGGGAGGGGGCACGCCACCTCCTGGGCTGCTGCCCTCTCTCTCCCCTCAGGCCCACTAAGGCCCAATACTTCCCCGGGGGGTTCCGGTAACCCCTCCGGCACTCCGGTTTTCTCCGAAATCACCCGGAACACTTCCGGTGTCCGAATATAGCCGTCCAATATATCGATCTTTATGTCTCGACCATTTTGAGACTCCTTGTCATGTCCGTGATCATATCTGGGACTCCGAACTACCTTCGGTACATCAAAACACATACACTCATAATGCCGATCGTCACCGAACGTTAAGCGTGCGGACCCTATGGGTTCGAGAACTATGTAGACATGACCAAGACACATCTCCATTCAACAACCAATAGCGGAACCTAGATGCTCATATTGGCTCCCACATATTCTACGTAGATCTTTATCGGTCAAACCGCATAACGTACGTTGTTCCCTTTGTAATTGGTATGTTACTTGCCCGAGATTCGATCGTCGGTATCTCAATACCTAGCTCAATCTCGTTACCGGCAACTCTCTTTACTCGTATGTTGCATTTAAATTCTTTAGCTAGAGAGTTATTTGTATGTTGCATTTAATTAAGTGTTGTATATGAACTTTATGTATGAACTTTATGTATGAACTTGTATTAATTTGGTCTATTCGGTGTTGTGTAATGAAGATGAGCCGACAATGGATGTATGATGACAGATGCTCTCCCGAGTTCATTAATGGCGTGCATACTTTTCTGCTTGCCGCTGAGGCAAACAAGCGGGCGGATGGTTTTATGCCTTGTCCATGTGCTGGCTGTAAAAATGGTCATAGTTACTCTACGTCAAGAACCATTCACGTCCACCTATTTGAGTCCGGTTTCATGCCCCACTATAATGTTTGGACCAAGCACGGAGAAATAGGGGTTATGATGGAAGACAATGAAGAAGAAAAGGACGACGACGGCTATCCTGGCCATGGGTTCCCTGAATACGATGATACAACAATGGGGGAAGAAGCTGAGCCATGAATGCAGAAAGAAGGTGAAGAAGAGGCATCAGATGAGCCCGCTGATGATCTAGGTCGGGCCATTGCCGATGCAAAGAGAAACTGCGCAAGTGATCTGGAGAGACGAAGTTGCAGCGCATGTTAGAGGATCACAAGAAATTGTTGTACCAAATTGAAGGTGACAAAAAAGTTGGGCACCACACTTGAATTGCTGCAATGGAAGGCAGAGAATGGTGTATCTGACAAGGGATTTGGAAAGTTGCTGGTAATGATAAAGAATATGCTTCCAAAGGACAACGAATTGCCCGAGAGTACGTATGAAGCAAAGAAGGTTGTCTGCCTTCTAGGGTTAGAGGTGCAAAAGATACATGCATGCCCTAATGACTGCATCCTCTACCGCGGTGAGTACGAGGATTTGAATGCTTGCCCGGTATGTGGTGCATTGCGTTATAAGATCAGTCGCGATGACCCTGGTGATGTCGAGGGTGAGCGCCCCAGGAAGAAGATTCCTGCCAAGGTGATGTGGTATGCTCCTATAATACCACGGTTGAAACGTTTGTTCCAAAACAAAGAGCATGCGAAGGCGATGCGGTGGAACGCAGAAGACCGTAAGAAAGACGGAAAGTTGAGAGCACCCGCTGACGGTTCGCAGTGGAGAAAAATCGAGAGAAAGTACTGGGAGGAGTTTGCAGGTGACCCAAGGAACGTAAGGTTTGGTCTAAGCGCAGATGGCATTAATCCTTTTGGGGAGCAGAGCAGCAACCATAGCACGTGGCCTGTGACTCTATGTTTGTATAACCTTCCTCCTTGGTTGTGCATGAAGCGGAAGTTCATTATGATGCCAGTGCTCATCCAAGGCCCTAAGCAACCCGGCAACGACATTGATGTGTACCTAAGGCCATTAATTGAAGAACTCTTACAACTGTGGAATGGAACAGGTGTACGTGCGTGGGATGAGCACATGGGGGAAGAATTTTACCTAAAGGCGTTGCTGTTCGTGACCATCAATGATTGGCCTGCTCTCAGTAACCTTTCAGGACAGACAAACAAGGGATACCGCGGATGCACGCACTGTTTGGATGATACTGACAGTATATATTTGAATAGTTGTAAGAAGAATGTGTACCTGGGACATCGTCGATTTATTCCGAGCAGGCATCCCATAAGAAAGAAAGGCAAGCATTTCAAAGGTGAGGCGGATCATCGGACGAAGCCTCGCCACCATACTGGTGCTGATGTACATGATATGGTGAAGGATTTGAAGGTAATCTTTGGAAAGGGTCCTGGCGGACAACCTGTTCCGAAGGACGCTGACGGACGCGCACCCATGTGGAAGAAGAAAACTATATTTTGGGACCTGCCATATTGGAAAGACCTAGAGGTCCGCTCCGCAATCGACGTGATGCACGTGACGAAGAATCTTTGCGTGACCTTGCTTGGCTTTTTGGGAGTGTATGGGAAGACAAAAGATACACCAGAGGCACAGGAGGACCAGCAACGTATGCACGGAAAAGACGACATACATCAGGGTCAGGCCAGCTACGCTCTTACCAAAGAAGAGAAGGAAATCTTCTTCGAATGCCTTCTCAGCATGAAGGTACCGTCTGGCTTCTCGTCGAATATAAAGGGAATAATAAATATGGCAGAGAAAAAGTTCCAGAACCTAAAGTCTCATGACTGCCACGTCATTATGACGCAACTCCTTCCGGTTGCATTGAGGGGGCTTCTACCGGAAAACATTCGGTTGGCCATTGTGAAGCTATGTGCATTCCTCAATGCAATCTCTCAGAAGGTAATCGATCCAGAAATCATACCAAGGTTACAGAATGATTTGGTGCAATGTCTTGTCAGTTTCGAGTTGGTGTTCCCACCATCCTTCTTCAACATCATGACGCACGTCCTAGTTCACCTTTGCGAAGAGATTAACGTTTTGGGTCCTGTATTTCTACACAATATGTTCCTCTTTGAAAGGTTCATGGGAGTCTTGAAGAAATATGTTCATAACCGTGCTACGCCAGAAGGAAGCATCTCGAAGGGCCATGAAAATGAGGAGGTCATTGAGTTTTGTATTGACTTTATTCCTGACCTTAAGCCGATTGGTGTTCCTGAATCGCGGCATAAGGGCAGACTGGAAGGAAAAGGCACGCTAGGAGGGCATCAAATAATATGTATGGACGGGCATTCTCTCACTGAAGCACACTACACAGTTCTACAGAATTCCGCCTTGGTGGCTCCGTATATGGAGGAACACAAGAATTTTCTACAGTCCAAACACCCGGAGAAGTCTGACGACTGGATTACACGCGAACAAACGAGAACTTTCGCTGGTTGGTTGCAGAAACCTGCCCTGAATGATGGCGATATTCAAAATGACCTGTACTCGCTGTCCCAGTTACCATCTTCGAATATAATGACTTTCAAAGGGTACCAGATAAATGGGAATACATTTTACACAATCGCCCAAGATAAGAAGAGCACCAACCAAAACAGTGGTGTCCGATTTGATGCAACAACCAACACGGGAAAGGAAACATATTATGGTTACATAGAGGACATATGGGAACTTAACTATGGATCAGGTGATTTGAAGGTCCCTTTGTTTCGGTGCAAATGGGTCAATATGACACGAGGCGGGGTAACGGAAGACCCGCAGTACGGAATGGCAGCAGTGGATCTCAACAATCTTGCATATGCAGACGAACCATTCGTCCTAGCCAATGATGTTGCGCAGGTTTTTTATGTGAAAGACATGTCTACCAGGCCGAGAAAAAGAAAAGATAAGGAAGCGAATGGATCATACGACGAGCCAAAGCGCCACATAGTTCTTTCAGGAAAAAGAAACATCGTGGGAGTGGATGACAAGACAGACATGTCAAAGATTATGAAAAGTTTGATGAAATTGCTCCATTCACAGTGAATATTGATCCGAGCATCCAGTTAAATGATGAAGATTTTCCTGGTGCGCGCAAAGGGACACACGAGAAGAAAAGTTTCACACCCAAATATCTGGGATGTGATCGGCTTCACTATCATCACTTTCTTCTGTGTTTCACACCCAGGAGGGAATGTCTGTAATAGTTAGGGTAGTTAATTATGTGTTTTGGCATTTGAAACGCGAAGAAATTTTATGTGCAAACAAATTCTTTTTCATTCACTTACTGATTTTTTTCCAGCTAAATGACCCTGAAATTGAAAAGCATTTGAAATGAACTCAGAAAAGGTTGAAAGTTGGCATGGTATCATAATTTCATACAAATAGCATGTGCAAAAAAGTAGAGAGGGTTACGGCAAAAACTGGATACACTTCGTGTACAAAATGGACAATCTTTTTCGAAGTATCAGGGTTTCCGACAAAAACTGAAATGTCACAAAGGCATTTCATTTTTTAAATAACCTAAGCATTATCAAATTGAATATAATGATAAAACACACTAATATTAAACATAAGAAAAAAGAATCACTGAAAAATCTTTTTCCAAAGTTAAGTTGTTCACAAACTAGTGATTCACACAAATTTCAAATAATTCAAAATTTAAACTATTCAAATTTGAAAACTACCGGCACTAACAGATCAAAGTTTGTAAATTTTTGTACCTAAAGCAAAAATATTCACAAAGAAACTCTAAATACAGCAAAAAACAACTCAAAAATAAATAAAACAAATAAAAAGCAAAAAAAATTAAGAAAATAAAAAAAGCCCGCCTACTGGGCCAAAGCGGCCTGCATATGACTAGAAACTCAACCTTTTGTTGGGCTAGGATGCAGGCCCGCAAAGGCCCAGTAGGCCCACATGGCATCAATGAATTGGTAGGCCCAGTAGGCCTGCTTAGGAGAGGAGCTCGAGAGAGCTACCGCACTGGGGCTTATAAACCAGTGCGGTAGCCCTTCGACTAGCGAGGTGGGACTAAACTTGCGGCACCGCACTGCGCCAGCGCACCACCTTTAGTACCGGGTGGTGGCACAAACCGTACTAAAGGGGGCTTTAGTACTGCTGGAGCCACCACCCGGTACTAAAGGGGCGCTTCCCGCCGCTTGCCTGGCCAAAACAGACCTTTAGTACCGTTGGTAGCTCCAACCGGTACTAAAGGTCCATCCTATATACAACACTTGAAAAAATTCAGTTTCCTCTCTGTTCTTCCTCCCTCCGTCACGCCACCCTGCCCGATCGTCGCCGCCCCGCCCCATCGCCGCCGACCCGGCCGTCCCGCCCTCGTCGCCGCCCACGCCGACGCCGCCGCAACCGTCCCGTCCCGTCGTCCCGTCGCCACGCCCGCCCGCCCGTCGTCGCCGCCCGTCCCTGTCGCCCAGCAGCCCGTCCCTGTCGCCCGCCCGCCCGCCCGTCGTCGCCGCCCGTCCCGTCGCCCGTCGTGCCGCCCGTCCGTCCTGCCCCTTAAATCGCCGTGAGCTCGCCACGGCCGCCAATGTCCACACACACACACAGTACTACACACACACACACACTACACACACACACACTACACACATTAGTTTGTTTGTTATAAATTTTTCTGTTTTTTAGTTATAGAAATGTTAGAAATTATTCTGTTTTTTAGTTATATAAATATTAGAAATGTTAGTTTTATAGAAATGTTATAAATGTTTTCTGTTTTTTAGTTATAGAAATATTTATAGAAATGTTAGCAATTTTTCTCTTTTTTAGTTATATAAATATTAGAATTGTTATGGAAATGTTAGTTATATAATCATGAAATTTTAGAATTAGTTTTAGTTAGATGAATTAGATTAATGTCAAATTGTTAGAATTTGCATAAAATTTAGAATTTTAGTTATCACAATCCAATCATTTAAAAATGTTACTTTTTGCGGGCATATAGTATTTGTTCTCGACGATATGCCCGGCCCGCATCCTCGCCGTCGACCCGTTCGCGACGACGTCATGCTTCAGGGACCCATGTCCGGACTGGCTCCGCCGAGCTGGCACCGGAGGTGCTACTCGAGGGGCGCCCGCTTGGTGAGAACCCGACCTCGGGTCCCGTCGTCGACCCTGATCTTCTTTGGTGGCGTTCGTGTGGGCCACATTCGGTGCAGAGGCAGCCGGCCCTGCCGGAGGTGGTGCGTCGCCGTGTCGGGGAGGAAGATGAGCACGTCCATCGCTACATGGCTGCTATGGACGACGTCAGGTTCTCCACTACTTGGCGGGTTCTTTGGGCAGATGACCGGAGATATGATCCTGTGATGGTTCCTTCTCTTTGGGTGTGCACCGCCCGCGCCCCAGGAACCGCGAGTGGCGCCCTAGATTCTTCTGTAGTACTCGATCTTTATTAGGTACCTAGCCAGTGATGTATTTGATATATAGTATTCGAGACGATGTATTCGAGATTATATATATTAAGACGATGATGTATTCGAGATTATATATTCGAGAGGATGTATTCGAGACTCAGATTTTCCTTATTGATTAATTGCATCCATGCATTGTAATTTGAATACTAAATTGTTTTATATTTCTTCTGTACTATTAGTAAAGTAAAAGCTATGGCGGATAATACCGGCAGAGAGAGAGAAGAGGAATTGTTCGACATCATACGCAGCCCTCACAGGCTAGATGATCTGAATGAAGCAGATGACGGCTCCCAATATCTTAACAATACCGGAGAGGGTGATGAAAAGATATTCGATCTCGACGACCGGGCTGATGAAGTCATGAACTATGATTATGATTATGACACAGACAATGCTGATCTTCAAATAACAAACACTACCGGCGAGGTATATTTATATAAGCATGCATCATGGTGATCATCACATGTTTTTTTATTGAAGATATATTAACGAATCGATCTTTCTTCTTTCAGCCCTCCGGATCGAGCAAATCTGCTTCTACAGACAGCAAGACAAAGCGAGGCCTGGGCAGATTGTTGAAGGATGGTGTAAAGTACCACATCGAATCCATCAAACCTAGTGGCGAACCCCTCACGCCTAAGAACATTGCGAACAAGTGGACTCGTCAGTGCGGAGTTCTTGTGAAGGACAAACTCCCGATCTCCATTCAAGAATGGAAAGAGCCAAAGACTAAACGTCCATGTGTTACTTGGGTCGATGGCAGAGCCAAAGAAGACCTGGTGAAATCTCTGATGGAACATTTCACCCTACCAGATCATTTCACTAAAGCAGATCCGGACAAAGTCAAGGCCGCTCCTCTTAAGAAGATGGCAATTGCATTCAACACCCACAAGAAAACTGTATGGGCCAACTACCTCGCTAATGAAAGGAAGACTCCAGATTTCAAGGGAACACTGGAGAAGCAAAGAGAGCATTGGGACGATTTCGTGACCTTCAAGGATTCAGAAATATCTAAGGAACGGTCGATGAAAAACAAGGCAAATGCCGCAAGAAAGACGCAGTTCCATAGGCTGGGTCCAGGTGGCTACACGGTGGCATTGCCTAAGTGGGATAAGTCTGAGCAAGAGATGAAGGATGCAGGGGTCACTCCGGTTACCCGTCACTGGCCCCCCAGGTGCAGAACTTGGTTCTATGCACATGGGGGAGCGTTGGACCTGAAGACAGGCGGAGTTTCGCAAAAGGCAAGTCTAAAAGGAGCCGAACAAAAGATAATTGACGCAATAGATGACGCTCGAAGGGGGGTGTTCACGCCCAACAGAGAGAACGACGAGCTTACGGCATACAGGAAATCTGAACACCGGGAAGAACACGAGGCATGGGCGTTATTCCCTGGTTTGAGGGCTTTTCAGAATGGAACGAGGACTACAGGAGCCGTGTAAGAAGGAAGATGGAGGAGGAGAAGAAAAGGAAGCTGGAGGAGGAGCAGAGGAAGCAGGACGCAGAACGCCTTCAAGGCCTAGAAGCAAGGCACGGACTGCACTCAAATTTCAGCAGCAGCAACAGCAGATCGACTCACTTAGCCAGGAAAGGGGGTCTCAGCAGCGGCAGCAGCAAGCGGATGATCGTCCAGCATTGGATAGCACCGTCCCATCCATGCCGAGAAGCAGCGTTGGTTCTGCCCCGGGCGACACACTGCTGGATAAATACCCTGTGGATGACATCATAGAGAACACTAACTGCGAGCTACACTCCCAAATGAAGAACATATCCATGAAGGTGGCGGACGGCGTTGCTTTTACAGTTACCCCCAAAGCAACCTACCATTGCATCCCGATTCCAGAGGGCTATGCTCGTGTCATGGTTGATGAAGTGGTGGACCCATATTCGGGGCTAACTCTTGACATTCGTGGAGGTGAAGACGAGCGCACACTCGGAGAGGCCATACATCGTATCATCCTATGGAGAAAGGATTGCATAATCTTTCGAAGTCCACCGACACCGCGTCGTCTGCCGACTCCTCGAAGTCCGTCACCGAGTCAGCAGACTCCCGCTGCTCCAAGTCCACGAACGCGTGAGACGACTCCTCCTCCTCGAAGTCCGCCACCTCCTCCAAGTCCCCGAACGCGTGAGCTGACTCCTCTGGTTTCAAGCCCGGCACAGCGTCATGCCACTTCTCCGGTTGCAAGTCCGGCACCGTGTCAGGCCACACCTCCTGCTTCAAGTCCGGCACATCGTCAGGCCACTTCTCCTGGTCCAACTCCACGTCAGCCGTCTCCGCCGTCTCAGCAATCGCAGAAGAGACATCCCGCAGCTTTGGTGCGTAGCGGTACGAGTCGAGGTAGTTCAGGAAGTACAGGCGAAGGCAAGCGATATAAATATGGTCCAAGCCTCGCTCCTCTTCCTCAGAGGCCTTACGACATGACTAAGGAGCAAAACACAGCCATAGTGCAAGCCCAAGTGGACGCCCATTTTGGACCGAATCCGGCACCGCCGCCAAAGGAGAAAGTGCCTGAGAAAGTAATTGACCACTTCATTCGTATGGCTAGAGAACCAGCTCCCAAGCCTGTTGACTCGGACTATGAGCGCCAAATCAGGAAGGCACATCGAGCATGACTACAGAAGGAATCGAGCTCAAGCTCGAGCCAACAATCAGCTGGCAAAAAATGCGGGAAAACCGTTCCCCAGTTGGGAGAACAGGCGGCGCAAGCGACCCCCCGCTTGTTGTGCCAACAACACATGAGAGGAGTAGTACGCGTGCCAAATATTATTGTGGGCAAACCGTTAGCGTTCCCCAGCATGGCGATGTGGTAATAATAGAGGATCATATAATGCAGGCTCAAATGCTCAATATCTCTGTTGGACAACTCCTCAAAATCGAGCCCATGCCTACGCTTAAAGAATCGGAAAAAGCATGGAAATATGTCCGGGGCAAACCTTTGGTCCATCCAGACAAGGTCAAGGACCTCCCAACGAGAATGTATCAATTGCATCAATGGTACATGAACATTACCAAGATTTCCAATCGAGAGTCCCTCATGGTGAATGTCAAGCATGAGCATTATTACCATGAGAAAGCTCTGGCCATTGAGTATCCAGAACTATTTCAGTTATTTAATCAAGACGCACTCGACAAGTCTATCGTCAGTTGCTATTGTCTGTAAGTTATTTCTTTCTGTAACTTAAGTCTCAAGCTAGTTATGTAGTGATAATTTTGATCAATTATTACATGTAATTATCCTCACTATATTCTTTTTCTATGGTATTATATGCAGGATGAAGATGTATGAAATGAAAAAAGCTGGACGCCATGGCGTTGGGTTCATTGACCCAAATACCATTAATCAGGACATATGGGAGTTTGACCATTGTAAAGCTGCTCTAGAGGAAAGCATGCTAGAGTTCTTGAAGCGCCTCAATACCTTCGAAGATATACTACTTCCTTAGAACTTCCCGTGAGTCACACTCTCTTGTACTACAAATTCTGTTTTTGCTTACTAGCTAGCTAGATGTTAATAATTAAGTGTATACAGTTTACGGTAGTTGATTAATTTTATGCACATGCCCGCTTAATTAAGACATGCAAACGTGTGCGTATGCAGTTGGCACTGGGTCTTGATAGACATTAAAGTTGAGGAAGGAAAAGTTGAATTACTGGACTCACTAACTAAAGAAGATAGAGACTACACCATCGTGAAGGGGATAGTCAACAGGTAATTTCAATCATTATTAACTATTAGTTCCTGATATGAACTATTTAATAACCCCTTTATTAATTTTCTTTGCCGGCGGGCAGGGCATGGGCAAAGTTCATCGTGGTGACTCCAGGAGAATGGAAAAAAAATTATTTTGGCATCTACCCAAGGTAAGTAATTAAGTAGTACTAGCTAGCTACCATCTCTTTAATTCTTGTTTCAATATCATTAATTAATTATTATGCTTGATTAATCATTACCTGATTCAATTCCATTCTCGTAAAGGCCCTGATGCAGGCGAAAGGGAATAATCTGTGTGCATACTACGTTTGCGAGAACATTCGCATGATGACGTGCGAAAGGAGTAGATCTGATAGACAGGACTGGGTACGTTTTTGTCAGAACACTATTCACACCATTATCGATATCTAGTCACACAACTAACACACATGCATATTGATCTCCTTCTTAACAGTTCAGATCGGTGCGGGATAAGCTCCTACCATCGGACCGCATACAAGCACTTCAAGAGGAAATAGCCGGATTTTTGCTCGACCAGGTCATAGATCCGAAAGGAGAATAGTATTATCCGCTACCGCCCCCATGAACCACTTGTCATCGTGCTCCGAAGGCACCAAGGCAACATGTAGTAGAAATTGTATATGTATATACATGTGTATATGTGTGAATAGTTAATGGTGTTGGTTGTGAGACATTCGATTACTTACCTGGCAACTATTGAGAATGGATCAGAAATTGATATGCGCTGGTGATGGAAGGAAAGGTGGACTGATGTTATTGTGAAGGAAATAAATAAAAGTGCAGCGCATGGAACTTGATCCTATGTTCATTGATGTTAGAGTGACGGATGAACAGAATAACGAATGGAGATTAACTGGCATGTATGGTGAATTCCGTTGGGAACACAAGCATAGAACATGGAAGAGAATGAGAAGATTGCATCATAATAATACATTACCATGGCTTCTGATTGGGGATTTGAATGAAATACAATTCCTACATGAGAAAGAAGGTGGTAATCCAAGACCACAACAGTATATGCACGCCTTTCAGGCAGCCATTGAGGACTGCGAGTTGAGGGACATGGAATATGTGGGAGACCAATTCACGTGGTTTCGAGGCAGGATTAGAGAACGACTGGATAGGGGCTTGGTTAATGATGCATGGTCCACTCTTTATCCTCATGCCGCATTACAAAATTTAAACTATAATCATTCAGATCATAGACCCTCGTGTGTGGACACAGAGTATTACTCGGGAGTGGCGGCCAATGGTGCAGCCAGCAAGAAATTCGTGGTGAGGCGGCTGCATGAACAGTCATTCTCGGATGTTGTCGAGGAGGCGCGGAACTCGGCAAGCGCCGCTGCAGAACAAAATACGGTCTACGAAAAACTAAACCGCATGCACGATCAGTTCCATGTTTGGGATCAGAGCGTTTTGAAGAAGCCAAAAAAGAGACTTCGGAAAGCACAGAGAGAGATCGAGAAAATGATGTCTGGCCCTATGAATGATGAATGTGAATCGAAAAGGAAAGAACTGTCTGAGCTAATCGAGTTTCTGCTAGAACTCGAGGAGATACATGTCATGCAGCGATCTAGAGCAGGATGGCTCAAGCATGGGGATCGGAACACGAGTTTCTTCCAAGCATTTGCTTCGGCGAGGCGTAAGAAGAACTTGATAAAAAAAGAAATGATGACCAGGGTAATGTGATTGAAGGTACATCAGCACTCAACATACATGTCCAGAATTATTTCGGTAACCTTTTTGCTTCAGAAGTAAACCATGTTGACCCTGCTGTTCTGCAAAATGTGCATACGAAAGTTACTGAGCAAATGAATGAAATGTTATTAGCCCCGTGTACCCATGATGATGTACGTAAGGCTGTGCATAGTATAGGAGATCTCAAGGCGCTTGGCCCTGATGGTCTCCATGCTATATTTTGTAAGAAGTTCTGGCATATTATTGGTGATGAGGTTTCCCAGGAGGTGTTGTTTGCGATCAATAAAATGCAGATCCCGATAGAGTGGAATGATACGTCCATTGTACTCATTCCCAAGGTAGACTCACCTGAACAAATTACACAATATAGACCTATCAGTCTATGTAATGTGTTGTAAAAATTATCTCAAAGATGTTGGCTGCTAGACTGAAAGATATTCTACCTGATATTATCTCCCCCACTCAAAGTGCATTTGTTCTTGGACGTTTAATTACTGATAATGTACTAATAACATATGAGTGTGTCCATAAGATAAAAAAACCTGAAGAGAACGTTGCAGGGGGCTATGTGCAGTGAAATTGGATATGAATACGGCCTATGACCGGGTTGACTGGATATTCTTGAGAGTTATGTGAAGGAAATATGCCCTAGGGGCAATAATAAAGTTATTATTTATTTCCTTATATCATGATAAATGTTTATTATTCATGCTAGAATTGTATTAACCGGAAACATAATACATGTGTGAATACATAGACAAACAGATAGTCACTAGTATGCCTCTACAAGACTAGCTCATTAATCGAAGATGGTTATGTTTCCTAACCATAGACATGTGTTGTCATTTGATTAATGGGATCACATCATTAGGAGAATGATGTGATTGACATGACCCATTTCGTTAGCTTAGCACTTGATCGTTTAGTATGTTGCTTATGCTTTCTTCATGACCTATACATGTTCCTGTAACTATGAGATTATGCAACTCCCGTTTACCGGAGGAACACTTTGGGTACTACCAAACGTCACAACGTAACTGGGTGATTATAAAGGAGTACTACAGGTGTCTCCAAAGGTACTTGTTGGGTTGGCGATTTGAGATTAGGTTTTGTCACTCCGATTGTCGGAGAGGTATCTCTGGCCTTCTCGGTAATACACATCACTTAAGCCTTGCAAGCATTACAACTAATGAGTTAGTTGTGAGATGATGTATTACGGAACGAGTAAAGAGACTTACGTAACGAGATTGAACTAGGTATTGGATACCGACGATCGAATCTCGGGTAAGTAACATACCGATGACAAAGGGAACAACGATGTCGTTATGCGGTTTGACCGATAAAGATCTTCGTAGAATATGTAGGAACCAATATGAGCATCCAGGTTCCGCTATTGGTTATTGACCGAGAATGGTTCTAGGTCATGTCTACATAGTTCTCGAACCCGTAGGGTCCGCACGCTTAACGCTTCGATGACAGTTCATTATGAGTTTATAAGTATTGATGTACGAAGGTTGTTGAGTCCGGATATGATCACGGACATGACGAGGAGTCTCGAAATGGTCGAGACATAAAGATTGATATATTGAAGCCTATGTTTGGACTTGGAAGGGTTCGAATGAAAACAGGAAGTTATCGGAACACCGGGGTTACGGAACCCCGGGGGTATATGGGCCTTAATGGGCCACAAGGAGAAGAGGAAGGGCCGGCCAGGGCAGGCCGCGCCCCCCCTCTAGTCCGAATAGGACAAGGAGAAGGGCGGCGCCCTTCCTCTTCCCTCCCAATCCTACTCCAACTAGGAGAGGGGGAGTCCTACTCGGTGGGAGTAGGACTCCTCCAGCGCGCCTCCCTAGGGCGGCCGCACCCCCTTTGCTCCTTTATATCTGAGGGCAGGGGGCACCCCAGACACACAAGTTGATCTACGGATCGTTCCTTAGCCGTGTGCGGTGCCCCCTCCACCATATTCCACTTCGGTCATATCGTCGTAGAGCTTAGGCGAAGCCCTCGCGCCGGAGAAGTCATATCGTCATGGAGCTTAGGCGAAGCCCTGCGCCGGTGGAGCATCAACATCGTCACGACGCGTCGTCTTGACGGAACTCATCCCCGACACTTTGCTGGATCGGAGTCCGGGGATCGTCATCGAGCTGAACGTGTGCAGAACTCGGAGGTGCCGTACTTTCGGTGCTTGGATCGGTCGGATCGTGAAGACGTACGACTACATCAACCGCGTTGTTATAACGCTTCCGCTTTCGGTCTACGAGGGTACGTGGACGAACACTCTTCCCTCTCGTTGCTATGCCATCACCATGGTCCTGCGTGTTCGTAGGAATTTTTTTGAAATTACTACGTTCCCCAACAGTGGCATCCGAGCCTGGTTTTGTGCGTTGATGTCATATGCACGAGTAGAACACAAGTGAGTTGTGGGCGATATAAGTCATACTGCTTACCAGCATGTCATACTTTGGTTCAGCGGTATTGTGAGATGAAGCGGCCCGGACCGACATTACGCGTACGCTTACGCGAGACTGGTTTCACCGCTCCGAGCACTCGTTGCTTAAAGGTGACCGGCGGGTGTCTGTCTCTCTCACTTTAGTTGAACCGAGTGTGGCTACGCCCGGTCCTTGCGAAGGTTAAAACAGCACCAACTTGACAAACTATCGTTGTGGTTTTGATGCGTAGGTAAGAACGGTTCTTGCTCAGCCCGTAGCAGCCACGTAAAACTTGCAACAACAAAGTAGAGGACGTCTAACTTGTTTTTGCAGGGCATGTTGTGATGTGATGTGGTCAAGACGTGATGCTATATTTTATTGTATGAGATGATCATGTTTTGTAACCGAGTTATCGGCAACTGGCAGGAGCCATATGGTTGTCGCTTTATTGTATGAAATGTAAACGCCATGTAATTGCTTTACTTTATCACTAAGCAGTAGCGATAGTCGTAGAAGCAATAGTTGGTGAGACGACAACGATGCTACGATGGAGATCAAGGTGTCGCGCGGTGGCGATGGTGATCATGGCGGTGCTTGGCGATGGAGATCACAAGCACAAGATGATGATGGCCATATCATATCACTTATATTGATTGCATGTGATGTTTATCCTTTATGCATCTTATCTTGCTTTGATTGACGGTAGCATTATAAGATCATCTCTCACTAAAATTATCAAGAAGTGTTCTCCTGAGTATGCACCGTTGCCAAAGTTCGTAGTACCCGGACACCACGTGATGATCGGGTGTGATAAGTTCTCGTCCATCTACAACGGTGCAAAACAGTTGCACGCGCGAATACTCAGGTTAAACTTGACGAGCCTTGCATATAACAGATATGGCCTCGAACACGGAGACCGAAGGTCGAGCGTGAATCATATAGTAGATATGATCAACATAGTGATGTTCACCATTGAAACTATTCCATCTCACGTGAAGATCGGACATGGTTTAGTTGATTTGGATCACGTAATCACTTAGATAACTAGAGAGATGTCTGTCTAAGTGGGAGTTTTTAATATGATTAATTAAACTTAAATTTATCATGAGCTTAGTACCTGATAGTATTTTGCTTGTCTATGTTTATCTGTAGATAGATGGCTCGTGCTGTTGTTACGTTGAATTTTAATGCGTTCCTTGAGAAAGCAAAGTTGAAAGATGATGGTAGCAATTACACGGACTGGGTCCGTAACTTGAGGATTATCCTCATTGCTGCACGAAAAATTACGCCCTGGAAGCACCGCTGGGTGACAGGCCTGCTGAGGAGCTGAGCCGAAGTTGTGAACGTCGGCAAAGCAAAGCTGATGACTACTCAATAGTTCAGTGTGCCATGCTTTACGGCTTAGAACCGGGTCTTCAACGACGTTTTGAACGTCATGGAGCATATGAGATGTTCCAGGAGTTGAAGTTAATATTTCAAGCAAATGCCCGGATTGAGAGATATGAAGTCTCCAATAAGTTCTATAGCTGCAAGATGGAGGAGAATAGTTCTGTCAGTGAACATATACTCAAAATGTCTGGGTATAATAATCACTTGATTCAACTAGGAGTTACTCTTCCGGATGATAGTGTCATTGACAGAATTCTCCAATCACTGCCACCAAGCTACAAGAGCTTCGTGATGAACTATAATATGCAAGGAATGACTAAGACAATTCCTGAGCTCTTCGCAATGCTAAAAGCCGCGGAGGTAGAAATCAAGAAAGAGCATCAAGTGTTGATGGTCAACAAGACCACTAGTTTCAAGAAAAAGGGCAAAGGGAAGAAGAAGGGAAACTTCAAAAAGAACAGCAAGAAAGTTGCTGATCAAGAGAAGAAACCCAAGTCTGGACCTAAACCTGAAACTGAGTGTTTTTACTGCAAGCAGACTGGACACTGGAAGCGGAACTGCCCCAAGTATTTGGCGGATAAGAAGGATGGCAAGGTGAACAAAGGTATATGTGATATACATGTTATTGATGTGTACCTTACTAGAGCTCGTAGTAGCACCTGGGTATTTGATACTGGTTCTGTTGCTAATATTTGCAACTCGAAACAGGGACTACGGAATAGACGAGCACTGGCAAAGGACGAGGTGACGATGCGCGTGGGAAATGGTTCCAAAGTCAATGTGATCGCGGTCGGCACGCTACCTCTACATCTACCTTCGGGATTAGTTTTAGACCTAAATAATTGTTATTTGGTGCCAGCGTTGAGCATGAACATTATATCTGGATCTTGTTTGATGCGAGACGGTTATTCATTTAAATCAGAGAATAATGGTTGTTCTATTTATATGAGTAATATCTTTTATGGTCATGCACCCTTGAAGAATGGTCTATTCTTGTTGAATCTCGACAGTAGTGATACACATATTCATAATGTTGAAACCAAAAGATGCAGAGTTGATAATGATAATGCAACTTATTTGTGGCACTGCCGTTTAGGTCATATCGGTGTAAAACGCATGAAGAAACTCCATACTGATGGGCTTCTGGAATCACTTGGTACTTGCGAACCGTGCCTCATGGGCAAGATGACCAAAACGCCGTTCTCCGGAACTATGGAGCGAGCAACTGATTTGTTGGAAATCATACATACTGATGTTTGTGGTCCAATGAATGTTGAGGCACGCGGCGGGTATCGTTATTTTCTCACCTTCACAGATGATTTGAGTAGATATGGGTATATCTACTTAATGAAACACAAATCTGAAACATTTGAAAAGTTCAAAGAATTTCAGAGTGAAGTGGAAAATCATCGTAACAAGAAAATAAAGTTTCTACGATCTGATCGTGGAGGAGAATATTTGAGTTACGAGTTTGGTTTACATTTGAAACAATGTGGAATAGTTTATAACTCACGCCACCCGGAACACCACAGAGAAATGGTGTGTCGAACGTCGAATCGTACTTTACTTGATATGGTGCGATCTATGATGTCTCTTACTGATTTACCGCTATCGTTTTGGGGATATGCTTTAGAGACGGCCGCATTCACGTTAAATAGGGCACCATCTAAATCCGTTGAGACGACACCGTTTGAACTGTGGTTTGGCAAGAAACCAAAGTTGTCGTTTCTTAAAGTTTGGGGCTGCGATGCTTATGTGAAGAAACTTCAACCAGATAAGCTCGAACCCAAATCGGAAAAATGTGTCTTCATAGGATACCCAAAGGAGACTGTTGGGTACACCTTCTATCACAGATCTGAAGGCAAGATTTTCGTTGCTAAATTCGGATCCTTTCTAGAGAAGGAGTTTCTCTCGAAAGAAGTGAGTGGGAGGAAAGTAGAACTTGATGAGATAACTGTATCTGCTCCCTTATTGGAAAGTAGTTCATCACAAGAAATGGTTCATGTGACAACTACACCAATTAGTGAGGAAACTAATGATGATGATCATGAAGCTTCAGATCAAGTTACTACTGAACTTCGTAGGTCAACCAGAGTAAAATACGCACCAGAGTGGTACGGTAATCCTATTCTGGAAGTCATGTTACTTGACCATGGCGAACCTACAAACTATGAAGAAGCGATGGTGAGCCCAGATTCCGCAAAATGGCTGGAAGCCATGAAATCTGAGATGGGATCCATGTATGAGAACAAAGTATGGACTTTGGTTGACTTGCCCGATGATCGGCAAGCCATTGAGAATAAATGGATCTTTAAGAAGAAGACTGACGCCGATGGTAATATAACTGTCTACAAAGCTCGACTTGTTGCGAAAGGTTTTCGACAAGTTCAAGGAGTTGACTACGATGAGACTTTCTCACCCGTAGCGATGCTTAAGTCTGTCCGAATCATGTTAGCAATTGCCGCATTTTATTATTATGAAATTTGGCAAATGGATGTAAAAACTGCATTCTTGAATGGATTTCTAGAAGAAGAGTTGTATATGATGCAACCAGAAGGTTTTGTCGATCCAAAGGGTACTAACAAGGTGTGCAAGCTCCAGCGATCAATTTATGGTCCTGCAAGCCTCTCGAGTTGGAATAAACGCTTTGATAGTGTGATCAAAGCATATGGGTTTATACAGACTTTTGGAGAAGCCTGTATTTACAAGAAAGTGAGTGGGAGCTCTGTAGCATTTCTAATATTATATGTGGACGACATATTATTGATTGGAAATGATATAGAATTTCTGGATAGCATAAAAGGATACTTGAATAAAAGTTTTTCAATGAAAGACCTCGGTGAAGCTGCTTACATATTGGGCATCAAGATCTATAGAGATAGATCAAGACGCTTAATTGGACTTTCACAAAGCACATACCTTGATAAAGTTTTGAAGAAGTTCAAAATGGATCGAGCAAAGAAAGGTTTTTACCTGTATTACAAGGTGTAAGATTGAGTCGACTCAATGCCCGACCACAGCAGAAGATAGAGAGAAAATGAAAGATGTTCCTATGCTTCAGCCATAGGCTCTATCATGTATGCAATGCTGTGTACCAGACCTGACGTATGCTTAGCTGTAAGCTTGGCAGGAAGGTACCAAAGTAATCCAGGAATGGATCACTGGACAGCGGTCAAGAACATCCTGAAATACCTGAAAAGGACTAAGGAAATGTTTCTCGTATATGGAGGTGACAAAGAGCTAGTCGTAAATGGTTACGTCGATGCAAGCTTTGACACTGATCCGGACGATTCTAAATCGCAAACCGGATACGTGTTTTTATTAAACGGTGGAGCTGTCAGTTGGTGCAGTTCTAAACAAAGCGTCGTGGTGGGATCTACATGTGAAGCGGAGTACATAGCTGCTTCGGAAGCAGCAAATGAAGGAGTCTGGATGAAAGAGTTCATTTCCGATCTAGGTGTCATACCTAGTGCATCGGGACCGATGAAGATCTTCTGTGACAATACTGGTGCAATTGCCTTGACAAAGGAATCCAGATTTCACAAGAGGACCAAACATATCAAGAGACGCTTCAATTCCATTCGGGACCAAGTCCAAGTGGGAGACATAGAGATTTGCAAAATACATACGGATCTGAATGTTGCAGACCCGTTGACTAAGCCTCTTCCACGAGCAAAACATGATCAGCACCAAGACTCCATGGGTGTTAGAATCATTACTGTGTAATCTAGATTATTGACTCTAGTGCAAGTGGGAGACTGAAGGAAATATGCCCTAGAGGCAATAATAAAGTTATTATTTATTTCCTTATATCATGATAAATGTTTATTATTCATGCTAGAATTGTATTAACCGGAAACATAATACATGTGTGAATACATAGACAAACAGATAGTCACTAGTATGCCTCTACAAGACTAGATCATTAATCGAAGATGGTTATGTTTCCTAACCATAGACATGTGTTGTCATTTGATTAATGGGATCACATCATTAGGAGAATGATTTGATTGACATGACCCATTTCGTTAGCTTAGCACTTGATCGTTTAGTATGTTGCTTATGCTTTCTTCATGACCTATACATGTTCCTGTAACTATGAGATTATGCAACTCCGTTTACGGAGGAACACTTTGGTACTACCAAACGTCACAACGTAACGGGTGATTATAAAGGAGTACTACAGGTGTCTCCAAAGGTACTTGTTGGGTTGGCGTATTTGAGATTAGGTTTTGTCACTCCGATTGTCGGAGAGGTATCTCTGGCCTTCTCGGTAATACACATCACTTAAGCCTTGCAAGCATTACAACTAATGAGTTAGTTGTGAGATGATGTATTACGGAACGAGTAAAGAGACTTACGATAACGAGATTGAACTAGGTATTGGATACCGACGATCGAATCTCGGGTAAGTAACATACCGATGACAAAGGGAACAACGTATGTCGTTATGCGGTTTGACCGATAAAGATCTTCAGTAGAATATGTAGGAACCAATATGAGCATCCAGGTTCCGCTATTGGTTATTGACCGAGAATGGTTCTAGGTCATGTCTACATAGTTCTCGAACCCGTAGGGTCCGCACGCTTAACGTTTCGATGACGATTCATTATGAGTTTATAAGTATTGATGTACTGAAGGTTGTTGAGTCCGGATATGATCACGGACATGACGAGGAGTCTCGAAATGGTCGAGACATAAAGATTGATATATTGGAAGCCTATGTTTGGACTTGGAAGGGTTCGAATGAAAACAGGAAGTTACGGAACACCGGGGTTACGGAACCCCGGGGGTATATGGGCCTTAATGGGCCACAAGGGAGAAGAGGAAGGGCCGGCCAGGGCAGGCGCGCCCCCTCCCCTCTAGTCCGAATAGGACAGGAGAAGGGGCGGCGCCTTCCCTCTTCCCCTCCCAATCCTACTCCAACTAGGAGAGGGGGAGTCCTACTCGGTGGGAGTAGGACTCCTCGGCGCGCCTCCCTAGGGCCGGCCGCACCCCCTTTGCTCCTTTATATACGAGGGCAGGGGGCACCCCAGACACACAAGTTGATCTACGGATCGTTCCTTAGCCGTGTCGGTGCCCCCTCCACCATATTCCACTTGGTCATATCGTCGTAGAGCTTAGGCGAAGCCCTCGCGCGGAGAAGTCATATCGTCGCGGAGCTTAGGCGAAGCCCTGCGTCGGTGGAGCATCAACATCGTCCTGCACGCCGTCGTGCTTGACGGAACTCATCCCGACACTTTGCTGGATCGGAGTCCGGGATCGTCATCGAGCTGAGCGTGTGCAGAACTCGGAGGTGCCGTCGTTCGGTGCTTGGATCGGTCGGATCGTGAAGGCGTCGACTACATCAACAGCGTTGTTATAACGCTTCGCTTTCGGTCTCACGAGTGCGTGGGCGGACACTCTTCCCTCTCGTTGCTATGCCATCACCATGGTCCTGCGTGTTCGTAGGAAATTTTTTGAAATTACTACGTTCCCCAACATTATGATGGAAAAACTTGGTTTTGATACTGGTTGGATAGACATGATAATGGCCTGTGTATCTTCTGTTAGAGATAAGGTCAGATTCAACTCCCAGGAGACACTGAGATATCTACCCCTACTAGGGGGATTCGGCAAGGGGACCCCCTCTCCCCTTATTTGTTCCTTCTTTGTGCGGAACGATTGTCCAGTATGTTGACGTTCGAAGAAGAAGTTGGTGGCATAGATGAGATTAGAGTGTGCAGAAATGCACCGTCAGTTTCACAACTTTTATTTGCTGACGATTCTCTATTTCTCATGAGAGCAGGTGCGATGAATGCAACTTCCTTACAAAACGTACTGGATACCTATTGTGCAAGTTCAGGACAAATGGTGAGTTTGGCCAAGTCTAGCATTTTCTTCGGTCCCAACACCTCAGTTGTTTCAAAAGCAGAAATTAGTCAAATTCTTCATATTGATACAGAAGCATTATCTAACAATTATCTTGGGTTGCCAGCAATTGTGGGAGCTGACAAAAGTGACTGTTTCAGACATTTCGTTGACAGAATTAAAGCAAGATCGATATGTTGGATGGAGAAACAACTGCCAATTGGAGGTAAAGAGAATTTATTAAAGTCTATGGCATAGGCCATTCCAGTTTTTGCCATGTCAGTTCTTAGTCTTCCGAAAGGAATTTGCATAGAAATCACAGATATTATTGCACAATTTGGGTGGGGTGATGATAAAGAGCACAGGAAAATGCATTGGATGGCGTGGTGGAAGCTATGTATTCCAAAAAATGAGGGAGGTATGGGATTTCGTGATTTATATTCATTCAACTTAGCTATGCTAGCTAAGCAATGCTGGAGGCTCATCACTAATCCAGATTCCTTGGTTGCCAAAGTACATAAAGCTAAATACTACCCCAATGGAACTCTTTTGGATGCTACCCCAAAGAATGGGTCATCATTTATATGGCAAAGTATTTTAAAGGGCCTTGATACATTCAAGAAAGGTTACATATGGAGGATTGGTACTGGTGAGGAGGTAAATATATGGAGGGATCCTTGGATAACTTCAAGCTTAGATATGAAGGTAATTACATCGAGAGGCCAATCAATTATTACAAGAGTTTGTGAACTCATTGATCCGGTGACCGGGGAGTGGGATGAACCGCTATTACAGAGCCTTTTCTGCCCCGTGGATGTTAGAAGAATATTTCAGATCCCGCTCAACACACACGCATATGAGGATTTCATTGCCTGGCAACCTAACCGTACCGGAATTTTTTCAGTGAAAACTGCGTACCATTTGCAATGGATGCACACTTATAGGGCACATGCAAATATGATGGAGAGGGCCGATGGTCCAGCGCCTTTGGCAGTGTGGAATACACTTTGGAAAGTGCAAGTCCCATGTAGAATTCAGATTTTTGGGTGGAGTGTTCTGCAAGGAATCGTTTCGCTAAAAGCAATCCCGACAAACAGACACATTGGTTCTAATGGGGCGTGCCCCATATGACATCAAGGTGCTGAGGATATTAGGCATCTTTTATTTCTATGTGTGCATGCAAAGGAAGTGTGGAGGCGCCTTGGGATGTTGCAACTGGTGGAAGATGTTGTACCAGTGGATAGGTCGAGCTCGATTATATTCGAACATCTTTTAACCCTTCCGGATGATCTACTGATGGTACACTCTAATGTCAACTTCAAACAAGCACTAATGGTGGGAGCATGGTACTTGTGGTGGATACGTAGGCAAATGACACGTGATGAGCCGGTGCCACCTTCTTGGAGATGCCCATATCCATTCTATCGATTGCTTCAAATTTCCAGAATTCATGGACCAGATCACATGTAATGCCAGAGACTAAATGGTGTAAGCCAGACCCAGGATACACAAAACTAAATGTTGATGCAGCCTTTTTTCCAGATGAAGGGAGTGGGGCAACTGCGGCTGTTATCAGGGATATTCATGGAAACTTCATTGCCGCGCAATGCAATTTTGTACCGGTGGCGGTGGATGCGATTACAATGGAGGCGATGGCCATGAGGGATGGGCTATTACTTGCCAACTCTCTAGGACTAAACCAGATTGAATCGGAATCAGATTTTCTGCAGGTAATTAACTTCTGCAATGGCCAAGAAAGATGGTGGGTTGAAGCTATGGCTCTCTTCACGGAATGCGTTGATATTAGTACGTCGATTGGGAAGGTCATTTTTAAGCATTGTATTCATTTTTAAGGGGTAAGCATTGTATTCGTTCTTGTAATCAAGTGGCGCATGTGCTAGCTAACTTCTCTTTTTGTAATAAGTCGAATCTCAGTTAGCTAAACGAGCCACCTGATGTGTTTGTCAGTAAGCTTGTGGACGATGTAAGTGTTCTATAATTCAATAAAGCTCGCCATGATGGCCTTCCCTAAAAAAAACTCTATGCAGTTTCTTTTTTTTCTTTTTTTGAGGTGCCACTAGGAGCGACGACTGCCGCTCAATCTGGAACTTGAAGCCCCCGGCGCCGGCCCCGGACAAGCACTGGAACAAACTATGGAAACTATCTGTACCACCAAAAGTTAGGATTTTTTGATCGAGAGTAATAAGAGGTTTTGTGCCATGCAAACCAGTACTGTTGAATAGACACGTTGATAAAATCCCTTTCTGCAATTTATGTGGCAAAGAGGAAACCATTATCCATGCCTGTTCGAGTTAGAGTGTAAGTGGGCAAGGCTTTTCTGGAAGGAGATGAAGGCTATTTCACAAGTTAACATACCAGTTTTACATCCGCAAACTTGGGCTTCAGATTTGGTTCAAGGGAAGTTGGGTTCAGATCAATTTGCTTGCATGCGTTTTATTATGGGTGCGGCTGCTGGGCGGCCTGGTTGGTGGGCCCTAGATAATGTTGTCGGCCTAACGTTAGTAGGGAAAGAAGTGCGACCTGCAGTGATCAAGGAGACAGCTGGTTAGTTGGCAAGCACCGGAAAGGGCAACTCTGAAAATCAATGTTGATGCAGCTTTCCTTGAACATGGAGGATGCAGAATCATAGACCATGTGGTCAGAGATTCAGAGAGTAAGCTTATAGGAGCACAGCCTTGTGGTATAGGTTTGCGACAAATGCTCGAACTATGGAGTCATATGCTATTCGGGATGGAATCCAACTAGCTATAGATCTGGGTTACACCAGGATCTATGTTGAGAGTGACTGCTAAAGAGATGGTTAGCATGTGCAACTCTGAATGTTCAGAGGGATCGGCTGTTGCAGACGTTTGCCATGAGATCAAGGAGCTTTTGGGTGGGTTCACGAGTTGTGCTCTTGTGAATGTACAAAGGGAAGCCAATCTAGCTGCCCATCGACGTGCAAAACAAGCTACAGAGGAGAGGAGGAGATGTCTGGAACTCTGGATTAATTACATGCCAACTTTCCTAGCTGACTGTATTCAGTCCCATTGTAACCCCCATGTTTGAGTTATAAAGCTCAGGCTCCTGCTTCTCTGGTGTGTTTGGAACCACCGAAATAGCGTCGTGTTCCGCGGAAAGCGTCCTGCCACCAACCGGGCCGTGCGTCCTGCGACTTTCTTCAAAAACAAAACAAGAATCACATCCTAGAAAGGGTATCAGTTAGAAAGACTGCATAGATTATGGCTCAAAAAAGGAAGGCTACATAGACCTGACACATACGCAAACATCTGTCTGATTACAAAATACTCACTCCATCCCATAAAGGATTCATAACTGTTTGAAATAGGTCACCATCTCCTCCCTCCGCGCGTCGCCAGGGGCAAGGCGCCACCCACCTGCACGACCAACAACTACGCCGCCGCCCACCTGCACCCGCGTCGCCGCCCACCTGAGTGGGGCGGAATCGCCACCTGGTGGAATGAGCTGGTCGTCGAGCTGGTGGAAGCGCAACCTGAGCGGATGAATCGCTCCTTCACCAGCCTCGCCTTTGCTGCTGCTGCTGCTGCTGCGACTCCAATCACTGCTCCTTCCTCGCGCCGCCTCTTGTAGGTGCTCCTGGATAACAATCAATCGGTGAAGAGTTTTTGCAAGCAAAGAAACGGTGTTAGGGAAGGTTACATATGCCAGAAAATCAAGTTCAGGTTCAGAGTACATGTTCAGTACAGCTTTTCTGGATTATTAGCTTACACAAGCACCTGGAGTATTTAAACTTAGACATGGGCTGTAGTTTTCCAGATTTCTCACACCTTATCTTAACTGAAGTAGAACTATGTATAGATCCTCACTGAAGATTGGTTAAACTTTTTCTCCTGGAATGGAAATGCCCTGTTTTGCTTACTCAAAAAGCCATGCAGTAGTACTCCTAGTTTGCTCAATGCCAGAGCACATCTTCTCACCTAAGATCCCAAGTAACTAGTCTGAGATCCTTATGCTCAATGCTACTGCTGATTAACTTGTCTTCTCATCTAAGATCCGTAATTAACTTATCTGAGGTGACTGCTGACAATAGAAATCTGCTCTTAAGAACCCTAATTAACTTATCTGAGGTTACTGCCGACAGCAGAAATCTGCTCTGTATAATAATAAGCTACTACCATATATATTGGGCTACTAATGTGCTCTCTAGTTTTGGAGTACAATAATCTGCTTCAGGTGGGTATCAACTGGTTTTCGAGTATATATATTGGGCTACTAATCTGCTTTGTAGATTTTTGAACAAGTACCGATATGCAAATCAAGTTGAATTAATCCTGTTTATGCAGTGTGCAGTTCTACAGTTTTAATAAATCTGAAATCTACTCCTGCATTAGGAATAAATCTACAGATATTGAAGATCATCATCATCTACAGAGACTGAAGGTCATCTTCTACAGGAGTAAGATACAGAGACTCAAAAATCATGTTTCAGAGTGCCCAATAGTAATCTACAGCATTGACTACAACTAAAATTGACCAATGTAATCGAACTTCCTTCAACTAATCTACTGTAGGTGAACAACACTATTCAAAGACTGAACAAATTAAAATTTAACACTGAAATGCAGTAGGTGAACAAATTTAACAATGAAATTTACCCACAGACCGTACAATTTTACATGCCACATTAATTCAGTCTTTCTCATTTTCCTACTGGAATGGTTATGCTTTGTGTTTAAAAAAGAGAAAGGTTTATGCTCTCTTTTCAGAATGTATTCATTGTGCCTATAGGAATAAACCGGAATCGTTGATCAATTTACCCACAGTCTGTATCTATAGAAACAAGAAAAGGTACTGGCTTGATGAATCCAATCTATCTATTGGCACAAAACAAGGAACTGTCTTGATGAATCCAATATATCTATTGTGCCTATGTGCAGAAACAAATACCCGCAAACCTAATAATCTCTGAATTTGTCTGAACTAAATATTCCCCCAAAAAATTAGATTCTCTTTCAAAATATATCCTGAAGACCATTTGACTTGGATGTATTCATTATACTAGCTCCACAAGATCTTCAAGAATTAAAGTGGCAACTACTCAGGTGACAAGAGCTACTCTGTCAAGTGACAAGAAATAATCTCGTGGACTTACCATTCACGCTCCCTGGACTTCTATTAATCTTCCTGTAGCTACTTTGTCAAGTAACAAGAACTACTCTATCAAGCCAATAATCTCTGAAGCAGGACATGGCTGGACAACAATCTTAAGAACTACTTTGTCAATCCATTAAGAACATAGACAATCTTCCTGCAGCTATCAAATTCAAGTGACAAGATGCAAGGAAAGCAGCTTGGGCTTACCATTCACGGCAAAACTTCATGGCACTCATTGCTACTGCAGGTTCCTGCTCTCTGTCCCAGCATGATTCCCAGCTTTCCTTTGGTACCTTACCAATAACTTCACGGTTACTGATCTACTTCTTCTAATCAGTCCAGCCGTCCACAATCTTCTGCCACTTGAACCCACCCACAAGGATCGAATAGGAACGGTGCATAGAGACACATGCCCACCATAAACCACATGGAAACCGTGATGAAGATGCAAGTGACAGCTCCCCTGTACGTCTGTCCAAACATTTCATACACAACCAGCAGAATCATGAGCTCAATGCCCTTCAGAAAATGTGGCTGTGAGAATAGAATTAATAGTTCTCACCGAATGTGGCATGGACCAGCTCTACATTCACCGAAATGGTGAGTTTTGGTCACAAAATGAAAATGTGACCAAACTATAAATGAAAATGAAAATGTGACCAACAGGGAAAAATCCAAGTTGCACAAAAATTCTGATGCAAGTGCAACTTGGAGCAGTTTATTATGCACATCAAGTGCACTGAGTACAAGATACAAACACACATAAAGGAAAAAACATAAAGAGACCAAACTGTAAACGAGGACCAAGCAGAACGATTTAGGAAAAGAGTTAACCAATGATTCAGGGGAAAATTGAAACTTAGTATTCACACCATTGCCGAAAGTAAAGAAATCAAAATGGTTACCCAGTTGATAAATGTCACGGCCGAGCTTTTTCAGCATATTTTGCTTCTGGGTGCCAACGGACTAGAGCAAGAACTAAACAATGACTTTGGTTAAACAACCTATGATAGTTATGAAGGAAATATGCCCTAGAGGCAATAATAAAGTTATTATTTATTTCCTTATATCATGATAAATGTTTATTATTCATGCTATAATTGTATTAACCGGAAACATAATACATGTGTGAATAAATAGACAAACGTAGTGTCACTAGTATGCCTCTACTTGACTAGCTCGTTGAATCAAAGATGGTTAAGTTTCCTAGCCATAGACATGAGTTGTCATTTGATTAACGGGATCACATCATTAGGAGAATGATGTGATTGACATGACCCATTCTGTTAGTCTAGCACTTGATCGTTTAGTATGTTGCTATTGCTTTCTTCATGACTTATACACGTTCCTGTAACTATGAGATTATGCAACTCCCGTTTACCGGAGGAACACTTTGGGTACTACCAAACGTCACAACGTAACTGGGTGATTATAAAGGAGTACTACAGGTGTCTCCAAAGGTAAATGTTGGGTTGGCGTATTTCGAGATTAGGTTTTGTCACTCCGGTTGTCGGAGAGGTATCTCTGGGCCCTCTCGGTAATGCACATCACTATAAGCCTTGCAAGCAATGTAGCTAATGAGTTAGTTACGGAATGATGCATTATGTAACGAGTAAAGAGACTTGCCGGTAACGAGATTGAACTAGGTATTGGATACCGACGATCGAATCTCGGGCAAGTAACATACCGATGACAAAGGGAACAACGTATGTTGTTATGCGGTTTGATCGATAAAGATCTTCGTAGAATATGTAGGAGCCAATATGGGCATCCAGGTCCCGCTATTGGTTATTGACCGAGAATAGTTCTAGGTCATGTCTACATAGTTCTCGAACCCGTAGGGTCCGCACGCTTAAGGTTTCGATGACAGTTATATTATGAGTTTATGAGTTTTGATGTACCGAAGGAGTTCGGAGTCCCGTATGAGATCGGGGACATGACGAGGAGTCTCGAAATGGTCGAGACGTAAAGATCGATATATTGGACGACTATATTCGAGTTCGGAAAGGTTCGAATGATTCGGTATTTTTCGAGTACCGGAGAGTTACGGAATTCGCCGGGAGAAGTATTGGGCCTTATTGGGCCCTGCGGAAAGAGAGAGGGTTGCCTAGGGCAGGCGCGCGCCCTCCATGGCCTAGTCCGAATTGGACTAGGGGGAGGGGCCGCACCCCCTCCTTCCTTCCCTTCTCTCTTCCCCTTCCTTGTCTCCTACTCCTAATACATGGAAGGACTCCTAGTCGGATCGTGAAGACGTACGACTACATCAACCGCGTTGTTATAACGCTTCCGCTTACGGTCTACGAGGGTACGTGGACAGACACTCTCCCCTCTCGTTGCTATGCCATCACCATGGTCTTGCGTGTGCGTAGGAAATTTTTTGAAATTACTACGTTCCCCAACAGTGGCATCCGAGCCTGGTTTTATGCGTTGATGTCATATGCACGAGTAGAACACAAGTGAGTTGTGGGCGATATAAGTCATACTGCTTACCAGCATGTCATACTTTGGTTCGGCGGTATTGTGAGATGAAGCGGCCCGGACCGACATTACGTGTACGCTTACGCGAGACTGGTTTCACCGCTTCGAGCACTAGTTGCTTAAAGGTGACCGGCGGGTGTCTGTTTCTCTCACTTTAGTTGAACCGAGTGTGGCTACGCCCGGTCCTTGCGAAGGTTAAAACAGCACCAACTTGACAAACTATCGTTGTGGTTTTGATGCGTAGGTAAGAACGGTTCTTGCTCAGCCCGTAGCAGCCACGTAAAACTTGCAACAACAAAGTAGAGGACGTCTAACTTGTTTTTGCAGGGCATGTTGTGATGTGATGTGGTCAAGACGTGATGCTATATTTTATTGTATGAGATGATCATGTTTTGTAACCGAGTTATCGGCAACTGGCAGGAGCCATATGGTTGTCGCTTTATTGTATGAAATGCAAACGCCATGTAATTGCTTTACTTTATCACTAAGCAGTAGCGATAGTCGTAGAAGCAATAGTTGGCGAGACGACAACGATGCTATGATGGAGATCAAGGTGTCGCGCCGGTGACGATGGTGATCATGAAGGTGCTTCGGCGATGGAGATCACAAGCACAAGATGATGATGACCATATCATATCACTTATATTGATTGCATGTGATGTTTATCCTTTATGCATCTTATCTTGCTTTGATTGACGGTAGCATTATAAGATGATCTCTCACTAAAATTATCAATAAGTGTTCTCCCTGAGTATGCACCGTTGCGAAAGTTCTTCGTGCTGATACACCACGTGATGATCGGGTGTGATAGGCTCTACGTTCAAATACAACGGGTGCAAAATAGTTGCGCACGCGGAATACTCAGGTTAAACTTGACGAGCCTAGCATATAACAGATATGGCCTCGGAGCACGGAGACCGAAAGGTCGAACGTGAATCATATAGTAGATATGATCAACATAGTGATGTTCACCATTGAAACTACTCCATCTCACGTGATGATCGGACATGGTTTAGTTGAGATGGATCACGTAATCACTTAGAAGATTAGAGGGATATCTATCTAAGTGGGAGTTCTAAAGTAATATGATTAATTGAATTTAAATTTATCATGAACTTAGTCCTGGTAGTATTTTGCAAATTATGTTGTAGATCAATAGCTCGTGTTGTTGCTTCCCTATGTTTGTTGCTTTCAAATGTTTATTTTGATATGTTCCTAGAGAAAATTGTATTGAAAAATGTTAGTGGCAATGATGCGGATTGGATCCGTGATCTGAGGTTTATCCTCATTGCTGCACAGAAGAATTACGTCCTGGAAGCACCGCTGGGTGCCAGGCCTGCTGCAGGAGCAACGCCAGAAGTTGTGAACGTCTGGCAGAGCAAAGCTGATGACTACTCTATAGTTCAGTGTGCCATGCTTTACGGCTTAGAACCGGGTCTTCAACGACGTTTTGAACGTCATGTAGTATATGAGATGTTCCTGGAATTGAAGTTAATATTTCAAGCAAATACCCGAGTTGAGAGATATGAAGTCTGCAACAAGTTCTATAGCTAAAAGATGGAGGAGAATCGCTCAACTAGTGAGCATGTGCTCAGATTGTCTGGGTACTTCAATCGCTTGAATCAAGTGGGAGTTAATCTTCCAGATAAGATAGTGATTGACAGAATTCTCTAGTCACCATCACCAAGTTAGTAGAACTTCGTGAGGAACTATAATATGCAAGGGATGGCAAAAGTAATTCCCAAGCTCTTTGTGATGCTGAAATCGACGAAGGTAGAAATCAGGAAAAGAGCATCAAGTGTTGATGATTGACAAGACCACTAGTTTCAAGGAAAAGGGCAAAGGGAAGAAGGGGAACTTCAAGAAGAACGGCAAGCAAGTTGCTGTTCGAGTGAAGAAACCCAAGTCTGGACCTCAGCCTGAGACTAAGTGCTTTTGCTGCAATGGAACTGGTCATTGGAAGCGGAACTACCCCAAGTATTTGGTGGATAAGAAGGATGGCAAAGTGAACAAAGGTATATTTGATATACAGATTATTGATGTGTATTTTACTAGTGTTCGTAGCAACCCCTCGGTATTTGATATTGGTTCAGTTGCTAAGAGTAGTAACTCGAAACGGGAGTTGCAGAATGAATAGAAACTAGTTGAAGGGAAATGACGATGAGTGTTGGAAGTAGTTCCAAGATTGATATGATCATCATCGCACACTCCCTATACTTTCGGGATTAGTGTTGAAACCTAAATAAATTTTATTTGGCGTTTGCGTTGAGCATAAATATGATTTGATCATGTTTATTGTAATATGGTTATTCATTTAAAATCAAAGAATAATTGTTGTTCTGTTTACATGAATAAAACCTTCAATGGTCATACACCCAATAAAAATAGTTTGTTGGATCTCGATCGTAGTGATACACATATTCATAATATTGATGCCAAAAGATGCAAAGTTAATAATGATAGTGCAACTCATTTGTGGCACTGCCGTTTAGGTCATATTGGTGTAAAGCGCATGAAGAAACTCCATGCTAATGGGATTTTGGAATCACTTGATGCTTGCGAACCATGCCTTATGGGCAAGATGACTAAAGACTCTGTTCTCCGGAACAATGGGGCGAGCAAATGACTTATTGGAAATAATACATACTGATGTATGCGGTCCAATGAGTGTTAAAAGCTCACGGCAAGTATCGTTATTTTCTGACCTTCACAGATGATTTGAGCAGATATGGGTATATCTACTTGATGAAACACAATTCTGAAACATTTGAAAAGTTCAAAGAATTTCAGAGTGAAGTGAAGAATCATCGTAACAAGAAAATAAAAGTTTCTACGATATGATCGCAGAGGAAAAATATTTGAGTTACGAGTTTGGCCTTCAGTTAAAACAATGTGAAATAGTTTCACTACTCACGCCACCTGGAACACCACAGCATAATGGTGTGTCCGAACGTCGTAACCGCACTTTATTGGATATGGTGCGATCTATGATGTATCTTACCGATTTACCACTATCGTTTTGGGGTTATGCATTAGAGACAGTTGCATTCACGTTTAATAGGGCACCATCTAAATCCGTTGAGATGACACCGTATGAACTATGGTTTAGCAGTAAACCTAAGCTGTCGTTTTTTAAAGTTTGGAGTTGTGATGCTTATGTGAATTTTTTTTTACCTGATAAAGCTCGAACCCAAATCGGAGAAGTGCGTCTTCATAGAATACCCAAAGGTAACTATTGGGTACACCTTCTATCACAGATCCGAAAGCAAGATATTTTTATTTTGCTAAGATGGATCCTTTCTAGAGAAGAAGTTTCTCTCGAAAGAAGTGAGTGGGAGGAAAGTAGAACTTGATGAGGTAATTGTACCTTCTCCCTTATTGGAAAGTAGTTCATCACAGGAATCAGTTCCAGTGATTCCTACACCAATTAGTGAGGAAGTTAATGATGATGATCATGAAACTTCAGATCAAGTTGCTACCAAACCTCGTAGGTCTTCCGGAGTAAGATCCGCACCAGAGTGGTACGGTAATCCTATTCTAGAAGTCATGTTACTAGACCATGATGAACCTACGAACTATGAGGAAGCGATGATGAGCCCAGATTCCGTGAAATGGTTTGATACCATGAAATCTGAGATGGGATCCATGTATGAGAACAAAGTGTGGACTTTGATTGATTTGCCCGATGATCGGAAAGTCATAGAGAATAAATGGATCTTCAAGAGGAAGACGGACGTTGATGTAGTGTTACTATCTACAAAGCCCGACTTGTTGCAAAAGGTTTTCGACAAGTTCAAGGTGTTGAATACGATGAGATTTTCTCACTCGTAGCGATGCTTAAGTCTGTCCGAATCATGTTAGCAATTGCCACATTTTATGAAATCTGGCAAATGGATGTCAAAACTACATTCTTTAATGGATTTATTAAAGAAGAGTTGTATATGATGCAACCAGAAGGTTTTGTCAATCCTAAAGGATCTAACAAAATGTACAAGCTCCAGCGATCCATCTATGGACTGGTGCAAGCATCTCGGAGTTGGAATAAACGCTTTGATAGTGTGATCAAAGCATATGGTTTTATACAGACTTTTGGAGAAGCCTGTATTTACAAGAAAGTGAGTGGGAGCACTACAGCCTTTCTGATAAGTATATGTGAATGACATATTGTTGATCGAAAATAATGTAGAATTATTCTGCGAAGCATAAAGGAGTGTTTGAAAGGAGTTTTTCAAAGAAAGACCTCGGTAAAGCTGCTTACATATTGAGCATCAAGATCTATTAAGATAGATCAAGACGCTTGAAAAGTTTTTCAATAAGTACATACCTTGTCAAGATTTTGAAATAGTTCAAAATGGAACAGTCAAAGAAAGAGTTCTTGCCTGTGTTGCAAAGGTGTGAAATTGAGTAAGACTCAAATCCCGACCACGGCAGAAAATAGAAAAGAGAATGAAAGTCATTCCCTATGCCTCAGTCATAGGTTCTATAAAGTATGCTATGCTATGTACCAGACCTATTGTATACCTTGCTATGAATTTGGCAAGGGAGTACAATAATGATCTAGGAGTAGATCACTGGACATTGGTCAAAAACATCCTTAGTGAGGACTAAGGAAATATTTCTCGATTATGGAGGTGATAAAAGAGCCCGTCGTAAAGAGTTACATCGATGCAAGCTTTTTACACCGATCCAGATGACTATAAGTCTCAATCTGGATGCGTATTGAAAGTGGGAGCAATTAGCTAGAGTAGCTCCGTGCAGAGCATTGTAGACATAGAATATTTGCAAAATACAAACGGCTCTGAATGTGACAGACCCGTTGACTAAGCTTCTCTCACAAGCAAAATATGATCATACCTTAGTACTCTTTGGGTGTTAATCACATAGCGATGTGAACTAGATTTTTGACTCTAGTAAACCCTTTGGGTGTTGGTCACATGACGATGTGAACTATGGGTGTTAATCATATACAAATATGAATATTGGTGTTAAATCACATGGCGATGTGAACTAGATTATTGACTCTAGTGCAAGTGGGAGACTGAAGGAAATATGCCCTAGAGGCAATAATAAAGTTATTATTTATTTCCTTATATCATGATAAATGTTTATTATTCATGCTATAATTGTATTAACCGGAAACATAATACATGTGTGAATAAATAGACAAACATAGTGTCACTAGTATGCCTCTACTTGACTAGCTCGTTGAATCAAAGATGGTTAAGTTTCCTAGCCATAGACATGAGTTGTCATTTGATTAACGGGATCACATCATTAGGAGAATGATGTGATTGACATGACCCATTCTGTTAGCCTAGCACTTGATCGCTTAGTATGTTGCTATTGCTTTCTTCATGACTTATACATGTTCCTGTAACTATGAGATTATGCAACTCCGTTTACGGAGGAACACTTTGGTACTACCAAACGTCACAACGTAACTGGGTGATTATAAAGGAGTACTACAGGTGTCTCCAAAGGTAAATGTTGGGTTGGCGATTTGAGATTAGGTTTTGTCACTCCGGTTGTCGGAGAGGTATCTCTGGCCCTCTCGGTAATGCACATCACTATAAGCCTTGCAAGCAATGTAGCTAATGAGTTAGTTACGGAATGATGCATTATGTAACGAGTAAAGAGACTTGCCGTAACGAGATTGAACTAGGTATTGGATACCGACGATCGAATCTCGGGCAAGTAACATACCGATGACAAAGGGAACAACGTATGTTGTTATGCGGTTTGATCGATAAAGATCTTCGTAGAATATGTAGGAGCCAATATGGGCATCCAGGTCCCGCTATTGGTTATTGACCGAGAATAGTTCCAGGTCATGTCTACATAGTTCTCGAACCCGTAGGGTCCGCACGCTTAAGGTTTCGATGATGCTTATATTATGAGTTTATGAGTTTTGATGTACCGAAGGAGTTCGAGTCCCGTATGAGATCGGGGACATGACGAGGAGTCTCGAAATGGTCAAGACGTAAAGATCGATATATTGGACGACTATATTCGGAGTTCGGAAAGGTTCGAATGATTCGGTATTTTTCGAGTACCGGAGAGTTACGGAATTCGCCGGGAGAAGTATTGGGCCTTATTGGGCCCTGCGGGAAAGAGAGAGGGTTGCCTAGGGCAGGCGCGCGCCCTCCATGGCCTAGTCCGAATTGACTAGGGAGGGCCGCACCCCTCCTTCCTTCCCTTCTCTCTTCCCTTCCTTGTCTCCTACTCCTAATACATGGAAGGACTCCTAGTTGGACTAGGAAAGGGGGAATCCTACTCCCGGTGGGAGTAGGACTCCCCATGGCGCGCCCCTCCTAGGGCGGCCTCCTCCTCCCTCCCTCCTTTATATACGGGGGCAGGGGGCACCCCATGGACACACAAATTGATCTACGTGATCGTTCTTAGCCATGTGCGGTGCCCCCCTCCACCATATTACACCTCGGTCATATCGTCGCGGAGCTTAGGCGAAGCCCTGCGTCGGTGGAGCATCATCATCGTCACCACGCCGTCGTGCTGACGGAACTCATCCCTGACGCTTTGCTGGATCGGAGCCAGGGGATAGTCATCGAGCTGAACGTGTGCAGAACTCGGAGGTGCCGTACGTTCGGCGCTTGGATCGGTCGGATCGTGAAGACGTACGACTACATCAACCGCGTTGTTATAACGCTTCCGCTTACGGTCTACGAGGGTACGTGGATAGACACTCTCCCCTCTCGTTGCTATGCCATCACCATGGTCTTGCGTGTGCGTAGGAAATTTTTTGAAATTACTACGTTCCCCAACAAGTTACCTATACAACAGTTTTTTGTTTCATATATAGAGTTTACGATTGTTTCAATGTCGCAGACGCATCAAGCAGTGGCGCACGGGCCTGCGGTCATGTTCCCCTGGCTCCATCCGGTGAAGTCGATGGGGTTCACACTTGACAATGAACGAGAGGCTCCTCTTGGTTCCTTCACTTAGAATAACTAAACCATCATATTGATATATATTTCTATTTCGCCGATTGCCCCGCTCATCTTGATTTTTTATACTAATATTTTATACTTACTATAGTGGTGTCTTAAGGTGTATACTTATTCATTACTTGTTTAAAATATTTTTAACACACTTGTTTGGCATACTAAACAATAAAACAAAGTTAAATATTAGTTATATTTTTTTATAAATTTCTAATGTATATCATTGAAAAAAACTCATGTGTTCCCTTAATTCAATTTCTACTTTGAAACAAATATATACTTTTTGTTTAGATAATTGTGTAAATAATATAGTTTATACATATCTATGGTCGATATCTCTAAAACATATGGTTTCACAAATATTATAAGAGCGGTTATCCTATATGATTAGGAAAACATATCTATTGAATATTCTAGAGTACAAATATAATCATATGTGAGGGACACTAGTAGAAAACCGGGCTTTGGTTTAGGCCGGGCCAGCCCATTAGTCCCGGTTCAGCCCAGAACCGGGACCCATGGGGGCATAGGTCCTGGTTCGTGAGGCTAGGGGGCCGGCCGGGTCATCGTGGGGCATTGGTCCCGGTTCATATGGCATCTTTAGTCCCGGTTCTAGGCTCGAACCGAGACCTATGTGCCTCGCTCCTGGCCCATCACCATTGGTCCTAGTTGGTGGCTTGAACCGGGACCAACGGGTGTCTTTTAGTCCCGGTTCCAGCGACGAACCGGGATCAATGACATGCCTATATACACCCCTTGCCCGCGAGCAGAGCAGTGGAGTGCTCTGTTTTTTTGGGAGAGGTGTGTCATGCTCTAACTCACCTCCTATGCACATGAGGTGTTCGATGAAATGCCCGAGCCACACTTAAGCTTTCTCCTCTCGAAGCTCCTTGTGCAAGCTTCATTTTCCTCGAGATTTGTCTAGGTTTGGCGGTCCGTCCTGTCCCGTCCCCGTCCTCACCGCCGTTGATCACTCGTGCCGATCTCGTCGCCTGCACCACCGTGGTGAGCCTCTTGGTCTTATCTTCTTTCTAAAAGAAGAAAGTTCTTACTTGTTTGATTTAGATACATATACTTGTGTAGTTTTCTTACTTATTATTGTTTGTTATTATATAGTGCGATGATTTTGTTATCCGCCTCCGTCGGCCCTCGTCATGTCTATGATTCAGATGTGGTATATATATTTTCTTTTATAACTATTAGTTTCATTTAGTGTTTATGACAATTATTCCGAGAAACGTGACATAGATTTTTTTTTATCTAGGAGGTATGTGAACCGGAAATCCCAACTGACCCTATTGTCGAGATGTTAAATTTAGTTGAAGAAGAAAACAATTACTTGAAGGAAAAATTGAAAAAAAATTGAGGAGTAGAAGATGATATTGGAGTTGCATGTTGCGGATGTCGTCGATTATCACAAGATCAAGATGGATGCAATGCGCTTGAAGATTAGAAAGATTAGAAAATATGCCATTCATACTGAGGCTTGGTATCATTATGCCGTTGGATCAATTGTTACCTAGGTTGCGGTTATGATCGCATTTGTTGTTGCATTGAAATGTTTTACATAGTTTAAATGTATGGTTTAATTAGGTGCTCTGGAGAGCTATATGTTGTTTAATGTGGACTATGTATGTACTTTGGGTTTAATGTGATGATAAACTTCTATTAATTTGGTCACTTATCTATACATGATGTACACAAAGATGAACAGACAATGGATGTATGGTAACAGACGCACCTCCGAGTACATTAAGGGCGTGAATAATTTTCTCGCAGTGGCTGAGGCAAACAAGCAGAATGGTTTTATGTGTTGTCCATGCCCTATATGTGGGAATACGAGGTCTTACTCTGACTCGAAAACCCTTCACTCCCACCTTCTTTATAAGGGTTTCATGCCACACTATAATGTTTGGACCAAGCACGGAGAAAGAGGGGTTATGATGGAAGACAACGAAGAAGAAGAAGAAGAAGAAGAAGAAGAAGAAGAAGAAGAAGAAGAAGAAGAAGAAGAAGACAACTATGTGGCCCCTGAATACGGTGATGCTGTGATGACCCACAAGTAGTACTTTCGATAAGTAAGAGTGTCGAACCCAACGAGGAGCAGAAGGAAATGATAAGCGGTTTTCAGCAAGGTATTCTCTGCAAGTACTGAAATAAGTAGTAACAGATAGTTTTGTGATAAGGTAAATTGTAACGAGCAACAAGTAACAAAAGTAAATAAGGTGCAGCAAGGTGGCCCAATCCTTTTTGTAACAAAAGACAAGCCGGAACAGACTCTTATAATAGGAAAAGCGCTCCCGAGGACACATGGGAATATCGTCAAGTTAGTTTTCATCACATTCATATGATTCGCGTTCGGTACTTTGATAATTTGATAAGTGGGTGGACCGGTGCTTGGGTGCTGTTCTTACTTGAACAAGCATCCCACTTATGATTAACCTCTATTGCAAGCATCCGCAACTACAACAAAAGTATTAAGGTAAACCTAACCATAGCATGAAACATATGGATCCAAATCAGCCCCTTACGAAGCAACGCATAAACTAGGGTTCAAGCTTCTGTCACTCTAGCAACCCATCATCTACTTATTACTTCCCAATGCCTTCTTCTAGGCCCAAATAATGGTGAGGTGTCGAACGCCTCTTAACTGGTCAGAAACTGGGGAAAGACAATTCTTTAGCCCGGATATGATCCAGGAAGCAGAAGAGCAAGTTCCCATCGTTCGTGAAAAGTTGAAAACAGCACAATCTCGTCAAAAGAGACAATATGACCGAAAACATAAGGCTATGACTTTTGAGGTTGACGAGAAGGCTTACCTTTGGGTTACTCCTATGAAGGGAACCCATCGCTTCGGTATCAAAGGCAAATTGGCTCCTCGCTACATTGGACCCTTTCGCATTCTTGCAAAACGAGGAGAAGTTGTCTACCAATTGGAACAACCTCCGCATCTTTATAGAGTCCACCATGTCTTCCACGTTTCTCAACTCAGGTGTTGCTTCTCGGGGCCTATCCGCGGAGCGGACCACGAAACGCTTGATCTTCAAGACAATCTCACGTATCGAGAATACCCCGTTCGTATCCTCGATCAAGCCGAGCGTACCACTCGACGTCATAATATCAAGTTTCTCAAGGTTCAATGGTCACACCATTCTGAGAAAGAAGCAACTTGGGAAAGGGAGGATCGTCTTCGACTCGAGTATCCCACCTTCTTTCCGGAGGATCCTAAATCTTGGGACGAGATTTTTCTGAGTGGGGGTGAGTTGTCACACCCTAGCTAGTTCATGCATTAGAGTGTTGCATCATGTTTACCTTTCATCAGAAACTTGAAATGGGGATGACAGAACCCCCCAGCCCCCTCTGAAACCAATTAGGGTTTACTAAAAATAATTTCAATGAACCTGAAATGCCCTTCTAAAATGTCCATCATTTTTGCTTTGGTCCGGAACCTCTGCCAAAAGTAGTTCACATTTTTCTAGGACACATAAGGTCACTGGATTAATTCATTACCTATTTGCATTTGGGCATTTAAATGCTAGAAAATAATTCGAATGCCCGAATAATTCTGGATTTAAGTGAGGGCTGTCAGGAATAATACCAAAAGAGCCCACAATTATTTTCAGAATTTTTGGAAACGTTTTAGTATTTTTAATAAAGCCAAACATTTACAGAAAAATAGAAAAACAAATTAAGTAACAAAAGAGAGAGTGAGAAAGGCCAGGAGGCCACTTACCTGGCTGGGCGGGCCCACCTGGTCGTGCCAGTCACCACCTACCTCTGCCAGTAGGCAGAGGAGGGACACCGCGACGCCGCCGACGTCGCCACGCACCTCCCTGCCTGCCTGCCCTCGCCCGCGCCACCACGACACCTTGAAACGTCTCCTCGTCGCCGCCCCGACCCCCTGGACACCTCACTCTCCCCCCTGTCCTCTCTCTCGCTCTCCCCCGCCATGGCCGAAGCAGCCGCCGCTGTCCCACCGTCGTAGCCGCGCCCACTGTCGTCCACGCGCCGCTCCACCGTGTCCACGAGCTCCACCACCGTCCTCTCCATCAAGCAGACCGAGCCCCGAGCGCTCATTCACCCTGAGGCCACCGCACCGACCTCATCTTCACCGCCCGTCGCCGGAGATCCACTTCACTGCCCCGCTAGCTCCGGCTCGTCCCCGACTCCTCCGACCCGCTCGTCTGACACGCCGTGAGCCCTACTACTTCCTCCTCCTCTTCGTTTGCCTTCTCGTGCACCACAGCGACCACACTGAGCTCGCCCGCACGCGCCACCGCCTCTGCACGTTGCCGTCGTGGCCACAGCCACGCTGGCTCGATTCCGAGCACGCCATCGCGTTCGCCGCAGCCCAAGCAGCCCGTAGCGTTCATCTAGCAACTAATCTATAGAAATTCATAGAAATTAATCTGTAGCTCCAAATGCAAAGCATTATATATGAAAAATGATCAGATAATCCAATCTATCCATATGTACTGGTTTCATGCATGTTTAAGCAAGTTAACCTGCTGTTTAGTGCAGAACAAGATAAAGCACTATTAAGGGCCATGTATGAGCTTGGAACTTGAATCTTTGATTCAAAATAGTTCAAACCCATCTGGTCTTAGTTGCATTAGCCCAATACACTCGTTTTGCCATGTTCTCATGCATGCATCATATTGTTGCACATTGTTTGGTGATGATTGTGTATCGGTGCTCTTTGCGGCAGGTTCTGCCCTCGAGGAGTATCGCAATACCCTAACGAAGAGCATTACCAGTCCACGTACCCGCAAGGCAAGCAACCAACCATTTGATCATATCGATACAATCCCATGTTCTCGCCTCTGCTCTCATTTACTGCATTAAGACAACGTGTTTCAAACTGCTGTGTGCTACGGTAGTTGAACCCATTTCCTCTGCATGACCTGGCATTGCCACAGTAACTAGATGAAACCCACTAGCATGTGTAGGAGTTGATTGAGCCATGTGTATGTGTTCCTACCATGCTATGCCTGCTATGCTTAGAGTCGAGTCAGGTCTGGTTCATCTGGGTGATGGGCTAGAGTGAAATGATCATGTCGATAATGAGAGTGATGTGTTGAACATGATTTGGTAAAGGTGTCGATGAGAGGCCATGTAGGAGTACATGGTGGGTTGTTTCATTGGAACCGTCCTTAAGCACTGAGATCTGTATATGTGATTTAAGATTCAGCTACTACCATGCATTAGGCCCTGAAATATGACCCCGCTCGACTTCTTATTCACCCTATTCCTATGTCCAGGAGTTGCAAGTAGTTTCTGGTGTTTGTAGCTTACTGGAGGCCGTGGGCAGCGCTGACCCGCGGGGCGGGCTGTGATGCGGTAGGTACGTGGCACGGTGTACCGGATGCCCGTTTGGTATCTCGGGAACCCTGCACACATCGTTCGGGGCCGTATGTGGAAACCTCGGCCGGACTCCCTACGGATGGAACCTGGATAGGCGATAAACCTGGACTAGAGACTTAGGTGTTTAGGTAGGTCGTGGTCTACATCCACGTTGGCTTTCGCTTGAAGTCTGCAGACGCTAAGTGGTGGAAACGTGTATGAAGAAGTACACCCCTGCAGGGTTAACATCATTTATTAGAATAGCCACGTCCGCGGTAAAGGACTACTTGGTTGCTTATACAGTTCATAGAAAAGTTAATGGATACTACTAAAAGCCTCAAGATAAGCGTGAGTGCCGAGGATGGCTCATCCGTAGGATGACGGAGGTGGATCCTCGGTAGTGTGCTGAAGTGGTGTGTAGTGGACTCGAGTGCGCAAAACAATTTCAAGTTGGAGTCTCATAAGATAACTTAGCCAGGAGTCAAAGTTGGCTTGCTGCAATAACCCCACCAACCCCTCTTGATAATGTGCATGTATGTAGGATCTGATGTAAGTCTTGCTGAGTACCTCTGCACTCATGTTGCTTAATTTACGTTTTACAGAAGACGCTGCAACCCCTTCTGATGGGTTCTTCATAGACGTCGATGTCGACGAGTAGGCTGAAGCCCAGGTGGTGATCCTGAGCTCAAGATGGACCGTGTAGTATAGTCAGGCTTCCTCAAGCCTCTTTTATTTCCTAGTTGTCTGTACTCAGACAAGTTACTTCCGTTGTTGGCTTGTATGTTTGTATGACTTGAATACTGGGTCGTGTGACCCGTACTTGTGTGTATGATATGTATGGCTCTCTGAGCCTTTAAATAAAGTACTTGAGTTGTAGAGTCATGTTGTGATGCCATGTTGTATTTGCACGTATCGAGCATATTGTGTGTATGGTTGAAATGCTTGGTATGTGTGGGATCTGACTATCAAGTTGTTTATCCTTGGTAGCCTCTCTTATCAGGAAATGTCTCCTAGTGCTTCCACCGAGCCATGGTAGCTTGCTACTGCTCCGGAACACTTAGGCTGGCCAGCATGTATCCTTCTTCGTTCATGTGTCTGTCCCTACGGGGAAATGTCACGCGATGAATACTGGAGTCCTGTTAGCCCGCTACAACCCGGTTTACCGGAGTCCTACTAGCCCAGTGCTACAGCCCGGACTCACTCGCTGTTGACCGACACATTCGTTGTTGGGTCATGTATGCATGTCCCTGTAAGTTAGTGCCACTTTGGGTTCACGACTAGCCATGTCTGCCCGGGCTCCTTGTCATATGGTTGCTAGCGACACTATCATATACGTGTGCCAAAAGGCGCAAACGGTCCCGGGCAAGGTAAGGCAACACCCGTGGGAATACCGTGCATGAGGCCGCAAAGTGATATGAGGTGTTACATGCTAGATCGATGTGGCATTGAGTTGGGGTCCTGACATAGGAATATACTATTCATTCATCATTTTAAAAGGAATGCGCGATGACGGCGACACACTACAGTGCTTGTAGCCGTCGCGGCCAAGATGGCTGCGGCGTGCTAGTGCTTGTAGTCGTTGCTAGATGATCTACAAACGTAGGTGTAATTTTTTTACTTATGGTGTTCTTTGTATTATATTACTTGACAGTTGATACATAGATCAAAAGATTTTTGTAAAAAAGATCTTATTGTGAAGAATAAAAGAGAAAAAAACTAAAATTTCCAATTACTATTAATAATTTGTGGTACGATGAGGAAAAAGATGTAATTTTTTTAAAAGGGATGGGCGATGACGGGCTAACGGCGACACGCTGCAGTGCTCGTAGTCGTCGCAGCCTAGATGTAATTTTTACTTATGGTTTTCTTTGTATTACTTGTCATTTTTTCGAAACAACAATCTTATTGTAAAGAAGAAAATAGAAAAGAAAGAATTACTTGCGTATCAAATAAGAACGAAGAGGCTTTGTCCATGGTGCAATAACTACCATAATCTCATGGGCCGAGGAGGTTTCTTCGAATGTCGAGCCCCCACTATCACCTCATCTTCCTCTACGGCTGGGAGGATGATCAATTCTTGTGTGGGTTCCTCGGGTTGCTTGCTTCGCTCGGTGTCTCCTTGCCATTTAGCAGACCTTTTGAACAACTGTTCCATGCCGAGCACCCATCCTTGTCAGTATGTTCGTGGCTTGGTTGCTTTCATCGAGGACATAGTGAGATTCTAAGCTCTCAAATCAAGTCGGCATGGTTGCGTCAAATTTCCGTTTATCTAAGAGATGGCGAGGTTGGAGTCACCTCGGACCTGAAGACGCCTTATGCCCATGGAGACGGCCATCTGAAGTCCATGAAGCAGTGCTTCGTACTTCACCCCCTTGTTGGAGTTGGTGTACATGATCTGGATCACATACTTCATGGTGTCGCTGGTGGGTGAGGTGAGGATTACCCCAACCCCCAGTCCAGCGAGCATTTTGGAGCCCTCAAAATACATCACTTAACGGGTAGAAGCCGCATGCTCTCTAGGTAGCTCAGCCTCTGTCCATTCTGCGAAGAAGTGGCCCAACACTTGGTATTTAATAGCACGACGTGGTTGATATATAACCCTGAAAAGGAGGAGCTCAACTATATTACCTAGTTTCTACTAATACTTGGAGCAGTGTCCAAAATAGATTAATGTAAAACATGTTTTTTAAATCTATATATATATATATATATATATATATATATATATATATATATATATATATATATATATATATATATATATATATATAGTGATGCTATTCATCACCCAGGTGCAGAATAACTTATTCTTCACCGAGATAATCTTACGATCATTTCATAATTAAATTATGTTTGGAATTCAAATAGTTACATTCCTATTCATTTACTAGGTAATATTTGACATAAGAAAATAAAATATATGTCATAAGACAAGAAAATTTGCATTTTATGTGTATTTTACACTATGTTTTTACGTTTGTAATTTTACATAACATAAAATATTTTTACGATTTATTATATATTTTCTTACCGTCTATTTTATGTTGAAAATAAGACAAAACTTACGAAACGTAAAATTACGGTGTATTGATGGTAAAATAGAGGGGTGAAGAATAACTATTCCTCACCCAGGGTGATGAATAGACAATCCCTATAGTGATATATATATATATATATATATATATATATATATATATATATATATATATATATATATACACTCGTGGCGCTATTGTGAGCGAGCGCGCAGAAAGCCTTAGCGTACGCTCCAGTCCTAATTAGATGGACGGGTCGCGCCAGAAGTAGCCCTCTTCACCGCTAATTGTTTTGAGGGTAATGGTGCTTGTTGGAAAAAGTAACGCATTTAATTTGGTTACGATGTATTGTCTGCGACATCCCGATTTTAGGTTTCCTAATCGTTGGCAGTAATAGGAAGAGTACATGTGGTAATGGACTCGATTGTTTACCGAACAATGAGTTATCGATGGTTCAATCCCTCGGCTGGTAAATGTAGTAAAACCATACTAACATGTAGTAACGAGTTACTGCATGCTCACTACTTAGCTGTAAAATAGGTGAAGTGGATGGTAATGAACATTTTTTTACAAGGAATAAATGAGAAATGCTTCAATACTGGCGCCTTGTAAACCTAGTAAAAGTAGACTGATATGTAGTAATGCATTACCACATGTGCTCTTTTACGATGATATATAGTAACGCATTACCACATGTGCTCTTTGACGATGATACTTCCTCCGTTACCAAATATAAGTTTTTTCTAGAGATTTCAACAAGTTATTGCATACGGACCGAAATAAGTGAATCTAAACTTTAAAATATGTTTAAATACATCCATATGTTGTAGTCCATTTGAAATATCTAAAAGACTTTTATTTATAAACGGAGAGAGTATATAGTAATGCATTACTACATGAGAGCGGCGTTAGAGTGGACGAGCTCGCCTGCTCCTTTATATGTACCAAATGGAAGAAAGGCGCGTGGGGACAGTAATAAAGGCCGATGAAAATACTGGCTTCAGGAAACAGCCGAACAGCACACATGCAGCTGTGGGCCATGTGTTTGGGCAGACGGACTGAATCATTGCCGTCACCGTAAGTTCTGTGTACGTTTGGTACAGCAGTGCAAGATGAAGATTGGCATTATTAACTCGTTATTAATCCAGACAAAAAACTCGTTATTTGATGCAAATACTGTGCCGTCATGCTACTAGTACTGCTAGTATCCCAAGCAACAAGCTCTATATACATATCGACTCCCCTGTGGCAGGAACTGAACTTCCCATGTGTTTTTTTGTTTTTGAAAAATCATTTCCCAAGATCAATATTTCTTAATTTCCCATGTCACAAAAACCAAGAAATATCATTGTATAAATTGGCATTATCCATGTAACAAACTACTCCATCTGTAAAGAAATATAAGATCATCTAGATCACTATATGATTGATCTAAACGATTTTATATTCTTTACGGAGGGAGTATATAAAAAGTGCACATAAATAAACCACAAAGCAAATTTGCTATGGCAAAAAATAGGTGTCAATAAATTTGACATGGTGTGTTTGAAAATTTGTCATGGTAAGCTCCATAAAAATGATGTGGATAAGAAATTTGTCATGTGTAGGGAAGTGTAAGAAAATTCGTACAAGTGACATGGCAAAGTTTTTATGAAAATGCCATGTCATGTGTCACTAGATTATTATTTTTCTTAAATTTGCCATGTTGTAAATGAGTGTGGCGATAAGCCAGACGAGTGCGTCTACTCATGTTATCTAGCCTAGTGGTACAACTAGGGATGCGAGTGGTATTTCAGCGATATGCTATGTGGTGGGTCCATCACCAGCGGTAGTAATAGATTATATTTGCCCGTGTTACTCGCACATATGACGCTTTAATATTGGCATCGACGTATATCCCTACGCGAAGTCAAAAACTTCTCCCTCTGTAAAGAAATATAAGATCAACTAGATCACTATATGATTGATCTAAATGATTTTATATTCTTTACGGAGGGAGTATATAAAAAGTGGACATAAATAAACCACAAAGCAAATTTGCTGTGGCAAAAAATAGGTGTCAATAAATTTGCCATAGTGTGTTTGAAAATTTTTCACGGTAAGCTCCATAAAAATGATGTGGATAAGAAATTTGTCATGTGTAGGGAAGTGAAAGAAAATTCGTCCAAGTGACATGGCAAAGTTTTTATGAAAATGCCATGTCATGTGTCACTAGATTGTTTTTTTCTTAAATTTGCCATGTTGTAAATGAGTGTGGCGATAAGCCAGACGAGTGCTTCTACTCATGTTATCTAGCCAATGGTACAACTAGTGATGCGAGTGGTATTTCGGCAATATGCTATGTTGGTGGGTCCATCACCAACGATAATAATAGTTTATATTTGCCCGTGTTGCTCGCACATATGATGCTTTAATATTGGCATCGACGTATATCCCTACGCGAATCCCGACACTAGCGTGCTCAAGCAAGGACGATCGCTCCTATGAATATTCGGATGGGTTTCCCACTATAGTATGAAACTTGCTTATAATTTTTATGACCACATAGTTCTATAGTGCCATAGTTTTCTCTCAATTATAAATTTTTTTCTCTTTGGTAAATTAGAAAGTAGGACATCACAAGTATGTTCATGCCAATCAAAAGTTTATATAGTTCGAAATTTCATTTCACAATGAACTTATAAATAGAATACATGTTTACCAAGTCAAATTAACTAAAAATGTGTGCCCTATTTATAGACCAAACCAGAAAGAGTATCTCCGAACAACAACCAAAACTAATAATGTACTCCCTCCGTCCGAGAATACTTGTCATCAAAATGGACAAAAAAGAATGTATCTACAACTAAAATACATCTAGATACATCCCCTTTTATTCATTTTGATGACAAGTATTTCCGGACGGAGGGAGTAGTTCTCAATTGCAATGTGATTACCCAAGAATTAATTAAGCTGCGCTATTGAACGGGCATCGTGGACATGACGATGGACGTGTGTCTAGATTAGAACATGCAAAAATCTTCTCTGTTTAAAAATCGATGGACGTGTACTATCCACCCTTCGACGGCGGCGTATAAGCACCAGGTTCCAGGAATGAGTCAGTGGTACATGTTGGTACAGGACGTCAACGAACAAACGTGGGCTGTTACTGTGGGTCCGCCTGTCACCTATTTGGGCCAATTACTTCATTTTTCACGCAATCAATGCCCCAGACAAATACCTGCTGCGCTTCATATCCCAAGGCAATTGGGCGCCTCGCGATTTCATGACCAGGCGAGCCCGTCCACTCTTATGAATATTCGATTACTACATCCCTAAGACCAATTAGTACTGCTATAGAAGTGATGGTAACATGGTTACTACTTCCTGCAGGTCAAATTACTGATGATAGGAATTAACCGTTGGACTGGGCGATGTTACCATGGTCTGGCTATGTTAATTAGAGCGTGGTGATCGTAACACGTTACTACTGTTTTTCTGCGGAGGTCGGGGCCTGGCGAAGCGTGTGGTCCAGAATTAGTCGTAAATCATTGCGGTGGATTTTGCACGCCGCGCGCCCGCTTCGGTCTAGATAGCACGTACTGGCCATTGGGTCGAACTAGCCGGAGCGTACGCTAAGAAACAATGCGCGTAGGCTTAGTTTACTATAATGCTTTTTTTGTTTTTCTGCTATAGTTTTGGACAACTTTGAATATCATTACAACAGTTATCGGGGAACCATTTCTCTAGCCCACTCTGTAGGTCTACTTGAACTAAGACCTATTTTCTTGAATGTTGGCTGGAGAACCGCCAAGTCCATTGATCAGAAAGAGGTATTAGCATTGTTCAAGAATTCCTCCGATTAATCAGTTAACGGGTCAGTTAATCACTACTTGTAGGGTGATCGAATCGAATAGCACCTATTCATCGTGTTAACCTGTCAGGCCGATTAATTGGCCCATTAGACCGATTAATCAGTTGTTAGGCCGATTAATTGCTGCAAACCCATTAGCTTGTGGGCAAACAAAGCCCAAAATTTTTCCATGTAACCCCTCCCATCCCCCTCTCGTTCCTCGATAGCTAATTTTTGACCAAATAGTAGCATATTTAGGTATATTACATAGTTGGGAGCATGAGAGTATGGTATAATACAAAAAAAACTAGATATATGTTGGCAATTCCTATTTAATTGACCGATTAATGGTCAACCGATTAATCCAGTTAATAGGCTGATTCACCGATTAATCACAACTCCCAAGCCGACCGAGCAGCTACCAGTTACGGATTTCCTAAACAATGGGTATTAGAAGAACACCTCCAGAGGAGGAAAGCACTGCAAAAAATATACCCGTTATTATTTGCTCTAGTGTTACGTTATTCTGTGACCTGACAATATTTCAATACAAATCACGACTTTTAATGCATCAATCACGTTAATTTGAAATGTGCTAGTTTCCTTGTACTCGAGCGTTCTCGATATGGTAGGAATATACTATTAATTCATACTTTTAAAAGGAATGGGTGATGACTGCGATGCACTACAGTGCTTGTAGTCGTCACGACCTAGATGAGACTTTTACTTATGGTTTTCTTTGTATTACATCTCTGTTTTTTGAAAAAAAACAATCTTATTGTAAACAGCAACAAAAGACTAACTTCACTGATGTTCTTTGCCTTATATTACTTGACAGTTGATAAATTGATCGGAAGTTTTTTGAAAAAGATCTTTTTGTAAAGAATGAAAGAGAAAATAAAAATAAATTATGTGGTTGTTATTAATAATCCGTGGTACGATGAAGGAGAAAATATGTAAAAAAATTACGAGGGAAGGGCGATGGCGGCGACATAGGTGTAATTTTTTAGTTATGGTAAAATGGCCTCGGCATTGTAAACAATGAAGAATGGCGTGTAGCCGGTGGATCGATTTGGTGTGGTCCATAAGCTCCACAACACCGAGATGAGCTACTCGGCCTACTTATTGTCGGCTTCCTCGAGAGATCGAATCAACCGAGGTTTTACGCCGGTAAGTATCATCCCATTGGCCCACTCGACCAACCCATTAGTTTGTGGGTGATAGATGGAGGCGTAGTCAAGCTTCATGTTATGCTTGGCACGGCTCGTTTTTTACCTCCTGGGCCGTGAAGTTGGATTTGTTATGTGTTATGATGCTGTGAGGTACTCCATAATGTGTACCAAGCCGCAGATGAATTTCTCACTGGTTGGGCTTTAGCCGAGGCCACAGGGTTTGCATCTATTCACTTTGTGAACTTGTCGACCATGACCAGCAAATATTTCTTGTTGGTTTGACCTTTATAGAGTAGTCCGGACATATCAAGTCCCAAGACCGACCGTGTTATCGGGATTGTTTCCAAGGCTGTGGATGGAAGCTGGCTTTATTTAGCAAAGAGCTAGCGCCGGATGCACGTATCGACTAAGTCTCGTGCATCGACCCGTCCTGTGGGCCAATAGAACCTTGTTCGGAAAGCCTTTCTTACCAAGGTCTTTGTACCCCTAAAAAAATCCAAGGTCTTTGTATTATATTACTTGACAGTCGATAAATATATAGATTGGAAGTTTTTTTGAAAAAGACCTTTTTTGTAAAGAATAAAAGAGAAAATAGAAATAAAATTTTGTAGTTGCTATTAATAATCTGTGGCACTGTGAAGGAAAAAATATGTAATTTTTTTGACGAGGGAAGGGCGATGGCGGCGGCGTATGTGTAATTTTTTACTTATTCTGTTCTTTATATTATATTACTTGACAGTTGATAAATAGATCATAAGATTCTTGTAAAAGATCTTATTGTGAAGAATAAAAAAGAAAAAAATTGCAGTTGCTATTAATAATTTGTGGTACAATGAAGGAACAAATGTAAACAACAAAAGACTTACATCACTGGTTAGCTACGCCAGTGAACGCTTCTCTTGGCTCATTTCTGCTTCGTCGGCGCCTCGGCATACCCGATCGACCAGCTAAGCTAGCGACAGCTGATCCGTGATTGCTTCCTAGGCCGATACAGAGCACAGGAACAGACTATTTAAGCTGGCCAGATTCCTTCCCCGAGAGCGGTGTGGGACTAAAAAACGTGAAACCGAGCGGTGTAGTCGGTCTGCTCGCTCCCGGTCCAGCAGCAGCTTTGCTCTGCGTCAACCGACTCCGATTCGGATAACCCGTGTACTGGTCGACGTAGACTGCACGCTGGAGTATAAATTGAGTGCTCCTTTAGTACTACTCTGCCTTACGCTGAACTATGTACGGACCTTGGACAGCATGCATGGGATAGTGTTGACCATGTTACAGCATTGGTTTATTAAACAATCCTTGTGTTCCTCCTGCTAAATCCCATTTACACAAGTTCACACGGATTAATTTGCTCAACTATATTACCTAGCTAGTTTCTACTGATAATTGAAGCAAGTACAAGACGAGCCCGCGAGTGCCCGTCCATAAAAAGTGTCAGATAGCTGGCAACGATGGCAGATCACAGTTGGACATCATCCTTGAACAACCACGCGCAATACACCCCGCCACGCCACGCCGGAAGAATCGGCTACCCACAGAAGTAGAAACTGTTGGGTATTTAATTAGGTGGCAAAGGCAGACACCGTGTGCCTCGAAAAGCCTGGCCCACAGGACAATAATAACAAGCATACCCAGGCGGAAGAGCTTGCCACAACCTGGGGCAATACCCGCCCGACTTAAAGGACTTATACATGAAGCAGCGGAATCCAGCTCTTCGAGGAGTTTGCACCACTGAGACTAAGCAGTCTTCGGACAGTCAGTGGTCGGACATTCCAATTACGCACAATCACCGAGACAATCCGGTGGGAATCCATAACAAAGGAGACGCCACCCTGATCCTGGACTATATAATCGACGGTTTTCACCTGTCGAAAGTTCTAATGAATGATGGAAGTACTCTTAACATCATATACGAGGAAACCCTAAAGAAGACGCAGTTCCACAAGTCATGCATCTTGCCCGAGCAAGAGCACTTTTAAGGGCATAATTCCAGGCATGGAGGTGCGCTGCACGGGAAAAGTCACGTTAGAGGTGGTATTCACAACTCCCGATAACTACTGAATCGAGGCTTTAAGCTTTGACATGGCTTTGTTTCGAAGTGGTTACCACACACTACTTGGCTGACCATCCTTCACGTAGTTCCACGTCACCCCCCATTATGCATACATGAAATTAAAGATGCCTGGGCCAAATTGTGTAATTACAATAAGCGGCGACCCAGACCGATCACTCAAAACCAAGGACATGACCGTAACTTTGGCCATCAAGGCCCAATCTGAGGCCTTACCATCTGAAGAGTTATCTGAACTACTAGCAAAGGTTGATAAACATGATATCATCCTCGCCAAATGCTCAAAGTCAACATACTTCAAGCCAAGCGTCGAGGTTGTCAAGTTGCAGGTCCATCACAAGGATCCGTCTAAATTGGACTCCATTGGAACATGGCTGGATGCCAGAGTTGAAGTTGTGTCCAATCAATCACTGTGTGAAGCATTCGAGACTTACATGTGTTTTCGGACTAAGGTGTTTGTACTGGTTCTTGTAGGATTGGATGGGAGGCTTGAGCTGAATTTTTGCCAGGCATGGTAACTAACTAATTTTACCAGTGTGACCAATTTAAAGACAAAATTGGTCAAGATAGATAGTAGTTATAGTACAAAGGTGGATATGGTGCCAACAACTAGGGTTAGATGGTTTGCTCAATTCTTGCACATGTGGACCATGTGTTCTGGTGTGGATAGTGTTCAGAGTAGCAGAGTCTATATCCACTTCACCACGAGGAGAGAGAGGGGGTGTGTGTCTTCGACTAGAGAGAGAGACATATGTGTGTATGTGTGTGTGTGTGTGTGTTTGTGAGAGAGAGAGAGAGACGCCATGGGGAAGTGTGTGTATGTGTGTGTGAGACTATGAGTCCTAGATCTTAGCGTCAAATCCAAGACATCACTTTTTTTATCGGTAAGATTTTTTTTCCGTTTCAGCGATGACATTATCTGCGTAATCAGAAAAATATAACCTTGTAGAGTTCCTCGCAGCTTCATTCCTTGCATCGCAACTGTTGACCCACAGAGTTATCTTTTCTTTAAAGAGTTCGTGGTTCTTTTCATCCGCCGCATCCACATATTTCTCAATGAAAACCATCTTTGCGTCATTATTAAGTGCCATTCCTACATGAGTGACCTAACATTATTAGGTGCAACATTATAAAGAAGTATGTAACTATCACTAATCATAAGCATAACAACTTGGGTAATCCTAATCATAACCCTAATCGTAAGCATAACACTAGGAGCATGCATAGTACACCAACTAAAGTCATTAGGCTAAAGGTAACAACAACATATAAAACACTATATTCTACCCTTTTTTGCAAAGGATTTGCGAAAAAAAAGGAAAAACTAGGGTTTGAAATAATCCAACAACTGTGATGGATTGAACCGAACAAATCATGGGGGTGTACTGGATTTACGTCAATGGTTGTAAATGACTCCGATCCAACGGTCAAATGGGACCGATTTGTGAGAGATTTGAGGGGAGTTTGGTTGGAGAGAGAGAGGGGGGGGGCAGAAGCTAGGGTGTGTGAGATTGAAGAATGAGTTATGGAGCGGGCCCACAAGGACATATAATCTGCATATGAACAAAATGCCAGCACCCTTGGAGTCTAGGTGTGCAGAGGAACGACATAGGTTTTACCTCTCTGGATACGTCCTAAACGCGTGCCTCCTGGCGTCTGGGATTTATAGAAACTTTACCTCACTCCTGTCTGGAGCAGAGGTCTAGACGCCGCAGTTCGTGCCGTCTGGGATGAAGAGCACAGGTGTAGACGCCGCGGTTCCTGGCGTCTAGGTTTTATCAGGGGCAACAGAAGTTTTACATCTCCGGATATGACAATTTTGTTGCACAATTCACCACAAGGACAACTAATGAGAAAGTTCATGATACATAATACAACTCTAAATAGAAGGTCTCAAATTCATGACACATAGCATAACTTAGGTTCATTACATAGTTCCCATCACATAGCACGATTGGTCCATGACATAGTTCATCACAAATTCATGATACAATACTAAAATAGTGATGACCCACAAGTATAGGGGATATATCGTAGTCCTTTCGATAAGTAAGGGTGTTGAACCCAACAAGGAGCAGAAGTAAATGACAAGCGGTTTTCTTTAAGGTATTCTTTGCAAGCACTGAAATTATTGGTAACAGATAGTTTTGTCATAAGATAATTTGTAACGAGCAACAAGTAACAAAGTAACTAAGGTGCAGCACGGTCGCCCAATCCTTTTGGTAGCAAAGGACAAGCCTGGACAAACTCTTATATAAAGCAAAGCGCTCCCGGGGACACATGGGAATTACTATCAAGCGAGTTTTCATCATGCTCATATGATTCGCGTTCGTTACTTTGATAATTTGATATGTGGATGGACCGGTGCTTGGGTATTGCCCTTCCTTGGACAAGAATCCCATGTTTGATTAACCCCTCTCGCAAGCATTCACAACTACAAAAGAAGAATTAAGGTAAAGCTAACCATAGCATGAAACACATGGATCCAAATCAGCCCCTTACGAAGCAACGCATAAACTAGGGTTTAAGCTTCTGTCACTCTAGCAACCCATCTTCTACTTATTACTTCCCAATGCCTTCCCCTAGACCCAAATCATGGTGAAGTGTCATGTAGTCGACGTTCACATAACACCACTAGCGGAGAGACAACATACATCTCATCAAAATATCGAACGAATACCAAGTTCACATGATTACTTATAACAAGACTTCTCCCATGTCCTCACGAACAAACGTAACTACTCACAAATCATATTCATGTTCATCATCAGAGGGGGCATTGAATAGCATTAAGGATCTGAACATATGATCTTCCACCGAATAAACCAACTAGCATCAACTACAAGGAGTAATCAACACTACTAGCAACCCACAGGTACCAATCTGAGGTTTTGAGACAAAGATCAGATACAAGAGATGAACAAGGGTTTGAGAGGAGATGGTGCTGGTGAAGATGTTGATGGAGATTGACCCCCTCTCGATGAGAGGATCGATGGTGATGATGATGGCGACGACTTCCCCTTCCCGGAGGGATGTTTCCCTGGTAGAACAGCTCCGCCGGAGCCCTAGATTGGTTCCGGCATTCCGCCCAGGTTCCACCTCGAGACGGCGGCGCTTTGTCCCGAAAGCTTCCATATGATTTTTTCAGGGCAAAAGACACCATATAGTAGAAGATGGGCATCGGGGGCCTGCCAGGTGGCCCATGAGGCAGGGGGCACGCCCAGGGGGGTAGGGTGCCCCCTCCACCCTCGTGGCTGGTGGGTGGCCCCCCTCTGGTGCTTTCTTCGCCCAATATTTTTAATATATTCCAAAACTGACTTTCGTGGAGTTCAGGGCTTTTGGAGTTGTGCAGAATTGGTCTATAATATTTGCTCCTTTTCCAGCCCAGAATTCCAGCTGCCGGCATTCTCCCTCTTCGTGTAAACCTTATAAAATAAGAGAGAAAAGACATAAGTATTGTGACATAATGGTAGTAACAGCCTATAATGCAATAAATATTAATATAAAAGCATGATGCAAAATGGACGTATCAAATAGCAGCACATTCAAGTCTCTATTGGTTCACACATGGCCATTTTCCCTTCTTGTCGCGTGCCTCATCCTCCTCTTGTGCATCGCGAGCCCTCTCAAGCTTTCTTGCCCTCTCCTCTTCAGGAGCTGCCTTCTCTTTGCGTGCCCTCTCCTCCTCACGTGTCTTCTGCTCCTTCCTCTCCCTCTCACGACGTTCTTCATCCTTGGCTCTCTAGTAGGATTCTTCAAACAGTCGTTGTCTCCTAAGACAATCTTTAAGTTGGTCTTTTTGGACATCTTCTGGCACTTCATGATCTATCCATGTGAAGTACTTGCAAAGAGTAGGAGGTTACTACATAGAAAATAAGTTTCTGTTAGTAATATAAGGTGAATCATGATGGAGAATAGCCTACTTTTCTAACATACAGGTGGGATGTCATAGGCGTTAGTTGGACGCGCGCGATCATGTGCATAGATGGGACACACACAAAATCTTCTTCCTTCCATCCATGACTTCTTCCGGTCAGTGGAGACCTTCACCTTGCACTCATCTCCACACCAACATGATGGGGTTTTCACTTCCTTCTCCTTCATCTTTTCCAACCTTGCCTCCTGCCACTTGTTCGGCATGTCCTCTTGGTGAGTGCACCGCGGCCTCGTCGTGGCACCGGATGAAGCCATGCCTACGAGAAGAAGAATTGTTAGAAAATTACATGAACAAAACAAATGCAAAAGAAAAACAATACAATAAAACAAGAAAAGAATAAACAAATATTTACCATTCATAATTTGTCAAACATTTGGATTATGCAAGTAACCAAACGCCGACCCGTTATCAATCGTCCTTCCTCTTCTACCACCACCGGAACCACCACTACGACCACCAGTACGACCCCCTCTAGAGCCTCCATTAGCACCACCTCTACCACGTTGTCCACTCCTAGCACCTCCTCTAGGGCTTCTACCAGCAAGGTAACCACCTCTACAATCACCGGAACCCCCTCTACGGCCACGGGAACCCCCTCTGCCACCACCTACCTGACTCGTGGTTGGATTGCCTTCCTTTGATGTTTTCCATTTCTTAGACCATGTTCTCACATTTTGTCCCGAATTATCACATTGACCACAGTTGATAGTGTCCGGAGGCTCCATAAAGTGCCCTACCAAATTGGTTGCCAGTGTATCCAGCTAGGTTGTCCATATCGTCTCTCAACCGTTTCTGTCTGATTCTACCCTTGGGACTCAACCTTGAGCAAAGGATCGGGCCTAAGCTCCAGGATATTGTAGTCAGGCCATTATGATGGGTCTAGGAAGGGTTGGAATCGCGGGGGCCATGTCAACCTAGTAGCTTCAAGATCGAACTCATGCATCCTCACGGTTGTCCCATCAGACACATGTATATTTCTTGACGACGCCGCCGTAAAAAGATGAGAGCGCGACCAATGATACTTATAAGGACTCTCACACTGACACCACCGTCTCTTAAGGTGCACTTCGAATGCATGCACGACCACCATATGACATACCATCTCTTGTTGTCCCACCCAGCTCGTCAATTTGGTAGATCATATCGTAGGTGTTGAATTGCCTAACTTTCTGTGCCGAGGACTTGCTTTGCGATGACCCACAAGTATAGGGGATCAATCGTAGTCCTTTCGATAAGTAAGAGTGTCGAACCCAACGAGGAGCAGAAGGACATGATAAGCGGTTTTCAGTAGGCCCATAATGCATCATCAAGTTTTTTGGACCAATTCTTTCTAGATCTATTCACAGTATTTTGCAAAATTAATTTGAGCTCTCTATTGCTCAACTCTACTTGACCACTAGACTGCGGGTGATAAGGAGATGCGATTCTATGATTGACATCATACTTAGCAAGCATCTTACTGAAAGGACCATGAATAAAATGTGAACCACCATCAGTCATAAGATATCTAGGGACTCCAAACCTCGGAAAAATAAATTCTTTAAGCATATTAATAGAGGTGTTATGATCAGCACTACTAGTTGGAATAGCTTCTACCCACTTAGTAACGTAATCAACAACAACTAAAATATGTGTATAACCATTAGAGGCAGGAAAAAGTCCCATATAATCAAAGCCCCAAACATCAAACAGTTCAATAACAAGAGAATAATTCATAGGCATTTCTTGAAGTCTACTGATGTTACCTATTCTTTGACATTCATCACAAGATAAGACAAACTTACGAGCATCTTTGAAAAGAGTAGGCCAATAAAAACCAGATTGTAGTACCTTGTGTGCAGGTCTGTCTCCAGCGTCGTGTCCTCCATAAGATTCAGAGTGACACTTACGTAGAATCTGTTCCTGTTCATGCTCAGGTACACAACGTGTAATAACACCATCTACTACTTTATAAAGGTGTGGGTCATCCCAAAAGTAATGTCTTAAATCATAAAAGAACTTTTTCTTTTGCTGGTATGTGAAACTAGGCGGTATAAATTTAGCAACAATGTAATTAGCATAATCAGCATACAAAGGAGCAGCACGAGAAGCACTAATGACCGCTAATTGTTCATCAGGAAAACTATCATCAATAGGCAGTGGGTCATGAAGAACATTCTCTAACCTAGACAAGTTATCAACAACGGGGTTCTCAGCTCCCTTTCTATCAATAATATGCAAGTCAAACTCTAGGAGCAAGAGAACCCATGTAATGAGTCTAGGCTTAGCATCTTTCTTTTCCATAAGATATTTAATAGCAGCATGATCAGTGTGAATAGTAACTTTGGAATCAACAATATAAGGTCCAAACTTATCACATGCAAACACAACTGCTAAGAACTCTTTTTCAGTAGTAGCATAATTTCCCTGGGCAGTATCAAGAGTCTTACTAGCATACTGGATGACATTCAATTTCTTATCAACTCTTTGCCCTAGAATAGCACCTACAACATAATCACTAGCATCACACATAATTTCAAAATGTAAATTCCAATCAGGTGGCTGAACAATAGGTGCAGTGATCAAAGCTTTCTTAAGTATTTCAAATGCTTCTACACAATCATCATCAAAGACAAAAGGAATATCTTTTTGCAATAAATTAGTCAGAGGCCTAGAGATTTTAGAAAAGTCCTAAATGAACCTCCTATAAAAACCGGCATGACCAAGGAAACTTCTTATACCTTTTATGTCCTTCGGACATGGCATCTTTTCAATAGCATCAACTTTGGCTTTATCAACTTCAATACCTCTCTCGGAGATCTTGTGCCCCAAGACAATGCCTTCGTTAACCATAAAGTGACACTTTTCCCAATTCAGGACGAGACTAGTATCTTCGCATCTCTGCAAAACTCAATCAAGGTTGCTCAAACAATCATCAAAAGAGGATCCATAAACGGAGAAATCATCCATGAATACCTCACAAGTCTTCTCACAAAAATCATAGAATATAGCCATCATGCATCTTTGAAAGGTAGCAGGTGCATTACTTAAACCAAAAGGCATACATCTATAAGCAAAAGTACCAAAAGGGCAAGTAAAAGTAGTTTTAGATTGATCCTTCGCTGACACAGGTATCTGAGAGAAACCAGAATAACCATCTAGAAAGCAGAAATGTGTGTGTTTGGATAGTCTTTCTAGCATTTGATCAATAAAAGGTAAAGGGTAATGATCTTTCTTAGTAGCTTTATTTAACTTACGGAAATCAATTACCATCCTATAACCTGTAATAATTCTTTGTGGGATCAATTCAACTTTATCATTAGGAACAACGGTAATACCTCCCTTTTTAGGAACACAATGGACAGGGCTCACCCATTCACTATCAGCAACGAGATAAATAATACCTGCCTCAACGAGCTTTAATATCTCCTTTCTTACCACTTCCTTCATCTTGGGATTTAATCTTCTTTGAGGATCTCTAACTGGTTTGGCATCTTTCTCCACTGTAATTTTGTGTTGGCATAATGTGGGACTAATGCCCTTAAGATCATCCAGAGTATATCCAATAGCTTCTCGGTGCTTCTTCAGAATTTTCAATAATCTTTCTTCTTCTTGCTCTGAAAGTTTAGCACTAATAATAACAGGATATATTTCTTTTTCATCAAGATAAGCATACTTAAGATTATCAGGTAATGGTTTGAGTTCAAACACGGGATCACCCTTGGGTGGAGGGGGATCCCCAATAATTTCAACAGGAAGGTTATGTTTCAGCATAGGTTCCTGTTTAAGGAACACTTCATCTATTTCCTTCATAAACATATCGTTTTCATGGTCTAGCATATATTGTTCTAACGGATCAGTTGGAGGAACAGCAATGGAAGCAAGACCAATAATCTCATCGTTACTAGGTGGTTCCCGATCACGAGGTTGTCTACTAAACTTAGCGAAATTAAACTCATAAGACATACCATCTATGCCAACAGTGACAATATTCTTTTCACAATTAATCTTAGCACTAGCCGTATTCAAAAAGGGTCTACCAAAAATAATGGGACAAAAATCATCTTGTGGGGAACCAAGAACAAGAAAATCAGTAGGGTATTTAACCTTCCCACACAAAACATCAACATCACTAACAATCCCAAAGGGTTTAATGGTATCCCTATTAGCAAGCTTAATAGTAACATCAATGTCTTCTAATTCAATGGGTGCAATGTCATGCATAATTTCTTGATACAAGGTATAAGGTATTGCACTAGCACTAGCACCCATATCACATAAGCCATGATAACAATGATCTCCTATTTTAACAGAAATAACATGCATGCCTACGACAGGTCTACGTGTCTTAGTATCTGGCCAAGCAATATTAGCAGTCTCACCACAGAAATAAATAACATGCCCATCTAAATCATCATCCAAGAGATCTTTAACCATAGCAATACTAGGTTCAACATTAATTTGCTCAGGACGTGTATAAGTTCTAGTATTACTCTTACGAACAACAGTTGAAGCTTTAGCATGATCCTTTATCCTAATAGGAAAAGGAGGTTTTTAAACGTAAGTAGTAGGAACAATAGGATCACTATTGGTAATAGTCTTTTCTTCGACTGTAATAGGTGCAAATACTTTCACTTCAACAGGAGGATTATATTTAAACCATTTCTCCTTAGGGAGATCAACATGAGTAGCAAAAGATTCACATAAAGAAGCTACTATCTCAGAGTCAAGTCCATACTTAGCGCTAAATCCACGGAAAGCATCGGTATCCATAAAAAGATTTAACACAATCGAACTTGGGTGTCATACCTGACTCCTTACCATCGTCGGAACCCCAATCTTCAGAGTTGCGTTTAATTCTTTCCAATAAGTCCCATTTGAAATCAATAGTCTTCAGCATATAAGAACTAGCACAGGAAGTATCGAGCAGGTTGCGATTATCAAGAGAAAGCCGAGCATAAAAGTTCTGAATAATCATTTCCTGAGAGAGCTCATGATTGGGGCATGAATATAACATTGACTTAAGCCTCCCCCAAGCTTGAGCGATGCTTTCTCCTTCGCGAGGCCAGAAATTATATATGTAATTACGATCACGATGAACAAGATGCATATGATAGAACTTCTGGTGAAATTCCAGCTTCAGTCGCTTATAATTCCAAGATCCCGTATCATCACATAGCCTATACCATGTCAATGCATCACCCTTCAAAGATAAAGGAAAGACCTTCCTTTTGACAACATCATCGGGAATACCTGCAAGCTTAAATAATCCACAAACTTCATCCACAAAGATAAGGTGTAAGTTGGGATGCAATGTTCCGTCTCCTGCAAATGGATTGGCTAGCAGTTTCTCTATCATACCCGAAGGAATCTCAAAGTAAATATTTTCTTAAAGTTCAGTAGGTTGAGGAGCAACTCTTTGCTCTTCTGGTTGGGGTGAAGATACCACAAACAAGCCCCTCAAAGGATTAGTTTCCATAGTGACAAGTAACAGAAAATTTCAGCACACTATATAAATGTTTCCTTACCAAGTTCCACTCACCAAAAGCGCTACACTCCCCGGCAACGGCACCAGAAAAGAGTCTTGATGACCCACAAGTGTAGGGGATCAATCGTAGTCCTTCCGATAAGTAAGAGTGTCGAACCCAACGAGGAGCAGAAGGAAATGATAAGCGGTTTCTAGTAAGGTTTTCTCTGCAGGCACTGAAATTGTAGGTGATAGATAGTTTTGTGATAAGATAAATGGTAAAGAGTAACAAGTAAATAAAGTAAATAAAGTGTCGCAAGGTGGCCCAATCCTTTATGTAGCAAAGGATAAGCCTGGAAAATTTCTAATAATGAGAAAGGAGCTCCCGAGGACACATGGGAATTCTCGTCAAGCTAGTTTTCATCACGTTCATATGATTCGCGTTCGGTACTTTGATAATTTGGTATGTGGGTGGACCTGTACTTGGGTACTGCCCTTACTTGGACAAGCATCCCACTTATGATTAACCCCTATTGCAAGCATCCGCAACTACAAAAGAAGTATTAAGGTAAACCTAACCACAACATTAAGCATATGGATCCAAGTCAGCCCCTAACGAAGCAACGCATAAACTAGGGTTTAAGCTTCTGTCATTCTAGCAACCCATCATCTACTTATTACTTCCCCATGCCTTCCTCTAGGCCCAAATAATGGTGAAGTGCCATGTAGTCGACGTTCACATAACACCACTAGAGGAAAAGACAACATACATCTCATCAAAATATCGAACGAATACCAAATTCACATGACTAGTAATAGCAAGACCTCACCCATGTCCTCAGGAACAAATGTAACTAATCACAAAGCATATTCATGTTCATAATCAGAGGAGTAATAATATGCATAAAGGATCTGAACATATGATCTTCCACCAAGTAAACCAATTAGCATCAACTACAAGGAGTAATCAACACTACTAGCAACCCAGAGGTACCAATTTGTGGTTTTGATACAAGATTGGATACAAGAGATGAACTAGGGTTTTGAGAGGAGATGGTGCTGGTGAATATGTTGATGGAGATTGACCCAGTCTCGATGAGAGGATCGTTGGTGATGACGTTGGTGATGATTTCCCCCTCCCAGAGGGAAGTGTCCCCGGCAGAACTGCTCCGCCAGAGCCCTAGATTGGTTCCGCCATGGTTCCGACTCGTGGCGGTGGAGTTTCGTCCCGTAAGCTTGCCCACGATTTTTTCCAGGGTAAAAGCTCTGATTTAGCAGAAGATGGACACCGGAGGCTCACCAGGGGGCCCAGGAGATAGGGGCGTGCCTCAGAGGGGGGGCTTCCTGTCTCCTGGACAGGGTGTGGCCCCCCTGGTGTATTTCTTTCGCTCAATAATTATTATTAATTCCAAAAAGTTGTTTCGTGGATTTCAGGACTTTTGGAGCTGTGCAGAATAGGTTTCCAATGTTTGCTCCTTTTCCCGCCAGAATTCCATCTGCCGGCATTCCCCCTCTTCATGGTAAACCTTGTAAAATAAGAGAGAATAGCCATAAGTTTTGAGATATAATGTGTAATAATAGCCCATAATGGAATAAATATTGATATAAAAGCATGGTGCAAAATGGACGTATCACTTTGCTGTAACATCATCCACTCTTCAACCTTTGGTGGATATTCCATTTTTTCACCAGTTCACTTAACGGTTTCCTCTTAATGAATCAGAAAATACTCATTAAGCTTGAATAAAGTATATTCCACTATTGCAGTCACAGACAATGGGCAGGCACCTCTAAGCACAATGTTAAAACATTCGACCATGTTACTGGTCATGTCACCATATCTCCAACCTCCTTCATCATGAGCGCATGCCCACTTGTGTTCTCCGGAAAATTTCATGTTAAGAAATCTTTCCCTCCTTCGTTTGCAGCTTTGTAGAGCTTGTTACAGTGAATGGTTAACGCACCGGTGGTGAAGGCCATGCAAACATGGGTTAGATCCTTGCTCAACTCCTTGCTCTTACATGCTCTATAGAATTTTGACACGAAATGCCTCATGCACCATCGATGGTGAAGCTTTGGAAGTCCTGGAGTAACAATGTCCATGGCTTTTAGTATGCCCTGGTTCCTGTCTGATATGATGCATACATCTTTATCACCAATGACATTTTCCATAACATGACGCATGAACCACTCCTAGTGGTCTTGGTGCTCGAAGGGCGCCAAACCAAATGCCACGGGCAACACATTGTCATTAGACGAGTGCGCCATTGCTACCATGATTGTGCCCTTGTCATTAGAGGCCTGTTTGCAAATTTTTAGAATCCTCAAATTCTAAAAGGAAAAAAAGATATGCTCAAATTTAAGTTTTTTTGAATTTTGCTCAAACTATGGTCAAACTACTTATTCAAGAAATATTAGTGTTACTAAATAATTATTCAAGAATATCAGTGTTACTAAATAATTATTTCTGTTTTTTTTGAATTTTGGTCAAATCTGGTCAAATCTAGTCAAACTGTGGTCAAACTACATATTCAAGAAATATTATTGTTACTAAATAATTATTGGTTTTAAGAATAATAGTTTCAAACTCAAAGGGTGTAACTTGTGACTTCATGCTCAACTTCAAGTCCTAAGGGTTAATAGGATTGACAGCTTAGTATTGTTAGGAAAACAACAAGTACAAACTTGAAAACAAGGGGGAATAGAACTCGAAAGTTAAGCGTGATCAGGCTGGAGTAGTGAGAGGATGGGTGATCGACCGGGAAGTTAGACGAGTTGGAATGAAGAGGGATGATTAGAGACTAGAGATTAAATTGAGCAGTGATGAGGGCTGATTAGAGATTAAATACAAATAATTCAGAAATTTGAAAATCAAGAAAAAAATTCACTTTTTTCAAAAAAAATAAAAAAATTGCCTTAGTCCCAGTTTTTCAAATTTCTGAATTATTTGTAGTTAACAACCAGGACTAATGGAATTTTTTGAATTTTTTTTGAAAAATATTGAATTTTTTTCTCGATTTTCAAATTTCTGAATTATTTGTATTTAATCTCTAATCAGCATGGGACTAAAGGTCGAGCTCCAGACATCGGCAACGTGGAGGGCCTTTAGTCCCGGTTCGTAACACAACCAGGACTAAGGGGGGGGGGCTTAATTATTACGGATCCTTTAGTCCCGGTTTCAGAACCGGGAAAGATGGGCCTTATGAACCGGGACAAATAGGCCTTTTTCTACTAGTGGTAGTACCGCTGGTTATGGGTCCAGCACTACTGGCACTGAGTAGTAGCGTCGGTTTACAACAAGGGCTACAGGTACTAGAGTAGCAGTAGCGATGGGCCCCCTGGCAGCGGTACTACTAAGTGGTCCCATGGCCATCGACAGGGGCTACACGTAGTAGTAGCAGCTGGCTAGAACCAGCGCTACTGCTAGAGATATAGCAGTAGCGCTGGGCCACCAGCCAGCGCTACGACTAATGATACCTTATCCTCTCCCCCGCTGGCCCGATCGATCACTGTTCCTCCCACACTCTCCTCTCGTCCAACCCCCGCTGCCACCGCCCGCCACCGTTGTCGCGCCGCCGTCATCGCCCGGTATGTCTCCCTCCCTCCCTTCTCCTTCCATCCCTCCCTTCTCCCTCCCTCCCTCCGACCCTGCGCCTCCCTCCATCCCCTGCCCTTCTCCCTCCCTGCTCCCTCCCATCATCCCTCGCCCTTCTCCCTCCCAGCCCCTCTCCCTCTGACCCTCTCCCTCCCTCTGATCCCTCTTGCATTGCATAGATAGATGGAAAGATAGTTAGATGGTTAGAACAATGGTTTTTTTCTATATTGCGTAGATAGACAAACGGATGTATAGATGGATGGATGGATATATAGATAAATGGATGGATGGCTAGATGTTAGGGTTAGAACTAGGGGATTTTTAGTAAATGTAAAGGTCTTTTGATTTTTTAGGGTTAGAACAAGGTTTTACCAATTTTTAGAGTTGGAACTAGGTTTTGACAAATGGATGGATAGATGGGTAGTAAAAATTATTAGGGTTACACTACTAGAAAAAGGGCTATAGATGGGATTGACACTAATGGCGCACCAGAAAGATGGTGCGCCATTAGTATATACTAATGGCGCACCACCTTCTGATGCGCCATTAGAGTTTAAACTACTAATGGCGCACCTTGCAACGGGTGCGCCATTAGTATCAAAAAAAAAGATTTTAACTAGTGCACCTGTCCAAACATACTAATTGCGCATCCTGCCAAACTGCGCCATTAGTAGTTGTAACTACTAATGGCGCACCTGGCAGTGGGTGCGCCATTAGTATAGAATTTTTTTTTGAACTAGTGCGCCTATCCAAACATACTAATGGCGCATCCAGCTTAAGTGCGCCATTAGTAGTTGTAACTACTAATGGCGCACCATGCAAGAGGTGCGCCATTAGTAAGTGGGCAGCAACAAGATATTTGGGACAGCCTCTCCTACCCACACACTCACTTTCTCCCCACTTCATTCTCTCCACCTCCTCCTTGTCTCGGTGCCTCCTCTTTTCACCTCATTTCCACCATAGATTCATTCAAATTAAGTGGTTAAATTACCTTGTTTTAATAGGTAAGTAAGGGGAGGCTATATTTAGGTTGTTCTCCTACAACAATGTGCACATGCACTTTTTACGGCCTAGCTAGATCTATGTATGTTCGTGGTGTTGCATATGTTTGTGGTGTTGCATATGTGTTTGTGTTTGGAGGTGTACCGGTATTTGAAATGCGATAGTTGCCAATATTTTGCGGAATGTTGATTCATTTCCGTTTGCGAGAATTTTGGCATTAAGCATTCTTTTGGTCCTATTTTAGGGAAAGTCTTGCCAAATTTTTGTTTGGTTCTAAAATATCGTTTTGTTTCACCCGCAGGCGACCATGGTCCGCACGATGACCGAAGGCATTGTGAATAGGTTTTGAGGTCGGCGAAGGCCGAGATGCTTCAAAAGAACGAGACGGAGATAAGATGTCCGTGTCGAAGATGCAAGCTGAAGAGCCTTATTGCGGACCCGGATTCCGGGCAGGTGCGGGACCACCTGCTGTTGCGTGGTTTCATGGATGGCTATCGGTGGCAAGGTGATGAAGATGACTACGAAGTCGTCCATGCGGGCCGGGCAAGAAATGAGGAAGGGCAGCAAGACAACCACCGCGGCTCGGGCGGGCGAGAAGACGAAGAATCCCAAGGAGATGATCACGACTGTGATGCTGTACACAGTCATCATGTAGAAGATGCAGGACATGATGATGAGGAAGATGCCGAGCAGGCGACGGGCATGATCATGAAGATGATGATGCCGGCGGAGCGACGACGCCGACCATCGATGGGCTGGGTGCAGGACCTCATATTCTTGAGCTGCTTCTCAAGCACGGATAACGCAAGAGCTGCCGCCGAGAGAAAGCCAAGATGGATCAACTTGAGTTAGATGCGGTTACTCCATTGTATGAAGGATGCAGGCCCGAGGATACCCGCTTGAAAGTAACGCCATGGCTCGAGATGAAGGTAAAACACAAAATGACCGACGATGCTTCGACGAGAACATGTCATTCGCACGAACGTCTTCCCAAGGGGAACAAGTGCCCGACCAGTTTGAGGAGGCGAAGAAAATCGTGTGTCCTCTCGATTTACCGCACGTGAAATACCATGTGTGCATGAACAATTGCATCATTTATCGGGACGAGCACGCGGAGTCTACCATATGTCCGTGTGCGGCGCCACTCGATACAAGAAGAGGAAGAAAGCTCCTCGAAAAGTGGTGTCGTACTTTCCGATCACTCCTCGCAGCGCTATTTCGCGGACCCTAAGGTAGCAAAGCTCCTGCGTTGGCACGCGGATAGGGAGGAGAAGAAGCGAGAAGATGACGCAAATGATCCGGAGATAGATAAAAAAGACAAGATGCTGAGTCACCCTAAGGATGCGAGGCAGTGGCAAGCGTTGAACTTCGAAGACTCGGAATTTGGGAACGATCCAAGGAACATCGTGCTGGGCGCGAGCACCGATGGAGTCAATCTGTTTGGCAGCCAGAGAAGCACACATAGCACCTGGCCTGTGTTTGTGTGGATGTACAACCTTCCCCCCTGGTTGTGCATGAAGAGGAAGTACATTCACATGAGTATGCTAATTGAAGGGCCGAAACAACCAGGGAACGACATCAATCTGTATCTGGGGCTGCTGAAAGAGGAGCTTGACACGCTGTGGAAAACGCCAGCCAATACGTGGGACGCCGCAGAGAAAGAATATTTCCCTATGAGAGCCGCACTGCTCACGACGGTGCACGACTATCTCGGTTACGGATATCTCATGGGGCAGGTAGTCCACGGATTTTCTGGATGCGTAAGGTGCATGGATGACACAACGTATCGCCAGCTAGATAGAGATCCCGGGTCTTCGAAAACCGTGTTCATGGGACATCGAAGGTGGCTTCGCGACGATGACCCGTGGAGGAAACGCAAGGATCTGTTCGATGGTGAAACCGAACCCCGAAAACGCCCGTGTACGAGGAGCGGCGAGGAAATAGACAAGCTGTTGAAAAATTGGAAAGACTGCCCACTGCCGGGAAAGAAGCAAAAGGCGCCAGAGCCGGGAAAGAAGCGAAAGGCGCCAGAGCCGCTGCTGAAGGTATGGAAAACGAGGTCTGTTTTCTGGGACTTGCCGTACTGGAAGATCCACCGTGTGCCTCACAGCCTTGATGTCATGCATATCACGAAGAACGTGTGTGAGAGTCTGCTTGGTACCCTGCTCAACATGCCAGAGAGGACCAAAGATGGGCCGAAAGCAAGGGCAGACTTGAAATCAATGGGCATCAGGCAGGAGCTTCACGCTATATATGATGATGATGATGATGATGATGAGGCGAAGCAGGACACAGAAAGTCGTCGCAAAGGCAAAAAGGCCAAGAAGACCGGAAATGACTACCCTCCCGCGTGCTTCACTCTAAGTCAGGAGGAGATCGAGCAGTTTTTCACCTGCCTCCTAGGAGTAAAACTTCCTTACGGTTACGCGGGGAAGATAAGCAGATACCTAGACCCAGAAAGCAGAAGTTCAGCGGGATGAAGTCTCACGACTGTCACGTGCTGATGACGCAGATACTTCCAGTTGCAATCCGTGGGATCATGGACGCGCACGTCCGTGAAACGCTATTTGGCCTATGCAACTTCTTCGACGTCATCTCTCGGAAGTCGATTGGCGTGAGGCAACTCAGAAGGCTACAGGAAGAGATCATGGTGATACTATGCGAGCTTGAGATGTACTTCCCGCCCGCATTCTTCGATGTTATGGTGCATCTGCTGGTCCATATAGTGGAGGATATCATCCAACTCGGCCGACGTTCCTGCACAGCATGATGCCGTTCGAAAGGATGAATGGTGTCATCAAAGGATACGTTCGCAACATGTCACGTCCAGAAGGAAGCATAGCCAGGGGCTTTCTGACCGAAGAGTGCATCTCCTACTGCACGAATTATCTAGGCATCGAGAATCCCGTTGGTCTGCCCGTCAACAGGCACCTCGGCAGGCTCGCTGGATGGGGTCACCGTGAGGGTCGCCGCGAAATGCATGTCGACTTCGAGGGTCGACTCGCCGACTTTGAAAGAGCAAACCTAGTCGCGCTACAACACATAGAAGTGGTCGATCCTTGGGTGGTAGAGCACAAAACCTTTATTAAAAAGACGTACAATGACCGAGGCCAACAGAGGACGGACGGAGATACACTCAAAGAGCACAACTCATGTTTCACGCGTTGGTTCAAGCATAAGCTTCTGTCGCACTTTTACATGAGGATTCTTCCGCGGAAGAACAACTCATATTCGCCTTGTCACAGGGCGCCGAGCACAACCTGATGACCTATGAGGCGTACGATATCAACGGCTACAGGGACACCACTCTAAATAGGGGGTTGAATGTAATGAAGAACAAGGATAAGCTCAGTAAGCCGACGTCAGCTGGTCGTGTGGCCGACAAAGGCTTGTCGACAAACTGGGGGTCATACTATACCGCTGGTGTGCGGAAGGAGAAAAAGACCAGCTCGGAAAGCCAGACGCGAGAGGTTCAAGAACTCAAGGCCCAGGTGGCGCGGATTCCGGAGATTGTCCAAGAGCAAGTGGAACAACGACTCGGAGCGACGATCACCGCCCTTGTGCCTACCTTGATCTCGGGTTGAGTCGTGGATTGCGGGCGCCAACAGGGCCGCCCGATTCCTAGCTTCACGGCCAGCAACTCGCATAATGCGATGGCGGGCCATTGGTGCCCGGCGGAGGCGGCATTGGTGTCTCCGACGCCGCACGGAGCTTAATGCACCGGGTGTACGCCGCCCGCACCTCTGCAGCAAGCGGCCCCTCCGTCAATCGCACGCCGCCGTTGGCGGTGCCTCTACATTAGCCGAGCTCGGCGCCATCATCACGGTAACTAATTAAACCTCTCTCGCCGAGGACTTCATCTCCTTGCCTTTGATGGGCATCCTCGACGCCCTACATGTTTTCGCAGGCGCCGCCGACGTTCGTGCACTCTCCTCCACTTCGTGAACAACGAGTTGGTCGATGTCGCCAAGGGCAAAATCGTTCAACCGGGCAACCCCTTGTTCCACGGTACCCAGATGCCACCCAACTTGTTTAGGGTTCAACTGGTTCGGGTGCTGCCAGGCTGCGACGACTTGTTACCTCCGAATCGACCCGTCGGGGCCGACGATGATGACGTGATGACCCTCAACGCCTGCCTGAGCTGGCCCCTGCTTTGGCCGAAGAGCCAGATTCGTTTGGGGGCGGGGGACACCACCCCAAAGACAACACCGCCAGTCGTGCCGGCGCCAAGTCGGCCCCATGGCAAGACCTCCGTAACGGTGCCGGACATCCCTATGCCACTGGATCCAAACATGCATATGGCACAGGATCAGAACGACGACGACGACGACTATGATACATTTGGCAACGTCGATCAGTACTTTGCCGAGCATGGGTACGATGGCGACTTCATGGGGCCTCCTTCTCAAGAACCAAACCCAACAAAAGACGTGTGCGATCTAGCTCGTGCAGCTGGAGAAGCCAAGTTGCAACAGCGCCGTCGGCGTTCAGCTCTCGTGAGACGCCCACCTGCCGACTTCACCGAGCCTCAGATAGGCGAGGTGCGAAATATTATCAGCCCCAACACACTCAAGAAGGCGGTCTGTGAGCAAAACTCGGTCCCATTACAGGAGAAGAAGAAGGCACGCAAAAGAAATACTAAGAAGGGTGCGAGCCAGCCGGCACCGAGTACGATCCGTGCTCAGGACGGGCCACCTTCACCGCAGGATATCTCGAGGAGGGTGCATGCGGCGGGTAGGACGGTGCTACCGACAAATATGCTCAATGCTGCAACCGGTGCTATGCGGAGTCTGCATGACAGTGTTCTTTCTTTGGAGAAGCGGCGTCTCAGGGAGAAGGATGTGGCATACCCGGTTTTGCGCCAAGGTGCCGAGGGCAAGGGCTTTGTGGATAACTCCATCGGGCGACGATCGTCCTGCGTTTTGATGACATCCACGCTATGTTGAACCTTCATCCGCTGCACTACACCTTCGCTCGCTATTTTCGCTGAGTATGGAGATGCGGATCATTCGCGACAAGACCCCGGACATCGTGATAGTTGACCCTTCTACATGCGTATCAAGATCTTGGGCAGCGCTGGGACCGCAAGTCGCGAGTTCTTACCTCGAAGGCGCATTCGCAAACCAAGATAAGGATAACTTCCTCGTGCCTTACTTTCCCGAGTAAGTCCTCCCCTCAACCGGCCCGTAACATATGAATTCTTACATTTCGATCGTTTTTCTTTTAACATTCCGTGTTTTCTGCAGTGACACACGTTGCACGCCATCCTCCTAAGCCCCAAATATTCCATGGCCACGATTTCGACCGGACCGTCATTCGAACGTAGACTACACAAATGTCAAGAAGGTTCTTGATGATGTTCTCCCCGGCTACGCCAAATCTGGAGGCACCTTCACCAGGCCTATTCGTAAGTACGGCAAGCACGTGTTCTCCCACAATACGACGTTCTGCTGCGTCAAGCAGCCGCCTGGCGGTCAGAAGGGTGCCTACTACGCCATCCATCACATGCGGGCGATCGTACGGGACCATCATCAACTTCTGCTACCGAGTAAACTCCAAGATTGGGCCGCGAGCGTGTCGGCAATCCAGGACGCGGACCTCCGACAAGAATTCTTTCGCATCCAGTCGGAGTTTGCGGAAATCATCCATCAAGATGTCCTTCGTACCTCGGGGCAGTTCTACCTCAGAAATCAACCGTCCAACAGTGACATCGACACAATGCTACAAATGCAGGATGACAACGCCCGTTCTTTCATGACTCCCACGATAGACGGCGGCTTCATCCACGCTCCGGTCCCTTGAGTCGAGTTGTCTAGTTCTGAAACATCGATTGGCTCATGTTGTAATTAAACTTTAATGAACTTGTAGTATGTCTCTTTGGTTTCGAGAGTCGTTCAACTTAGATGTAATCGATGCTATTAATGTCTTGCTTTTCTCTTCCGATCGTTCTGTTGCATACTTATATATTGCTTATGTATTGTCTGTGAATTGGTACTAACGTTTCGTTTGGCTAGTGCATAGCGATGCCGACGTATGTCGTGTACAAGGGTAAGGTTCCCGGAGTCTACGATGACTGGGAGGAGTGTCGGAGACAGGTTCACCGATTCAGCGGTAACAGTTACAAAGGGTACACCACTAGGGCCGAGGCCGAATCTAGATACGCCCGCTATCTAGCGGGAGAGGGGAGGGAGCGTTGGAGGAACCGGATGAAGACGAGTTTCATCGTGATGATGCTCATCGTGATGACCGCAGCTCTCTTCTATGTGATGGTAGTTTAGATGATCGATATCGACTTGTAATGTGAAGACAAACTCGCTACTCGCGGTCTCGAGACTTGTAATATAATGTTCTATCTTTGTTCGGTCTTTTCAATTCGGAGACTAATATGATGAATTGTATTCGAGACTAATATGATGAATTGTATTCAAAGACTAATCTTCTATTGTATTTGATGAATCTATTGTTGATGTGTGCTGTCTATATTTTATCAAATTATACATTTTGTAACCTGTGCAAAAACAGAAAATAAAAAATAAAAAAACCTAATATTCATACTAATGGCGCATCACATGACAGTGCGCCATTAGTATGACAGTGCATACTAATGGCGCATCATGGGTAGTGCGCCATTAGTATGCCGTGTTACTAATGGCGATCCAGAGGTGGTGCGCCATTAGTGTGCCAAAGCACTGGGTATACATGCCTCGGGAGGCATACTAATGGCGCACTGGCATATACTAATGGCGCACCAGGTGGTGCGCCATTAGTATACTAGATACTAATGGCGCACTAGATGGTGCGCCATTAGTAAAAATTACTAATGGCGTGCTATTAATGGCGCACCAGTGATGCGCCATTAATGGCCAAATTAGGTGCGCCATTAGTAGTGGTTTTTCTAGTAGTGTTAGCACTAGGTTTTATAAGTTTAGGAGAAAGTTTTAGACATAGGGTTTCACTAAGTCCTTGGATGATGATAATAATGTTTTTTTATATTTTGTTTTTGCAGAAATAAAGGAGCCCCTGCATCATCCCCGCCGTTGTCCCCGTTACCGACCCCCTCCGACCTCGAGGTGAGACCAGCCACCCCATGTTCAAATTGGAGAACTACTGCTATTTTGAATGCTCAAATTGGAGAGCACTATTTTGAATACTATTTTGTTTTTGCAGCCAAATCTCCATGTCGTCGCCGCCGTCGTCCCTGTCACTGGCCCCTTCGACCTCGAGGTGAGACTAGCCAAATCTCCATGTCAATATGAGTCTTATAAGATATTTTGAAATGTTTTTGTTCATATTTTCAACCATTGAAATGCAATGACCATCAATTTTGAATGCAAATAGGATATGTCCTCCGAGTGGCCTATGTTTTGCCGGAGTGTTGATTTATTTCTGTTCCGGCAAATTTCAGGCGCTCGATATGTCCTTGTTTAGAAAAGGTCATGCCGGATTTTTCCGTGAATTTTGGCATGACTTGTGCTAGAATATGTGGGAAATATTGAGTGGCCTGGATTTTCTAGAAATATAATTAAACGATATTTCGGGTTGACTTTAAGTCTACCGAGGCTCCATACATGACAATCAAAAAATGAGTGAGGGAGAAAGTCTGCACCATATATGAGAGAGGAAGAAACCCGACTATTGTCGTGGGGGTCGTTTCTCCTTCTTCTCCTTGTGCTAGACCTTTGTTAGGCACTAGGGGAAGGAGGAGTAACGACCATCATCGACGGTCGAATATATCAGTGAGGGAGTGTGTCCACCATATATGAGAGAACGAAGAAGAATGCCAACTGTTGTCGTGGGGGTCGCTTCTCATTCGTTCCCGTGTGCTAGACATTTTGGCTTAATGCACTCGGGCACGAAGGGAGGAGCGACCATCACCAACGGTCGAATATATACACCACGTGAGCTGAGAGTTTTCAAAAAGAGACTCAACGGAGCGATAGTCAACCCGTGCTGAATAATAATGATCTAATTTAGTTTTTGTAGTACATATATTGAATTTTAGAAGTTTAATCTTTGAATTATGAACATAGGAAAATGTCATCAGACGAAGTCCCGCGGAGTGCTCCTGGTGCGGCGACAACCGGGGTTTCTGCGACAGGCCTCACTTGGTAGAAGGTCGGCGCTTCAGCATTAAGCTCGAGGAGGCCTTCGATTATGAAACGGTACGCTACGACGCAAAGTATTTTTTTCGTAATTAAGCTCGACTTCTACTACTTCAACGTGTAGTTTTCGTCTTTTACAATTCGACTAGCTTATCCCATGGCATGCAAGACGCTATGTCTTGGAGAGGATGGGTTTTGAAGATCATGAGAGGAATGAAACAAAGAAAATTCATCTAAGGACCCATCATGGTATGGATTTTGAGGTAAATCTATACAATTCTAAGAGCGTATCCAATTTTGGTTGCCCGGATTGGGAAGCACTTTGCAAGATGTATGATTTTCAGGAGGGTATGCTTGTCACCATGGATCTTGGTGATCCTAACATCGAGGTAGACAATTTGGACATTTGGGTCCTTCTTGATACGCTTCCAATTCTACTGCTATGTGAGTTTCTCAAACATAGTTATAAGCAATTTATATTGTTCATTTCAAAATAGTTAATAGCTTATTTCCATTGATAGCTTATTTTCATTCTTCAAAGAATGTGCGGAAGATGGTAGACAAAACCTACTACACCGATGGCTCTGAGTTAACTTATCAGGAGAAAAATCATCTGGTCGCATTTTGTACTGATCTTGAGAATTACAATGTCTATTATCAAAATCCTCCACATTATGGTCAATATGTGCCACTAGTGCACGTGTTGAACTATGCTAACATCCATGGATATCTCATGGTAAGATTTTTTAGTATTACGATATCTGTGCATCTTTTGCATAAATTCTTCTAAAACTAAACTACATTGCTAACTACGAAGTGATTACTATGTTTTTCAACAGATAATCCCGCAGGAGTGTGTGCCTCAGCTGATGTTTCAGAAAGGTCGACTTGATGTTTTGAATATACAGCCAGGTCATCCTACGAATCACTCCTGTTCATATCGGATTTCTAAAAGCAATCAAGACATGGCAATCAAAGATTGGAAAAAATGTATGGTCACTCGTAAGGAGGTACTTGGAAGCAACATTAGGCTAAGTGCAAGAATTGGAGACAGAATAATCTCCATTCTCCATAATGGAGAGTCTGGGCCTATCTTGTTTTATGCTATTTTACCTAAGAGAAGGTTGTAGCTTCTAGCTAATACTCATGATCATGTGCGATCATGTGCTAAGAACAACTAAGTAGGATTGGTTAGATGACTATGATGATGATGTGGTATCGAGTAGTAGTTGTATGATCGATGATGATGAGTAGGACTTGTTATTATGATACCAATGATGAGTTATTTATTATTATGATTGATGATTCATGATGCTAAGTTGTTATATGAGCATGATGAGTTATTATATATATTCGTAGGTGAAATGAACATGGAATAGATTCAAGTGGAGGCAGTATGTGGTGCACATTGAAAGTACTACTAATCCAAACTAGATAAAGTTTGGACTAGTAGTACTTTCGACATGCACCACATGTTGCCTCCACTTGAATCTACTCCATGTTCATTTCACCCATTGTTATATATAATAACTAATCAAGGTCATAAAATCATATCATGAAAGTATTGTATATAAAACCACAACGAAAATAAGATGTATTTTCAAAAATGCAGGAAAAGTTAGCAGCACCGCTTTTCTAAAGCAACGCTACTGCTACTTTCTATTATCTTAGCGCTTTCTCAAAGCAAGCACCACTGCTAACTTGGTATAGCAGTAGCGTTGGCAATCCAGTGCTATGATAACCCACAAGTATAGGGGATCGCAACAGTTTTCGATAAGTAAGAGTGTCGAACCCAACAAGGAGCTAAAGGTAGAACAAATATTCCCTCAAGTTCTATCGACCACCGATACAACTCTACGCACGCTTGACGTTCACTTCTTCGATATAGTGTAGTCAGGAGAATTCAAAAAGATAATAGGACTATCATGCATGGGTGCAATGGCCACAATTTCATGTTTAACATAAGGAACTATAGCAAGTTCATCTCCATAAGCATAATTCATATTGGCATCTTGGCCACAAGCATAGCAAGCATCATCAAAAAGGGATATTTCAAGAGAATCAACGGGATCATAGCAATCATCATAGCAATCATCCTTCGGTAAGCACGAAGGGGAATTAAACAATGTATGAGTTGAAGAGTTACTCTCATTAGAAGGTGGGCACGGGTGATCAATCCGCTCTTCATCCTTTTGTTCTTCGCTCTCCTCATCATCTTTTACATCCAATGAGCTCACAGTTTCATCAATTTCTTCTTCCATAGCTTCCTGCAAAATATTATTCTCTTCTTGGACAGTGTTGACTTTCTTTATAAAAGCATTAATATAGTAATTGTATTCATAATTTTCATAGCAATATCCAAGTATAGCAAGATTTTCCGGCCTATAACCATCATCATCAAAAGCTTCATACTTTTCAAACAACGCTTCAATATCATAGGCAACCTTAAAAGCAACAAATTCTTCTATTTGTTCCACATCATAGTAATCATATATACCATTAGCATAAGAAGCTAAGGTTTCATTATCGTTAAATTTGCATGAAAAGGGGAGGTGTGGTGCCTCCATCCTAGAGCAACAAGTAATATCATATCTCAAGGATAGATTCCAGGCATACCAGCACAACATAATAAATTGATCCCATAATAGTTTCCCTTTTTGTGTTGAGCGATAATCCCTAAAGTATTCACGTTGCTCCAACGTGTCTCCCATTATAAAGTTGAGTGGGGTTTTCTCAGGATTATCAAAGTAGTATATAATATCTCTCGCATAATGAGAATCGATGGTTTTAGGAGTTACCCCATCCTCATGAGTAGCAAGTACAGCTAATTTTTTTGGTATTTTGTGTTCCATATCCATAACTAAAGATAGAGAACAACTAACAACAACAAAAAAAATTACTTAGTGATAAAGCAAACAAGCACACACGAGAATATTCACCCCACGCTATGACTCCCCGGCAACGGCGCCAGAAAAAGGTCTTGATAACCCACAAGTATAGGGGATCGCAACAGTTTTCGATAAGTAAGAGTGTCGAACCCAACGAGGAGGTAAAGTTAGAACGAATATTCCCTCAAGTTCTATCAACCACCGATACAAATCTACGCCCGCTTGACGTTCAATTTACCTAGAACAAGAATGAAACTAGAAGTACTTTGTAGGTGTTTTTGGATAGGCTTGCAAGAAAGTAAAGAGCACATCAATAAAGACTAGGGGTTGTTGTATGTAAATAAGCAACTAAAGTAAATATTGCGAGTGTGGAAAAGTGGTGTTAGGAGTGGTGGAATTGTCCCTAAGCAATTGACTATGTTACTAGACCGATAGCAAGTATTATGTGGGAGAGGCCACTGCTAGCATGTCATCCCTGACTTGGGATTCTATGCACTTATGATTGGAACTATTATCAAGCATCCGCAACTACTAACGTTCATTAAGGTAAAACCCAACCATAACATTAAGATATATTGGTCCCCCTTCAATCCCGTATGCATCAATTTCTATGCTAGGTTGAAGCTTCTGTCATTCTAGCCCTCCAATACATAGTCCTATCAACATACAACTAACCCTATGGCATGATCCACGCGTACGCTCATATGATGGGCAACAAAGGACAGCAACATAACCACAAGCAAATGAAATCAATCATAGCAATTCATCAACCACCAATAGGACAGCGAAAATCTACTCAGACATCATAGGATGGCAACACATCATTGGATAATAATATGAAGCATAAAGCACCATGTTCAAGTAGAGGGTACAGCGGGTTGCGGGAGAGTGGACCGCTGTAGATAGAGGGGGGAAGGTGATGGAGATGTTGGTGAAGATGACGGCGGTGTTGGTGAAGATCGCGGTGATGATGATGGCCCCGGTAGCGCCTCCGCGCCACCGGAAGCAGGGGAGAGAGGCCCCTTTTCTTCTTTCTTCCTTGACCTCCTCCCTAGATGGGAGAAGGGTTTCCTCTGGTCCTTGGCATCCATGGCTTGGGAGGGCGAGAGCCCTCCGAGATTGGATCTATCTCTCTGCTTCTGCGTTCTCTCCGGCCTGCTTTCACCGCTTCGTATATATGGAGATCCGTAACTCCGATTGGCCTGAAACCTTCGCCCAGATCGCTTTTCCAAAAATTGCTTTCTTGCGGCCAAAGAAGGGCATCAACCGCCTTACGGGTGACCCACGAGATAGGGGCGCCCCGAGGGTGGCGTGGCCACTCGTGGCCACTTCGGCACCGTTCGCTGATTCTTCCTCCCAAAAATCACAAATATTCCAAAATAATTATCCATCTGTTTTTATCCCTTTTGGACTCCGTTTGATATTGGGTTTCTGCGAAACATAAAACATGCAACGAACAGGAACTGGCACTGGGCACTGGATCAACATGTTAGTCCCAAAAAATAGTATAAAAAGTCGCCGAAAGTATATGAAAGTTGAATAATATTGGCATGGAACAATCAAAAATTATAGATACGACGGAGACGTATCAGCATCCCCAAGCTTAATCCTTGCTTGTCCTCGAGTAGGTAAATGATAAAAAAGATAATTTTTGATGTGGAATGCTACCTAGCATAATATTGATCATATGTCTAATCATGGCATGAATATTAAGATACGAGTGATTCAAAGCAATAGTCTATCATTTGACATAAAAACAATAATACTTCAAGCCTACTAATAAAGCAAACATGTATTTTGAAAATAACAAGGCCAAAGAAAGTTATCCCTACAAAATCATATAGTCTGGCTATGCTCCATCTTCACCACACAAAATATTCAAATCATGCACAACCCCGATGACAAGCCAAGCAATTGTTTCATACTTTTGATGTTCTCAAACCTTTTAAACTTTCACGCAATACATGAGCGTGAGCCATGGACATAGCACTATAGGTGGAATACAATATGATGGTGGAGGTTGTGTGGAGAAGACAAAAAAGGAGAAGATAGTCTCACAACAACTAGGCGTATCAACGGGCTATGGAGATGCCCATCAGTAGATATCAATGTGAGTGAGTAGGGATTGCCATGCAACAGATGCAATAAGAGCTATAAGTGTATGAAATCTCAAACTGGAAACTAAGTGGGTGTGCATCCAACTTGCTTGCTCATGAAGACCTCGGGCATTTGAGGAAGCCCATCATTGGAATGTACAAGCCAAGTTCTATAATGAAAATTCCCACTAGTATATGAAAGTGATAACTCAAGGGACTCTCTATATGAAGAACATGGTGCTACTCTGAAGCACAAGTGTGGTAAAAGGATAGTAACATTGCCCTTTCTCTCTTTTTCTCTCATTTTTTTATTTTCACAATTTTTTATTTTCTCTTTTTTTTTATTTTTTTGGTGGGCTTGTTTGGCCTCTTTTTTTTATTTGGGCTTCTTTGGCCTCTTTTATTTTTTGTAAAGTCCGGAGTCTCATCCCGACTTATGGGGGAATCATTGTCTCCATCATCCTTTCCTCACTGGGGCAATGCTCTAATAATGATGATCATCACACTTTTATTTACTTACAACTCAATATTACAACTCGATATCTAGAACAAAGATATGGCTCTATATGAATGCCTCCGGCGGTGTACCGGGATGTGCAATGATCTAGCGTAGCAGTGACATCAAAAAATGGACAAGCCATGAAAACATCATGCTAGCTGTCTTACGATCATGCAAAGCAATATAACAATGAATGCTCAAGTCATGTATATGATGATGATGAAAGTTGCATGGCGATATATCTCGGAATGGCTATGGAAATGCCATGATAGGTAGGTATGGTGGCTGTTTTGAGGAAGATATAATGAGGCTTATGTGTAACAGAGCATATCATATCACGGGGTTTGGATGCACCAACTCTCGAGGTGAGAAAGGGCAATGCACGGTACCGAAGAGGCTAGCAATGATGGAAGGGTGAGAGTGCGTATAATCCATGGACTCAACATTAGTCATAAAGAACTCATATACTTATTGCGAAAATCTATTAGTCATCGAAACAAAGTACAACACGCATGCTCCTAGGGGGATATATTGGTAGGAAAAGACCATCGCTCGTCCCCGACCGCCACTCATAAGGAAGCCAATCAATAAATAAATCATGCTCCGACTTCATCACATAACGGTTCACCATATGTGCATGCTACGAGAATCACAAACCTCAACACAAGTATTTCTACAATCCACAACTACCCACTAGCATGACTCTAATATCACCATCTTTATATAGCAGAACTATTGCAAAGAATCAAATCATATTCAGTGATCTACAAGTTCATGTAGGATTTTATGACTAACCATGTGAATGACCAATTCCTGTCATCTCTCTAAATAGATAAAAGTGAAGCAAGAGAGTTTAATTCTTTCTACAAAAGATGGGCCCGCGCTCTAACAAATATAAGTGAAGCAAAAGAGCATTCTACAAATGGTGGTTGTCTATGTAAAGAGAAACAGGCAATCCAAACTTCAAATGATATAAGTGAAGCACATGAAGCATTCTATAAAGCCATACTCAAAAGATTTAAGTGAAGTGCAAAGAGTATTCTATAAATCAACCAAGGACCATCTCATACCATCATGGTGCATAAAATAAAAATGAAACTAAATGCAAAAGATGCTCCAAGACTTGCACATAATGCATGAACGAAACGAATTCGAAAACATACCGATACTTGTTGAAGAAAGAGGGGATGCCATCCAGGGCATCCCCAAGTTTAGACGCTTGAGTCTCCATGAATATTTACTTGGGGTGCCTCGGGCATCCCCAAGCTTGATGTAGCAAACCGACCTCAGATGGTCAAGTCTTTGTATTTTAGTGTCATCCCTGGATCAGTAATGCTGACACACACATTACTCGAAGGATTTATAAGAGAGTAGCAATCACACACTTATTACATCGAATGTCTCAAAAGAGAACTTATTACAATAATATGGCTTAAGGCCATCCAATGCAATAACATCGGAAGGCTTGGAAGATAAAGTGAGTCCATCAACTCCAACGACATAGCTGAGCTGCACAGCAACGACCTATCGAACCTTACTCCTCATCTGAAAAGTCTGCAACATAATACGTTGCAGCCCGAGAACGGGTCAGCACATGGAATATGCTGGCAATATAACACAGTAGAGCAGGAAAAGAATAATGCTATCACTACATGCAATATTTGGCTGGTGGAAAGCTCTATGGTTATAGTTTTGCGAAAAGCTAATTTTTCCCTACAGCAAAGGAATAAACTTTTATTTTAACTATCATGGTGGTTGAAACATTGAGAAGGTATAACCCCAACTCAATCCCAATTAAAGTAGTTAACAACCCAACAATATTAATTAAGAGTGATGAGATACATGTGAATACTCAAGTACTAGATATTCAGAATTGTCCATAACCGGGGACACGGCTAACCATGATTAGATTGTACACTCTGCAGAGGTTTGCGCACTTTTCCCCACAAGACTCGATCACCACCGTTGATTTCTCGCACTACATGGTGTTTGAAAAACGGATGACCGAGACATAGTCTTTCAGAAACATTAACTCTCTACTCCGGGTAGACCATACCAAACCTACAAAACCCACTACCTGGTGATATACCTCTTCAAGAGCTTCATGTAACTTACTCAACTATGCTAGAGCCCATAGTAGCTTGTGGCTGCACACGGAAGTTTCTAGCATGAATAATCTCAGTTCCCTTCGACACTGGGTGGCGGTCCATAGGAAGATCACACGGGTACCCCGGGTGCCTCAATCCACCCAGATGTGTATTAAAGTTGCCACCTTAAATTAAACCATTAATTAACAATCTCACATCTGTCAAGGATTCACTCAAACCCAAACCATGTCTATGAGCATAGCATAGCAATAATAGCAACAGTAGAAGTAACTCCCAAGGGTTTGATAATAACAGGGCAATAGGTTCTACCTCAACTACTACTTCCCAACCCACAAGTTAATGACATCCTAATCATGCAATGTTTGAGGATTGAGCTAATGCATAAAAACTGGGTATGAAAAGAGTATGATCAAAGTGTTACTTGCCTTGCTGACGATCCGCGAATCCTAGAGACTCGTAGTAACACGCTTCGCACTCCGGGAATCCTATCGCAAGCAAAAAATAACATACATAAGCAACAAGCAAAGATGCATAGGTAAAACTTCAACTAAAAGAGGCTGACCCGAAAGTTCAACTTAAGAACTCCGGTTTGCAAAAAGAATCAAACCAAACGAAGCAATTAAACTCAAACGGCGAAAGAAATAAGATCCGTTTACTAATCTGAACTAGGGGAAAAATTTTACAGAGGCAAAACCTTGTTTGAGTTGGTTATTCAGAAAGAGGGTTTCGAGACGAAACTCTAGGCGCTTGAATCGCCTAATTCCGATAAACGAGCGAAAAGTTATACTAGATCGAACATCGGATCAGAAATCGCGATTAGAAAAATCGCAGAATAAATCCGATAAAAAGAAAAACGACGAACAGCTTAACGAACGAATGTTCATTAACTGAACCTAAATGAAGAACGCGTTCGTTAAAACGAACGAACGAGCGAACGCTCGCTAAATAAATAAACCAGAAAAAAACCGATCTATTTAAAAAAAGAGAACCAGGGTTTCGAAAAAAAAACCGAACGGTTTTAAAAAAAACCGGCGGTCTCGGATCCGGCGGATACCTCCGGCGAGAGGTCCGGCGAGGCGGGGCTCAGCGGGCATGGGTGGCGCTGGGCGGCGGGCTCGCGACGGGAGGCGGCGGCGGCGAAAGCGGTGGCGGCGACTCGGCGGTGGCGGCGGGGCTCGGGCTCGGGCTCGGCTCGGCTCGGCTCCGGCGGGTGGCGGCAGCGGGGGGGTGGATGGTGGTGGCGGGGGGGAGGTATTAAAGAGGGGGCTTGGCTTGGAGGAGGGGGCAAGGCGGCGGCGGAGGCGGAGTCCAACTCGGATTCCGGTCCGAGTGGCGGCAGCGGCGGCGCGTGCGCGCAGGAGGCGGCGGTGGCTTAGAGAAGTCCCAAAACAAATTTTCACCGTCTAAATGAAATATTTAGAACGAGATGAACATTTTCTTGGCCCTAAAATGCAATTTTGAAAACGTGCAATTTTTTTCTAGTGCAAATAAAATTCAAATAAAATCAAATAAAATCCAACAAAGGATTTTAACATTTTCCTCCAATATTTCAATTGTTTTAGAGAAGTCATATTATCTCCCTCATTTATTTTTAATATGAAATATTTCCGGAAACAAAAATAATTAAAATAAAAAATCCTCGTTTTCGCTATTTGATAAAAATCAAATATGAAAACCGGAAAATCCCCAACTCTCTCCGAGGGTCCTTGAGTTGCTTAGGATTTCGAGGATTGCGGAAGGAAGATGCAATAAAATATGATATGCATGGATGACCTATGTATAACATTCCAAATTGAAAATTTGGGATGTTACAAACCTACCCCCCTTAAGATGAATCTCGTCCTCGAGATTCGGGTTGGCTAGAAAATAGGTGCGGGTGGTCCTTGCGAATATCATCCTCTCGCTCCCAGGTCGCTTCCTCCTCGGTATGGTGGCTCCACTGAACTTTACAAAACTTAATAACCTTGCTGCGGGTGACTCGGCTGGCAAAGTCAAGAATCTTTACTGGCTTCTCCTCATAAGTTAAATTACTGTCCAACTGAATCGCCTCCGGGGCAATCAGATTCTTAACGGTATATCGCCATCTCAGCAAGACACTTCTTCAGCTGCGATACGTGGAACACATCGTGAACTCCTGACTATCCTTCTGGTAATTCCAGCTTCTATGCAACTTCTCCCATCCGTTCCAAAACACGATACGGTCCTACAAATCTCGGAGCTAATTTTCCCTTAACTGCAAAATGTTTCCCTCCTCGCAAAGGTGATACTCGCAGATATGCTCTGTCTCCAATTTCATAGGTTACCTCCTTACGTTTCATGTCTGCATAACTCTTCTGCCTGGACTGAGCAATTTTCAGTCTATCACGGATCGGTTTAACCTTCTCTTCAGACTCCTTGATCAAGTCTGGTCTAAACAGCTGTCGGTCTCCTACCTCATCCCACATCAGCGGTGTTCTGCATCTGCATCCATACAGAGCTTCGAACGGTGCCATCTTCAAACTAGCCTGGTAGCTATTGTTGTATGAGAACTCTGCGTAGGGAAAATTGTCATCCCAACTAGATCCATAATCTAGCGCACAGGCTCTCAACATCTCCTCCAGAATCTGGTTGACTCTCTCGGTCTGTCCATCTTTCTGTGGGTGAAATGTTGTACTGAACTCCAATCTTGTTCCCAAAGTCTGGTGTAACTGATGCCAAAACTTTGAAGTAAACCGTGTTCCTCTATCTGATACGATGGTCCTCGGAACTCCATGCAAACATACGATCTTGGATATATATATCTTGGCCAACTTTGCACTTGTATAAGTTGTTTTCACTGGATGAAGTGAGCTACTTTGGTCAAGCGATCCACTACTACCCATATTGAGTCATATCCTGCTTTGGTTCTGGGCAATCCGGTGATAAAGTCCATGCCAAGCTTATCCCACTTCCATTCGGGTATCGGCATAGGCTGTAACAGTCATGCTGGCTTCTGATGCTCTGCCTTCACTCTCTGACATACATCACATACAGCTACATACTCGGCAATATCCTTCTTCATACCAGTCCACCAGAAACGTTCTTTCAAATCCAAATACATCTTGGTGTTTCCGGGGTGTATCGAGTATGGTGAGTCATGAGCCTCCTGAAGTATTAACTTCCTGATCTCTGTGTTATTAGGCACATAAACTCGGTCCTCAAACCATAAGGTACCATGCTCATCCTCACGAAAACCTTTGGCCTTTACTTTGCCCATCTTATCCTTTATCTCCGCAATCTCTTTGTCTTCCTTCTGAGCTTCTCGAATCTTGTCCAACAACGTAGACTGAACCTTCATTGTTGCAACGAAACCTCTTGGAACAATCTCCAACTGAAGTTCCATGATATCCTCAGCTAACTCCTTCGGCAATCCCTTACTCTCAAGGATATTAGTGTAACTCTTCCGGCTCAAAGCGTCGGCTACGACATTGGCCTTTCCTGGATGGTAGTGTAGCTTCATGTCGTAATCCTTTATAAGTTCCAACCATCTCCTCTGTCTAAGATTCAACTCCTTCTGTGTGAAAATGTACTTCAAACTCTTATGATCCGTGTACACATCACAACGGTTTCCAATAAGGTAATGTCTCCAAGTCTTCAATGCATGCACTACGGCTGCTAGCTCCAAGTCATGCGTGGCATATTTCAACTCATGAGGCTTCTGTTGTCATGAGGCATACAAAACAACCTTTCCATCCTGCATAAGCACACATCCAAGTCCCAAGCGAGAGGCGTCACAATACACTTGAAACTCCTTATGTATATCTGGCAATGTTAGCACTGGGGCTGTAGTCAAACGTTTCTTCAACTCCTGAAAACTTGCCTCGCAATCTTCTGTCCATTTAAACTTTGTATCCTTCTTCAGCAATTCAGTCATTGGCTTAGCTATCTTGGAAAAATTCTCAATGAATCTCCGATAATATCCAGCGAGTCCAAGGAAACTGCGGATCTCGCCAACTGAAGTGGGTGCCAACCATTCAGTGACTGATTGTACCTTGTTGGGTCCACTGCTATACCCTCTCCTGATCTAACATGCCCAAGAAATCCGACTTCCTTCAACCAGAACTCGCACTTGCTGAATTTGGCGTATAGCTGGTGTTCCCTGAGTTTCTCGAGAACTAAACGCAAATGCTCCTTGTGCTCCTCTTCGTTCTTCGAGTATACCATAATGTCATCAATGAACACCACAACAAACTTGTCCAAATATTCCATGAACACCTTGTTCATCATACTCATGAAATAGGCAGGGGCGTTAGTCAGTCCAAACGACATGACCGTATACTCGTATAATCCATACCGCGTGGTAAACGTTGTCTTTGGTATATCCCTCTCTCGGATCTTCAATTGGTGGTATCCTGATCTAGATCGATCTTCGAAAATACCTTAGCTCCTTGCAACTGATCAAACAGGTCATTGATCATCGGTAGTGGATACTTGTTCTTAATCCTTACTTCATTCAAGGCTCGGTAATCAACAACCATCCTCAGGGATTTATCCTTCTTCTCCACCAAAAGCACTGGAGCTCCCCAAGGTGATGAACTCCTTCGAATGTATCCTTTCTCCAATAACTCCTTGATCTCTTTCTTAATTTCCTCCAGATCATTAGCGGGCATCCGATAGGGTCTCTTGGATATTGGCCCTGTACCTGGCAATAGCTCTATCAGGAACTCAATGTCTCGATCCAGTGGCATGCCTGGTAACTCCTCTGGGAAAACATCCGGAAAATCCTTTACTACAGGCACTTCCTCCTGTACAACTCCCGTAAGAGCATTCACTTGGCTCCTCCTAGGCACATGCCTAGATACATACTTAATCCTTTTTCCCTCCGGGGTGGTGAGATAAATTGATTTGCTAGCACAGTCAATACTTCCTCTATACTTTGACATCCAGTCCATGCCTAATATCACATCCAATCCTTGTGACTCCAAGATAATTAGGTCGGACGGAAAAACATGTGTGCCAATGGTTAGGGTATCTGGGTGCACCATCGGCTAGCCATGTACTCTGCTCCAGGCGAGCTCACTAAAAGAGGGGTCCTAAGGGTTTGGGTTGGTAGCTTAAATTTATCCACAAATCCCCTTGATATGTATGAATGCGATGCACCAATATCGAAAAGAACAAGAGCGGTAAATGACTTAACCAAAAACATACCTATTACCGCGTTCGGTTGCTCTTCAACTTCCTCCACGTTAACGTGGTTCACTTGACCTTTATTGAATGGATTGGGCTTCTTCCCAGCGCTCCCATTTCCGTTTCCATTCCTTCCTTCAGGGCAATCATTGGCATAGTGCCCTGTCTTCCCGCACTTAAAGCAAATAACATGACTTAGGTCCCTTTTGGCGGGTGTAGAGGGGTTGGAGCGGTTCTGATTGTTATTAACTCCGTTCCCATTCCCATTCTTCGCACCATTGTGGTTATGCGATCCTCCTCCAGTTTGGTTGTGACCTCCATGGTTATGAACAAGTCCTCCCGAGTTCGGGGTTAAGCGGGGCTTCTGGTGAGCTCCTGAGTTGTACTTCCCCTGTCCATACTTCCTCTTACGGCTCTCAATCTGCTGCTGCTTTCCTTCAATCATAAGTGCCTTGTCTACCAACTCCTGGTAGTTGTTGAAAGTTGCCACAATCAACTGCATGCTCATCTCATCGTTCATCCCTTCCATAAACTTCTCCTGCTTCGCGGCATCTGTAGCCACATCATCAGGGGCATAGCGTGATAACTTGCTAAAATCATCCACGTACTGAGCTACAGTATGGGTTCCCTGGCGTAAGTTGCTAAACTCACGCTTCTTCATCTGCATGGCTCCAGTTGAGACATGGGCCGTGCGAAAAGCTTGCTGGAACTGGTCCCAAGTAACATTGGCTATAGGAAAAGTAGCCGTGCAATTCTCCTACCATGCGGCTGCTGGTCCATCCAATTGATGTGCGGCAAAGCGCACCTTCTCAGCATCCGTGCATCCTGCGGTGGTTAACTCCCTTCCAATACGGCGTAACCAATCATCAGCAACTATTGGCTCGGTGCTACTAGAAAACACCGGCGGTTGTAACCTCAGAAAACTGGCTAGGTTGTCCACTGGCGGCGGGTTATTGTTGTTGTTGTTGTTGTTGCCCTGCTTCTGAACTAGCAGTTGCATCAAGGCATTTTGCTGCTGGATCAACTGGGTGAGCTCCGGTGGGAAATAAAACCGGTGTCACGTCTTGGAAGCATCTGAGGGTTTAGATGGAAGAGATTAGAATAGAAAGAGGTCTAATGAGAAAACACTACCCATATGCATATGAGGAAAACACAATCATTTCACTCAATCAATCAAGCAAGGGCATACAAACGATCTAGGACTATCGCAAAAGTGCTCAACTACTATTGGATACATGGGGGAAATACTACTAATATATGGTGGTCATCTAGAAATTTTGATCGGTGGAAGACTCCATGATGTCTGCTCCATCTTCGTCTTCGTAGTCATCATCACTTGGATCGGAATCAGTGTCGTCGATGATGATGTAGTTTTCCGGGCAAGTAGGATGTTCCTCCTCTTCTTCCGGTGCTGATCCTCCCATGAATACTCCGATCTTCTTGACTAGGTCGTCGTTCTTTTCTAGTAGTGTCTTGATTTCCTCCTCATATCCGTCGCGTGTAAACTTGAGTTCTTCCTCCAGCTCTATGATCCTGGTCTTTTCCTTCTTCATCTCCATCACATCTGCGCACATCTGGTTCTCCTGACGTCGAATGTGCTGGTTTAACTCCTGGATAAAAGCTGCAATGGATCTATCCTTCTTGGTGCTGATTACTTCCCATTGCTCGTCTCGGCGCCCACATATTTGGTAGATGGTGTCCTTAAGCTCCTTGTTGTAGACTTCTCCAATGCGTACCATGGTAATGTGAGCTGCCATACTCTTGCCTAGGCTCCAGGTGGGTGCTTCGAAAGAAAATTCTATGGGCTTAGAAGTTGGCAAAAACGTCCTTCCTGGAACTTGTACTTGAATCATCCAGCGCTCCTCTTCTGGTAAGGTGGCGTTGTACGTCCCGGTGAAACTTGGTATTCCAATGTTCAAGTACCTAGTGACTTCCTTCAAGTGGCGTCCAAAAGGTGTGTCTTCATCTGGTTGTGCAAACTTGTTCTTCATCTCCGTCATCCTAAAGAGTGGAAAAATGGAGAGGAGTCAGAAATGAGTAGAGAACAGTGACCTATGGTTTATCTTAGTGGTCGTGTCCTACACTCAGCGTGTGCTCTGATACCATCTTGTAGCGACCCGACCTCAGATGGTCAAGTCTCTGTGTTTCAGTTTCATCCCTAGATCAGAATGCCGACACACACAAGATCAAGGATTTATAACAGAGTAGCAATCACACACTTATTACATCGAATGTCTCAAAAGAGAACTTATTACAATAATATGGCTTAAGGCCATCTAATGCGATAACAACAGAAGGCTTGGAAGATAAAGTGAGTCCATCAACTCCAACGGCATAGCTGAGCTGCACGGCAATGACCTATCGAACCTTACTCCTCGTCTGAAAAGTCTGCAACATAATACGTTGCAGCCCGAGAACGGTCAGCACAAGGAATATGCTGGCAATATAACACAGTAGAGCAGGAATAGAATTAATGCTATCACTACATGCAATATTTGGCTGGTGGAAAGCTCTATGGTTATAGTTTTGCGAAAAGCTAATTTTTCCCTACAGCAAAGGAATAAACTTTTATTTTAACTATCATGGTGGTTGAAACATTGAGAAGGTATAACCCCAACTCAATCCCAATTAAAGTTGTTAACAACCCAACAATATTAATTAAGAGTGATGAGATACATGTGAATACTCAAGTACTAGATATTCAGAATTGTCCATAACCGGGACAAGGCTAACCATGATTAGATTGTACACTTTGCGAGGTTTATGACTTTTCCCCATTAAGACTCGATCGCCACCGCTGATTTCTCGCACTACATGGTGTTTGAGAAACGGATGACCGAGACATAGTCTTTCAGAAACATTAACTCTCTACTCCGGGTAGACCATACCAAACCTACAAAACCCACTACCTGCTGATCTACCTCTTCAAGAGCTTCACGTAACTTACTCAACTATGCCAGAGCCCATAGTAGCTTGTGGCTGCACACGGAAGTTTCTAGCATGAATAATCTCAGTTCCCTTTGAACCTGGGTGGCGGTCCATAGGAAGATCACACGGATACCCCGGGATTTCCAAAAAATAAAATAGACAACATTGGGATCCCCAGGTGCCTCAATCCACCCAGATGTGTATTAAAGTTGCCACCTTAAATTAAACCATTAATTAACAATCTCACATCGGTCATGGATTCACTCAAACCCAAACCACGTCTACGAGCATAGCATAGCAATAATAGCAACACGTAGAAGTAACTCCCAAGGGTTTGATAATAACAGGGCAATAGGTTCTACCTCAACTACTACTTCCCAACCCATAAGTTAATGACATCCTAATCATGCAATGTTTGAGGATTGAGCTAATGCAAAAAAACTGGGTATGAAAAGAGTATGATCAAAGTGTTACATGCCTTGATGATGATCCGCGAATCCTAGAGACTCATAGTAACACGCTTCACACTCCGGGAATTCTATGGCAAGAAAACAATAACATACATAAGCAACAAGCAAAGATGCATAGGTAAAACTTCAACTAAAAGAGGCTGACCAGAAAGTTCAACTTAAGAACTCCGGTTTGCAAAAAGAATCAAACCAAACTAAGCAACGAAACTCAAACGGCGCAAGAAATAAGACCCGTTTACTAATCTGAACCAGGGGAAAATTTTTACAGAGGAAAAAAATTGTTTGAGTTGGTTATTCGGAAAGAGGGTTTCGAGACGAAACTCTAGGCGCTTGAATCGCCTGAATCCGATAAACGAGCGAAAAGTTATACTAGATCTAACATCGGATCAGAAATCGCGATCAGAAAAATCGGGGAATAAATCTGATAAAAAGAAAAACGACGAACAGCTTAATGAACGTTCGTTAACTGAATCTAAACAAAGAACGTGTTCGTTAGACGAACGAACGAGCGAACGCTCGCTAAATAAATAAAACGGAAAAAAAACCGATCTATTTAAAAAAACGAGAACTAGGGTTTCGGAAAAAAACCGAACGGTTTTAACAAAAACCGGCGGTCTCAGATCCGGCGGATACCTCCGGCGAGAGGTCCAGCAAGGCGGGGCTCCGCGGGCGTGGGGTGGTCTTGGGCAGCGGGCTCCGACGACGGGAGGCGGCGGCGGCGGCGAAGGCGGCGACGGTGACTCCGGTGGCGGCGGCGGGCGCGAGCTCGGCTCGGGCTCCGGTGGTGGTGGGTGGTGGAGGCGCACGGGGGGTTGTATTTAAGAGGGGCTTGGCTTGGAGGAGGGGGCAAGGCGGCGGTGGAGGCGGAGTCCAACACGGACTCCGACGAGTGGCGGCGGCGGCGCATGCTGCCAAGCAGCGGGCGGCGGCGGCGGCTCGGTTGGGCCCTAGGCCCGGTCGAGGCGTGAGGATTTTTTAAATAAATTTCACGAGACTTAGAAAAATCCTAGAAAAATGAATTAAAATCTAAAAATGCCAAAACAAATTTTCATCGTCTAAATGAAATATTTAGAACGAGATGAACATTTTCTTGGCCCTAAAATGCAATTTTGAAAACGTGCAATTTTTTTCTAGTGCAAATAAAATCAAATAAAATCAAATAAAATCCAACAAATGATTTTAACATTTTTCCTCCAATATTTCAATTGTTTTAGAGAAGTCATATTATCTCCCTCATTTATTTTTAATATGAAATATTTCCGGAGAGAAAAATAATTAAAATAAAAAATCCTCGTTTTCGCTATTTGATTAAAATCAAATATGAAAACCGGAAAATCCCCAACTCTCTCCGAGGGTCCTTGAGTTGCTTAGGATTTCGAGGATTGCGGAACGAAGATGCAATAAAATATGATATGCATGGATTACCTATGTATAACATTCCAAATTGAAAATTTGGGATGTTACACTTGAACACTTGCCTCTCTTCCTTTTCCTCATATCGTGATATCCTCGACTAGACACTACATCCACACAAAACTTCAACAAAAAACTCGGTAAGATCCGTTAGTATAATAAAGCAAATCACCACTCTAAGTACTGTTGCAAACCAATTCATATTTTGTTTTTGCATTGTGTCTACTGTAACATAACTTTTTCATGGCTTAATCCACTGATATAAATTGATAGATTCATCAAAAAAGCAAACTATGCATCAAAAACAGAATCTGTCAAAAACAGAACAGTCTGTAGCAATCTGAACATCCACCATACTTCTCATACTTGAAAAATTCTGCCACAATTAGGAAAAATAAAACATTTGTACAGAAAGACAGTGCAAAAATAATCAGAACCATTTTACGTTCCAGTAAAAAATTAAAATTCGCACACAACAGCCAAAGTTTCTGTCCTGCACCGTACAAACCAACAAGCATTGTAAACGTCCTAAAGGCAAACCTTGGCACATTATTTTTATAATACAATGTAATTGTACAAGGGGATAATTATTTTTGTTGAAAAGTTTCTGTAATCCAGATTCACAAAGTTTCCGTGAGCATGAACAAAGTTCAAGGAGCTCTCCGACTTCAACAATGCTTGTCTTTCTCACTTTCGCTTTCCTTTTTGAAAAAGTTTTGGGTTCCCCTCTTTATTTTTGTTGTTTTTTAAACTATAAGAAAGCACTCAACAGAAATAAATGACTCTCTAAAACTTCCGGGTTGTCTCCCTCGCAGCGCTTTCTTTAAAGCCATTAAGCTATGCATATAGTGCTCAAGTAATGAATCCACCAGGATCCCAAGGTATATCAAAGCCAATTTGAATTAACAATGATTTGTAATTTAGTAGTGAGCACAAAGTAACATATATCATGCAACAACGAAGTATAACTCTCTTCCAATGCATCGGCATGTCATAAAAGAACAATTCATGCACACCTAGTAAAGGCCAATGCATAGTATAAACAGTTTCTTGCAATTTTATCATATTGGAAATATAAAGAGGCGGAGATATAGTTCCTCTCTGATAATAATTGCAAGTAGGAGCAGCAAGCACATGCATATTATATCTATCAAAATCATCATGTGCAATGGTAAAAGGCAACCCATCAATATAATCCTTACTAAGCGCAAACTTCTCCGATATAGTGTAGTCGGGAGAATTCAAAAAGATAATAGGACTATCATGCGTGGGTGCAATGGCAACAATTTCATGTTTAACATAAGGAACTATAGCAAGTTCATCTCCATAAGCATAATTCATATTGGCATCTTGGCCAAAAGCATGGCAAGCATCATCAAAAAGGGATATTTCAAGAGAATCAACGGGATCATAGCAATCATCATAGCAATCATCCTTCGGTAAGAACGAAGGGGAATTAAACAATGTATGAGTTGAAGAGTTACTCTCATTAGAAGGTGGGTACAGGTGATCAATCCGCTCTTCATCCTTTTGTTCTTCGCTCTCCTCATCATATTTTTCATCCAATGAGCTCACAGTTTCATCAATTTCTTCTTCCATAGCTTCCTGCAGAATATTATTCTCTTCTTGGACAACATTGACTTTCTTCATAAAAGCATTAATATAGTGATTGTATTCATGATTTTCATAGCAATATCCAAGTATAGCAAGATTTTCCGGCCTATAACCATCATCATCAAAAGCTTCATACTTTTCAAACAACGCTTCAATATCATAGGCAACCTTAAAAGCAAAAAATTCTTCTATTTGTTCCACATCATAGTAATCATATATACCATTAGCATAAGAAGCTAAGGTTTCATTATCGTTAAATTTGCATGAAAAGGGGAGGTGTGGTGCCTCCATCCTAGAGAAACAAGTAATATCATATCTCAAGCATAGATTCCAGGCATACCAACGAAACATAATAAATTGATCCCATAATAGTTTCCCTTTTTGTGTTGAGCGATAATCCCTAAAGTATTCACGTTGCTCCAACGTGTCTCCCATTATAAAGTTGAGTGGGGTTTTCTCAGGATTATCAAAGTAGTATATAATATCTCTCGCATAATGAGAATCGATGGTTTTAGGAGTTACCCCATCCTCATGAGTAGCAAGTACAGCTAATTTTTTTGGTATTTTGTGTTCCATATCCATAACTAAAGATAGAGAACAACTAAGAACAAAAAAAAATTACTTAGTGATAAAGCAAACAAGCACACACGAGAATATTCACCCCATGCTATGACTCCCCGGCAACGGCGCCAGAAAAAGGTCTTGATAACCCACAAGTATAGGGGATCGCAACAGTTTTCGATAAGTAAGAGTGTCGAACCCAACGAGGAGCTAAAGGTAGATCGAATATTCCCTCAAGTTCTATCAACCACCGATACAACTCTACGCCCGCTTGACGTTCACTTTACCTAGAACAAGAATGAAACAAGAAGTACTTTGTAGGTGTTTTTGGATAGGCTTGCAAGAAAGTAAAGAGCACGTAAATAAAGACTAGGGGCAGTTGTAAGTAAATAAGAAACTAAAGTAAATATAGCGAGTGTGCAAAGGTGGTGGTAGGAGTTGTGGAATTGTCGCTAAGCATTGACTACGTTACTAGACCGATAGCAAGTATTATGTGGGAGAGGCCACTGCTAGCATGTCTTCCCTGACTTGGGATTCTATGCACTTATGATTGGAACTATTAGCAAGCATCCGCAACTACTAACGTTCATTAAGGTAAAACCCAACCATAGCATTAAGATATATTGGTCCCCCTTCAATCCCGTATGCATCAATTTCTATGCTAGGTTGAAGCTTCTGTCACTCTAGCCCTCCAATACATAGTCCTATCAACATACAACTAACCCTATGGTGTGATCCACGCGTACGCTCATATGATGGGCACCAAAGGACAGCAACATAACCACAAGAAAATGAAATCAATCATAGCAATTCATCAACCACCAATAGGACAGCGAAAATCTACTCAGACATCATAGGATGGAAACACATCATTGGATAATAATATGAAGCATAAAGCACCATGTTCAAGTAGAGGGTACAGCGGGTTGCGGGAGAGTGGACCGCTGTAGATAGAGGGGGGAAGGTGATGGAGATGTTGGTGAAGATGACGGCGGTGTTGGTGAAGATCGCGGTGATGATGATGGCCCCCGGCAGCGCTCCGGCGCCACCGGAAGCAAGGGGGAGAGATGCCCCCTTCTTCTTCTTCTTCTTTCTTGACCTCCTCCCTAGATTGGAGAAGGGTTTCCCCTCTGGTCCTTGGCTCCCATGGCTTGGGAGGGGCGAGATCCCCTCCGAGATTGGATCTATCTCTCTGTTTATGCGTTCTCTCCCGGCTCTGTTTCACTGTTTTGTGTATATATGGAGATCCGTAACTCCGACTGGCTTGAAACCTTCGCCCAGATCGTTTTCCAAAAATTAGCTTTCTTGCGGACAAAGAAGGGCATCAACCGCCTTACGGGTGGCCCACGAGATAGGGGGCGCGCCCCCCTGGAGGGGTGGCGTGGGCCACTCTCGTGGCCACCTCGGGCACCGTTTCGCGTTGATTCTTCCTCCCAAAAATCACAAATATTCCAAAATAAGTCTCCGTCCATTTTTATCCCGTTTGGACTCTGTTTGATATTGGGTTTCTGCGAAACATAAAACATGCAACAATCAGAACTGCACTGAGCAATCGGATCAATATGTTAGTCCCAAAAATAGTATAAAAAGTTGCCAAAAGTATATGAAAGTTGAATAATATTGGCATCGAACAATCGAAAATTATAGATACGACGGAGACGTATCACGCTACTGCTAACAGTTAGTTGTGGCGCCTTAGTGGTAGCGCTTGTACAAGCTCTACTAGTAGCTATAAAACCAGCACTACTACTAGGGTTTTCCCCAGTAGTGCAACTCTGAAAATCAATGTTGATGCAGCTTTCCTTGAACAGGGAGGATGTGGAAGCACATGCCTTGTGGTCAGAAATTCAGCGGGTAAGCTTATACAAGCACAACCTTGTGGTATAGGTTTGCGGCAAATGCTCAAACTATGGAGTCCTATGCTATTCGGGATGGAATCCAACTAGCTATAGATCTAGGTTACAGCAGGATCTATGTTGAGAGTGATGCTAAAGAAATGGTTAGCATGTGCAACTCTGAATGTTCAGAGAGATCCTAATGTGCTCTGTAGTTTTGGAGTACAATAATCTGCTTCAAGTGGTTTTCAACTGGTTTTGGAGTATATATATTGGGCTACTAATATGCTTTGTAGCTTTTTGAACAAGTAGCGATATGCAAATCAAGTTGAATCAATCCTATTTATGCAGTTTACAGTTCTATAGTATTAATAAATGTGAAATCAACTCCTGCATTACAAATAATCTACAGATATTGAAGATCATCATCATCTAAAGAGACTGAAGGTCATCATCTACAAGAGAAATATACAGAGACTGAATAAATCATGTTTCAGAGTGCCCAACTGTAATCTACAGGATTGCCTACAACTAAAATTGACCAATGTAATCGAGCTTCCGTCAACTAATCTACAGTAGGTGAACAAGACTATTCAAAGTACGAACAAATTGAAATTTGACACTGAAATTCAGTAGGTGAACAAATTTAACAATGAAATTTATCCACAGACTGTACAATTTTACATGCCACATTAATTCAGTCTTTCTCACTTTCCTACTGGAATGGTTATGCTTTGTGTTCAAAAAAACAAAGGTTTGTGCTCTTTTTTTCAGAATGTATTCATTGTGCCTAGAGGAATAAACCGGAATCGTTGATCAATTTACCCACAGACTGTATCTATAGAAACAAGAAAAGGTATTGGCTTGATGAATCCATAATATCTATAGAAAGAAAACTAGGTACTGGCTTGATGAATCCAGTCTATCTATTGTGCCTATGTGCAGAAACAAATTCCCGCAAATGTAATAATCCCAGAAAACTAGATTCTCTTTCAAAATATATCTTGAAGACTATTTGACTTGGATGTATTCATTGTACTAGCTCTACAAGCTCTTCAAGAATTAAAGTGGCAACTACCCAGGTGACAAAAGCTACTCTGTCAAGTGATAAGCAATGATCTCGTGGACTTACCGTTCACGCTCCCTCGACATCTATTAATCTTCCTGCAGCTACTCTGTCAAGTAACATAAACTACTCTGTCAAGCCAATAATCTCTGCAGCAGGACATGTCAGGACAATAATCTCAAGAACTACTTTGTCAAGTGTAGGACCTTGAAGTAAGTCTAGAGGGGGGGGGGTGATTAGACAACTTGACCAATTAAAAACTTAACCTTTTCCCAATTTTAGATTTTGGCAGATTTTAGCTATCTTTGAACAAGTCAAGCAATCTTCACACAATTCAAGCAAGCATGCAAAGAGTATATAGGCAGCGGAAATTAAAGCATGCAACTTGCAAGAATGTAAAGGGAAGGGTTTGGAGGATTCAAACGCAATTGGAGACACGGATGTTTTTGTCGTGGTTCCGATAGGTGGTGCTATCGTACATCCACGTTGATGGAGACTTCAACCCATGAAGGGTAATGGTTGCGCGAGCCCACGGAGGGCTCCACCCACGAAGGGTCCACGAAGATCAGTCCCACCATGGTCGTCGCCCACGACTTGCCTCACTAGCGGTAGATCTTCATGAAGTAGGCGATCTCCTTGCCCTTACAAACTCCTTGGTTCAACTCCACAATCTTGTCGGAGGCTCCCAAGTGACACCTACCCAATCTAGGAGACACCACTCTCCAAGAAGTAACAAATGGTTTGTTGATGATGAACTCCTTGCTCTTGTGCTTCAAATGATAGTCTCCCCAACACTCAACTCTCTCTCACAGGATTTGGATTTGTTGGAAAGAAATTTGAGTGGAAATCAACTTGGGAAAGGCTAGAGATCAAGATTCATATGGTAGGAATGGAATATCTTGGCCTCAACACATGAGTAGGTGGTTCTCTCTCAGAACTGGTAAGTTGGAAGTGTAGGCTTGTTCTGATGGCTCTCTCCACGAATGAAGAGGAGGTGGATGGGTATATATAGCCTCCACAGAAAATCTAACCGTTACACAGAATTTACCAAACTCGGTGGGACCGAATCAACAAATTCGGTCTGACCGATTTAGTAAACCTAGTGACCTTTAGGGTTTTCGGTGGGACTGACATTCAACTCGGTAGGACCGATATGGTTAGGTTAGGGCATAACGTAATCTCGGTGAGACCGATTACACAAACTCGGTGAGACCAAATTTGGTAATTAGCTAACCAGAGAGTTGGTCAGGTAAACTCGGTGGGACCGATTCGCTCTTTCGGTGAGACCTAAAAGTTACGAAAGGGAAACAGAGAGCTTACATTGCAATCTCGGTGGGACCGATCGCTCCCTTCGGTTAGACCGAAACGTTACGAAGGGAAACAGAGAGATTACAATCCCATCTCGGTGAGACCAAGATCCCTATCCGTGAGACCGATTTGCCTAGGGTTTGTGGCAGTGGCTATGACAATTGAACTCGGTGGCGCCAGATAGAAAGAATCGGTAGGGCCGAGTTTGACTTTAGTTTTAGGTCATATGTGGATGTAAGAAAGTAGTGGCGGGTTTTGGAGCATATCACTAAGCACATGAAGCAAGAGGCTCATTAAGCAACACCTCATCCCTCCTTGATAGTATTAGCTTTTCCTATAGACTCAATGTGATCTTGGATCACTAAAATGTAAAATGTAGAGTCTTGAGCTTTTGAGCTTGATCCAATCCTTTGTCCTTGATATTTTGAGGGATCCACTTTCATCATCCATGCCATGACATTCATTGAGCTTTCCTGAAATATTTGTCTTGGAATAGCATTAGCTCAATGAGCTATATGTTGTTATGAATTACCAAAACCACCTAGGGATAGTGCACTTTCAATTTCCCCCCTTTTTGGTAATTGATGACAACATATAGATCAAAGCTTCGACAAATGATAATAAGATTGAAAAACATCGTCGCTTTCAGAAGTATGTGATAAGAAAGAGCTCCCCCTAAATTTGTGCATGTTTTAAAATTTGCTTTGGACTGCAAATGCACAAGGAATTAGGCTCATGGGTTACTCTTCCATGTCACATACATCTTGGTGGAGTGCTCAAAATAATAAGGATTGAATACATGCACTCATCACCAAGCACAGTGAATGAGCATATGAGGATAAGTAAGATAAAGACATATAACAAGCATAAGAGTAGCTTATGATCAAACACATGATCATCAATGTCTCACAGGTAATAGCATAGTATCTCAAGCAATCAAAAGCAAACAAAGTTCAACCAAGAAGACAAGAGAGGACAAAAGCGAACTCTCTCTCTCGAAGCCTATGATCTATACATTTTGTTCCCCCTTTGGCAACAAGTTACCAAAAAGTTCCTAGAAAATGCATAGGACTATATCATCTCTCAGGCTTGGTCTTCTGCTGGTGGCGTAGAGATGGCTCCTTGGACGAAGACTTCAGTAGATGTGGAAGGAGCTGAAGGAGTTGGTGCTGGAGCTGGTTGCTCTGGAGCTGTAGCTGGAGCAGATGAAGTGACTTTGGTGACTGGTACTGGCTCTGCAGCTGATCTCTGAGCTCGAGGCACTCTGGCAAATGCATCAGTTGTTGTCCTGCCCTTCCTCTCCTGCATGTCATCTTGTAGCTACTCCACACCGATGAATCTCGCCATTTTGACATCAAGATCATAGAATTTTTGTTCCATGATTCTTTCCACGATCTCCTGGTTTTGAGTTAGGGTGGCCAACCCCTTCTCAATCCGTAGAGTTGATGCTATCAAGTAACCAAGCTGCTCCTGCTTGTTCTTCAAAAAGTACTCAGATGCCTCTGCTAGAGTTGGCATATTGGCAGCCTTCTCTTTCCTTGCCTTCTCCTTCTTCTCTTGAGCTTGTACTGATGATGGTTCATTCTCAGTCATGACAACTTGATTGTCCTCAAATTCAAGATAGAGAACTAAGTGTTCTTTATCCAACAGATACTTCCCTGTGCCCATCTTTGAGTTAATCAACTCCTGGATTTGTGGGGCATATCCACAGCTCCTCTTTTGGTCTGCTGTTGTTCTCTTGATAGTTTCAACTATGAGGCTCATGACCTTGAATTTCTGGGGGCACATCAAGAATGTGAAGCAAATTAATTGCATGCCCTCTGATCATGTTGTGGTCACCTGATTTGGGGAACATAGTGTGCCTTAGGATCCTGTTGATCGTTGGCAGCCCTGACAGAAGAAAATGAACTGATCCAAACTTGAAAGTCTCAAGTGCATCATTTGGGATCTCCTTGTACATCTGTGACATTGAGTTGTGACCCATCTTCTTCTTGGCATACATATACAACAAGTTCTTTATTATATTGCTTTTTTTGCCATACACTAGTAGAAAACAGGGCTTTCGTCCAAACTCAATATACACATTAGTCCTGGTTGCATCACGAACCGGGATTAATGTGAGCATTAGTCCCGGTTCAAGCGGCTAAGGCGTCGAGAAGGCATTAGTCCCCTTTTAAATGGGACCTTTAGTCCCGGTTTGAGTCACGAACCGAGACTAAAGGGTGCAATGCCCTTTAGTCCCGGTTCATGTCTCAAACCTGGACTAAAGGTTCAAACTCTACCACCCCCCCCCCCTTTATTGCCTTTTCAATTTTGTAAAAAACAAAAGAAAATGATAAAACTTCAAAAATGAAAATCCTTCGAGATGTAGTTATGTTACTACATCTACTAGTTAGGAAAATTGAAAACCTTAAATTTGCACAAGTTTTGCAAAAAAGTGTTATGAAAAAGTAAAACGGCCATATCTTTTGCATATGATGTCGAAAAAACGCATAATATATAAAATCAGTTTGCAAATTTTTAGAATCCTCAAATTCTGAAAGGAAAAAAGATATGCTCAAATTTCAGTTTTTTTGACTTTTCGTTAAATCTGGTCAAACTATGGTCAAACTACTTAAGAAATACTAGTGTTAGTAAATAACTAAGTTTTTTTGACTTTTGGTCAAACTATGGTCAAATCTGGTCAAACTATGGTCAAACTACTTATTCAAGAAATATTAGTGTTAATAAATAATTATTTTTAGTTTATTGACTTTTGGTCAAATTGTGGTCAAACTATGGTCAAATCTGGTCAAATTGTGGTCAAACTACTTATTCAAGAAATATTAGTGTTCTAAATAATTATTGATTTTTATTTTAATAGTTTCAAACTCAAACGATGCTTAATGCTCAAGTTCAACTCTTAACGGTTAATAGGATTGACAACTCAGTATTGTCAGGAAAACAACAAGTGCAGACGGAAACTAGGGGGAATAGAACTCGAAAGTTAAGCATGCTCAGGCTGTTGTAGTGAGAGGATGGGTGATCGGCCGGGAAGTTAGACGATTTGGAATAAGTGGTTCATAATTGAGCAGTGATTAGAGTGGGTGATTAGAGATTAAATTGTCAAATAATTCAGAAATTTAAAAATGAGAAAAAAATTGAAAAAACAAAAAAAAGTTAAAAAAAATTCAGAAAAACAAAATTTCAACAAAAGTGCTTTAGTCTCTGTTGCTGTTACCAATCAGGACCAAAGGTGGAGCTCCAGACAGCGGCCACGTGGAGCTCTTTTAGTCCCGGTTCGTAAGCAAACCAGGACTAAAGGTTTGGGCTTTAGTCTCAACCCTTTAGTCCCGGTTCCAGAACCGGGACTAAAGGCCCTCTAGAACCGGGACTAATGGCCCGTTTTCTACTAGTTATAGTTCTGGACAGCTCTGAATATCACTACAAATGTTATCGAGGAACCATCTATCTAGCCCACCCTGTAGGTCTACTTGAACTAAGACCTATTTTTTGAATGTTGACTGGAGAACCGCCAAGTCCATTGATCAGAAAGAGGTATTAGAAGAACACCTCTAGAGGAGGAAAGCACCGCAAAAATAATACCATTATTATTTGCTCTAGTGTTACGTTATTATGTGACCTCACAATATTTCAATACAAATTACGGCTTTTAATGTCATCAATCACGTTTATTAGGAATATGCTAGTTTCCTTGTACTCGAGCGCTCTCGATATGGTAGGAATATACTATTCATTCATCATTTTAAAAGGAATGGGCGATGACGGCGACACAGTACAGTGCTTGTAGCGGTTGCGGCCAAGATGGCCGCGGCGTGCTAGTGCTTGTAGTCGTTGCTAGATGATCTACAAACGTAGGTGTATTTTTTTTACTTATGGTGTTCTTTGTATTATATTACTTGACAGTTGATAAATAGATCAAAAGATTTTTGTAAAAAAGATCTTATTGTGAAGAATAAAAGAGAAAAAAATTAAATTCCCAGTTGCTATTAATAATTTGTGGTACGATGAAGAAAAAAGATGTAAATTTTTTAAAAGGAATGGGCGATGACGGGCTGACGGCGACACGCTGCAGTGCTTGTAGTCATTGCAGCCTAGATGTAATTTTTACTTATGGTTTTCTTTGTATTACTTGTCATTTTTCTGAAACAACAATCTTATTGTAAAGAAGAAAATAGAAAAGAAAGAATTACCTGCGTATCAAATAAGAACGAAGAGGCTTTGTCCATGGTGCAATAACTACCATAATCTCATGGGCCGAGGAGGTTTTTTCGAACGTCGAGCCCCACTACCACCTGTCTGCCTCTAAGGATGGGAGGATGATCAATTCTTGTGTGGGTTCCTCAGGTTGCTTGCTTGCCTCGGTCTCTCCTTGCCATTTAGCAGACCTTTTGAACAGTTCCACGCCGAGCACCCAACTTTGCAAGTATGTTCGTGGCTTGATTGCTTTCATCAAGGACATAGTGAGATTCTAAGCACTCAAATCAACTCGGCATGGTTATGACCGTGTTGTGATACACAGTCATCTTTGGGTCCTTTGCGTCAAATCGCCTTTTATCTAAGAGATGGCGAGGTTGGAGTCACCTCGGACCTGAAGACGCCTTATGCCCATGAAGACGGCCATCTGAAGTCCATGAAGCAGTGCTTCGTACTTCACCCCCTTGTTGGAGTTGGTGTACATGATCTGGATCACATACTTCATGGTGTCGCTGGTAGGTGAGGTGAGGATTACCCCAACCCCCAGTCCGGCGAGCATTTTGGAGCCGTCAAAGTACATCACTTAATGGGTAGAAGCCGCATGCTCTCTAGGTAGCTCGGCCTCTGTCCATTCTGCGAAGAAGTGGCCCAACACTTGGTATTTAATAGCACGCGTGGTTGATATATAACCCTGAAAAGGAGGAGCTCAACTATATTACCTAGTTTCTACTAATACTTGGAGCAGTGTCCAAAATAGATTAATGTAAAACATGTTTTTTCCTCTATATATATATATATATATATATATATATATATATATATATATATATATATATATATATATATATATATATATATATATATATATATATACAACAAGTTCGCTATTACTATAATGCTTTTTTTTGTTTTTCTGCTATAGTTTTGGACAACTCTGAATATCATTACAACTGTTATCGGGGAACCATTTATCTAACCCACCCTGTAGGTCTACTTGAACTAAGACCTATTTTTTTTTGAATGTTGGCTCGAGAACTGCCAAGTCCATTGATCAGAAAGAGGTATTAGAAGAACACCTCCAGAGGAGGAAAGCACCGCAAGAATATATTATTTTCTCTAGTGTTACGTTATTCTGTGACCTCACAATATTTCAATACAAAACACGACTTTTATTATCATCAATCACGTTAATTAGGAATATGCTAGTTTCCTTGTACTCGAGAACGCTCTCGATATGGTAGGAATATACTATTAATTCATACGGTTAAAAGGGATGGGCGATGACTGCGATGCACTACAGTGCTTGCAGTCGTCGCGGCCTAGATGTGACTTTTACTTATGATTTTCTTTGTATTACTTGTCTGTTTTTTGAAAAAATACAATCTTATTGTAAACAACAAGAAAAGACTTACTTCACTGATGTTCTTTGTATTATATTACTTGACATTTGATAAATAGATCAGAAGTTTTTTTGAAAAAGATCTTTTTGTAAAGAATAATTTTTTTCTCTAGTTGCTATTAATAGTCCGTGGTATGATAAAGGAAAAAAGATGTAAATGTTTTGACGAGGGAAGGGCGATTGCGGCAGCGTGCTAGAGTGCTTGTGGTCGTTGGCAGGTGGTCTACGGATGTAGGTGTAAGTTTTTACTTATGGTGTTGTTTGTATTATATTACTTGACAGTTGATAAATAGACCAGAAGTTTTTTTCAAAAAGATCTTATTGTGAAGTATAAAAAGGGAAATTTTTTGCTGTTGCTATTAAAAAATTGTGGTACAATGAAGGAAAAAAATGTAAACAACAAAAGACTTACATCACTGGTTAGCTACGCCAGTGAACGCTTCTCTTCCTCGGCAGACCTGATAGGCCAAGCTTAGCTAGTATAAGCTGGCTCATTTCTGCGTCGTCGGCGCCTCGGCAAACCCGATCGACCAGCTAGCTACCGACAGCTGATCCGTGAATGCTTCTTAAGCCGATACAGCGCACAGTAACAGGCTATTTAAGCTGGCTCAGTTGCATCCACGGCTCCGGTGTGGTACTAAAAACCGCGAAACCGAGCGGTGTAGTCGGTGTGCTCGCTCCCGGTCCACCAGCAGCTTGGCTCTGCGTCAACCAATTCCGATTCGGACAACCAGTGTACCGATCAAAAATACTAACGCCCACACGCGTGGCATTTTCGCAACTCGCCCACACGCGCGGATCCCCGTCCAATGAAGTCTGTACGAATCTTGACACGATCTGACAGATTTTGGTTGCCACGTAGGTCGTGGCTGGTGTGTGGGCGTTTCATGGTTTGACCAGACGCCGGTTTCTTGCTCGGAGAGGACGCTCCCGTGCGTTTTTTTTCTTATCCTCTCTGTAGCCTCTTCCATTCGCCCATTACCCATTGTCTCTCTCTCTCTTTGTCTTTTGCGCCCGATTTGATGGAGGAGCGGCCGAAATCCGGCGGTCGGAGCGATGCGAGGGGCGTCTCCGGCGACGCACGCGCACCACCTTCATGCGTCTTCGGCCTCCCGCGGGATTAGCAGCCCCGTTCCCTGCGAAGGCCATGAGATCTGAGCTTCTCAAAGCCGCAGCCATGGCGTGGCAGCTTCCGCGCCGCCGGTGTCTGGTCATGTTAGTGAGGGGCGGCTTGGAAGTTGCGAGCGAGGAGGGCAAGGCGCAGTAGGCGTCGTCGGTGAGGGGCAGGGGTGGGGGACGCCTCGCGGAGCTCCTCGATGAGCAAGGGCACGGGCTGGAGCTGCCGGCGGCGCTACTGTTGCTGCTGCTTCAGGAGCCCGTGCTTCATTCCCTGCCTCCTCCGTTGTTGCCTTATGGCGCACACGAACGCGGCCGGCGAGTACCAGCACGCCGCACCAGGCCCTGCCCGCTGGCTCCCTCCCCCTACAGGTTGTTGCTCTCCCTCCCCCCCTTCAAATTGACATGTACTGTCCCAGGGAGAGGGCACTTCATATTTTGTGGAGAGTGGTTGTCATTATTTATCTATATTCTTGTGATTGCCATGGCAAATAGATTTGCAGAGTGCTTCTCATTTTTTGTAGTTTAACTAGTTTGATTTCTGCTGCAGCTTTTTTGCACTTGTGCAGCAACAGGGCAAGCTATTATCAATTTCCTGACATCAACAAATTGCTATCATCTGTTCTGTATAGCAAATAGTTGCCATGGCAATTTTTGCCATGTGTTTTGATATAAATTTTCCGGACCATGGCAAATGCGTATTTTCAATCCATAGTTGACATGCTAATTCTCACCGATGATGGCACTGATAGTTTTGTTTATCCTACCCTCCCATGTTCAATCCGTAGTTGGTAATTTTCAACCCGTGGTTTTTCATGTTATAGCATTGGAAAGGACATGGCAAATTCTTTGAAATTTTGTTGTTTTTATATATGTGATGAAAATTCTATCTTAGTTGACATGGCAAATATAACTACACAGCCATGGCAAATTACACACTTTTATTGCCATGGCAAAATATTTTTTTCACTTGCCATGGCAAGTTTACATTCATTACCCACGGTAAAAAGTACCTACATTGCCATGTCAAATTTACCTTTTTTACTTGTCAATTTATTAGCTCACGATGGCCCATTGATCACGGCTAATTTTGTTTATTGATGATGGCAAATTTAAATTTCTTTCTTTTTGGCCATGTAAAATTTACCTTCATCCCGATGGCAAATTTACTTAACATACATGTTTTTTTAGTTTCATAGCATTGCAAAGAACAACTAGACTTGCCATGGCAATACTGTTTATTAACTAGACGATGGCAAATTTTGTTACCGGATCACGGCAAATTTACTTTATCGATCATGACAAATTTCCTTTATCGATCGCGGCAAATTTAGTTTATTTATCACGGCAACTTTTTGTATTTGACCAATCCAAATAGAAATTTAGCCCATCGATCACGACAAACTTTGTTTATTGATCATGGCAAATTTAAATTTCTTTCTTTTTTGCCAAGGCAAAATCACCTTCACTCCGATGGCAAATTTACTTAACATACATGCTTTTTTTTAGTTTCATAGCAGTGCAAAGAACAACTAGCCTTGCCATGGCAATACTGTTTATTAACTAGACGATGGCAAATTTAGTTACCGGACCACGACAAATTTACTTGATCGATCACGACAGATTTACTTTATGGATCGCGACAAATTTAGTTTATTTATCACGGCAATTTTAGTTTTTGACCATGGAAAATAGAAATTTAGCCAATCGATCACGGCAAATTTACTTTACCGATCACAAAAAAATTACTTTATCGATCATAGCAGCAATTTTAGTATGTGACTATGACAAATTTAAATTTATATTTCAACCAAATTAGGATTAAACTAATTTGTTTTCCATTTTCTTTTCTTTTGCAACATGGCAAAAATTACATTTATTTTTGGACCATGGCAACTTACTTTCAGTTGCCATGTCGAATTGAATTTTTCATGTAAACATAATTTGGAATCAAGAAATTTTGAATAGGAATTTGCCATGGCAACTTTTGATCAATTTTTTGTGCTTTTTTCACATACACGGCAATTTTATTACACAAAAGATGGCTATTTTTTATATAAATACCATGCCAAATTTGTATATTCATTTGCCATGACAACTTTTTGATCAGTTTTTATGTTATTTCACATAATTTCTTATATAAAAGCACAGCTATTTTGATATGGCAAATCTGTATATTCATTTGCGATGGCAAATCTGTGTTTTTTTGGGTTCACTGCATTTTTAGAGTTTTTTGCTTTTCTGTATTCTCTTGGAGAGGCAGGAGCACACATCATTTGCAATTCTTTTTTTTTAGGAATAATTCCTTTTTTTAATATTTCTTCAAGGGGCAATGGCGTCTTTTGGGTTGGTTCCCTGATGACATTAGGCTAGTCCGGTGGAGGCATTGGGCTGGTCCACTGGGAGGTCATCTGAGCTGCTGGTCGTTCGCGTGGGAAAGCCATCGCACCGACGTTCGGGCCAGGTTTTCTCTTGCCGAACATTTTTGCTTCGATCGATACCTTCTGGGAGCGAACGAATCTGTTCGGTCCGTGGCTCCTCCTACCACACGTGTGGACCGTTGTAGTGTTCGCCCACAGACAACCTGTGTGGGCGGCCTCCTGATTGTGCCACACACGGCGTGTGGGTAGATCTCTAATATGTCACACGTGTGGGCGTTATCGACGTCCACGGAAAAATTAACGCCCACACGTGTGGCCTTTTGCACATCGCCCACACGCCTCCATTACCACTCATTTTACCACGTATGAACATAGGACATCAGCAGAAATCTTTTTGATTTTCGGCTTAAAAATGTTTTATCTCCAAATAAAAAAAGCGAATTAAAAATCCATTTTCACCATTAAATCCGTCTCGACGAGATCTTCAAAAGTAGACCCCATGTTGATATGTTTCGACGAAATTTTTTTTGCCCAAAAGTTGACATGATGTTTACACTGTAGTTGACATAGTTCTTAAACTAAAGTTGCCATGTGGCAATTTTAGTTTGTAGATCATGGCAATTTTAGTTTTTTGATGATGGCAATTTTAGTTCTTTGACCATGAAAATATTTTTTGTATGAACCATGGCAATTTTAAGTGCATGTATTATGGCAATTTTACTTTATGGTGCATGACAAGTCTAGTTTCTTAATTCCCCGTTTTATAATATGTCAAAATTTACTTTTAAATTTAGAAGAAAATAGCTGAAACAAATCATGGAAACTTCAGTGTAAACATCTTGGAAATTCATGTGCAATAGACATGCCAACTTTTAACCAAAAAAAATTTCGTCAAAATAGATTGATATGGGATCTAGTTTCGAAGATCTCCTCGTGAGGGATTTAATGGTGAAAACGAATCTTTAATTGGATTTTTCATTTAAGAGATAAAACATTTTAAAAACTGAAAATACAAAAGGATTTCCACATGCATGCATGTGGTGACATGGCGTAGCCTGTGTGTTATAGGGCGTGTGGGCAGGTTTGGCTCCCACCACACGTGTGGGCGTTAACGTTTCCATTAAAGGGTCTGCCCACACGCCTCTTTTTTCCCTTGCGGTCCCTCTCACACGCTTACGTGTGGGCAAAATGCATAACGCCTACATGACCTCTCTCAGCCACCTACCTTACGGTCCCGCACGCCCAGCGTGACAGTCACCACGCGTCCCCGCAGTTGCCATGGTCCGGACCCTCTTCAGTGTCCACTTACCTGCAGTTATCATGTCGCTGAACTACAGTATCCATGTCGGGCAACTACAGTTGCCATGGTTGCTCAACTGCAGTTGCCATCTCAGGTCAAGTGCCAGATGCCATTTTGAACAACTTCAACTATTGCCATGTATGGTCTGGTTTACTATAGTTGCCATGATTTGAAAACTTTAGAGGTTGCCACCTACTAACACTAAGCTGTTGCCATGTATGGTCTGGTTTACTACAGTTGCCATGATTTGAAAACCTTAGGAGTTGCCACCTACTAACACTAGACAGTTGTCGTGTAGTGCTACAAAGAGACATGGCAAAACAACATGTTCGGGTAAAAAGAAAGTTGCCATCTGCTTACAAGCACACTAGGGCAGTTGCCGTGTACCCTGCAAAACATATGCCAAAGGACATGTTAGGGTAAAAGGCAGAGAGAGTTGCCATCTCCTTACAAGCACACTAAGGGCAGTTGCCATGTACACTGCAAAAACATGACAACTTGCAGATTGGGTGTGGGAGAGGAGACGGGCATGTGAGCGAGATGGCAAATGCCCACACACCAACCCTTGTGCGTGAGTGAAAAGTGGCGTGTGGGCGAACTTTTAAACGACCACACACCGGCCCCTCCGTGTGGTGAAACGAACGTGTGGGCGACCGGGTGAATGCCCACACACCAGCCCAGTCCTATGTGGCACCACAAACATGCCAAGATTCGTGCACCCACAAATGTACGCGGATCCATGCGTGTGGGCGGGATACAAATGCCCATACGTGTAGGCGTTAGTGTTTCCGTATTTATTATTGCTCTGCCTTACGCTGAAGTATGTTCTTATTATACTAATCTAAGTGCGAACCTTGGACAGCATGGAACAGTGTTGACCATGTTACAACATTGGTTTATTATAAACAATCCTCGTGCTAAATCCCATCTACAGAAGTTTACACTGATTCATTTGCTCAACTATATTACCTAGTCTCTACTGATAATTGGTGTAGTGTCCAAAATAAATTAATTTACAACAAGTTTTTCCCCTTAGAAAATATATATACTACAAGTTCCCTATTATAATGCATTTCATTTTTTCTGCTATGTTTTTGAACAACTCTGAATATCATTACAACTGTTATCGAAGAACCATTTATCTCGCGCGCCAAGGAGAGGCACCAAAGCTACAACCCTAGTTTACTCGAGGTGCCTAGAGAAGGCAAACACATCCGTCATAACCGAAAGACGAAACACAACTGCGATAACATGGAGAATAACACGTCTGAGCAAGTACAAGATGAGCCAGCGAGCAGAACTCACACGTCCATAAAGAGTGTTGGGCAGCTGGCAACGATGTCAGATCGCAGTTGGACATAATCCTCGAATAGCCATGCGCAATACACTCCGCCACGCCAGAAAAATCGGCTACCCACAGAAATAGAAACTGTTGGGTATTCAATCAGGTGGCAAAGGCAGACCCTGTGTGCCTCGAAAAGCCTGGCCCACGGGACAATAACAACAGGCATACCCAGGCGGAAGAGCTTGCCACACCCAGGGGAAATACCCGCCCGACTTAAAGGACTTATACATGAAGTAGCGGAAGCGAGCTCCTGGCGGGGTTTGCACCACTGAGGCTATGCAGTCATCGGACAACCATTGGTCGGACATTCCAATTACCTTCGATCATTGAGACAATCTGGTGGGAATCCATAGCAAAGGAGTCGCCACCCTGGTCCTGGACCATATAATCGACGGGTTTTTTTTTTTGAGAAACTTGACAGTAGGGCGAAAAAACCCTACTGTATTTTCATATATCTATATAAATGGGGTGTTTACATAGACATATCCAACAAATCCTCACAAGGTGCAATGTGCACCTAGTGTGTAACTATCCAACAAAAAGAAGTGAGACTGCTTTCTATACAAAAGAGTTACAAAAGTCCAGAAAGGCGGCTCTATGAGCTGCTTTAACCCTATGCTGGAGAAGCTTGATGTCTTCTTTGAAGCGGTTTAGCCAGGACCCCACACTAGGAGCCACCCCTCGAAAGTGCTTGTTGTTTCTCTCTTTCCAAATGCTCCAGGCCGAAGTTAGGAATGTTTCAAATAAAAATTGGTTCGGCCAGGAATGATCAGTAGCTTGAAGGAGATCAAGCCGGTCATGAAAGGGGCCCTAGTCAATATGAAGTTTAGCCCAACAGCTTTGGCTAAAGGGGCAGGTGAAGATCATATGATCCACGGTCTCCTCAACACGTTGGCCACAGAGGATGCAGTCAAAGTTGTCGCCGATATTGTAATGCCTTCTTTTAAGCATATTGCGAGTGTTGAGTCTATCAAGGAATAGGAGCCAGCCGAATTATTTGATTTTCATAGTGCATCGTGACTTCCAAAGGGTTTTGAACACAGGGTGCGCCACCACGTCCCTGAAGTAATTGTTGTAACAGTCCTTTGGCAGGTAGCATGACAAGCCCCAGGAGTAATGCCACACATCATGTAACGAGGTTGATGGAGATATCCAAAAGGGAGGGGATGTCATGGACTGGATCTCCTCGCGTGCCTGCGGCGAGACTGGTAGATGAAAGGTTTCATGCAGCTCCGTGTGCACCATCGCCTCAGCCACAGACCAATCTTCATGAATAGCATAGGAAAAGGCTCGAGGGTGAGAAACTTGGAAGATTTCCTCTTTCCATAGATCTTTCCAGAAGAGAGTCGTTTCACCATCAACCACTTGAACACGTGTGATTCCTCGAAATATGGGTGTAAGTTTTAGGATATCCTTCCACCAGAAGGAGCCAATCAAATCCACTGCATGTGGGATCTTGCCAACGTAAAGATTGTCCCAAATAAGGTTCACCCACGGGATATCCTGCTTGTTGAAGAATTTGTGCAAGAATTTGAGTAATAGGGCCTCATTATGAATCCGTATATTGATCACACCCAGACCACCTTTTTTCTTTGGCCTGCAGACCAAGTCCCATGCAGCCAGAGAGTTGCATTTGTCCCCTTGTTCCGTTTTCTTGGTCCAGAGACACCTGCGTCTGATCTTGTCCAGGATTTCAATGAGCTTGGGGGGGAACTTAAGCGTGCACATAGCGAACACTAGAAGAGAAGTGACCGAAGCATTCAACCAAGAGAGCTTGCCACCATACGACATCATTGCAATAGTGGCAGTAAGTTGTCGTTCTAATCTGCTTACCAGAGGCATGAGCTCATGAATCGTGGGTTTAGCCGTGCCAAGTGGGAGGCCCAGGTAGGTGAAAGGCATCGATCCAATGGTGCATCCAAAAACTCTAGCCAGAGTCGCCGTGGTAGCCAAGTCCAGGTTGATTGGGATTAGGGTGGATTTATGGAAGTTGATCTTAAGCCCAATGGATGAGGCATAGTCAGATAGGATATGTTTGATCAAGGTGGCTTGTTGGACGCATGCAGGTAGGACAATGAGTGTGTCATCTCCATATTGGAGGACAGGATAATCTGTGTGTCCTCTGCAAGGAAAAGGAAGGTGTATACGGCCTTGTCTGAACACGTCATTGATTGCTGCCTGGAGAAGTTCAGCTGCAAGGACAAAGATTAGGGGGGAGAGCGGATCTCCTTGTCGAACCCCACACTTGCAGAGAAACTGCCGTCCCGGGACCCCATTGAGGAGAACTGAAGATCTGCCAGAGGAGAAGAGGCAGTTGATCCAAGCAATCCATCGATCATTAAACCCCATATGCCCCATTATGTTGATCATGGGCTCATGAGCAATGGTATCGAAGGCTTTTGCAAAGTCAAGCTTCAGCAGAACAATCCCACTTCCAGAAGTATGGCACTGATGGAAATACTGGTAGGCCCAGGCAAGACAATCTTGAATTGTCCGCCCCTTGAGAAATCCGTACTGATTACGGTGTACCAGCTGTAGAATGACACGTTGGAGGCGGTTTGCAAGTAGCTTAGTGATCAACTTTAGGCAGCAGTTCAGTAGTGTAATGGGTCTGTAATCGTTAACGGTCTCAGGCGAATTGACCTTGGGTATTAGAGTAATGAGACCATCGTTGATGCTTGTGATGTCGAGTGTGCCTTCATGAAATTGCTGATAGAGTGCATAAAAGTCATGTTTAATAATAGGCCAGCAGGCCTTAAGAAATGCAGCACTAAATCCATCAGGTCCAGGGGCACGATCGGGCGGCATCTCTTGGACAATGCTGTCAATTTCGTCCTCAGTAAATGGATCAGTGAGATGATCAAGGTTGTGTGCCCGAGGGATGATCGACGGAAGATCAAATTTCATGTCACACGAAGCAGTAGTACCTAACCTTGTTTTATAAGTGGAGTAAAGCAAGGATTAACATAATCGACGGTTTTCACCCGTCGAAAGTTCTAATGGGCGGTGTTAGTAGTCTCAACATCATATACGAGGAAACCCTAAAGAAGATGCAGTTCGATAAGTCATGCATCTTGCCCGAGCAAGAGCACTTGTAAGGGCATAAGTCAAGGCAAGGAGGTGTGCTTCACGGGAAAAGTTATGCTAGACATGGTATTCAGAACTCCCGGTAACTACTGAATCGAGGCTTTAAGATTTGACATAGCTCTGTTTTGAAGTGGATACCGCATGCTACTTGGACGATCGACCTTCACGTAGTCCCACGTCGTCCCCATTATGCATACATGAAAATTAAAGATGCATGGGCCAAATGGTGTAATTACAATCAGTGGCGACCCAAACCGGTCACTCAGAACCAAGGACATGACTGCAACTTTGGCCATCAAGGCCCAATCTGAGGCCTTATCGTCCGAGGAGTTATCTGAACTACGAGCAACGGTTGAGAGAGATGATGTCATCCTCGCCAAACTCTCGAAGTCAACATTTTTCAAACCATGCGACGAGGTTGTGAAGTTCCATGTCCATCCAAAGGACCCTCCATCTCCATCGGAACACGGTTGGATGCCACACTTGATGATGTGGCCAATCAATCACTCTGTGAAGCATTCGAGACTTGCATGTGTTTTCGAAACAAGGTGTTTGTACTTGTTCCTGTAGGATTGGATGGAAGGTTTGAGCAGAATTTTTGCCAAGCATGGTAACTAACCAAATTAAAGAGAAAATGGATCAAGATAGATAGCAGTTGTAGTACAAAGGTGGATATGGTGGGTTAGATAGTTTTTTCAATACATGCACATGTGGACCGTTTGTTCTGGTGTGGATAGTGTTCAAAGTAGCAGAGATCTATATCCAGTTCAGTACGAGGAGAGAGAGGGGGTGTGTGTGTATGCGACTAGAGAGAGACATATGTGTGTATGTGTATGTGTGCTTGTGTGTGTGTGTGTGTGTGTGTGTGTGTGTGTGTGTGTGTGTGTGTGTGAGGGAGAGAGAGAGAGAGAGGCGCCATGGGGAAGTGTGTGTATGTGTGTGTGAGACTGTGAGTGGTAGATCTTAGCGTCAAATTCAAGACATCGCTTTATTCTCTCTCTCACAAAACACATTAAATTATAGTTGTTTTAGATACAACACTGAGATATAGGGCACTGTGACTACTATATATGAACATCTTTTTAATGTCATTAGATATAGCTTAAGATAAGAAATAGGGCACCTGGGACTGCTACGTCTAAACATTTATATAATGTCATTATATATAGCTTAAGACAAGACATAGGACACTCGGACTGATATATCTAAACATTTATTTAATGTCATTGGATATATGACTTAAGATATAGTGCAATGGGACTGCCCCAAGAAAGTGCCAAGTTTTCTTAGGCCTGAGAAGGACATCATCGTGGAGCCGGCCAGCCAAATTTACATCATCTCATGTACATGCAGAGGGCGAAAGTGCTTGATTACCGAAAAAGGTTTTCACCCAGTTTTATACACAAAGAAAATTGCCACGAGCCATACAAAGTTCCAACAGAGGATACAAATGCACACCCAAAGTGCTTGATTAAACAGACGTAAGTCTCTAAGTAGCGGCACATGATCTTTTGGTTTCATCGCTGACCGGATCAAAAACTGACGTGTGCGGCATCTGGGTGGTGCATGGGATCAAACCGCTTAGTTGGTGTCGCGAGTGCGAGTAGCTGACTGTACATTCACTCATTACAATTTATGTCTTATTTTTTCCAACAAAAGCACTAATGACATATACTTATATCTTTTGTGTGCGATAAAACTTCTAACATATTCATCTGCAATCATGGCAGTACAACGAACACCCAAAATAATAAAATTACATCCTGATTCATAGACCACCCAGCGACGACGACCGCAAGCATTGCTACATAAGGTTCAACAGGACATGCACGTATATCGGTTGTAGAGAACATTTTCATTCTTCCAAAAGTGAAAATAGAAGCCCATTCCGTGTTGTTGTCTAAATCCTTCCGACACTGCTACATATGGTTCAACATGACATTGTATAGTGCTTTTGGTTTCTTGAAAAAGTCAGATCGCTCCCCTATTTCAACACCAATTACGCCAAAACTAGGCTATTGGAGCCGAGACTTGAGGGCATGTTCAATCCACATCATTTGTAGAAACTGTTCGCCAAACCTAATCCAGATGCAATGACTTATTGGATCCAGATGCTATGGCTGAGTGTATCCAGATGCTATGACTTGGTTGATCCAGATGCCATGACTTAGTGCATCGAGATGTCATGACTTGGTGGATCCAGATGCCATGACTTAGTGGAACTCAATCACACCGATCTACCTACTCCTTGTTCCGGGTGCACTCGAAAGCGAATGGGAACAAATGCCAGTAATGTGATGGCCGTGAACAGGAGGAGCCCCATGAGGATCTCATAGCCCCTGGCGAGGGCCTTTAGCGATCCCCACAGCTCAACCGTCTCGATGACACGCTTGATCGGTTGGGCAATCTGGCAATGAAGGTTACATGAGAGGAAGTTATACCTGAGATATAGAGTAACAAGTAGTGTGAATGAAGAGCAATGTAGAAATTGTATGGTATGGTAATTAACCATAGGCAGGGCCCATCCAGTCGGCATGAAAGACATGATGTAGACGAAGATGTCGAGAACTATCATGTGGGTGATTGCCACACCCAGGTGGCAAAGGCAGACCCTGTGTGCCTCAAAAAGCCTGCCCCACAGGACAATAACAACAGGCATACCCAGGCGGAAGAGCTTGCCACACCCAGGAGAATTACCCACCCGAGTTAGAGGACTTATACATGAAGTAGCAGAAGCGAGCTCTTCAAGGGGTTTGCACCACTGAGGCTACGGAGTCATTGGACAACCAGTGGTTGGACATTCCAATTATGCTCGATCACCGAGACAATCCGGTGGGGATCCATAACAAAGGAGTCGCCACCCTAATCCTGGACCATATAATCGACGGTTTTCACATGTCGAAAGTTCTAATGAACAGTGGAAGTAGTCTTAACATCGTATACGAGGAAACCCTAAAGAAGATGCAGTTCGACAAGTCATGCATCCTTCCCGAGCAAGAACACTTTTAAGGGCATAACTCCAGGCAAGGAGGTCCACTACATGGGAAAATTCACGTTAGATGTGGTATTCAGAACTCCCGATAACTGCTGAATCGAGGCGTTAAGATTTGACATAGTTATGTTTTGAAGTGGTTAACACATGCTACTTGGCCGATTGGCCTTGACATAGTTCCACGTCACCCCCCATTATGCATACATGAAATTAATGGTGCTTGGGCCAAACGGTGTAATTACAATCAATGACGACCCAGACCGATCACTCAGAACCGAGGACATCACCACAACTTTGGCCATCACGGCCCAATCTAAGGCCTTATCGTCCGAGGAGTTATCTGAACTACGAGCAACAATTGACCGAGATGATGTCATCCTCGCCAAAGGCTCGAAGTCAATATCCGTCAAACCAGGCGACGAGGTTGTCAAGTTCCAGGTCCATCCCAAGGACCCATCTAAAACAGAATCCATTGGAACACGGATTGATGCCACACTTGAAGCTATGGCCAATCGATCGCTGTGTGAAGCATTTGAGACTTGCATGTGTTTTCGCAACAAGGTGTTTGTACCGGTTCCTATAGGATTGGATGGGAGGTTTGAACTGAATTTTTGCCAGGCATGGCTAACTAATTTTATCAGTGTAGCCAATTTAAAGACAAAATGGATCAAGATAGATAGCAGTTGTAGTACAAAGGTGGATATGGTGCCAAGAACTAGCGTTAGATGGTTTGCTCAATACTTGCACATGTGGACCATGTGTTCTGGTATGGATAGTGTTCAGAATAGAAGAGATTCACTACGGGGGGGGGAGAGAGAGGGTGTGTGTGTCTGCGACTACGAGAGAGAGACATATGCGTGTATGTGTGTTGAGAGAGAGAGAGGCGGCATGGGAACAGTAATGCTACATCGACCGGCTTTTTACAGGGCTTTACGGACAGGTGTGGAGCTGTCTACTAATCATTGAATTAAGGTGAGGAAGGGGCCCCATCCACCTGAAAATCAGGGGGGGAGCGAATTAGAGTGAAGGTCCCTGTAGAACTCATGTAAAGGTCTGTACGTTTAGCGTCATCGGCATGGGAAAGTGTGTGTATGTGTGTGTGAGATTGTGAGTGGTAGACCTTAGCGTCAAATACAAGACATCACTTTTTTCTCTCACACTATAACAAAAGACATTAAATTATGGTTGTTTTAGATACACCACTAAGATATAGGGCACTGTGAGCAGTAGAATCCATAGAAGCCACGAAAAAAAGCTGAAACAAACACACCCTTATGCCCGCACTTCAGGAACAACATGACGTCTTGAACGTGGCTCCTGCGTGCAACCGCTGCAGCCCGCGTGCCTCTAGTTGCATCCAGCGGGACTAGCTGTGGAAAAACTGCCGCTTCCGCTGTTAGTAGCGGGCCTGGCTCGGCTATGTACGTCAAACAGTGAATGCAGCCTACCAAATAGTGCATTATCATACCGTGTGGGTCTGGTTAGGCTGTATGCAGGCAACCAAACACGCCACACTGTATGTACTCTACCACTAATTAACAAGAGCTCTATCAATGCACTTGGAGCTCATCCTCGCCGGCGGCAGCTGCTTGCAGAAGTTACCTTAAAGCATCTACAACCGGTCTCCTCAAATCCCTCTCAAATATGTGCGGACGCGCCCGGTCAGTGACCGGATAGGGGAGAGAAGGAGAAAAGTGACCCAACCGGACCCCTTATATACTCTATATACGTCCGGGTTGTCGGTGAACGCTCATACTAAGGGAAAAAATAGGAAAGATATGACAACTCCGGGACGCGCCCAGTTAGTCTACCACATAGGACGCGGCCCATCCTGGACCACATTTTCTCAATTTTTTTTCTATCTCTCTTCATCTCCACCGATTAATCCATCGAGCAATGTGAGAAGAGAGATAGAGAGAATCTTATCTCAATGTACAGTTAGTAACGGCCAGCCGTTGTGTGGCGCTGTAGGACCTACAGCAGCTGGCTACACGCAATTCTTGTTTCCCTCAAGACGATGCGCGGCTGCTGTTTGCTCCAAGAAGATAACCGCCTGTCACGGCCGCCGGAACAAGGAAGCAACCAAGTAGAGAATTCCAGCAAGGCAACGACACCAGTCGGGAGCCTGTAGAGATCGATCGGTCTAGTGACGACGGACGGGACATAAGCAAGAGGAAAGATTAAATGGCCTTTCGGTTGTGTATGTAACTGGGGCTATGCATTGCCGGCCATACACAATTTCCACTCCACTTCTTTCTCTTTTTTTTTTTGCAGGTCACTCCACTTCTTTCTCTTCATCCTTTGAGGAAATCCCCCAAAAATGAAAAATGCTACACCTACGAAAATTGCTACGTAAACTTACTAAAAAACGTTATCTCCTTCCCTAATTCTAACTAATCCCCCCTGATTTGCAGGGTGGGCGGGCGTGCTATCCACTTAAACAAAGCCAGATCAGCCTTTACGTAACTTTTCGTAGCAAGCTTACGTAGGTGTAGCAAAGCTCCAAACAAATTCACTTCTCCCACTAAACAATTTCCAAACCTGGTTCACACAATTTGCTCTTGTGTTTTCACTGAAAAAACCCCGGTTAGAGAGCATGGGATGGAATTCAATATAAAACAGATTCACTATCCTTTTCTTTTATTGTAAAAATAAAGATGATTATTTATTTTTCAACATTACAATTTAAGAAATAGGACAAACAGCAGATATATGGTAAATTTAAACCACCTTTTGCGAAATCCGTAGATAATAAGACGAGAAGCGTTTACCTTCAGCCGACCGATCCTGTGCGAGCATCCGCCGCCTCCCTGTCTGTCTGATGCACTATTAATCAGGCGATGGAGAGCGATCCCCTTCGTCTCCACGTTTCTGCAACTGATGCTTTGTTTCAGGAATGGGGTTTGCAACTAGCCTTTTGTTGCAAACAAAACATGACTAGATCCCGCAGCGCACGGACTAGGGAGGGCGACGACAGCCAAGCCAAGCGCCGCCGCGTGTACGTCGTCGCTGACGAATGCATCTATGTTGGATCTCCGCCTCCAAACGCCTCCCCGCCAACGAGATCTGCAATGTCGGCGAGATCCGCCATGCCGGTGAGATCCGCCATGTCGGTCGTCGAGCACCATGAAATTTGCCACCCTCCTGTCACGACGGACGCTGTTAGCAACCACATCACCGCACACGTACGTCCAAGTCCACTACGCGCTAGGCCCTGCGTCACTGTTTGCAACAACACCTCCAATACATGTTTTCTGCAATAATGGTGTTGTTGCATAACGGTGGCAGCAAACGACGACTGTGAAAGTGTGCGACGCGGCCGGAGATGTTGTTGCATTTTTTGCAACAAGGGTCTTGTTGCAGAAAATTAGACGTAGTGGCAGGAGATGTTGCTGTAATTTTTGCAACAAAGATCTTGTTATAGGAAATTAGAGAAGTGGTTTCACAACATGAGTCTTGTTACAGGAAATTAGAGAAGTGGTTTTACAACATGAATCTTGTTACGGAAAATCAGAGAAGAAGACATTTTACAATAAGAGTCTTCTTGCAGGAAATTATAAAAGAGAAGAAATGTTACAGACTGCTGGCACCACCGGACCGGACGGCTTGCGAGGTGGCTGATCTTTTAAAAGGATCTGCCGGCAGATGCGTAGCATGGCCCTAATAAGATGCACATCTAGAGACCAAAGATACTATCAAAAAGGTCACTGTTTTTTTCCCCAGAACATACATGAGACTTGTGCTAATCTTCATATTAAGATTGGTGATATGTTTGTTACTAGCCATTGGAGCAACACATGGACAAGCCCAACTTCCCGGTCTATCCGCCTGAAAGAGCAAAATCGACTACTCCCGTACAAGCCCGCCAGTACATGCCCACCTTCAGAAATGCATCTATGCTCCATCTTTTGTCACAATAGTCTACGGGAGATCAAACATCCTGTCGAGGAGAGGGAGCACCCAAGCATCATGTGTTGTAGATATTCACCTCCCTTATTGTAGAGCCAGCAACATGGTGGATGTAGGAGATGGCCTTGAGCGAGACGGTTCGCCGTACAAATTCGCCCCTTGAGAATGACTCACAGGAAGACCTTGTTGTCGAGTGGGGGGGGGGGGGGGCGATGAGCTCGAAAGTTATGTGGCTCAAGGGGCAAGCTCACACCCAAGAAGGTGAGATATGTCGACCGAGCCAAGTAGCTGACGTTGGCAGCTAGCCTCCATGCGAAGCTGTCCCGTTCGGCTATAAGATGTTGCTGGTGCACTGCTTTCCATAGCTGAAGGTACTCAGATATGGCCGGAATTGAAGTGTGTCTCGGATGTCGCTAATCTATGTGTCATCTGTCAAGCCCGCAACCACCATCCTTCCGTGGTGCATTCCCGGTTTGACAAGAGGAAGGAGGTTAGACACAATTCGTGTCGCGCTTTGCCCATTGATCCAGCAGTCACGCCAGAAGCACCCTTTAGCCATTTACCAGGCTGCACATTGTCGGGGCCAGGAAAAGGTCTTCCACCTCAGGGGAATGGACACCGATAGTTTAGCACAAGGTTTGTTGCCAGAGATTATTCTTGGGCCATCTCCATCTTGTATGCATGGCCTTGACAAGCAGGACGAGGTTGTGAACCCCCAACCACCCAAGGATGTTAGGGGTGCACATGACATTCTACGCCACCAAGGAGCACGACCCTAGCCTCCACTTGTTGCTTCTAGAAAAAAACACAGCTCAGCTTCTCCGTGCATTTGAGGAACCTAGGAGGGAATCAAGCGCAAGCATGTCACAGCCCCCTCTTGAGAATCCTCACCTTCCATGCAGCCATGCCGGCATATGATGTTCACACCGGTCTCCCAAAGGTTGCATGTCTACCTTTGTAAGTGCCGCCATGGATAGAGGGAGTTGATACGCCTCAAACACACTGATAATTTTAGTATAATTCATGCTATATTGCTAAAATATCGTTTTAAATCTCTATAAATTGACCGTGGATATTTCATTAGTAAAATATTGTTTCTTTTGTATATATGTCCCCTGAAGATAAAAAAATATCGAAGCCAACAAAATTGTAGCGTCGGTTCTTCCTACGTATATCATGTCAACTTCAGAGTTATTAAATTTGGTCGACAGCAAGATTAGGTGGTGTCAATTCTTATATGTAAGTTATGTCGGGTACCACAAAACACGGTCTTTCTATGAAAAACCCGCCGTCGAATGTCGTTGACTAAGACGTGAACATATCCGGTGCCACGCGACGCATCATTGACTTAAAAACTTGTCTTTCATGGTACATCATGCTTGGAGTCCAAAACTCAAACAATGAGTGCTACTATGGATGAATTGGAATTATCCCCCTCCCCAACATACAACCTGGTGTACCGGATAACCTCTGCCCACCATACACCGTGAGAAGGGGGTGACGCATGCAAAAGGGAAACGGCCTTGGTAGCCAATCGCGACAGGCTAAATAAATGTCGCTGGAGATGTTGGGCCTTGCGAGTGGATTGGACCTCCTCGGATCCTATATAAGGGGCCTGCGCCCCGGTGCAGCCTCAGCAGAAAAGAAACAAAGGGAGCCCCTCCAACACAGTTTTGAGATCGAATGGCAAGCCAAGGCGTTGCCTCCATGTTGGCTCTGGCATTGCTCCTCGGAACCTTCGCCTCCATCCCACAAAGTGAACCCCTTCTCTCTCTCTCTCTCTCTCTCTCTCTCTCTCTCTCTCTCTCTCTCTCTCTTCAATTGATTGGTTACAGATTTATCTATGTTGCAAGTCATGCATGGAGTTTTTTTGGAGGTAGAAGATAGTAATACGTACGGACGTTAATCTTAGATTCCATGAAGAGAAGCATTAGCTACCTAGGTAAGGTAGCTAGCCATGGTGTATGCATGATCCCATAAATCTCGCTCCCACCAATGTCACATACCCCCCCTCCCCCCCCCACTGTGTCTCTGTGTGTGTGTTTAGTTGTATGTCGCTTTCGTTCTGCGTTTTATTCTTCCCGCGCCATCAGTCGCACGGTAAAGCCTAATTGGCGTCACCGGTCTCATTCTCTGTCTTTGATGCGTCCATCAATTCATGGGAGCACAATAACTTCTCAACTTTTTTGAAAACTGAACATGGTAAATTTTGTAAAAATCTTTTCCCCCAAAATAATTAGGAGTACGTCTTGGATTTATATAGGCATGTACCGCACGCACCAAGATGAAAGTGCACGTTTGATCGACCTTCGGTGTGTTTTTTCTAGGGAAAACAATGTTGCAAAAAGTAGGTATTCCACGGGGAAGTTAATATCTTAAAATAAAAAAATGACATTTTCTTGATAAAACATTGAAAGAGGTATGGGTTTCCACGAGATAATAATCAATGAAAACGATACTTGTAGATAGTTTCAACTGTTTAACTACAAAAAGAAAAAATCTAGTTGATCGTACATGCAAAAGCATCAAAAAGCTTGCAAATGAAGTCTCGAAATGTTTGGTGAGCCATCTTTTTACAAAGTCAGAAGGTTGAACTAACGACCTATACATAGCTAAGCTAGTATCTCTTTCTCCAGTGTCATGTTTTTATTTTTGCGGGTGATTTCCAGTGATTACATAGAAAGTTTTTCTTCTTCCCTGCATGCAAAGTTGTGCACGCAACTGTTTGATACACACACACTAGGCAGGCAGTGTCGCCCTAGCACTGTTGACACGAGCCCTAGCTAGCGAGTACCCCAGTACTGCCACTGTTCCATTCTTTCAAGTTTAACGTAAATGATTGCACCAGCTGCCCTAGCTACTAATTGACTCATTTGCGGTCTTGTGTACTCATCGTATCTTCAAATTGCACCTGATCGATGAATGGTACATGACGCCATCAAATCATTAGCTACTTCAAAGCTGACCCGCAAATGGCTCTGTACAGGTTCGCTTTTATGTTCAGACGTAATCCCGAACATGATGCGGGAGACATTCATCCAATCCTTTTTATACATTAATCCGTATTTGTTCGTTTGGGAGGAAAAAAGAGGAGGACCACATGGCGATTTTTGTTGGTCAAGTGAATGTCCGAACACCGGTATAATTCCATCAGTTTGTCTTGGATTTGTTGGAAAACGGACGTCCAGACCACTTCGCGGATCGATGGGGTTCCACTGAATGACAAAATTTGACATAAACGGTACAGACACTATAATCGGGACATATACCGAAGGTTTTAAAGATGCCCCGACTAACTATAACCCAGGTATTGGTTGTGCTGGCCTTTCCAAGTTTGGTCCGCCTGAAATGGCTTGAAAAGAAATAACTCTGATTTATGTACTTTAGTGACAAAAACAATATTTAAGTCGGGCATCAACCACTAGAGTATGTGGGTGAAAAAGATAAGGCCTCCTTTTGGTTTGATGGAATTTTATAGAATAGGATTCTTATAGGAATTTTTCCTTTAGAGCCCTTTGGTTCATAGAAATAGATTTGTATTCCTACATAGGATTGGTTCCTATCTTTCATTTTTCAAAGGAAAATAAACATGAGCCTAGACTCAATGGAAAAATTCCTATGATGTGAACCAAATGACATATTTTTTCTATTTCTACTCATACTATTTGAGATACATGTCATCTTATTTTCTATAAGTTTTTTATTTCTATAATAATCCTATCCTATGAACCAAAAAGATCTAAAAAGCAGTTATGCAAACCTAGAAGCTACACGCATGCATGCATCATGCATGTGTACAAGATTTCAGTTAAATGTCGTTTTCGGAGAGATCCCTCGCCAACAGATGAAAAGGCTGCTGCTCGCTTGCTGTGTGTTCATGCATTGCAACCATTCTTTTTTGCGAAAAATGCATTGCCGCCATTATATTCTTGCTAGGGCATTTAACGGTTGACCCCTAAATCGTACTACATTCGTCCTGATTTATTGGCCCCTTTCGTATTTTGTATTTAATTTTGATCTTAGATCTAACTAAACAAATTTTGATGCATGTAACAAAAAATAATATAATCGAAAATTATGTTTAAATACGAATCCAACTATATAATATTTGGTGACATGCATTATAATTTTCTAAGTTAAATCTATTGTCAAAATTTGGCATAAAATACTAAGCAGACCAATAAACCAGAAAGAAGGTAGTACACCGTATCTATCCACATATCATTTCGGATCGATGTCCCGACACTAATAGGGAAGCCGACCATCCAATCGCATACTCAAATATGCATGTGGCTGCCTGTAATAACAGGTTATTTTCTCAGAGGTTAACTAACCAATGTTACATGCATGTACCTTACCCGCATGCAGTCGTGGAGTCCATCGGGGTGTGCTACGGCATGAGCGCCAACAACCTGCCAGCGGCGAGCACCGTCGTGGGCATGTTCAAGTCCAACGGGATCAAATCGATGCGGCTGTACGCCCCCGACAAGGCGGCGCTGCAGGCCGTCGGCGGCACGGGCATCTACGTGGTCGTCGGGGCGCCTAACGACGTGCTCTCCAACCTCGCCGCCAGCCCGGCGGCCGCCGCCTCGTGGGTCAGGAGCAACATCCAGGCGTATCCCAAGGTTTCCTTCCGGTACGTCTGCGTCGGAAACGAGCTCGCCGGCGGTGCCACCCGGAACCTCGTCCCAGCAATGAAGAACGTGCATGGCGCGCTCACTTCCGCCGGGCTGGGCCACATCAAGGTGACCACGTCGGTGTCGCAGGCCATCCTCGGCGTGTACAGCCCGCCCTCTGCCGGGTCCTTCACCGCAGAGGCGGCCGCGTTCATGGGCCCCGTGGTGCAGTTCCTTGCCCGCACCCGCGCACCGCTCATGGCCAACATCTACCCCTACCTGGCCTGGGCCTACAACCCGAGCGCCATGGACATGAGCTACGCCCTCTTCAACGCATCGGGCACCGTGGTCCAGGACGGTGGCTTCGGGTACCAGAACCTGTTCGATACCACGGTGGACGCCTTCTACACGGCCATGGCCAAGCACGGCGGCTCTAACGTGAAGCTAGTGGTGTCGGAGAGCGGGTGGCCGTCGGGCGGCGGCACCGCGGCGACTCCAGCCAACGCCAGGTTCTACAACCAGCACCTCATCGACCACGTCGGGCGCGGAACCCCACGCCACCAGGGCGCCATCGAGACCTACATCTTCGCCATGTTCAACGAGAACCAGAAGGCCAGCGGCGTGGAGCAGCACTGGGGACTCTTCTACCCCAACATGCAGCACGTCTACCCCATCAACTTCTGATGGCGCTAGATATTATTTTAACAATTAAAGTTGCTTACATACGTGAGGATACACTCACACAAATGAACGCACGCGCGCACACCCTATCCCTATGAGCTAGTATTTGTATGCCTGTACTTATAATTAAGAGCGTATATGCCATACGTATCTGCACATTATGTATGTATTGTGCAGTGCGTGGATTGGGTTGCCACCGCTGAGGCAGCTCAGATGCGTACGTACGCGACACTAGTGGTTTGCTATACTAATACAATAAGTGTATGTATGATTTACGATGGAAGGGAAGCAGATGTAAACGCTCTCCCTTCCTCGATATATTGATCATACATTTGATACGCACATGATGTGTATGTAAGTAGGAACTATATTGTAGGGTTCAAAATTTCATCAAAATTTGAGGAAATTTGTCTGAAAATAATATGAAATATATCGGCGAGGACCCAAGTATTCCTATATTTTTGAAATGCTCACACTAATTCCAAGATATGTATAAGTCGGAAACACGTCCAACTTCATAATACAAATACTAGCAAAGAAAGAATCACATGGCCATGGACATGGTACTTGCGCTCGTAAACACGCTGGGTGTGGAAGGAGTGAAGTCTGAATCAAACCCTGTCTTTGTACGACACGTCAGAATCAAACCTTGACCTTCTAATCCCTGAAATCCACAGCCCCAACTATCAGAGACCTTAAGCTCGATTTAGGAGTGGGATCAATGACGTGGCACTGCGGGCGGCCGGGTTTGCTAATTAATGACGTCACGCGTGTTGACCCCCTCCCTCTCTGTTTCCGTCTCACTCTTTTCCCCTCTTTATCTCTTGAATCCAGCGGTGCAGCGAAGGGTTCCGGCAGGCCCCGCGGCGGCGGTTGGTGGCGGACACAGGGCGGCGATTGGCGGCGTCCCTGTAGACGCACCCGAAACCGCCCACGCCGACCAGGAGCAGCGGGCTGAAGTCGGCCAAGGTGCCACGGAGCTCGCAGAGGCTGAACTCCAGCATGCTGTACGCGCCCCTCTCTCCGTACAGCTCCGGGATGCTCCACGCAGAGGTGCCTAAGGACTTGCTCGACGCCGGTCACGCGCCTGAGCCGTGGGATGTGCTCGTAGCAGTAGGGCTGCAGGCTGGCGACGCGGTCGAGGCAGTGGCGGCTGGTACGGACGCTTCGTGCGTGCAGGCGGCGTAGTAGGAGGCTGCGGCTGCCGCCTGGGAAGCCGGCGCCAACGCCTCCGGACGTCTCTTGCACCTCCATTTGTCCATGAATAGGCACAGGCAGCCCACTTCTTGGAGGAAGCTGGCAAAATTCTGCTCGTAGTGCTTTGGAGCCTAGCCTGAATCACAAAAGAGCAGAGTTTGGTGATTTGCTTGGTGATCTTCAGGACAAAATTTGAATGCTGGAAGTGAAGTGGATGTGGATTTTTAAAGCTCGGGTTTCTGGACACCCCTATCTTTACCCTTCAACATTGCTTTGAGATCCGTGCTAGACAACTAACTTGGTACATCAGATTTTCTCTTTTTTGTTTTCTCCCATATAAAACAACATATTAACTTCAAACTTGGCAGCAAAACAAAACATTCTAACTAGAATGTGGGAAAAAACTTTCTGATTTTTTTCTCAAACATAAATATACAAAATTATATTTTTTATTAAAAATGTACTTTTTAGTATTTATATTGCACGAAAAATTCCGAAAGTTTTTTCCCACATTCTAGTAAGAATGTTTTGTTGAGCTGCCAAGTTTGAAGTTCATATGTTGTTCTATAGGGAAGAAATAAAAAAGACAAATATACTCGCACGAATAGCGATGCAAAAATGAGTGGCTAGATAAGGGGGTGTCCCAAAGCCTATGCTCCACAACATGTTTACCGAAGTGGATGCTGCTAGCAATTCAAATTTGGAGCCTCCTTCTGGGATTCATCTTATTCTTATTTTTTCACTTATGGACAGCAATCACAACGTAGGACCGAGTGTAGCCAGGAAATAGAGAAGGTCAAACAAAAGTATGATTCGTTACTTCAAGAACATGATTCCATTCATCTTCAGCAAAGGAAGATGCTGGATAATTTATGTGAGAAAGTTATCCTCAACCAGCCACTAGCTGACGATTTTCGGGCTAAATTCATATCTTCTTCTGGAGCGTAAGGTACTGAGTATTGACTATAAGCAATCATGTTTGATGTCCTTTAAATGAATATGCTGACATGATTTCCAAACATCCGTCCCAATTCTCTATCACTAATGCTAGTTACTTTGATCTCCAGCTAGAGCCCACAGCCCTGCAAATCGCCAGAGACCCCACACTTCTTAGCAAGTTCCCACGAGGCCTTCAGCGGTGGCATCGACTGCATCAACAACTGGATCATCTACAGCTGGTCGACCACCAGTGCAGATACATCATGCCCAACCATCGCAGGTCGATCAACCATCACCATCATCATCACCATGTAAAGACCTAGAACGTCGATATCTACCTGGCGTTCAGTCTGGGGACCTCCCATACCGAACGAAAGGTTCGGTTTCCCGGTACGACAGCACCCCAGAACGAGCGATTACGTTCGATAAGGCAACCACTACAGCCTGAACACCCTCCCTATCGGCCCTACAGGCCTTTCCCCTGTAAAAATGAAAAAGGAAAAAAAAGTCCAATAGCAAAGCCCAGATTTTCTTTTTTTTTTCCTGTGACAAGTAAAAGCCTAGTTTTTGTTGTGCTATGAACAAATGCCATCAACTCTAAAAAGCAAAAAATTCCATGGGTACAACATATTTCTTTCTTTGCAATGATCCAAAATAAAAATTCAGGGCAATTTTCATCTGTACATAGACTGGTGGTGGAGGAAAATGTTGATTAAAATTGCCATTAATGATTATATTGACATGTATGTAAATGTTATAAATTGTCATGGCAATATTAGTAAATATTATAAATTATAGATACGTTGGAGACGTATCAGTGGCGCCGTCGTTGCGGGTAGGGTAGAGGTGGAGAAGAAGCTGAGCTTGGGGAGGCGACGATGGTTGCTGCTGGTGTGCTTCTGTGCCCTGCCGGCCACCGTAGTCTTGCGCCGCACCTCTTCTCCTCCTCCTCCTCCCTCCATTCCTCTCTCTCTCTCTCTCTCTCTCTCACACACACACACACACACACACACACACACACACACACACACACACACACACGGAGCCTTGCGCCGCCGTTGTGGAGCTCACCTGCGAGCTCGCCGAGATGCGCTGCTCTCCATCTTGAAGTAGATGAGAGGTGAGGACAGAGTGTGGAGAAGGGTGGGGAAGATCCAGGTCGAGACTCAGGAGGTTGGAGTAGTTCGCTGGTTCAACCTATCCGGAACGATGTTCAAAACGGACGTGGCATACTCATTTTCTTTTAGATGCGTGCTTTTTAACCGACGGCAAAAAAGGTCTCGCCCCGAACATGGCACGTTCGGCAGTTATTGTTTCCGAAGAGTTAATACATATACAAAAATGCTACATCTACGTACCAGGTTATGTAAAGCTACGTTTCCTCTCTTTCTTATTTTCTTCCAATCAGATCTAGCCACGTGAGCTCGTACATAAGTTTCGTAACACTTTTTATGTAGACGTAGCAAATCTCATACATATACGGGCTGGTCTGAATTGGCCATGTTTGATTGGATTAATGGGGAGGGGGAGGCCCCACCGCTGTGAACTCTGCCGCAAAACCTCTTAAACAAGTGCGCACCTGCCCTTGGGCTGCCGTCGCATTGCCCATGTTTGTCACGCCACTGATTTATTAACAACTCTGCTGCCAAACAACTCTATACAATTTCTTTTTTTTTAGGTGCCACTTGGAGCGAAGACTCCCGCTCACTGAGGCGATGATGGTTGCTGGTGGGAGCTCCATCAGTTCAAGCCTCTGCTCGATGGGCCCTGTGAGAAATATATGTTAGAAATATAATTGTGTTTAAGTTAGTGATAGGAGATAGAGATAGAATTAGTTTAAACCACATAACTTGTCTTGTACTCCAAGTCTCTACCCCTCTTGTACTTCTGGGGAAATATCTGGTGCACCGGAGCTTGTGGTGCTACCGGTGCACTGAACTCATATTGTGCTTTTAAAATGTTCAAATTTTTTAAAAAAAGTATTAGCACACTCACACAACATCAATGTAGATTGTCACAAAATTTCAAGTCAAAATTCAAAACATAACTAAAAAGATAAAAATGACAAATTCAACACCGAATAGTACATAACATAACGTGGGCTTTAGATTTGACCCATTATCACATTGCTATCAAAATTTTCATTTTTGTATATCAAAAAGTATTTCAAATTTTTATACGAAATTTTGTGACATCATATATTGATATTTCGTTAATGTGCTAGAATTTTTTTCAGATTTTTTAAATTATTCTTTGCCATCCGGTGCACCGGTAGCACCACAAGGGTGGATGCACCGGATACATTCCCTTGTACTTCTATATATACCCTACACAAGGGTCAGATCAATACAATAGAATTATTAGCCATCCTATAATTTCCACATGGTATTAGAGCGGTTAGTCTCACGACGCCGATCCTAGGTCACATCCATCACTTCCGCAGCGCGCCTCCCCCGGGGAGATATCTCCTCTCCCCGGGGCATGGCACCCGATCGATCAAAGATCAGATTTGTTCATAAATTAGATTAGATCACTTTCAAAATACTTTCCAGTAGATTTTTTATTAGCCATCAAATAAATTCTACGACCCTCTTATCTGGTGAGAAATCTTCATAGATGATGCATGGATCTTCCTCTGCAAGTTGCAGGGCACGGCAGGCTTCGAGCCGGCGTCCAGACGCCACGCGCGCATCCCGACTGAGGCAAGACCGGCTACTCGCCCCATCCGCAGCGGCACCCATGCGCACGCACGGCGGCAGCTATCCGATCTGGTGGTTGTGAGTTCGATCTAATCGAACCGGCTTCTCCAACGGCTCAGCACGGCGCATGCAAATTGAGGAGCAGTCCGTACAGAGGTTTGTGTTGTATGCACGCAGGGAACCACGAGACGCAAGCTCGATGCGGGCAGGCGCCGCTACGGACTCCACTGCAGCGACCCACACGGCCTCGACTCCCATCTAGACTCCACCGACCGCTTCGCAGATCATGCACGCCTCGGATCACAGGAGGGCAGTTTTCCGCGCATCTTACTACGACGCCCGCGACACCATCATCTATCCAGAGCGCTGCATCCCGAGCCGAGCTACATCACGTCCTGCATCAACCTACGTCGTCGATCTCTACCTGCACGGAGCATGACTACATCATCATGTTCTACACCCGATATTCTTCATCAAGCCAAATCCCTGCTCCGAGTTGTACGACTGCGCCAGGCTACGAGCCAACATACTTCTTCAGCATGACACGGCGTCGACAATTCGTCGTCACCAGGGACGCCTTCAAGCGACGTATCGTCTAACACGCCGCTGCGACGCTATAGCCGACACTTCATCGCCAAGGTCTTCATCAACGTGGTCTTCACCAACATCTTCGTCAACACACCACCGTCGCCTCGTCCACAAAATAGACACCTAGCGTCCTCTGACAGACTTTTCTGCAAGACGGGACCACGACGATGGCAATGACCGCGTCACGACGACGGCATAGACCGCGTCATCCACGACGGCATGACTGCATCAACACGGCGTCACTACATCGACGACCCCTACACGGCCACACGGTTCTGGCAAAATCGATGTGTGCTCGATGGGCCTCCACCAGTCTTGGCAAAACCGGTGGACTCATCGCCGACGACACCCTCTGACATTTGCAAGGTGCATTGTCCACGTCTGCAGCTCCGTCATAGCGCATTTTTTTGCACCTGCGGCTTTGTGCGGCTTCATCATCCACGACGACTACACCATCGATCACGACTACATCGACCACGGCTACATCACCATGATCGGCTACCTCGACATCGACATTAATGGCTTGGTCTACAGCAACACATCGGCGACAACTCCAGTCAACAGCGTCCGCGTCGTCACTAGCGTCCACGCCACTCTCACTGTAACTGCGGGAGGGAATAGAGGAGAAGACAGGAAGGTACCAGAAGGGGACGTAGTCACCGCCCTAGGTGCCGACCCATCAGAGACGCAGTTGATGATGGCGGAGAAGAGAAGACGACGGAAGCATAAGAGTTTAAATTCAGTCGCCATCGTCCGCTTCACTCCCGCTACGACTGAGGGGGGAATGTTAGAAATATAATTGGATTTAAGTTAGTGATAGGAGATAGAGATAGAATTAGTTTAAACCACATAACTTGTCTTGTACTCCAAGTCTCTACCCCTTGTACTTCTATATATGCCCTACACAAGGGTCAGATCAATACAATAGAATTATTAGCCATTCTATAATTTTCACAGGCCCTAGATAATGTTGTCGACCTAACGTTGGTAGGTAAAAAAGTGCGTCCTGCGGTGATCAAGGAGACAACTAGTTAGTTGGCAAGCACCGAAAAGGATAACTCCGAAAATCAATGTTGATGCTTCTTTCCTTGAACAGGCAGGATGCGGAAGCACATGCCATGTGGTCAGAGATTCAGAGAGTAAGCTTATACGACCACAGCCTTGTGGTATAGATTTGCGGCAAATGCTCAAACTATGGAGTCATATGCTATTCGGGATGGAATCCAACTAGCTATAGATCTGGGTTACACCACGATCTATGTTGAGAGTGATGCTAAAGAGATGGTCTGAATGTTCAGAGAGATCGGCTGTTGCAGACGTTTGCCACGAGATAAAGGAGCTTTTGGGTGGGTTCACCAGCTGTGGTCTTGTTGTGTATGTACAAAGGAAAGACAATGTCGATGTGCAAAACAAGCTACATAGGAGAGGAGGAGATGTCTGGATTAATTACATGCCAACTTTCCTAGCTGACTGTATTCAGTCCAATTGTAACCTAACCCCCATGTTTGAGTTACAAAGCTCTTGATTCGAAAAAAAAGAGCTGGAACACAGTCCGGCTCCTGCTTCTCTGGTGTGTTTGGAACCGTGGAAAGTGTCCTGCCATCAACCCGGCCGTGCGTGGTTTTCCTCAAGAAGAAAAAAAAAGAATCACAACCCATGAGAAGCCATAAACCTAGAAATGTTATCAGTTTGGAAGACTGTATAGACTCAAAAAAAAGAAACGCTTCATAGACCTGACACATACGCAAACATCTGTCTGACTACAAAATACTCATTCCGTCCCAGAAAGGATTCATGACTGTTTGAAACAGGTCCCCATCTCCTCCCTCCGCGCGCCGCCACGGGCAAGGCGCCGCCCACCTTCACAACTAACAACTGTGCCGCCGCCCACCTGTGTGATTCCGCCACCCACCTGCACGACCAACAACTGCGCCCGCGTCGCCGCCCACCCGAGTGGGGCGGAATCGCCACCTCGTGGAACGAGCTGGTGGAAGCGCCACCTGAGTGGATGAATCGCTCCATCACCAGTCTCGCCTTTGCTGCCGCTGCTGCGACTCCAATCACTGCTCCTTCCTCGCGCCGCCTCTTCTAGGTGCTCCTGGATAATAACAATCAATCAGTGAGGGGTTTTTGCAAGCAAAGAAACAGTGTTAGGGAAGGTTGCATACGCCAGAAAATCAGGTTCAGGTTCAGACTTCAGAGTACATGTTCACTACAGCTTTTCTGGATTAGTAGCTTACACAAGCACCTGGAGTATTTAAACTTAGACATGGGCTGTAGTTTTCCAGATTTCTCACACCTTATCTTAACTGAAGTAGAACTATGTATAGATCCTCACTGAAGATTGGTTAAACTTTTTCTCCTGGAATGGAAATGCCCTGTTTTGCTTACTCAAAAAGCCATGCAGTAGTACTCCTAGTTTGCTCAATGCCAGAGCACATCTTCTCACCTAAGATCCCAAGTAACTAGTCTGAGATCCTTATGCTCAATGCTACTGCTGATTAACTTGTCTTCTCATCTAAGATCCCTAGTTAACTTATCTGAGGTTACTGCTGACAACAGAGATCGCCTCTTTATATCCCTAATTAACTTATCTGAGGTTACTTCTCATAACAGAAATTTGCTCTGTACAATAATAGGCTACTACTATATATATTGGGCTACTAATGTGCTATGTAGTTTTGGAGTACAATAATCTGCTTCAGGTGGTTTTCAACTGGTTTTGGAGTATATATATGGGGCTACTAATATGCTTTGTAGCTTTTTGAACAAGTAGTGATATGCAAATCAAGTTGAATCAATCTTGTTTATGCAGTGTATAGTTCTATAGTTTTAATAAATCTGAAATCTACTCCTGCGGTAGGAATAAATCTACAGATATTGAAGATCATCATCATCTACAGAGACTGAAGGTCATCATCTATAGGAGTAATATACAGAGACAGAATAAATCATGTTTCACAGTGCCCAACTGTAATCTACAAGATTGGCTGCAACTAAAATTGACCAATGTAATCGATCTTCCTTCAACTAATCTACAGTAGGTGAACAAGACTATTCAAAGACTGAACAAAAGTGAAATTTAACACTGAAATTCAGTAGGTGAACAATTGAACAATGAAACTTACCCACAGACTGTACAATTTTACATGCCACATTAATTCAGTCTTTCTTATTTTCCTACTGGAATGGTTATGCTTTGTGTTAAAAAAAATAAAGGTTTATGCTCTTTTTTTCAGAATGTATTCATTGTGCCTATAGGAATAAACCGGAATCGTTGATCAATTTACCCACAGACTGTATCTATAGAAACAAGAAAAGGTACTGGCTTGATGAATCCAATCTATCTATATAGAAACAAAACAAGGTACTGGCTTGATGAATCCAATCTATCTATTGTGCCTATGTGCAGAAACAAATTCCCGCAAATCTAATAATCTCTGAATTTGTCTGAACTATATATTCCCCCAGAAAACTAGATTCTCTATCGAAATATATCCTGACGACCATTTGACTTTGATGTATTCATTGTACTAGCTCCACAAGCTCTTCAAGAATTAAAGTGCAACTACTCAGGGACAAGAGCTACTCTGTCAAGTGACAAGAAATAATCTCGTGGACTTACCATTCACGCTCCCTGGACTTCTATTAATCTTCCTGTAGCTACTCTGTCAAGTAACAAGAACTACTCTGTCAGGCCAATAACCTCTGCAGCAGGACATGGCAGGACAATAATCTCAAGAACTACCTTTCAAGCCATTAAGAACATAGATAATCTTCCTGCAGCTATCAAATTCAAGTGACAAGATCCTATGAAAGAAGCTTGGGCTTACCATTCACGGCAAAACTTCATGTCACTCATTGCTACTGCTGGTTCCTGCTCTCTGTCCGAGCACGATTCCCAGATTTTCTCTGGTACCTCACCAATAACTTCATGGTTACTGATCTACTTCTTCTAATCGGTCCAGCCGTCCACAATCTTCTGCCACTCCCATACACAAGGATTGAACAGGAACCGTGCATAGAGCCACATGCCCACCATAAACCACATGGAAACCGTGATGAAGATGCAAGTGACAACTCCTCTGTACGTCTGTCCAAACATTTCATACACAATCAGCAGAATCATCAGCTCAATTACCTTCAGAAAATGTGGATGTGAGAATAGAATCGATTGTTCTCACCGAATGTGGCATGGAATAGCTCTACATTCACCGAAATGGTGAGTTTTGGTCTCAAGATGAAAATGTGATTAAAACAAATACCATCAGGAACAAATCCAAGTTGCACAAAAACTCCGATGCAAGTGCAACTGAGTACAAGATACAGACACCCATAAAGGAAAACATACAGAGACAAAACTGTAACCGAGGACCAAGCAGAATGATTTAGGCGAAGAGTTAACCAATGATTCAGAGAAAAGAAAAACTTCGGATTCACACCATTGCCGAAAGCAACATGACAACATTCTGAAGAAATGAAAAAGGTTACCTAGTTGATAAATGTCACGACTGAGTTTTTTCAGCGTATTTTGCTTCTAGCTACCAACGGACTAAAGCAAGAACTAAAGCAAGACTTGAGGGTTTCATATACAGAGTTAAGAGTGTTTCAGCGTCGCAGATGCATCACGCAGTGGCGCACAGGCCTCCGGACATGTTGTCCTTGGTCTATGGGTCGAGAAAGACCCATCCGGTACAGTCGATGGGCTTCACCTGTGATCCATCCTCGACTTCCTGCTCGTCGTAGACCTGGTGATCTTCGATGCCTACGTGCAACAGTAGCAGCCTCATGGGCGGACTGGGTGCATTGCCTATGGTAGAGGAGGCGATGGCGAGGGCCCACTTGAGCTCCTTCTCGGCGGCGGTGGCAGCAGGAGCTCTCTTCTTTCCCTTGGAGAGCAGAGCATCAGTGTGCTGGCTCGGTGTGCTGGCTGAGGCAGACGAGGTGGCGGTGATGGTCTTCTTCGTGGCGAAGGCATACCTAGGAGCTGGGGTCAGCCACATGGGAACAGGAACTCTCGTCGGGGGCAGAGCAACAGCTGGAACCGCCACTAAAGTCGGGGCATCGCCTATTGCCCCGCTCATCTTGATTATTTATATTAAAATTTTATACTTAGTATAGTGGTCTTAAGGTGTATACTTATTCATTACTTGTTTAAAATATTTTTTAACACACTTGTTTGGCATACTAAACAACGAAACAGAGTTAAATATTATTTATATTATTATTTTTCTTACAAATTTCTAATGTATATCGTTGAAAAAACTCATGTGTTCCCCTTAATTCAATTTCTATTTTGAAACAAATATATATTTTTGTTTAGATATTTGTGTAAATAATATAGTTTATACTCCTCTGTTTCTAAATATAAGTGTTTCTAGACATTTCAAATGGACTACAACATAAGGATGTATATAGACATATTTTAGAGTATAGATTCACTCATTTTGCTCTCAATCTAGTCACTTATTGGAATCTCTAGAAAGACTTATATTTGGGAACGGAGGAGTACATATGCATGGTCGATATCTCTAAAACATATGGTTTAACAAATATTATAAGAGCAGTTGTCCTATATGATTAGGAAAACATATCTATTGAACATTCTAGACTACAAATTTAATCATATGTGAGAGATTACAAATATACAGACGCTTTGGAGCATGATGTACAAATTTTAACAAAATATTTATTAAAGCATATGTGAGAGATTACAAAATGTACAAATTTAACTACACACACACACACACACACACACACACACACACACACACACACACACACACACACACACACACACACACACACACACACACACACACACACACACACACACACACACACACACACACACACACACACACACACACACTATTTTCCCTTATTTTTAGGGCCTCACAATCAATTGAGGTCTTCAACTTGAAATGGGATCATCCGGTTTTGACTGGGTCAACAATATCTCAAGAGGCTCTCTAATTAAATTAGTTTAATTCACTATGCTCCTTAATTTTGAAGCTTTTCATTCGATCAAGGTATTCAATTTGAATACAAAAGTTTTTATCTAATTGATCTCTCTTGAGTAACAGCTTTCGTCCCGTTTCATATATAAAGCAACAACACTAAGTTACACATCAGAATGACACAACAGATCCCTAAATAACTCGTCAGCATAACCGCACACAACTACATTGTCTAACAAGTAATCACAGGACGACAACATTACAACGCCATGACAAGAGTTCTTTTTAGGGGAAGGCCTTACGGCTAGCTTTATTAACTTTAAATAATGCTTACATCATCCGTGAGTTAATCGGAGATAAAACCAGGTTGGGAGTCCAACCACATAGACGGTGGATCATCCCGACCATGCTCAGCTGGTGTGTGGGCTACCATGTTTGATTCTCTATTACAAAATTCAAAATGAACCTTCCCGAAATCTGCACATAATTGCCAACATTCATCCAGTATAGGGCCAGCCACCATAGAATGACCAGTATTGTTCGCCATTGCCTCCACAATTGTCATGTTATCCGCCCAGGCGACGATAGAATTTGCCCCAACCGAACGGCAAGCTTTAATCCCTCCAGTAATGCTGCCGCCTCTGCTGATTCAATATCGCTCACATGCTCTAATTTTGCCGTGGAGGCAGTGATAAAGAAACCTGCGCCATCCCGGTCAACTGCACCACATGACCCAGAGTAGTCTTGTTCTGAAAAGGAGGCATCCGTATTCAAAACTAGCGGACCAACCAAAGGTCTCTTCCAAGTATTAGTCCTTGGGGTAGCTGCCTTTTGTGTTGCCGCTCGAACAACATTTAGAGCAACATGTCGTATTGCTTGGGCCGTTCGTTCAGGATTCTTCACATCCTCTCCCTTTTCTATTTGTCGCCTCTGCCATCAAATATACCAAGAGGACACAACAATCATCTCTGGTATTTCAATCACATCAAAGTAACTCTGCTGGTTTGCTGAATCACACAGTAGGAACTCCAATATCTCCGCTCCCGATCTGCCTGGCAGTTTTGCTGTCCCTACCATTTCATGTAGACCAAGGAGTGACCAGATCAGCCCCGCTCTGATGTAACCAAACAGTGCATGTGCCACATCCTTCGCATGCAGCTTACATACAGAGTTAGGACACCTAGCCTCCACAACAACGCCCTCAGAAGGCAAACACAAGCACCACCACTACCGACCTAGGACATCTTTTTACGAAGTCAGAAGGTTGAACTAATGACATATACATAGCTAAGCCGGTGTCTCTTTCTCCAATGTCATGTTAATTACCTACTTCCTTCGTTCCTAAATATAAGTCTTTTTAGTTATTGTATTACGGATTACATACAAAGCAAAATAAATGAATCTACACTCTGAAGTATGTCTATATACATCCATATGTAGTCCGTAGTAGAGTCTCTAAAAGACTTATATTTAGGAATAGAAAGTTTTTCTTCATCCCTGCATGCAAAGTTGTCCATGCATGGCTTGGCGCGCGCACACACGCTAGGCAGGAGTGTCGCCCTAGCACTGTAGCCCTAGCTAGCCAGTACCCCGGTACTGTCACTGTTCCATTCTTTTAAGTTTAATGAAAATGATTGCACCGGCTGCCCTAGCTAGTAACTGACTCATTTGCAGTCTTGTGTACTCATCGTAACTTCAAATTGCACCTGATCGATCTATGGTATACGACACCACCAATCACTAGCCACTAAGAGCATCTATAACCAGGAATACCTAATTTGAGCATCTATACGCCAGCGGACAGCATCGGCCAGGCCGCCTGTCGGTGTCAAAACCGTCGGATCTCGGGTAGGGGTCCCGAACTGTGCGTCTAGGCGGATAGTAACAGGAGACAAGAGACACGATGTTTTACCCAGGTTCGAGCCCTCTTTATGGAGGTAAAACCCTACGTCCTGCTTGATTGATATTGATGATGTGGGTATTACAAGAGTAGATCTACCACGAGATCAAGAAGGCTAAACCCTAGAAGCTAGCCTATGGTATGATTGTTGTTCGTCCTATGGTCTAAAGCCATCCGGTTTATATAGACACCGGAGAGGGCTAGGGTTACACAGAGTCGGTTACAATGGTAGGAGATCTACATATCCGTATTGCTAAGCCTGCCTTCCACGCCAAGGAAAGTCCCATCCGGACACGGGACGAATTCTTCAATCTTGTATCTTCATAGTCTTGGAGTCCGGCCGATGATGATAGTTCGGCTATCCGGACACCCCTAGTCCAGGACTCCCTCAGTAGCCCCTGAACCAGGCTTCAATGACGACGAGTCCGGCGCGCATATTGTCTTCGGCGTTGCAAGGCGGGTTCCTCCTCCGAATAATTTTTAGAAGATTGTGAACACCAGGATAGTGTCCGGCTCTGCAAAATAAATTCCACATACCACTGTAGAGAGAATAGTATTTACACAAGTTCAATCTGCTGACGTATTTGGTGGCGTGAGGTCACACCACTGCCAAGCCTTTACTCGAATTGTTTTTATTGTACCACCTCAGCGCGTTTAGCGAAGGGGTTTCCTTGGCACGTCTTGTCGAAGCAGAGATCGTGTTCCCCTTATCCCAGGATTCCCATTAATACCGACGTGGGTAACCCAACCGCGTCCGTTGCCACGCCCCCTCCATCGAAGGCGGGTTCCAAACGGTCACGGGGACGGCTCTTGGTATTCTCCCTCTTTATAATGAGACCAAGGCCCGTTCTTTTTCTTCAACCCTCAATCGAATCCGCCCCTCGCCCCGAGTTCCAACACCCAAGGCTCCAGATTCGGGTACTTTCGACCTTCGACAATGTCCGGCTCCGACCTACGAGGCCGGTGGATGCCCTCCTCTGTCACAGAAGAGGATGTGCTCAAGCTGAGAGACGCCAGGTACTTAACCTACGAGATCTCGCATAGGTTGCTTGCCCAAGGGCAAGTTATTCCTACTCCCGAGCCCGGCGAGAGTGTTGTGTTCGTGTCTCACCTCCGTCGGGGTTTAGGCTTCCCAATGGATCCCTTTGTGAGGGGGCTCATGTTTTATTATGGGTTGGAATTTCACGACTTGGCTCCGGAGTCCATCCTCCACATCTCATCATTCATTGTCGTCTGCGAAGCCTTCCTCCGCACTACCCCTCACTTCGGCTTGTGGCTCAAAACCTTCAACGTGGAGCCGAAGATGATCGCGGGGCGTCAAGCAGAGTGCGGCGGGGCGGTTATAAACAAGAGGGCCGATGCTCCATGGCCCGAGGGCCTTTTTCAGGAGGAGCTCGGTTTGTGGCAACAGGAGTGGTTCTATATCACCGTTCCCAGGGGCAGCAAGCAGAGGCCGCCGCCCGTCTTTCGCTCGGGCCCTCCACAATGGCTGACGTCATGGGTCACCAAAGGGCTCGACTGGGGGCCGTCCAAATACGTACCCCTGTTGGAGGGCCGGATTCGAGACCTCCAGGAAGGGGAGATCAATCTGGTCGTAGTGACACAGGTTATGGTAATTCGGCGCCTTCTGCCCTGCAAACGTCGCCCCCTCCGCCTGGGGGAATTTAATCCGGAGGGACCACGAGCTCTCCAACACTTCATGGGTTTGACACCCGTGGAGATGTATGAATTGTTCTTCGGGTCACAAGAGATGCGTCCGGACTTGACCGAGGACGCTGGCCTAAGCTGCAATCGCCCGGATACTCAAGTAAGTAGCCCTATGTCCGGACACATTGTCCATTTATTCATCATGGGTTTGCCTTTTAACCAGCTATCCCTTGAACAGGAGTGGATAGCGCAAGCAAAATTGATACGGTGTCCGGCCCCCCTCCCTGAGACCACGCCGGATCCTGTGTTAATTAAAATGTTGGAGGTTGCACCTTCGGAGGAGGGCAAAGGGGAGCACAGGAAACTACCACCTCTGCCAAGGTGGCTTGCAGTAAGGGGGGAATCGAGGGTCCCTCCCTCCAGGGGGAGAAGAGGACCGCTTCCGAAGACCCGGAGGCCAAGGCCTCAAAGCGGGGAAGGAAATCACCGGAAGGTCCCGTGCCGGGAAGAGCCCCGGCCGCGCAGTCTCCCCAAAGGAATCAGCCCTCCAGCGAGCCGTAAGTAAAAAAGGGGGGTTTTGTAATAGGGGACATCCCTACTTTATTTCTACCGAAGTTTTCACCTTGTAGTTCGGATCTCAACCCTTCTCAGCAGAGCTCATCTTCGGGGGACCTTCGTCCGGAGATGATGGAGAGCGAAACGCCTCCATCTGCCGCCCCGTCAGGCGGGGCGGACGACCCTGAGGTGTCGTCACGGAGGGTCTCCCCGAGACCGGCGGGGCCGAGGAGTTCGGCACCCACTAGAGTACGGCCGGTGGAGCTGCAGGATTTCCTCGAGAGGGCGTCTATCTCAGAAGATCACCTCACATTAATGAGTATGGTGATTGAAAGGATCTCATCCGCCAAGAGCGGGTTGTATGAGGCCGTCGGAAGTTTACTGACGGGGTTTGAGGTATGCAAAAAATGACATACCTTTTGACAGTTTTGCACATGGAGTGCACCCTGTATAGATAGTAGCCCCTGAGACTTGGTATGCTGTCGAAAGTGACAGCGTGCCGAGGATCATTATCTTTTCCCATGCAGGTGGTGGAACGATCGGTGGCCAGCCGGACTGATGGAGTTGTCGAGCTGAAGCGGCAACTCGACGTTGCGGATGCGGACATCGCGCTGGTCAATAAACAATTTGACGAGTCACAAGGTAAATGGTTGCTCCGTGGTCACCGAGTAAGGGAGCTGATGCCTGTTTCTTACAATATGTGTGCTTGATGCAGATGGTGCCGCTGCTGTGGAAGACCTTCGAGCAGAGCTTGCTCAAGCCAAGGAGCAAGCCAGGAAAAGTGATGCGGCTGCCTCGAAGGCAGCAGAAGAGCTAAAAGCCAAAAAGGCTGTTCAGTGCCGAAGCAGGGAGGAGATGGCCGGAATGGCCGTGAGATTAAAAGATGCTACCGACCGCTATGAGGTTCTTGAAAGAGAACGCCGAGCGGAGCAAGAGGACCTGAAGAAAGCCGTCGCCGAAGCCAAGGATGCCCGTAGTGCGATGCGGGCTATGAAGGAGGAACTATGTCAGGCCGGAGACCTTGCGGCTGGAAAGCCCTTTCTGCTGCGTAGGAAGTTCACGGATCCGAAGTATGCTCAGTTGGGCCAATTGTGCGGTGGGGAGGATCCTTATCTGGATTTGGCGGCGAGTGCGGCGGACGCAGTCGTGCACTTCCGAAGCCAGAAGGATCATGAAATGGGAGAGCTTTTCTAGTCTCAATTCCATAGTCCGGAGCATCCACTTCCGTTGACTGATCGGTTGGCGGAGTGGGCTGAGCTGAATAGGCTGTCCGGACTTGCCATGACAGATGTGGTGGCTCATCTGTGGCCAGAAAGGCCCAAGCCGGAGAGCTATTTTGGCTTGTTGCAGCAATTCCTTGGGGCGGTGCCGCATATCGAGGCGATGCAGCGGTCGGCATGCATAGAGGGTGCACGGATGGCTCTTGCCCGTGTTAAGACATACTGGGCGGAGATGGATGCCACCGCTGTTGCATCCCGGGGTTCGGACAAAGGCCGATTACCCGCCGAGCACTATTTTGAGGAAGTCCTGCAGGGCGCTCGTTTAATAGAGTCGCAGTGCTCGAAAGATGTTATGTTCAAATGACCTGTATGATTTGTGAGATCATGTTTATAATGCAATAGCTTTTTATACTTGTGCGTTCAAGTATTGAACTATCTCCTGTGCGGCCATATATGTATGTATAACCTGAAAGATGGCAGTCTTTGGCTTCAGCCCCCACGCACATGGTGCAGGGGTGTTTGCAAAAGAAAAGCGTTTTTCACACTTAATCCAACGTCTTGGTCCTTTGAAGGAGGTGATAGCGTAGCAAACTAGGCAACCGGACTATAATGCTTTATCACTTTCACTTAGCCATAGGAGCTCGAAGGTGGGGCTACCATATAGCCCCTAGAGGCACCGCGCTTCTCCGAACTCGGGGCGCGTATGTGCCTGACCGGGAAGTGGTCCTTCGTCAAGGCGGAGGAATTCTAAACAATCCAGTAGTCGATCGAGTGGTTGACCAGTCTCTCGCTATATCATAACAGTCAGTTTTCGGCTTTCTCTACTGAGGTGCTCGCCCGGCCGAACCGGGGCACAATCGCAGTAGTTTTCCTGGTGCCGCGTTAGCCGATGGAGCGGAACGTAAGGCAGCAAAACACAGGAGCCGGGCAAACCCAACATTTGACCAGAGACATGATTCGGAGCTGATGCATATAAGGCCTAACTCGAGACGCCGAACACTCCCTGAGGTATTCGGTCTTTATGATACCGGGCAGAACAATGCCCTAAGCCCCTAGTGTCCAGGTACGGGCGAGAACTTCTGACACGGCTGATGCCAAAACGCCAGCCTCCTCCTCGGTTATGGTAAGAAACCGGGGGATGTGTATCAACAAGAGACAGTAAGAAAGGTTTACGCAGGGTCTTAATCTAAAAAGAATCCTTGTAACGGGTCCCTGCTGCACGTCTGCGCCTGTGTCTCCGTTGTGCTGTATCCTGGACGGGTGTAGCACGTGCTTCATCTGTAAAGGAGAAGAACTTAGTTTGGAAAAATTGTTGGGGAACGTAGTAATTTCAAAATTTTTCCTACGATCACGCAAGACCATGGTGATGGCATAGCAACGAGAGGAGAGTGTCCGTCCCACGCACCCTCGTGACCGAAAGCGAAGCGTTATAACAACGCGGTTGATGTAGTCGTGCGTCTTCACAATCCGACCGATCCAAGCACCGAGCGTCGGCACCTCCGAGTTCTGCACACGTTCAGCTCGATGACGATCCCCGGACTCCGATCCAGCAAAGTGTCGGGGATGAGTTCCGTCAGCATGACGGCGTGGTGACGATGTTGATGCTCCACCGACGCAGGGCTTCGCCTAAGCTCCGCGACGATATGACTTCTCCGGCGCGGGCTTCGCTAAGCTCATGACGATATGACCGAAGTGGAATATGGTGGAAGGGGGCACCGCACACGGCTAAGGAAAGATCCGTAGATCAACTTGTGTGTCATGGGGTGCCCCCTGCCTCCGTATATAAAGGAGCCAAGGGGGGTGCGGCCAGCCTAGGGGAGGCGCGCCTGGAGGAGTCCTACTCCCACCGGGAGTAGGACTCCCCCTGTCCTAGTTGGAGTAGGATTGGGGAGGGGGAAGAGGGAAGGGGCGCCGCCCCCCCTCTCCTTGTCCTATTCGGACTAGAAGGGGGAGGGGGGCGCGCAGCCCACCTGGCCGGCCCTTCCTCTTCTCCCTTGTGGCCCATGAAGGCCCATATACCCCCGGGGTTCCGTAACCCCGGTGTTCCAATAACTTCCTGTTTTCACTCGGAACCCTTCCAAGTCAAACATAGGCTCCCAATATATCAATCTTTATGTCTCGACCATTTGAGACTCCTCGTCATGTCGTGATCACATCCGGGACTCGAACAACCTTGGTGCATCAATACTTATAACCTCATAATGAACTGTCATCGAAGCGTTAGCGTGCGGACCCTACGGGTTCGAGAACTATGTAGACATGACCTAGAACCATTCTCGGTCAATAACCAATAGCGGAACCTGGATGCCCATATTGGTTCCTACATATTCTCTGAAGATCTTTATCGGTCAAACCGCATAACGACATCGTTGTCCCTTTGTCATCGGTATGTTACTTACCCGAGATTCGATCGTCGGTATCAATACCTAGTTCAATCTCGTTACGGTAAGTCTCTTTACTCGTTCCGTAATACATCATCTCACAACTAACTCATTAGTTGTAATGCTTGCAAGGCTTAAGTGATGTGTATTACCGAGAAGGCCTAGAGATACCTCTCCGACAATCGGAGTGACAAAACCTAATCTCAAATCGCCAACCCAACAAGTACCTTTGGAGACACCTGTAGTACTCCTTTATAATCACCCGATTCGTTGTGGCGTTTGGTAGTACCAAAGTGTTCCTCCGTAAACGGAGTTGCATAATCTCATAGTTATAGGAACATGTATGGGTCATGAAGAAAGCATTAACATACTAAGCGATCAAGTGTTAAGCTAACGGAATGGGTCATGTCAATCAGATCATTCAACTAATGATGTGACCTTGTTAATCAAATAACAACTCCTTGTTCATGGTTAGGAAACATAACCATCTTTGATTAACAAGCTAGTCAAATAGAGGCATACTAGTGACATCTGTTTGTTTATATATTCACACATGTATTATGTTTCCGGTTAATACAATTCTAGCATGAATAATAAACATTTATCATGGTATAAGGAAATAAATAATAACTTTATTATTGCCTCTAGGGCATATTTCCTTCAGTCTCCCACTTGCACTAGAGTCAATAATCTAGATTACAAAGTAATGATCCTAACACCCATGGAGTCTTGGTGCTGATCATGTTTTGCTCGTGGAAGAGGCTTAGTCAGCGGTCTGCAACATTCAGATCCGTATGTATTTTGCAAATCTCTATGTCTCCCACTTGGACTTGGTCCCGAATGGAATTGAAGCGTCTCTTGATATGCTTGGTCCTCTTGTGAAATCTGGATTCCTTTGCCAAGGCAATTGCACCAGTATTGTCACGAAGATCTTCATCGGTCCCGATGCACTAGGTATGACACCTAGATCGGAAATGAACTCTTTCATCCAGACTCCTTCATTTGCTGCTTCGAAGCAGCTATGTACTCCGCTTCACATGTAGATCCCGCCACGGCGCTTTGTTTAGAACTGCACCAACCGACAGCTCCACCGTTTAATAAAAACACGTATCAAGTTTGCGATTTAGAATCGTCCGGATCAGTGTCAAAGCTTGCATCGGCGTAACCATTTACGACTAGCTCTTTGTCACCTCCATATCGAGAAACATATCCTTAGTCCTTTTCGGTATTTCAGGATGTTCTTGACCGCTGTCCGATGATCCACTCTGGATTACTTTGGTACCTTCCTGCCAAGCTTACAGCTAAGCATCGTCGTTCTGGTACACAGCATTGCATACATGATGGAGCCTATGGCTGAAGCATAGGAACATCTTTCATTTTCTCTCTATCTTCTGCGTGGTCGGGCATTGAGTCGACTCAATCTTACACCTTGCAATACAGGTAAAAACCTTTGTTTGCCTGATCCATTTTGAACTTTTCAAAACTTTATCAAGGTATGTGCTTTGTGAAAGTCAATTAAGCGTCTTGATCTATCTCTATAGATCTTGATGCCCAATGTAAGCAGCTTCACCGAGGTCTTTCATTGAAAAACTTTTATTCAAGTATCCTTTTATGCTATCCAGAAATTCTATATCATTTCCAATCAATAATATATCGTCCACATATAATATCAGAAATGCTCTGAGCTCCCACTCACTTTCTTGTAAATACAGGCTTCTCCAAAAGTCTGTACAAACCCATATGCTTTGATCACACTATCAAAGCGTTTATTCAACTCCGAGAGGCTTGCACCAGACCATAAATTGATCGTTGGAGCTTGCACACTTTGTTAGCACCCTTTGGATCGACAAAACCTTCTGGTTGCATCATATACAACTCTTCTTCTAGAAATCCATTCAAGAATGCAGTTTTACATCCATTTGCCAAATTTCATAATCATAAAATGCGCAATTGCTAACATGATTCGGACAGACTTAAGCATCGCTTCGGGTGAGAAAGTCTCATCGTAGTCAACCCCTTGAACTTGTCGAAAACCTTTCGCAACAAGTCAAGCTTTGTAAACAGTTATATTACCATCAGCGTCAGGTCTTCTTCTTAAAGATCCATTTATTTTCAATGGCGTGCCGATCATCGGGCAAGTCAACCAAAGTCCATACTTTGTTCTCATACATGGATCCCATCTCAGATTTCATGGCTTCCAACCATTTTGCGGAATCTGGGCTCACCATCGCTTCTTCATAGTTCGTAGGTTCGCCATGGTCAAGTAACATGACTTCCGAATAAGATTACCGTACCACTCTGTGCGTATTTCACTCTGGTTGACCTCACGAGTTCAGTAGTAACTTGATTTGAAGCTTCATGATCATCATCATTAGTTTCCTCACTAATTGGTGTAGTTGTCACAGGAACTATTTCTTGTGATGAACTACTTTCAATAAGGGAGCAGAATCTGATTATCTCATCAAGTTCTACTTTCCTCCCACTCACTTCTTTCGAGAGAAACTCCTTCTCTAGAAATGATCCGAATTTAGCAACGAAAATCTTGCCTTCAGATCTGTGATAGAAGGTGTACCCAACAGTCTCCTTTGGGTATCCTATGAAGACACATTTTTCCGATTTGGGTTCGAGCTTATCTGGTTGAAGTTTCTTTACATAAGTATCGCAGTCCCAAACTTTAAGAAACGACAACTTTGGTTTCTTGCCAAACCACAGTTCATAAGGCGTCGTCTCAACGGATTTTGACGGTGTCCTATTCAACGTGAATGCGGCCGTCTCTAAAGCATAACCCCAAAGCGATAGCGGTAAATCGGAAATAGACATCATAGATCGCACCATATCTAGTAAAGTACGATTCGACGTTCGGACACACCATTTCTCTGTGGTGTTCGGGTGGCGTGAGTTGCGAAACTATTCCACATTGTTTCAAATGTAAACCAAACTCGTAACTCAAATATTCTCCTCCACGATCAGATCGTAGAAACTTTATTTTCTTGTTACGATGATTTTCCACTTCACTCTGAAATTCTTTGAACTTTTCAAATGTTTCAGATTTGTGTTTCATTAAGTAGATATACCCATATCTGCTCAAATCATCTGTGAAGGTGAGAAAATAACGATACCGCCAAGTGCCTCAACATTCATTGGACCACAAACATCAGTATGTATGATTTCCAACAAATCAGTTGCTCGCTGCATAGTTCCGGAGAACGGCGTTTTGGTCATCTTGCCCATGAGGCACGGTTCGCAAGTACCAAGTGATTCATAATCAAGTGATTCCAGAAGCCCATCAGTATGGAGTTTCTTCATGCGTTTTACACCGATATGACCTAAACGGCAGTGCCACAAATAAGTTGCACTATCATTATCAACTCTGCATCTTTTGGTTTCAACATTATGAATATGTGTATCACTACTGTCGAGATTTAACAAGAATAGACCATTCTTCAAGGGTGCATGACCATAAAAGATATTACTCATATAAATAGAACAACCATTATTCTCTGATTGAAATGAATAACCGTCTCGCATTAAACAAGATCCAGATATAATGTTCATGCTCAACGTTGGCACCAAATAACAATTATTTAGGTCTAAAACTAATCCCGAAGGTAGATGTAGAGGTAGCGTGCCGACCGCGATCACATCGACTTTGGAACCATTTCCAACGCGCAGATCGTCACCTCGTCCTTAGCCAATCTTCGCAATCCGTAGTTCCTGTTTGAGTTGCAAATATTAGCAATGAACCAGTATCAAATACCAGGTACTACTGCGAGTATTAGTAAGGTACACATCAATAACATGTATATCACATATACCTTTGATCACCTTGCCATCCTTTTATCCGCCAAATACTTGGGGCGGTTCCGCTTCGATGTCCAGTCTGCTTGCAGTAAAACACTCGATTTCAGGCTTAGGTCCAGACTTGGGTTTCTTCTCTTGATCAGCAACTTTCTTGCTGTTCTTTTGAAGTTTCCTTCTTCTTCCCTTTGCCCTTTTCTTGAAACTAGTGGTCTTGTTGACCATCAACACTTGATGCTCTTTCTTGATTTCTACCTCCATGACTTTTAGCATCGCGAAGAGCTCATGAATTGTCTTGGTCATCCCTTGCATATTATAGTTCATCACGAAGCTCTTGTAGCTTGGTGGCGTGATTGGAGAATTCTGTCAATGACACTATCATCCGGAAGATTAACTCCCAGCTGAATTAAGTGATTGTTATACCCAGACATTTTGAGTATGTGCTCACTGACAGAACTATTCTCCTCCATCTTGCAGCTATAGAACTTATTGGAGACTTCATATCTCTCAATCCGGGCATTTGCTTGAAATATTAACTTCAACTCCTGGAACATCTCATATGCTCCATGACGTTCAAAACGTCGTTGAAGACCCGGTTCTAAGCCGTAAAGCATGGCACACTGAACTATAGAGTAGTCATCAGCTCTGCTTTGCCAGACGTTCACAACTTCTGGCTCAGCATCTGCAGCAGGCCTGTCACCCAGCGGTGCTTCCAGGACGTAATTTTTCTGTGCAGCAATGAGGATAATCCTCAAGTTACGGACCCAGTCCGTGTAATTGCTACCATCATCTTTCAACTTTGCTTTCTCAAGGAACGCATTAAAATTTAACGGAACAACAGCACGAGCCATCTATCTACAGTAAACATAGACAAGCAAAATACTATCAGGTACTAAGTTCATGATAAATTTAAGTTTAATTAATCATATTAAAAAACTCCCACTTAGACAGACATCTCTCTAGTCATCTAAGTGATTACGTGATCCAAATCAACTAAACCATGTCCGATCATCACGTGAGATGGAGTAGTTTCAATGGTGAACATCACTATGTTGATCATATCTACTATATGATTCACGCTCGACCTTTCGGTCTCGTGTTCGAGGCCATATCTGTTATATGCTAGGCTCGTCAAGTTTAACCTGAGTATTCTGCGTGCGCAACTGTTTTGCACCCGTTGTATTTGAGCGTAGAGCCTATCACACCGATCATCACGTGGTGTCTCAGCACGAAGAACTTTCGCAGCGGTGCATACTCAGGAGAACACTTCTTGATAATTTTGGTGAGAGATCATCTTATAATGCTACCGTCAATCAAAGCAAGATAAGATGCATAAAGGATAAACATCACATGCAATCAATATAAGTGATATGATATGGTCATCATCATCTTGTGCTTGTGAGCTCCATCGCGAAGCACCGTCATGATCACCATCGTCACCGGCGCGACACCTTGATCTCCATCGTAGCATCGTTGTCGTCTCGCCAACTATTGCTTCTCGACTATCGCTACTCCTTAGTGATAAAGTAAAGCAATTACATGGCGTTGCATTTCATACAATAAGCGACAACCATATGGCTCCTGCCAGTTGCCGATAACTTGGTTACAAAACATGATCATCTCATACAATAAAATATAGCATCACGTCTTGACCATATCACATCACAACATGCCCTGCAAAAACAAGTTAGGCGTATTCTACTTTGTTGTTGCAAGTTTTACGTGGCTGCTACGGGCTGAGCAAGAACCGTTCTTACCTCGCATCAAAACCACAGCGATACTTCGTCAAATAGACTCCGTTTTAACCTTCTCAAGGACGGGCGTAGCCACACTCGGTTCAACTAAAGTGAGAGAGACAGACACCGCCGGTCACCTTTAAGCAACGAGTGCTCGGGCGGTGAAACCAGTCTCGCGTAAGCGTCTGGCGTAATGTCGGTCCGGGCCGCTTCATCTCACAATACCGCTGAACCAAAGTATGACATGCTGGTAGGTAGTATGACTTGTATCGCCCACAACTCACTTGTGTTCTACTCGTGCATATGACATCAACGCATAAAACCAGGCTCGGATGCCACTGTTGGGGAACGTAGTAATTTCAAAAATTTTCCTACGATCACGCAAGACCATGGTGATGGCATAGCAACGAGAGGGAGAGTGTCCGTCCACGTACCCTCGTTAGACCGAAAGCGGAAGCATTATAACAACGCGGTTGATGTAGTCGTACGTCTTCACGATCCGACCGATCCAAGCACCGACCGTCGGCACCTCCGAGTTCTGCACACGTTCAGCTCGATGACGATCCCGGACTCGATCCAGCAAAGTGTCGGGGATGAGTTCCGTCAAGACGACGGCGTGGTGGCGATGTTGATGCTCCACCGGCGTGAGGGCTTCGCCTAAGCTCATGACGATATGACTTCTCCGGCGCGGGGCTTCGCTAAGCTCATGACGATATGACCGAAGTGGAATATGGTGGAAGGGGGCACCGCACACGGCTAAGGAAAGATCCGTAGATCAACTTGTGTGTCATGGGGTGCCCCCTGCCCCCGTATATAAAGGAGCCAAGGGGGTGCGGCCAGCCTAGGGGAGGCGCGCCTGGAGGAGTCCTACTCCCACCGAGTAGGACTCCCCCTTGTCCTAGTTGGAGTAGGATTGGGGAGGGGGAAGAGGGAGGCGCCGCCCCCCCTCTCCTTGTCCTATTCGGACTAGAGGGGAGGCGCGCAGCCCACCTGGCCGGCCCTTCCTCTTCTCCTTGTGGCCCATGAAGGCCCATATACCCCGGGGTTCCGTAACCCCGGTGTTCCGTTAACTTCCTGTTTTCACTCGGAACCCTTCCAAGTCAAACATAGGCTTCCAATATATCAATCTTTATGTCTCGACCATTTGAGACTCCTCGTCATGTCCGTGATCACATCCGGGACTCGAACAACCTTCGCATCAATACTTATAACCTCATAATGAACTGTCATCGAAGCGTTAAGCGTGCGGACCCTACGGGTTCGAGAACTATGTAGACATGACCTAGAACCATTCTCGGTCAATAACCAATAGCGGAACCTGGATGCCCATATTGGTTCCTACATATTCTCGAAGATCTTTATCGGTCAAACCGCATAACGACATCGTTGTCCCCTTTGTCATCGGTATGTTACTTACCCGAGATTCGATCGTCGGTATCCAATACCTAGTTCAATCTCGTTACCGTAAGTCTCTTTACTCGTTCCGTAATACATCATTTCACAACTAACTCATTAGTTGTAATGCTTGCAAGGCTTAAGTGATGTTTATTACCGAGAAGGCCTAGAGATACCTCTCCGACAATCGGAGTGACAAAACCTAATCTCAAATCGCCAACCCAACAAGTACCTTTGGAGACACCTGTAGTACTCCTTTATAATCACCCGATTACGTTGTGACGTTTGGTAGTACCAAAGTGTTCCTCCGTAAACGGAGTTGCATAATCTCATAGTTATAGGAACATGTATGGGTCATGAAGAAAGCATTAACATACTAAGCGATCAAGTGTTAAGCTAACGGAATGGGTCATGTCAATCAGATCATTCAACTAATGATGTGACCTTGTTAATCAAATAAGAACTCCTTGTTCATGGTTAGGAAACATAACCATCTTTGATTAACAAGCTAGTCAAATAGAGGCATACTAGTGACATACTGTTTGTCTATATATTCACACATGTATTATGTTTCCGGTTAATACAATTCTAGCATGAATAATAAACATTTATCATGGTATAAGGAAATAAATAATAACTTTATTATTGCCTCTAGGGCATATTTCCTTCAAAAATATCGTGCAAAAGATGTATTTAAAATAAAGTATGATAAAGTTGAGCTTTATTGGCTCTCATTGTTTATAGTGCAGCCCCTTATAAAGAGGTATGCGGCGGGGAAGACCCTTGTTTATTTATGCCGGACTCGCCTAACCGTGTACAAGGTCTGAATGACCTGTTTTTAGGGGCTTTGACCAGCAAGGTCGGATTAGTGTGCGGCTGTCAACGCAGTCTCACGTTTTCCGTGGTCGAGGAACACTCAGATTTACCCTTTACTGAGATTATGCCGCGTGGACCAGGCATTTTAAGTGTAAGAGACGCGTAATGCGGTATTGCGTTAAAGCGGGCGAATGCTTCGCGTCCCAGTAGTGCTTGATGGCTACTTTTGAATGGGGCAATATGGAAAATGAGATTTTCGCGACGGAGGTTGTCGGATGAACCGAACACGACCTCTAGTAGTACAGAGCCTGTACATTTGGCGTAAAGGCCAGGCCTCACTCCTTTGAAGGAAATGCTGCTATGGTGAATTTTGGTAGGGTCTATCCCCATTCTGCGGACAGTGTCCTGGTATAGCAGGTGCCGCACTATGTTTCCGTGTTATCACATGAAGTGAGTTCACTGTTTTGAATTCTAGTGGGAAAGTCTTCTGTTTTCCGGCGTGATGCTTGTGGGGTTCGTCGTCGTCTTTGCTTGGTGTGTCGAGCCCCTTGCGTTCGGCGTTAAGTCGGCCGGACTGCTTGAAGACCCAACAATCTCTGTGGGTATGGTTTGCAGGCTTCCCGGGGGTGCTATGTATTTGACATATCCTATCCAAAATTTTGTTTAGGTTGGATAGCTCTTCCCTGTTGTCCTTGAGGGGCTGTGTTTTATTATTCGACCGAGAGCTTTTGAATCCGGCGTTGACCGCCGTGCTATTTGGGCCATTTTCCTTATTCCGGCGCTGATCTTTTCTGCGTCGTGATTTCCCATTTCCATCCCTGACTTCGGATGTACTCGGGTCGCTGGTGCTGCATCTAGCCAGCCATCTGTCTTCCCCCGCGCAAAAGCGGGTCATGAGGCTTGTTAGTGCGGCCATTGTTCTTGGTTTTTCCTGGCCGAGGTGTCTGGCGAGCCATTCGTCTCGGACGTTATGCTTAAAGGCTGCTAAGGCTTCGGCGTCCGGACAGTCGACTATTTGGTTCTTTTTGGTGAGGAACCTATTCCAGAATTTGCGTGCTGACTCTCCGGGATGTTGAGTTATGTGACTTAGATCGTCTGCATCCGGAGGGCGGACATAAGTCCCCTGAAAATTTGCTTGAAACGCATCCTCGAGCTCTTCCCAACTTCCAATGGTGTTTTCCGGGAGGCTTTTGAGCCAATGCCGAGCTGGCCCTTTGAGCTTGAGGGGTAAGTATTTTATGGCATGGAGGTCATCTCCTCTGGCCATATGTATGTGTAGGCTATAATCCTCAATCCAGACTCCGGGGTCTGTTGTTCCGTCATATGCCTCTATGTTTACGGGTTTGAATCCCGCTGGAAATTCATGATCCAGTACCTCATCGGTGAAACATAGTGGGTGTGCGGCGCCCCTGTATTTGGATGTGCCGTTGTCTTCAAACACTCGGCGGGTTGTGTTGCTTCCTGGAGTCTTCTTTTTTGCGCGTCCACCATGTATACGTCGTGAGTTGAGGTGGCTTTCCAGTGCCCAGTAGGCGCTGGTTCTTGGTCGTCTCCGGCATCGTCGTCCATACCGTCGATGTCTTCGGAGTCGAAGTCTAGCATGTCGGTAAGATCGTCGACAGTGGCTACTAAGTGGGTGGTGGGTGGGCTTTGAATTTCTTCGTCGTCCGCATCCCAACCGTCCTGACCGCAGTCCGGCCAGGGCTCTTCTGATAACGAGAGATACTTTAGCGAACTCAAGATGTAGCCGAAGGGTGAGTGTTGAAAGATGTCCGCACCGGTGAACTCCATGATCGGCGCCCAATCAGATTCGATTGGAGGTTCGGAGTCCGGCGAGGAGTCCGGCACCTCGGAGTCACGAGCTTCATGAGGGACAAGGTCAGTGTTCGGCTCTATCGTCGTAGAGGTTGCAGCCCCCGAGGCGGTGTCAAGCCACCCGTCCTCGATCTGCGCAGCCGGCTCCGAATTGAAGAGCAGAGCGGACTCGTGTGCGTCCTCCAGGGTACTGTCCGGCTGCAGAGCTAAATCATGGCCGTCGTGACAGTGCGGCGCGCTCAGCTGTGGCTCGAATCCATCGAAGATCAAGTCCCCGCGGATGTCAGCCGTGAAGTTCAAACTTCCAAATCTGACCTGACGGCCAGGGGCGTAGCTTTCGATCTGCTCCAGATGGCCAAGCGAATTGGCCCGCAGTGCAAAGCCGCCGAGTACGAAGATCTGTCCGGGGAGGAAGGTCTCACCCTGGACTGCGTCATTGTTGATGATCGAAGAAGCCACGACCCTATCGGTGACGACACAGAGGAACTCTCAATGAAAGCACCAATGTCGGTGTCAAAACCGGCGGATCTCGGGTAGGGGGTCCCGAACGGTGCGTCTAGGCGGATGGTAACAGGAGACAAGGGACACGATGTTTTACCCAGGTTCGGGCCCTCTTGATGGAGGTAAAACCCTACGTCCTGCTTGATTGATATTGATGATGTGGGTATTACTAGCATAGATCTACCACGAGATCAAGGAGGCTAAACCCTAGAAGCTAGCCTATGGTATGATTGTTGTTCGTCCTATGGACTAAAGCCATCCGGTTTTTATAGACAGCAGAGAGGGCTAGGGTTACACAGAGTCGGTTAGGCCAACTCCACCGCACGACCCCAAACGGGCGTCCAGATTGGCCGGATTTTGTCCCTTCGGGGCGCCGATGGGTACGCCCGTGTCCAGTTGTGTCCATTGGGTCATGTGTGCGCTCACCGTGCGGCCGCACCCCAAATCACGTCCGTGTCAGAAAAACAATAAAAAAAAGAAAACATAAAAAAATGACTAAAAAAGTAAATAAACACAGTTTAATAAAAGATACAACTTAGTTAGGGGGGTCCATGGCCACAAAACGGCCCAGTTTTGTCACATTAATAATTAAACATAAAAAAAAAAAAAACGGCCGCCGCCGGCGCGCTCCTGCCCGTGCCCGTCGTTGCCGTCGCCGTGGCGCTCTTCACTGGCCGCCGGTGTCGCTGCTGCCGCCGACGAGGTCGGCGTGGGCGGCGGCGTCCTGGTGGGCGGCGGTGCATGCGGTGCTCGGTAGACGAGGCGGGCTGGGCGGCGGGAGGTGCCTGCAACACCTCCTCCCGTGGCGACCCCTCCCGCTCCGGTGACTGCGGCGGAGTGGCGCGCCAGTCCACGCCCAGGCCGGCGGCCATCTCCGGAGCAGTGCTGGACCAGGCCCACCCCGTGCCCACCAGCTGCTGGAAGGCGGCCGCCGGCTCCTCCTCCATGGCGTCCTCCCTCCTCTCCTCCGTCAAGGCCGCCATCTGCAGCTCCGGGAAGGCCACGTCGCCGGCGGCAGACAGTGCCATGGCCTCCTCCAAGCTGTCCCATTGCCGCTCGTCGTGCGTGCGCATGGAGTCCTCCATGACACGCTGCACGAGACGGGCTTCCTCCTCCGCCGTCATGCGAGGAGGTGGTGGTGGCGATGGAGACGGCGACGGCGTGGGCGTGAGGCCGCGCACCACCCTACGCCCGCGCTCCTGGGGAGCAGCCGCTCGGCGCTCTGGGCGTGGCCGCCGTGGCCCCGTCCACGTGCCGGCGAAATAGGACGCCCACCGCGCGTTGTGCTCATCGCGGAACCAGGTGTCCCACAATGGCGAGTCAGGGGCGTACCTGGGGTCGTAGTAGAGGTCGTCCGGGAGGAGGCGGCGGCGGCGCTCGATCTCCTGGCGGCGCGCACGGCCGGTCACCGGGACCGGCGGGATCGGCACGCGGTCGGCCGACAAATGCCAGTTGTTGGGGAGGTGGGCGTCGCTCCAGGGGATCGGCGTCCTCGTCTCCCAATAACGGCGGCACACCTCAGCGCGGATGTAGTGCCGGTCGCGCTCGCCGGCGGCGAGAGGGCCCGGCGTGGTGGCGATGGCGTGGCCGGCTCCTCCTTCTTCACCGAGCCGCGGCGACGCCCCGACGAGGAGCCAGCCTCGCGGTCGTGCTTGCCTTTGCGGCTGTAGTTCCAGAGCCCCATGGCTGCGGGCCGGCCTGCCGGCGAGTTGTTGGCTAGTGTTTGGGGCCTGGGGCTGTCGGGTCTCGAGGAGCCCGCGGGGTGGCGTGGGGCCGTGTGGACGACGGCCGGTCCACGCTTCCCACTTAAAGAAGGACGGCGACCCTTCCATGTGTGGATGACAGGTGGGGCCGCCCGCCCGTGCGCATTGATGTGGGCGGGAGGAAGGTAGGTGGCCGCCTGCCACGCGGCCCCAACACGGACGAGGGCGCGTCTGTTTGGTGTCCGCCGCGACCCAAACCCGGCGCAAGTTTGCGCTCGAAATGGGTCGGCCCGGACACAAAACGGACAGGATGGGTCCGGGCCGTCGCGCGCTGGGCCGCCTCCTTTGTCCCTTTTACCCCAAACGGATCGGGGCGGACAGGATAGTGTCGCGCGGTGGAGTTGGCCTTACAATGGTAGGAGATCTACATATCCGTATTGCCAAGCTTGTTTTCCACGCCAAGGAAAGTCCCATCCGGACACGGGACGAAGTCTTCAATCTTGTATCTTCATAGTCTTGGAGTCCGGCCGATGATGATAGTTCGGCTATCCGGACACCGCCTAGTCCAGGACTCCCTCACCGCCATTCGGCCCTCTCGGCAATCACAATCCTTAAATCTTGATAACTAAAATCCATGCACGACGATCATACAACCGGTAGTATTGTCGGATGATTTGGGTGGATCTGACTTGACAGAGCCTACGTGGCGAGCGTGCTTGGTTCGGGGTATAGTCTCACCGCTTAGCACGTGGAACGACTTGATCGGCTTAAATAGCAAACTCCTCCCATAGCAGTAAGTTTCTATCACCAACATATCCTTTCTCTTTTCCAAAAAAACCAACATATCCTTTCTGAAGATTATGGACTGTCCTTATGAATCTTATCAGCAGCAGCTTCCAACTGGGCTCGAGAGCACGTCTGCAAGGACACGGTCTACCCCTGTGACTAGTAAATATAAGACAATCATGCCCACAGGCAGTTCCCCCAGGGAACCCATCACTGTCAAGCTTGCACCCAAGTTCACACCCCACTGTACCTGCACCATTGGGGCCATCAAGCTCACATCAAATTCAGCAGGTTCCACTACTGCCATCAAGTTCACAGCCAACACGCCTGATGTCGCCCGTATCTTCGGTTCCAAATCCAGTTTTGCCACTAACATCACCGCGAGGTTTGACTACGACATCTGGCGTTGCCTCAGCTGCACTCAATGTGTTGCCAAGTAGGGGTGTTGGCCCTTCCGCATCAGGCATTGCCACTGGCAGACTCTGATTCAGTATCGCTGGATGAATGGCTAACAGGAAAGCTTGGGCTGCGCAGTGATCCCCCTGGCGTGGCCGCTCGTGTAGATTTGGTATGCCTATCTGACGATGAATAGACCGGTACGTTCACATTTCCTCGACACTTGAGTGTAACAGGTCGCTTGAAAAATTGGAGATCTCAAGGATAGCATGCGCCACTACAAAGATACCAATGATAATTTAAATATCATTATCTCAGGTGCAAATGTCACATGAAGAATTGGTTGTCTCTAGTGTGGATTTACAAACAGAGACTGAAATACTATTTCAGAACTAGTAGTTCACAGTTACTAAGAGATGAAAAGTGTTGAAGATTAGATTGTCAACTGGAGCCGCCATGTACACAATGAGCCAATCCATTGTTCTTCGAAATTGATAGAAATTGATATCCAGTACAAAATTGAATAACAGACCTGTAGTGTGATCGAAATTGATAGTTAGAAATACATATATCTCAGTTGCAACTAAACTGTATAGGTGACCAGCTAAGTTTACACAATGAGCTGCCTTGTGTATTTATTAATTGTCAAGAGAATACATCTGCATGTAAGGAACTAGCTTAGGCCTTGTTTGGTACTAGTGTATTTTAGGGAATTGGTGGGGATTATCCCGGTCAAACCCCTAAATCCCCACATATCCCAAAACACCGTTTGGTTCTAGTGTATGTGACATGTTTCATCCCCACATTTCCCCACAAATCTCCAAACTCTAGTGCATTTTTCTCAATACCTAATACACTACCCCTACCTAGTGGATTGGGGATAAATGGGGATTTGAAGGGATTGGGTGAAGGTTTGAGTTTCACCCAATCCATGCGGGGATTACCATACAAGGCCTAAGTGAAGTAGCTCATGAATCTCAATCTAAGTGAAGTAGCTCATTACTGGTCTTTGCTTTTGCTTCGTTAGTTTTGTTGTAGCATGGTTTGTGTTTCTTGTTTTTCTCTATCATTTACGATTTTCGTTTAGCAAAGCGATGTGCCTCTTGAATAATCAATTTTCAGTAAAATTATGCACATGTGATGGCTGATGTCTATCTGATAGAATCATCTGCTCTATATAGATGACTAAACCAAGCAAAAATGAGGCTTTTCTCTTGGCTCCGACAGACGGTTGCGTGCAAGCCACTGGTGGAAAAACAGGCTTCCGTCCAGCCCCATAAGTCGCGAAGCTGTAGGAACCATGACTAATGGGACCTTTAATCATGATTCGGAGGTGAACCGCGACCAAAACCTGGGCCCAGGCGCTCGGTGGCCAGCTGGCGCCGCGTGAGGGCTTTAGTCGCGGTTGGCCAGGACAACCGCGACTAAAGGCCTTCGGGCACCTTTAGTCACGGTTTTCCAGGCCAACCGCAACTAAAGCCCCTCCCCTATATATACCCATCCAGCAGCCAACACTTAGCCATTTGGAGCCATTCTCTTCACAAGTGGGTGTAGGTTTGCTTTTGGTTCCTCTTATGGACATAAGGTGTTTGATGAAATGCCCCAAGAGCATGAAACAAACATGACATGAAGTGTTGGAGCCACACTCCTCGATCGCGGTTAGCAACTTGATGAACCTTTGATGTGTCATTGATAAAATATGCATGTGTGTAGTTCATTGTTTAATTTATATTGTTTGTAGCTAGTTAGTTTAACAAATGCATGATGGTTAATTATATATTTTATATTATAATAATGCAGATGAATCGGCAATGGATGTCTGGTAACCGACTCTCCGGCGAGTTCACTACGGGTTTGAAAGATTTCCTCGTAGTGGCTAATGCTAACAAGCGGGGGTTTTGTTATCTGTCCATGTGTTATCTGTAAGAATGAGAAGGTTACTCTTCCTCAAGAGTTGTTCACTTGCATCTGCTTGAAGGGTTTCATGCCAAGCTATAATTGTTGGACCAAGCATGGAGAAAGAGGGGTCATAATGGAAGAAGATGAAGAAGGGGATGATTTCATCGATGAAAGCTATCTTGCTCATTTCGGTGATACTTTCATGGAGGATGCTGAAGGTGAAGGGAAGGTGAAGAAGAGGCACGTGATGATCCGTTGATGATCTTGGTCGGACCATTGCTGATGCACGGAGACGCTGCGAAACTGAAAAGGAGAGGAGAATTTGGATCGCATGTTAGAGGATCACAGAAAGGCGCTGTACCCGGATGCGATGATGGTCTGAAAAAGATGGGCTGCACTGGATTTGCTGAAATGGAAGGCAGAGGCAGGTGTAGCTGACTCGGCATTTGAAAACTTGCTGAAAATGTTGAAGAATATGTTTCCAAAGGATAACGAGTTGCCCGCCAGTACGTACGAAGCAAAGAAGGTTGTCTGCCCTCTAGGTTTAGAGGTTCTGAAGATACATGCATGCATCAACGACTGCATCCTCTACCGCGGTGAATACGAGAATTTCAATGAATGCCCGGTATGCACTGCATTGTGTTATAAGATCAGAGGCGATGACCCTGGTGACGATGTTGAGGGCCAGAAACCCAGGAAGAGGGTTCCCGCCAAGGTGATGTGGTATGCTCCTATAATACCACGGTTGAAACGTCTGTTCAGGAACAAAGAGCATGCCAAGTTGTTGTGATGGCACAAAGAGGACCATAAGTCGGACGGGGAGTTGAGACACACCGCAGATGGAACGCAATGGAGAAAGATCGACAGATGGTTCAAAGATTTTGCAGCTGACGCAAGGAACATAAGATTTGCTCTAAGTACGGATGGCATGAATCCTTTTGGCGAGCAGAGCTCCAGCCATAGCACCTGGCCCGTGACTCTATGCATCTACAACCTTCCTCCTTGGTTGTGCATGAAGCGAAAGTTCATTATGATGCCAGTGCTCATCCAAGGTCCGAAGCAACCCGGCAACGACATCGATGTGTACCTAAGGCCATTAGTTGATGAACTTTTACAGCTGTGGGGTGGTGTCCGTGTGTGGGATGAGCACAAACAAGAGGAATTTGACCTCGACGTTGCTTTTCGTAACCATCAACGATTGGCCTGCTCTTAGTAACCTTCGGGACTGTCAAATAAGGGATACAATGCATGCACGCACTGCTTACATGAGACTGAAAGTGTACATTTGCCAAATTGTAAGAAGAACGTGTACCTTGGGCATCGTCGATTTCTTCGAAAATTCATCCAAGAAGAAAGAAAGGCAAGCATTACAACGGCAAGGCAGATCACCGGCGAAGCTGCGAACGACCGGTGCTGAGGTATTTGATATGGTCAAGGATTTGAAAGTCATCTTTGGAAAGGGTCTGGCGGACAATCAGTTCGAAGGGAGCTGACGGGCACGCAACCATGTGGAAGAAGAAATCTATATTCTGGGAGCTAGAATATTGGAAAGTCCTAGATGTCCGCTCTGCAATCGACGTGATGCACGTTCTGAAGAATATTTGCGTGAACCTCCTAAGCTTCTTGGGCGTGTATGGGAAGACAAATGATACAAAGGAAGCACGGCAGGACCAGACCGGCATCCGGAATGGTTTCAAGGTCGTGCCAGCTACGCTCTGACCAAAGAAGAGAAGGTCATCTTTTTTGAATGCCTGAGCAGTATGAAGGTCCCGTCTGGATTCTCGTCCAATATAAAGGGAATAATAAACATGGCGGAGAAAAAGTTCCAAAACCTGAAGTCTCACGACTGCCACGTGATTATGACGCAATTGCTTCCGATTGCTTTGAGGGGGCTCCTGCCGGAAAATGTTCGAGTAGCCATTGTGAAGCTATGTGCATTCCTCAATGCAATCTCTCAGAAGGTAATCAATCCAGAAGTTCTACCACAGTTACAGAATGATGCGATCCAATGTCTTGTCAGTTTCGAGTTGGTGTTCCCGCCATCCTTCTTCAATATTATGACGCACCTCCTGGTTCACCTAGTCGAAGAGATTTTCGTTCTCGGTCCTGTATTTCTACACAATATGTTCCCCTTGAGAGGTTCATGGGAGTATTAAAGAAATATGTTAAGTAACCGTGCTAGGCCAGAAGGAAGCATCGCCAAGGGCTATGGAAATGAGGAGGTAATTGAGTTTTGTGTTGACTTTGTTCCTGACCTTAAGCGATTGGTCTTCCTCGATCGCGCACGAGGGGAGACTAAGTGGAAAAACACGATCGGAAGGAAATCAACGATATGTATGGACGGCCATTCTCGATGAAGCACACCACACTGTCTTGACCAATTCCAGCTTGGTGGCTCCGTGCTTTGAGAAACACAAGAATATTTTACGTTCGACAACCCGGGAAGCCTGAATCCTGGATTAGGAAGGCCCACATGGAGACTTTCGGCAGTTGGTTGAAAAACATTTAATGAATGACAATGATGTTGTAGATCAGCTGTACATGTTGGCCAAGACACCATCTTCGACTATAACGACTTTCCAAGGTGCGAGATAAATGGGAATACATTTTACACGATCGCCCAAGATAAAAGAGCACCAACCAAAACAGTGGTGTCCGCTTTGATGCAGCAACCGAGAATGGGCATCAGGTCACATATTATGGTTACATAGAGGAGATATGGGAACTTGACTATGGACCCTCCTTTAAGGTCCCTTTGTTCCGGTGCAAATGGTTCAAGCTAACAGGAGGTGGGGTAAAGGTGGACCAGCAATACGGAATGACAATGGTGGATTTCAACAATCTTGGTTACCTTGACGAACCATTCGTCCTAGCGAAAGATGTCGCTCAGGTTTTCTATGTGAAGGACATGAGTAGCAAACCGAGGAAGCGGAAAGATAAGAAAACGATCAGTACATCATGCGATGATCCAAAGCGCCACATTGTTCTTTCAGGGAAAAGAAACATCGTGGGAGTGGAGGACAAGACAGACATGTCGAAAGATTATAATATGTTTGCTGAAATTCCGCCCTTCAAAGTGAACACCGACCCAAGCATTAAGTTAAATGATGAGGATGCTCCATGGATACGGCACAATCGTAAGCAAGCAGGGACACAAGGAAGAAATGATGTGTAATAATTTATTGTACCAAACTTTGTTGAATGGATCATGTGAATTATATTACCCGTGATGTGTTTGGTGTCCATTTTCGAATGATTCGAGATACCACTGATGATACATGAAATTTGGAGTGATTTAGTCATACTCCTGCCTAGGCGTATAATATGCATACTCGTAGTCTTCATAGCCGCCGTCGTCGTTGTCTTGGTAGTCGCCGCCTTCTAAGTTGGCGCCGTCTTCGTCGCTGCTGTCGTCGCTCTTCGTCGTCGCTGTCGTCGGGCGGCGCCGTGGCTCGAATCGAGGGTAGCGCAGGCGGGGATATCGCCGCCGTGATGTAGTCCATGACGCTCTGCAGAGTCCGCCATACCACCATAGCCGACGGCCGGCCTCGTGGAAGTTCCTGTGAGGCAGACCGTCCTCCTCATACTGGCGGCGCCCTCTCACGCCGATTGATGAAGAAGGCGTCCCAAGTATGCTGGTTATCGGGATGCCGCGGGATTCATCCGCTGCTCGGCGTGAGGTCGAGGTAGTAGTGGTTCGTGATGGCCGCCGGCCGCAGTACCACGAGGGACGGAGGGACGGCACCGCCGGGCGCTTAGGCTCCAGCCGGTGGGGACGCTTGTAGCCCGTGGACAAGGGTAGTTCGAGCGCAAAGCTCCTCCACCTGCTGGTAGGTTAGAGTGGGTGCGGTGGAAGCCATGAGAGAGTGATGAGAGATTGTAGAGATGTGATAATGCTGGCCAAGCCGGGCTACATATATGTAGTGAGAAATGGCGGGAAAAATGGGAGCGGGAAGACAGGAGGCGGGAAGAAAGTGGCGGGAAGAAAGAGGCGAGAAGACAGAGAAGATATGGCGGGAAGAAGAGGAATCCAGAGCTGGTCATCTAACCTTTAGTCCCGGCTGGTTGGTGCAACCGGGACTAAAGGTTAGACAGGACGCGTGGGTAGCGCACGACGCCCTGTCGGAGGAACAAGACAAAGCAGAAGCGGATTCCTCGGGAGTAATTACCTCCATAACTAGTGTCCACTTTGAGAGGATTTCCCGCAATGTGCTTAAGTCTTTGCCCATTCACTACTTTTGGATTGGTGCCCTCGGCGCTGTTGCTTTTTATGGATCCTAACCCGTAAACATCTTCGATGATTATTGGTCCTTCCCATTTGGAGAGAAGCTTACCTACATAAAATGAAATTTTTACTAGAGAACTTTATCATCTATTTGGAATTCACGTTTATGAATTCTCCTGTCATGCCACATTATTAAATTTCCTTTAAACACTACAACAGAGATGCTTAGAAGTGGCGGGCGCAAAAAGGCCAGCAGTGGCGGGCCAGCCTGTAACACCCCCAGTGTCAAGCTACAGTAATCTCCCCCTAATGGTGCCATGTCATCAGCTTTTGCTAATCCATTTGTCACTTGATAAAAATTCAAATCAAAGCCAATTTCAAATTTAAAATAAAGTCAAATAAATTATTTCTTCAAACAGTAAAACTAATATGTTAATAATGTGGAAAATAATTCATAAATAATAATGGTGGAGAAACCAACATTTTATGAAGTGTTTAAATGCCCTAAAATAATTAAAACAGGGGCCAAAACAGTAATTTAAATGCTCCTTAAAAAATTGCAAACTATTTTATTTAAGTGCCAAACTTTTTGTGGCAGTGGTTTATATAATAACACTAATTATGGTGCTAGTTTTATATTTTATAAAACTAATTTGTTATAAAAGATTTAGAAAATAGAACAAATAAAGAAATAAAAAGAAAGGAAAAGCCCCCCTGTTTCCCTAGGCCTTAGCCCACAGGGGCAAACCCCCTCGCCCGGGCAGGCTACGGCCTCGGGCCGGCTCCCATTAAGGCCCCCTGGCCCAATGACAATTGGGGCCCACGCCCCAGAAACGATTTAAAAAAAGGAGAGAAGAGAATTTAGAAAATAAATAAATAAATATATTAATTAATTAATCAGTTAATTAAATTAATTAACTTAATTAATTGTGTTTAGTAAACCTAATTAAATAACTAATCTAACTAATCTGTTAATTAATCTAATTAATTCTAAAATGATTTTCGATTTAATTAATTCTGTTAATTCTAAAAATGATATAAAACTTTAAAAATTAATATAAAATAATCCGTAACTCGGATGAAAATACTTTGTACATGAAAGTTGCTCAGAACGATGAGGCGGATCCGGATACGCAGCCCGTTCGTCCGCCACACATCCCTAGCATAGCAAACACGTAACTTTCCCCTCCGGTTCATCTGTCCGAAAACGCGAATCACCGGGGATACTTTCCCGGATGTTTCCCCCTTTCGCCGGTACGACCTACTGCCGCGTTAGGGCACACCTAGCACCGCGTATTGCCAGGTTACGCTTTGTGATGCTTTGATTGCTCTGTTATTTATTGTGTTCCCCCTCCGTTACTTCTTTCCGGTAGACCCCGAGACTGCCGGCGACCCCAAGTTCGACTACGGAGCACCCGTCTCGCGCTCTACATGACACCCTCTCCACCCTTCCTCGCCCTCCTTTTCCCACCGCCCTTTCGCCACCGCCACCGCCACCGCCCCCCTTCTTCACTTAATTAATTTGTTTTTACTACATGTTTTCAGGACTGACATAATGGCGGACGATAGAGCTGACCCGATTATGGACAACTATGATCCGGACGGTGAAGCACATATGTTCGGCATCATAAACGGCGATATTCAATATGTGCCGACCGGAGAAGAAGAAGATGATATCTCTTCTTATCTGAACCTTGACGGTGAAGATGAAGGCGCCGTCGACAAGATGATGTCAAGAAACGTCGATAAACGACGATCTTCAAATGGAAGTAGCAACCACCTCCGGCGAGGTATATATATACATTGAGCCTCTGGTGATACAAACTAACTGATTTGAATAAATATGTGTGTACTAACGCGCGACTCTCTTTCTTATTTTAGCCCTCGGCGGATCGTCGAAACAATCGAGTACGTCGTCAAAGCGTGGCGCAACCAAGACGATGAAACAAGGAGAAACATGCACCATCGAGGTTGTCGACGGTAAACCGGCAGGCAGCTGGAGCCCGCAAGAACGCCACCAAGTTTGTCAGCCAATGCGGAGCCATTGTTAGAGACAACGTCTCGATCACCGTCCAGAGTGGAATGAGCCAAAGAAGGCACGAATTGATGGTTTCACTTTTGTCGATAAGAGAACAAAAAGATTTCTTCAAGAAGCTTATGGAACATTTCGTTCTACCTCCGAATACAACAAATTCGATGAGGAGGGTAACAAGATTGAGGAAAACAAGGAGAGGAGGAGGCTAGTCAAACAGTTCGCTCTTCATAAGATGGCCGACGCATTCCGGAAATTCAAGCAAAATCTAGCCCGTGACTTTGTCAAGCAGAACAAGACTCCAGTTTCAAAGGACAATATGAGAAACTGAAACATGATTGGCCAGAATTTGTGAAGCAAAAGAAATCGGAGCAGTTCATTGAAATATCGAAAAAATAAGGAAAATGCGGCTAAGAAGGAGTACAATCATGTTATGGGGCCAGGAGGGTATCGCATTTTGGTGCCTAGGTTGGAGAAGATGGAGAACGAGATGAGGGCGCGAGAATCCGTCCAGTGCGGAGGATGGGACCCAAGGGCCAAAAGCTGGTGGTAATGCGGGCATGGGGAACGCTGAACCGGAGACAGGGGAGTGTGTTTACGGGGCAAATTAATTAAACCCACCCAAGCCCTTATTGGCGCAATGAAGGATGCTCAACAGGGAAGATCAAGTTCAACAGAGAGAACGACGCTACCGACAAAAGCCCTCGGGAATCCTGAACACGGAGGGCGTGTACGAAGCATGGGGCACATTCCGTGGAAAATAGGGTTCCCCGAGCGATGACCCGTGCGATTCTGAAGCCGTAAGAGAAAGATGGATCGGGAAGCAGATGTTGTGGCGCGGTTGGCATCGGAAATGGATGTGATGAAGAAAACCATGAGTGTACTAGTAGCCGAAAGAGATGCAGCTCGGGTGCAGCATGAAGATCATCCAGCGGATCTCGGAAGCCAGCAGCGGAGAAGCAGCGTGGCTTCCACGGAGGCCCCATCGGCTGGTGCAGATGCACCGACGATCGAAATTACTGCACCGGAGCCTCTGGTGGTCGAAATAATTACTGCACCGGAGGTCGAAATTACTGCACCGGAGCCTCCTCGCTACCCCGTGGACGATATAAAGGAGATGAAAGAATGTCATCTGTATTATCCTATCGGGAACATGTCCATGAAGGTAGCCATCGGCAGTGCTTTACCATGTTTACAGGAGCACTCCACCACAACAACCCCATCAAGATGGCTATGCTCGTGTCACGGTGGAGGACATAGTCCAAGGGTTTGAGGACACTGAGATTGACATTGCTACACGAAGGGAGAAAAGACTTGGAGATGTCAAGCGCCATTTCATTCTATGGCAAAAGAAGTTTATCAAGTTTCGAGCGAGGCGCCAAGGACAACAAGTCCACCCCCTACGGTGGTGGTGGTGGCGGTGGCGGTGGTGGTGGTGGTGGTGGTGGTGGCGGTTCACCTACACCTCCGTCCACGTAAGCCGACGCCGCCCCAGTCCACAACGTCCGCGGGTGATCATCCGCCGCCCCAGTCCTCGTCCGGCGGGTGATCGACGCTGCCCCCAATCCACCTACGGCAAAGAGGCGAAGCAGTCCTGGATTATTAACCCGGACCCTTATGTACCTAAGACCACAAAGGTACGGAGCCATCATGAAGCCTCTCCCACAAGGCCTTGGGAGCGTTGTGCCGAGGAAGTCGACGCGACGCGGCTGCTGATTTGGAGAAATGGAAGGCGGACTGCAAGAAGAAAAGAGAGCCCGAGCCCAAGCCAGTATTTTCGATAAGCAAAAGAAGTGGGCTAAGTCATTTTGAGCACACCGTCCCAAGCATGAAGAATCTGCTGACGACTATGCACGTGAACTTGCAGGCAGGCACTCATGTTCAAGGAGAACAAAGAGCGGAGAAGGCGAAAGTAAAAAAAGCGGGAAACAAGTTGCCCAGCTCGGGGAACAAAGTAAACAATCGATTGCCCCGCTTATAGTGCAAGCCTTCTGTCCGGATGACCCCGAGATCATACAAGCTGCGGCAACACAGGGATTGACTGTAACGAGTGCCAGAGAACAAGCGGCCAACTTAGGTATTACTCTTCGTGAACTGTTAGGCCTTGATGAGGCGCCAGTGAAGGAGGTAGTAATTACATATGTCAAGAATGGGCCTCTCGTCGAGCCTCGCGAGAAAATGATCTACCTGACCAAATGAAAGGTCTGCTGAATTGGTACAAGGGTTACTTAAAAAATAAAAACGCCAAAGAATATATTTATGCGGAAGTTAGACATGAGCATCACTTCAAACATTACTATGTACAAATTGCACTGAGTGAATTGTTCCAGCTTTTCAATCTGCGCGAGCTCGACAAATCTATCATCAGTTGCTACGTTACGTAAGTGATTTATTAATTTCTACCCCATCTCGTTCATATTGCCTGCACTATATATATGTCCTAACTATATTGTTGTGTCCGCTATTATACATGCAGAATGAAGATTAAGGAATGCAGAGTAAGGAACATCCATGATGTTGGGTTCATTGACCCACACATCGTTAATGGACATGTGTTGGAGCGTCACCCCGCCGACGTGGAGGCAGACCTGTGGCAGTTTCTTACAAAGCAGGATCTCAAAAGTGATATTCTATTTCCTTACCATTTTGGGTGAGTGTTTCTGTCTTGAGCACATTCTCTTTTGTTTACTCCATGCATGGTATGTGGCCGGCTAATCGATGAGTTATGCATGACGTACTATGCATGTATCGTGTCCGCAGGTTCCACTGGATTCTGCTAGTAATTAAAGTTAACACCTCAGAATGTCTCGTCCACGACTCTCTGAATATGGATCCAAAGCTTTGGGCCGACATGAGAAGAATGCTGCAGAAGTAATTATTTTCATTCATTTGCGCTCTATATCGATCGGCCTATTTCGTTCATTTCCTAATATCAAGTAACTAATAACTCTCTTGTTCATTTAATTTTCTTTGTCTCGTAGGGTTTGGAGACGGTTCGTAGATACAAAGGTCGGTGAATTCAAAAAAGAGCTAGAATTCAAAATGTTAAAGCCTAAGAATGCTGGGGATATTCAGCCACCGTTGACCAATCTATGTGGATACTATGTTCAGAGAGGATCCGAGATACACCTCTGAGCGGGTTCCGAGTGATACCAATGCTCGGAGGAATAACCTCCGGATGATGCTTAGTCGAAGCTCGCTTCCGACCACTTCAAGAGGAACTAGCTGGATGGTTCAGCAGGAAGTCCTCCATCCTAAAGGAGAACACTATTACGAGGACGTAGAACTTTATATGGATTAAATCATGTATGAAAACTTGTTCAAAATTGTATATGGTCATCCGATGATATTGAATATATATTGTATATTCCTCTTGAATTCTTTTTGGTTCTAATTTCAAATTTATTTGAAATTGTACATTCATATGCATGTATGTAGTACCGTAGAATATATGAAACTCCTTCAAAATTAAAATAAAGCACAAAAGAGATAAAACAATACAAATTAAACAGAAAACAGGTTTAGGGGGGGGGGGGTGGCTAAAACCCTAAACCTGTGACGGCCTTTAGTCGCGGTTGGCCAGAAGAACCGCGACTAAAGGTCCTCCGCCCCGACGGCCGCCTGGCGCCCACGTGGACGGGCCGTTAGTCGCGGTTCTTAAGCAGCCGCGACTAAAGGTGGGGGGCTTTAGTCGCGCTTATTTGGTCGCGGTTGCGCAACCGCGACTAATGGCAGTTGCGAACCGCGACCAAAGGCCTTTTTTCCACCAGTGAGCTTTGGTCAATCTCATGAGTAACCTGTAATGCAACTGCATGCTTGTTTCTTCTATGGGATGAATACTTTCTCGTGTCGGTCAATCTCATGAGTAGACGATCATCAAGACTGAGCACGCGTGGGCGTGGCACGATGATGCAAATTAGAGTCCCGATATATGTGCCACGACTCATTTGTAACGGGTTTTTATCTAAAGCTTGCGCACTTGGATGCATGCGCCCTCCTCGTCGCGAGCTGTCCAGCTTCTTCGCCTCCTTCCTCCATGACGCGCGCTTGTGGATCCACTAATGTGTGCGGCAACTAGCCATCAATGCTGCTGTGATTATTTTGTATGGTATGGTAATTGATTGCCTAGTTGGTTCAGGGTTGAGGCCAATCTAGCTCCAGATTGATTGATGCATCACATCACATGGCAACTCAAAGTAAAGAGTTTGGCACTGACTCAGTTCCTTCATTTTCAGTAACGGATGAGGTTGCCTTATCAGGTATACTTACCAGACAAGCATGTCATCAATTCGAGTGCTTGTCTTAGAACGGGAACACTTTTGTTCTGTGAAAATAATGTGATTTTCTGATATAATATAGTCGGTTTTACTGAAAAGAAAATTCACTATATTAGGAGAAAACACTTGTATTCAAAATGTTTGTTAAAGACTTAAAAGAAAAAAGAAAAAGACTTACTTCAACTGGGTGGCCAGGCCAGTGAACGCTTTTACCTCAGCAGAGCTAATCCAGCTAGCTAGCGTTTAATTAGCTGGTCCAGCCAGTGCGTCGTCTGGTAATGCCTCCGCGATTAAACCGGTCGGTACTAATCAAATCAAAAAACGTGGAAGCGAGCGGTCCACGCCTGGTCGTCCTCGGCCCAGCAGGTAAGTTAACTGTCAAGAAAAAAAAAAGGGCCGATGCTTCTGGATCCGGTACGTCGTCGGCGCTTTCTCTCTCTGTCTCGTGACCGTCATGTTTGAAATCACTACCAAGAGCATCTCCATTCGCCCCCTCCCCCCTTTTTATCACCGGCGCTAAAAGAACGGCCCAGTCATGTTCCCGAAGCCCACTTTTTGTCGGTTAGGCCCGAATTTAGCGTCGGCGGACACAGACCGAACCCGCGCACGGGGCACCTGGGCGCCGAGGAAACTTTTTGGCGCGAAGTGGTGGACACGCCGAGTCAGCGACCAGCCGCGTTCGTCGTCCTTATCGCCTCGTTTTCCTGCGGGGAATCAATGCCAAGACTGCCGCCGGTCAAGCTTCCATTGGTTCCTCACGGGCGGCAGAGTGATGGCGTGGTGACGCGCGCCCCGCCGCCTCCTGCCACGCATACACACGCATGCCGCCCGCTCGCCGCCCCCCAGCCGCTATAAAAGCCGCCCCTCCCTTGCCGGCGGCCGCACACACTCTTCTCCCCCTCGCCTATCTGACGATGAATAGACTGGTACGTTCACATTTCCTCAACACTGAGTGTAACAAGTTGCTTGAAAAATTAGAGTTCTCAAGGATAGCAGGCACCATTACAAAGATACCGATGATAATTTAAATATTATTATCTCAGGTGGAAATGACACATGAATGAGTTGGTTATCTCAAGTGTGGATTTGTAAACAGAAAACTCACTGAAATACTATTTCAGAACTAGTAGGTCACAGTAACTAATAAGAGATGAAAAGTGTTGAAGATCCAATTGTCCTTTCCATGTTATCCAGTACGAAATTGAATAGCAGACCAAACCCATAGTTAGAAATATATATATGTCAGTTGCAACTAAACTGTAGATAATGATGAGTCCAATATAAGGTGTCCTGTGTATATTTTTAAAGCTGCCATGTTTATTTATTTATTCCCAAGTGAATCCATGTGCATGCAAGGAACTATCTAAATGAACTAGCTCATGAGTGGTCTTTGATCCTTGCATCGTTAGTTTTGTTGTAGCATAGTTTGTGTTACTTATATTTCTCTATCATTTACGGTTTTCGTTTAGCAAAGCGATGTGCCTCTTGAATAATCGGTTTTGAAAAGAATTTTATGCACATGTGATGGCTGATGCCTAACTGATAGAATAATTTGCTCTATAGATGACTAAACCAAGCGCTCGCCGAAGAGCTCCAACAGAAGGTTGCGTGCAAGCTTTGGTCAATCTCATGAGTAACCTGTAACGCAACTGCATGCTTGTATCCATGGGATGGATGCTTTCTTGTGAGTGCAAGAATGTGGGTCTCATCTCTTCTTCAAACGCCGCTACACTCGAAGACTTTGGTCTTTTGATCATTGACAAATACCACATTCTCGGACTTGACGCCTCCGGTTGGCCCTTGTTCGACTCGGTTGAGGCTTGGTGAGCAAGTACCTGGGACAACGACATGCCAAACCGCCAAGCTAAAGCGTCCCTAACCATGCTTGTTTCATGGACTATCTGGAACGAGCGAAACGCAAGTCTTCAAGCACAAGAGCGCACCGCCGACTATATTGCATGCCTCCATCGAGACCGAGGCCAACCTTTGGGTCATCACCGGTGCAAAGAAATTAGGGTCCATTATTTTGCAAGAGTAATCTCATGTCGTGTACTTGGGTTACTTGTAACAAACTCTATTCTTCATTATTTAATGGATGACGTAAAGCTTTTGCCTCCGTTTCAAAAAAAAAATCTCATGAGTAGGGGTGGAATTTCGATTTTTTGTCAAAAAAGACCACCTGCCGGATCAATTTAACAAAAAAGAGCATGTATGGATCAAAGTGACAAAAAAGACCCCCTTCACCATGGCGGCAGGCGCGCCGGGCGACACGTGGCACATGCCGCCACGGCGTGAGGCGGCCGGCCCCGCCGCCAGTCTACCAGGCGTCCAGTCGCTGCCACAGGATTCCGGGCCGGTATCGAAACGGAAACGGGAAATGGTGGACCATGGCGCCAGCGTATGAGGCGGCCTGCACAGTAGATCCGCAGAGCGAGCTAATAACAGCGACTCGCTGCTGCCGCTACAAAGGGTGGGACATGCCGCCACAAGCCGACAGCCTCATATGCAGTTAATTGGTGTTTAGTTCATTTTACTTTAGTACATCATGTTATCACGGCCAAACAATCATAAGCGTACGACGCAGGTGCTGCCCAAACTTTTCTCGATAAAAAGCTGAGAAGAAAAAGGAGGCGCCGGAAAGAGAATGGACGTAGGCTGGCCAGCGCGCGCCCTTGTCGGCAAGCGTGCAGTGCGGCCGCCACAAAGCCGTGGCGGCATGGCCCATCCTTTGCAGCGGCAGAAGCGTGTTGCTGTCGAGCTATAGCGCAGGCCGCCTCATATGCTGGCGGCATGGCCCATCATTCCCGTTTCCGTTTCGGTCCTGGATCAGAATCCTGTGGCAGCGACTGGCCGCCTGGCAGCGGTGCCGGCCGCCTCATCTCGTGGCGGCAGGCCCCACGTGTCGCCCGGCGCGCCTGTCGCCACGGCGAGGGGGCCTTTTTTGTCGCTTTGAGTCATAGGTGGTCCTTTTTGTCATTTCAATCCGACAGGTGATCTTTTTTAACAAAAAATCTGGAATTTCATCAAGACTAACAAGATGTAAATTAGAGTCCCGATATGCTGCGACTCATTCGTCACGGTTTTTATGCGAAGCTTGCGCTCTTAGATGCATGTGCGCCGCATGTCGCGTGGTCGTCTAATATTTTTCCTGCAATAGAAGAGAAGAGAGGAGCTTCGTGCTGGCGACCGAAGAATCCGCGGTGTTGCGATCTTCGCCTTTATTTGCTGAATTCTTCCATTTAGTATCTAAAGTATGAAGAAGGATTTGGTACTGTTGCTGATGCTAGTTGGTTGCCCACAGGGTACCTCAAAGTGGAGAGTTTGGTGCTGCTAGTTGAGTGTTGGCTGACTCAGTTTTCTCTCCTCTGTAAAATCTCAGTGCACAAGGGAGGGAGGTAAAAAAAAAAGACTTACTTCACTGGGTGGCCAGGCCAGCGAATGCTTTTACCGCAGCAGAGCTATAGCTCAGCTAGCTAGCCTAGCTGGTCCAGTCAATGCCTCATCTGGTAATGCCTCGACAGAGCTATAGCTCAGCTAGCTAGCTTAGCTGGTCCAGTCAATGTTGTCCTCGGCGATCAAAGACGCCATTACCTGCATTTTTAAGCCGCTACGTACCTTTGGAAGCCAGCGGTGTGGTACTAATCAAAAATACGTGGAACCGAGCGGTGCCGGTGCGCTCGTTCCAGGTCCACGTACGGCTTGTCGCTGGGCTCTTTCCTCCTCGGCCCATCAGGTAAGTTAACTGCAAAAAGAAAAGAAAAATAAAGGTGGATGGCACAATAGACTGAATCATTAAAACCTGACAGAAAATTGAGAAAAGATTACATTCTTTTTGTGCCTGCCTTGATGGGCCAAGATACCGAAGAAGACATTGACAATACACAAGCGAGACTGGCACAACCGTCTATTCGAGTCCTTATGGGCGTAACTCGTTATAGTCCGCACCCGACGCAAGCTACCCCATACTTTCTCTCGTTTATGGGAGTTAAGTCGTCCTGCCATTGGAGGTCAAGCTACCCCCTTTACGGGTGGCCATCTAAGAAAAACTCACCCAAGATGAGCATGTACAACTGTGGTTTCAGGAGCTCTACGCCCTCGAAGACGGGCGACTTCATGCCCTGCAAAACCTGGAGCTCTGCCGCGAGAACATGGTGAGAGCCTACAACAAGCTCGTCAAGCAACGCGTCTTCCGGAAGGGAGAGTTGGTTCTCGTGCTCTGCCGACTCATCGTCATCACGCACAAGATGAAGGAGAAGTTCGAGCAAAAATGGGAAGGACCATATATACATCATTGAGCAAGTCTGCGACGGGGGTGCATACTAGCTGCTCGATTCCCAGGTAGCCCGACCTATGCCCCCAATCAATGGAAGGTTCCACAAAAAATATTTTTTTTTAAATATTTCCTCCTCCTTTGTCATTTGATTTTTTCTTTAGGGAGACTTTTTTGAGTGAGCTATCGGATCCATCATGCGCTTTCCGTTACATATTGTGGATATTTTCTTGGTCTCCCCAATTTTAAAAGGACTCAGTCCAACAATAAAAACGGCTTGCCCCGACCACAGCATGATGTTCATCGAAGTTTTGGCTACCCTAGGATGTGCCGGAGGGTGGCACGATGTGTCAAGTTGCAAGTGGAGCGTATCCTATACCCACAATGCACGACACGTATCAAGTGCATGCTTCCGAAGGCAGTGGAGATGATTACTTGAGTGCCGAGACCCCGCGCCTTTCATGTTTCCTGGCATGCTTCATGCGAATAGAGGCTTGCATCCCAGGGGAGACTATAGGAAAACATCATGGAGGATCGCCTGGCCCAACGCAAGTTGGTTCGGTGTGTAGCCACATGGCAACCCTGGGATACGCCACCAAAAGCTCAAGATAAAGTGCCAGAGGGTTTTGTTAGTCCACAGAGGTGAACAGGTGCCTTCCAAATTCTCAAGGTGGTCCCCAAGAAGTCATGAAAGAATAATCCTCAAGAAGTTTAAGCAAGTTCATAAATTCCGCGACTAGTCAATCAGCCCGCGCAAGCAATCCTCAAAAAGGTAAAAGAATCATGAAGCTCCAAGAAGCAATAGAAAATAAATCCCAAGAGTCCAAAAATCAAATCCAAGAGGCACTCAAGTGATCCCAAGCAGTAAGAGACCCACTGGAAAGAAGACGAAAGGTAGTTGTTCACCACCCCTCAACGAGGCATGAAGAAAAATCACCAAGCTTTGTCCCGAAACCATCTACCCCGAACCTAACATATCCAAGTCTTTGGGTTTATGAGGCATGTGCAGGGCATGTTGAGCTATGCGCCCCCTCCGCACAATGATGGGCTAGAGAATGAATTTCTTAGGAATCAATGTTCACCACAACACTCATGGTATTTTCTTGTCCCATGAGCAGTATTCCCTAGAGATCTTAGTGTTGGGAAACGTAGGAGAAAAAAAATCATCCTACGATCAACCAGGAACAATATGAAGATGTGGTTTGGATCAGATCATTACCAACTCCGGGTTGCAGTGGAAGAAGAGTCGGTGTAGATCGTACTTGAAGTCCCTTGAACAGTCGACGAACGATCCGTTGAAACGTCCACGAATGATCCCTCGAACGGAAGACCAAAAGCACTACCTCTCCATAGTAGATATGATCTAATTATGACGAGTAGAGATGATTAGATCTGTCTCTAATTGGACCAACTAAAACAAGAACTAGAGAACTAGAGGAGGCTATAAAACTTGTTTCTACAGGAGCCAAATCTTCAAGTATATATAGATTGGAGGGAGGGGACGGGGTGCCACACAAGGGGAAGGTTTTCCTCCTCCTTTCCCCGGCCTAGAAGGGGGACCCCCCTCCAATTCGGCCTCCCTTTGGCTTCTCCAAGAAGCTAAGGGGCGCCTCCCCTTATTGGACCACAAAGACCCAATATCTTTCCACCACCTCCTTTTAAGGCCCGTTGATATTTAATTAAATATAAAAGCCTCCTAACTATTATTAGAGCCTTTTATTATTAATCTAACATGTTCAAAAATATTTTCCACGTATATATTAATTATCGGTATTACAACCCCGAAACGCTTCCGGTTTGTCTCAAAACTATTTTGAATATTAATGAAACTATTTCATAAATATTTACTCATTAGTCATGTCCTACTAACCCTCACGAGATCGTGATTAGCTTGTGACCCCGTAGGTTTGGTAAAACATAGACATGAAAGAAACTCTTTCGTTCAATTACCGATAGCGGAACCATGGACGTCCATATCGATCCCAATGAATACGTGAATGGCATCAGAATGAACCTTTGGTTAGCATGTGCTATTCCGTTTGCTTGGCAATACTTTACAAAACCTAGGTGAGATGTATCGGTATTCTCTTGAGTCATTATCATGCTCACTATACCGGTCTCCTTGTTACTGGTTTGTTCTTCTTTCTCATTGACATGTTCCGGCATCCCTTTGACCTAGTCACCTATGTCTGGCTAGACAATGATGGATGTCATCACACCGAGAGGGCCCTAAGAATATCGCAGCATCGTCGGAGGAGCATTCTCACTCTTGAGCTATTTAGTTCCTGGTCAAACTTTCCGATGAACCTGTAAGTTGTCCAGATGCACTTTCCAACGTTGCTGCTTCAGAATGTCGCCAAGGTTGGACCAAAGGACGGCGAATGAAAAGAAATTCGGCCAAAGATCAACTTCGAGAAGGTCATGCATTTTGCCCGTATTGATGGTCGATAAAGTTTTACTCTTTTAAATCACCTTTTGAGATTTAATAATGCGTATTTGTATACCGACAATGTATTCGGTATAGCTCGAACCTATGTATAAGAATAGTTGTGTTAACCAGCCATCGACTTCTACGTCCTCAACCGTAGGCAATGAGGAGCGCTCCTGGTGTCGACCCCTTCCTTGAGGGACTTCCATTTTGTGTCAAGGCAATCCGACCCGTCTGGTCCTAATGCGAGCTAAACATGGAGCCATCATTGAGGGGCTTAACACAACCACTTTTACGGATAGGGAGGTCCTCTAGTGGTTTCCTTGTCCGAGTTATTGCCATCGTGACTTTTAATGCCGCCATCTCATATATTTTTCGAGAAGGGCAGACAAGTCTTACGTAGCTTGCTGAGCAGGATCGAAGTCTGACGTTATCCCCCAAAACTGGTTATAATATTCACTTTCTTCGTGCCAATCGTTTCGTCTATTGTAACTGCTAGCTTTCGTCTTCACACACCTAAGGTAGTTAACTAGGATGACCCCAGAAGGAACGATCGCAGAGGTGCTCCCGTTCTGCCGTTAGCCGAACATGCGGACACGTAAGGGGTGGATATAGGAGCTAGGCAACACAGCTTGGCAAAAAGTCACATGTAAAAATCGAATTATATTATGGCTTAAGACGAATGTGGAAGGGTCAACATCACCCCTGCAGGCACTATGCAAAGGAGTGTATCAAGATATTCTAACATATCTGGTATGCTTTTGGTTGAGGGGCTATAACAATCACCAACTGAGGTTGTGACATCTGATGTATGGCCATGAGCTGTATTGTTAGCGCCAGAAACGAGCCAAAATCTGGGCACACAAAACAAAGGTTAATAAAATACACAATGTCGAGCAACCCCATGCCTGTTGTGCTCCTAGCTCACTTCCTAGCTCACTATTTCTAAAAACAAGTTTGAATAAAATATAGAGTGTAGATTTGCTAGCCGTAGAGTCGCCACAGTAGTGTAGTGTTTCAAGGGGTTGGCTCCAGGCGTTTTTCTTGGGCATCTCGGATCCGGTATGCTCCTCCAGTGAGCACCTTATCGAAGATGAATGGGTTGTCCTAGGTCATCGGCAGTTTATGTTGTCAAACCTTGTCTGGGTGGCATCATAAGACCAAGTCATCTATGACGAACGCCTTCACCAAGACCTCTTGCAGCAGGTATCGATGTACCTGGTATTGGTAGAAGGCAGAGCGTGCTTTGGCAATGTCTCTCTCTTCATCTAGGGCATCTAAATCGTCCTGGCGGCTTTGCTCGGCCTCCCATTCCTCATACAGGCATACTCGACGTGCATCATGTATGAGATCACTTGGTAAAATGGCCTCAGCATCATATACAATGAAGAATGGCATGTAGCCGGTGAACCGATTTGGTGTGGTCCAGAGACTCCACACAATAGAGTTTGAGCTACTCGGCCCACTTATTGTCAGCTTCCTCGAGAGATCGAATCAACCGAGGTTTTACGCCGCTAAGGGTCATCCCATTGGTCCACTCGACCTACCCATTAGTTTGCGGGTGATAGATGAAGGCGTAGTCAAGCTTCATGTTGTACTTGGCGGACCTCGTTTTTTACCTCCTCGGTCGTGAAGTTTGATTTGTTATCTGTTATGATGCTGTGAGGTACTCCATAATGTGAACCAAGCCGGAGATGAATTTATCACCGGTTGGGCTTTAGCCGAGCACTACTAGGGAAAAGGCTAGCAGCAGCGCGGGTTTTAGGTGTATCAGTAGCGCGGGGAGTGGCGCTACTAATAAGGCGCTACAGCTAACACATAGCAGTAGCGCGTGCTGGCCAGCGCTACTGCTACACAAGTGTAGCAGCAGCGCGCTTAGTGGAAGCTCGCTACTGCTAGTAGCTCTACCGCGCTCTGGCTGGACGCGCTACAGCTATCGCGGCGCTGCTGCTAACTTTCATACACTCGCTACTACTAATTTTAGTAGTTTTTTGTTTTTTTTTCGGCATATTTGTTTTGTATTTGAACAGGCTTTATAGAAGAGTCTTTAACACATAGAAATGTCATCATGATACACATACAAATGCCTGCGAGACCACAAATGTAATCATAGCATATACATACAAATAGTCTCATCATAATCATCATCCAACACAATGTGGTCTCTCGTCATCATATCAAAAATAGCGATACATGCAAGTCTCGAATACTTGCAACTACAACAACGTCATCCATCTAAACAAAGGTATACGCAAGAAGAGCTATCACTATGAGTGAGGCGGAACTACATGATACATGAGGTGGCGATTCTGAGTCCTCTCTCGCTAGTGTGAACCTCAAGTAACTAGCTTCTCCTTCTTGTCTGCTTTTGAAGCCTTTATGGCTGGCGCCCGTGAACCCATTCACTTGTGCCTGACACTCATGCCACTCGTTGTACACCCCCGGAACCTTCCCTTTGTACACGACATAGCAATTCAATCTCGCCATCAAGAAACTAGGTACCTGTTAGAGATGCATGTTCATGAAGAGGATGTACAATCATATATATGCAACAAAATATACTAGAGCAACACCGAAAAAGAAAGGGTTAGCAACTAGATGCAACATACAGTACATAAATTAATTAACTAGAGTGTATGAGGTCATCGTCGCAAACTAACAAAGTAGCGTTACTCAATTTCGGCAGGGACCATGGACATCACAAAGTTTCATCGCTACAAAAAGTATACAAGTTCAACCGACACATATCATCATCATCGGCATCATAAATCACTAGAAGTTCCATCCTTCCATATCATCGAGGATGAACCCTAGCTTCTTGAACGGCGTGAGGTCTAGACGTTGCATGCCTATGCGAGTTCGGACGTCAGCTCGCGATATAGGGCCGTGGTGGAACATCCCCTTCTCATCGACGACTTCTTTCATGATGATCGTCGCAATGTCGCTTTGGATGCGAAAGAAGTCATCTCTAAGTTTATAATCCGCTTCTCCATGAGATTCTAGCCACTTGTGGATATGATCATCATTTCTGCTTCTCATGTGAAGCTTTTGGTGATCCGTGTTGAACTGAATCATGAGATGGACGATGTAGAATCCATCCTTCTTGCTTGGTTTTGGGACATGGAGGCAGGAGAAGTTAGTTTTATGCACGAAACCCATCTTCTTGTTCCTTTGTTTCCTGATCTGCATGTGGCCACCTCTAATGCTGAAGCCTTGGAGAGCATCATCTAGAACATTCATTATGTGGGTGTAGTCTTTTTTCTCGTAGTCTCTGAAAGGGTCAAAATACACGGCGTGGGAGACTTGCGGGTAAAGAACGATAAGGACGGCGCGCCCGTTGCTGCGGGGAAAAGATACCTCAAATTATTCCCCATATGAGAGAGAAGGAATGATTGAAATGTACGAAAGGGTTGTCCGGAACTGACTTACTTTGGATGATAAGGCACGAGGACAATTTCCCGGTCCTTATTCTGTACCATGAAGTTTTGGAGGTACTCCCTAGCAGTTTCACGCTCAAAGTCGCCGAGACTCAAGAAAAACTCATGCATGTAGTATGGATCCGCCACATAGATTTGCGAGACTTCTTCACTCTTCATGACGGAGCTCATATGTAGCGCAAAAAGGCGGACGATTGTAAAATCGAGCTGCCTTGTTAGAAACATCTCAAAGATATGGTCAAACCGCAGGAATAACACCTCCACGGGCCGTGTCTCAACGTAGCACTTCCCCTCAGGCACACGAGCCGCGTATGTCGGATATCCTGGATCCTTTGAGGCTAGTAGGCTTTTCTCAGTCGACAGCACATGGTCGTGCAGTCTCCTGAGATCCCCTGATAGTGCCTCCAGCGGTTTCGGCGGTAGCATCGGCTCGCCCGTGAGATGGAACATGACCGCACCTTTCACGGGTACACGCTCTTCAGAATGCATCGTCTGGCTGCTATGTGCTCTGGCTTGTTTGGAGGCAGTTATCTTCCCCGATCTCTTCCTCTCTTTTTCCTTTGGCACACCTTCCAGACCCTTCCTTAACCCCTGCCCCAGTGTTCCCGGGCTAAGTACTGTCACGACCCTCGCGCCCGGCTAGTTGAGCCTGTGTTGGGCGGCATCTTGAGCGTGTCTGTGAGGATTTCATGAAGAGAGACTTTTTGCAATCCCGCCTACGACCCTGCCTGGGCATATCATCCATATCCTCATTAGCAAGCTGATAGCCTGATTCGTCATATGGTTGACTCATCATATCTATGTCACAGTCATACGCGTTTGTATTGAGGAAATTCCATAGGGTCGACCTCCTTTTCATCATCCATTCTCTATTCTACAGGAGAAATTACATCAGCCAGTACTATTGCACCCCCTTCATCATGCCGTCCGCCGCTCTCAGCCGGCACTACAGGAGCTGGTAATTGCGTAGGCGGGGTGGTGGTCTCCGCACATGCTTGTTGTGTCGTTATTGGTGTGCTCTCGGCCGGCTCCATACGAATAAGATTCTTCGGCCATAGCAGCTCCCAACCCTTGCAGCTTCCAATCCACGGTGGGGTCTCGTCGTCCGCTCCCACATGATGTACTGGAGGAGGCAAATCCTCGTGCCGCGATTTCACACTCGTCAAGCTAACCCTGAAGTGCCCAGCGGGGATCGGCTGGTTGTGGAACGTGGTTTGCGAGGGGTCCATTATCATCCCCTTTCCCACGTCCACCTTCTGGCCTTTGATCAAGTAGAGTATGGTGCACGGGGTTTCTTTCGCCTGCAAACACATATGTCTGTGGCGTAAAACAACCAAAAGGCAACAAAAATGGAATATTATATATATATATATATATATATATATATATATATATATATATATATATATATATATAGGAAAATCCATATATATATATATATATATATTGGTGCGACATGTAATTACCGTGACATCGTTGAGCTCAGCCAAAGACGAAGGCCCACCTAGCGCGCCAGAGACTGAGGACGGGCTGCTATGAGCGGGAGCGGCTGCGAGAGGAGGCCCGGTTGCGTGAGCAAGTGATGGTGTGATGATGTTGTTATTCATGGAGTTGCTCCCGACGAAACTGGGCAACGGGAAATCATGTACCGTCTTGTCTGGATTTTCCTTCATCCAGTTGATGATAACTGGAACCAAGTTAGTAGCGAAATCATTTCTGCAGGCATTTACAGCTGCATTGACTGCCTGCTGTAGCAACTCATATTTGTCCTTGGCTGTTTTTTTCGCGTCCTCAGCTGCTTTTTTCTCGACCGCGAGCTTCACCTTCGCGTCGATGTCCGCCTGACTAAACTTATTTTTTTGCTTCTTGGCCTCCGGGCCCTCGTTGTAAAACACCTTCCACGTGGCACCGTCTCCAGCCCGTGCACACGACCATATTGCGGCCGCTGGCCCAAAGGGAGCCCCTTAAGTTCGTTCAAGGCCCAGTTCAGAGGGGTGTCCGACTTGGGCCTCATCGAAGAAGTAGGGCTTTCGGCTACAAGTTGGTGTCGCTTCTCCAGTAGTCTAATCAATTTCCTTGTGATCTTGTCCGTGTAAAAAACCTTTTTCTCCTTGTCCCACTTGTAGCGGGCCCTGATGAAGTCACGCTCCAAGGGGTTGGTGAACTTTCGAAGGGAGTGCAGGAGACCCGCGCTTCACGTTCAGCGCCTCCTTATCCCATATGGGCCTTTTACCGAGGTAGCCATGGCTTCGGCGATGCTTCCGTGTTCCTTTGCTGAAGGCTCTTGAATTTCGCAGCCTTAGCCTTGGCTGCCTCGGTAGCGCAAGTGTCCTTGAACTTTTGAACTCCTCTTCCGTAAGTGTCGGATTTTCCTCCGAATCTTGGACAGGGGTTCATCAGCCTCAATAGCTCGTTTCACCCTCCCTTTCCGGAGGCCAAATCATTGCTGAACATGCCCATGGCGTGATTGTTAATCTTTTTCATCTTGGATCATCCACGGTTGTTCTATGTTATCATCCCGGTCGGGAACTTGAATCTCTTGTGCAACTTTGTTAGAGCAACTGCATCAAATGTTCTTTACTCCTTAAGTCATCGTCGTTGATGCTCGCGCATTCCGTAGGGATGTATCCTACTTGGTTCCCATAGCGATTCTTGAGGGTTCTTCCGCTCTAACGGCTCAAACTTGCCAGTGCCATCTTTGTGATCACAAGTCGTCCAATCCCTAGTTTGTTAGGTTTTCGTATCCTCTGCTTCTTATGCTTCCTCTTTTCGGTGGCGGCATCGGGCGGTACCTTCCCTTGATTTCTTCCCGCGGTACCTTCCCCACCGGTCTCGGCGCCGCCATCGGTGTCGATGTCGGCGTCGATACCATCATCGAGGCCGACCTGCAAACCTTGCTTAGCAGTCAAATAGTCGAGGTACTCTTGTTCACCCTCATAATCCATCTCGCTGCGCATCTTGGTCGAACGTCCGGTTTCTTCGTTGTTCGACATGTTTCCTACGATTAAGTGTCCTCATTTATTTCTAAAAGTATGAATAAATGAGAAATGACATAAAAAAGAAATCTATGTGCCAGCACTCGATATGCCAACTATGTAGCACAAATCATGCCTTTATTCACGGGAAATATCGGCATGACCTTTGCTAAAAATGGACATATCGAGCGCCTGAAATTCACTGGAACGGAAATGAATCAACATTCCAGCGTAACATAGGCCACTCGGATCATTTTCCAAACATGACATGTCCAAAACATGACATATCCACATATCACATGTCCAGTTAAAATTTGCATATAAATTCAGCTAATTTTGAAACCTAGCTAAATTCATAACTAAATAGATAACCTAATTAACATACTGCCCTAACTAAAACCTAAGTAAATTAACTGAAGAACCCTAGCAGAGAGAGAGGGGGGGTTTACAGAGGGTGCAGGGGCGAGGAGGCAGGCCCTCGATGGCCGAGGTTGGGAGGAGGAAGCAGAGAGGAGGCGAGGCCGACGGGTCGGGCGAGCGCCTTGAGGTCGGGGCGAGCGCCGCGCCTGGGTCGGGGCGAGACCAGGTCGGGCGAAGCGCCGGCGCCGGGTCGGGGCGAGGCAGGTCGAGGCGAGCGCCGGTCGATGGCGGCGCCCGCGCCGGGTCGAAGCGAGCGACGGGGGAAGAGAGAGTGGGGATTTGGGGGGAAAAGACGGGATGAAGTAGGGATAGTGAGAATTTTGGGTTAAGTGGACGTAGCAGCAGCGCGTTTGGACAAAACGCGATGCTACTACCTTCAGCTATAGCGGTTTATACGAAATGCTCTACTACTACCTTCAGTAGCTGCAACGGTTTACACAAAACGCGCTGCTACTACCTTCGCTACTGCCAGTTTTCCTATTTCTTTTCCTTTATTTTCTCCCACTTTTATTTCCCGAGAGCAGTGAATGAAGGGAGGGCGATATATATTGCATCATTTGACGGTTAAATATGTATGCAAAATAGGAACATATATATTACATCATTGGACCCATGCATAATAATGCATGGCTAAGTCATGTTTATACAAAATAGGACCCTGCGACCGTTGCAGTGACCATCTCCTTCGAGCCTCCCATCGTGCTTATTAACGGGCAAACCAACACTAACACCAGGCGGCTGGTCTACGCCATATAGAAAATTCTCACAGAAAGAGATGCACTCTTGTGTCAAATAGCCCTGGACGATGCTTCCATCCGGACGGGACATGTTATGAACGAATCCTTTGATGATCCCATTCATCCTCTCAAACGGCATCATGTTGTTCGGGAATGACGGCCCCAGGTCTATTATGTCATCCACAATATGGACACACAGATGCATGCACCATCACGTCAAAGAACACGGGCGGGAAGTACATCTCAAGCTCATTCAGTATCACAACAATATCTTCCTGTAGCCTTCGGAGCTGCTTCACACTGATCGACTTTCGACAGATGACGTCGAAAAAGTTACAGAGACCAATAAGCGTGCCACGGACGTGCTTGTCCATTATCCCTCTAAGGGCAACAGGTAGTATCTGCGTCATCATCACATGACAGTCATGAGACTTCATCCCGCTGAACCTTTTCTTGTCCATGTCTAGATATCTGCTTATCTTGCCACAGTAACCGGAACTAACTTTGACTCCGGTAAGGCACTTAAAGAATTGATTGATCTCAGCCTGACTTAAGGTGAAGCAAGAAGGGGGGCAATAATCCTCTTTCTTTATTTTCTTGCCCTTCTTCTCCCGTGCCTCTGTCTCCGTCTCTGTCTCGTCTGACATTTTACGGGGCGGCATGTGCAGATCTTCCCTGATTTTCAAATCTTGCAAGTCTTTTCTTGCCTTCGGCCCATCCTTGGTCTTATCCGGCATGTCCATCAGTGTTGCGAGCAAGCTCTCAATGACATTTTTACAGATATGCATTTGATCAAGGCAATGAGGTGTATCGAGTTTGAGCCAGTACTCCAAGTCCCAGAACACATACCTCGTCTTCCATACCTTCAGCAGCGGCTCCGGCGCCTTTTTCATCGTCTTTCCCGGCGCGGGGCACTCTTTCAGTTTTTCAATAGCTCATCGATTTCGGCACCGCTCTGCTTACGTGGAGGTCCTCGATGCTCAGCGTGACCATTGAATAGATCTCCGCGGTTTCTCCACGGATCGTCCTGTTCAAGCCATCTTCGATGCCCCATGTACACGATTTTCCCAGACCCGCCATCTTTCCTTGACGTTAGCTGCTGAGACGTCGTATCATCCATGCACCGGGTGCATCCGCAATATCCATGGCACACCTGGCCTGCCACATATCCGTAACCGAGATAGTCGTGCACTGTCGTGATCAGCGCGGCTCTCATGTTGAAATACTTGCCTTTGCTGGCGTCCCATGTCTTGGCCGGTGTTTTCCATAACGTGTCTAACTCCTCTTGAAGTATCCCCAGATACAAATTAATATTATTTCCTGGTTGTTTCGGCCCTTGAATAAGCATGCTCATGTGAATGTACTTCGATTTCATGCACAACCAGGGGGGAGGTTGTACATCCATACGAACACGGGCCATGTGCTATGGTTGGTGTTCTGGTTACCAAACGGATTCATGCCATCGGTACACGCGCCGAGCACGATGTTCCTTGGATCACATTCAAAATACCGATAGAAGCTGTTCAACGCTCTCCACTGGTTTCCATCCTTCACGTGTCTCAGCTTCGGATCATCTCCATCGTCGGGCTTCTTCCTCTCTGCGTGCCAGCGCATTAGCTTTGCTTTCTTGGGATCTACAAAATACCTCTGGAGATGGGGAGTGATCGGTAAGTACCATACAACTTTCTGGGGACATTTCTTCCCGGCCTTCTTGTATCGAGAAGCATTGCACACCGGAGAGCTTGTTTTTTCCGCGTGCTCCTTTCGATAAATTATGCAATCGTTGATGCATGCATGGTATCTAACGTGTGGCAGATCAAGAGGGCACACGATCTTCTTGGCCTCATCAACACTAGTAGGACATAGATTACCCGGGGGAAGAACATCCTTTAGGTACTTGAGATGCTCATCGAGGCTAGTGTCGGTCCATTTGTTTTTAGCCTTCGTCTTCAGGAGTTGGAGCGTGAAACTCAAGCGGGTCACCTCAGGATTGCAACCATCATACAATGGAGTGTTGGAGTCTACTACTAGTTGCTCCAGCTTAGCCTCCTCTCTAAGCAGCTCTCTCAGTACTCGTCTCCTTGCGAAGCAATGCTTGAACATGAGGGTCCCGCATGATTGAACTTAGTACCGACGAACTCTGCTGCATGGAGTCCATGTCGTTCTCTCCGCCACCATGTCCTGCCCCTTCTCCTCCGCCATGTCCGGCCCCTTCTCCGCCGCCATGGCCGGCCTCTTCCCCTCCGCCATTATCGATCATCTCTTCGTCTTGCCCCGTATCATCATTGCCTGCCCCGTCGGCATCCTCAACATCGTCATCCTCATCTTCGATTATCCACGAGTATAACCATCCATGAAACCAGTCATGAGCAGGTGCGCTTCGACACGACCATCGTCATAGGGGTCGAGCCAAACTATTCCTTTGCATTTTCGACACGGACATAAAACCTCTGTCAGGTTATTTTCTTTCATGTCCTGCACCGCCGACCGCAACCACCTGTCCACCATCGTTCCACTGACCATCATGAACGTCTGCACGGTAATAATAAAACAAATTTATTATAAAAATGCATGCATGCATCAAAGTCATACAAAAATTCGGCATGACCTTCCCTAAAAATAGGACATAGATCTAGAGTTTGCCCGGAATTCGCCGAAACGGAAATAAATTGACATTTTGGCAAAACATAGGCAACTCAAAAGCACAATTTGGCGTCAACTCATGCCACACACACAATTTCCATAAACATGCCACACTCAAAAGCATGAAATTTTAATCACCTCTATCTCGAGATCGAGCACACGGTGGAGATGATGTTGTAGGAAGATCAAAAGTGCACAAAGCTCTTCTTGACAAAGATAGATCTAGTTAGGGGCAAATAGGTCCTTAACTAAATCCTACATCTACCTAGCTACCTAATTTGGGAGGAGACAACTTCAACTAGTGGAGGGAAGGAAAAGAGAAAGGAGATGCATTTATGGTGGTGGTGTAGTTAGGTAGGAGTAATGAAGAGAGAGAAAGGTAGATAGAAGAGGGAGAGTAATGGGGAGAAGTATTGAGGAAGAAGAAGAGTGAGAGGGGAGCATGTGGGAGGTAGGGGAAAGGGAAGAGAGGAGGGGGAGGGGGAGGGATGGGTGGGGAAAAGGTGGTAGGTTGGTGCGGATTAGCAGTAGCGCGGGAGCTAAAACGCGCTGCTGCTAAGGAAGTAGCAACAGCGCGCTTTGGGCAACGGCGCTGCTGCTAACGGGGACCAAAAAGTGTGGATATTTGAAATTTAGCAGCAGCGACCTCAGAAAAAGCGCGCTACTACTACATCCATAGCAGTAGCGGCTCATGGCACCAGCACCTGCTGCTAAATGGATTTTGGTGGACACCGCCGGTCGATATTTGTAGTAGCGCGGTTTACACTTAGCGCGCTACTGCTAAAAACTTGTCAGCAGCGAGTTTCCAGCACACACGCTACTACTAATTAACAGCAGCACTCCTTTTTGAGCCGCGCTGCTGCTAAGATTCTGTGTATAGGCTTTTCCCTAGTAGTGGAGGCCACATGCTTTGCATCTATTCACTTTGTGAACGTGTCAACCATAACTAGAAAATATTTCTTGCTGGTTTGACCTTTAAGGAGTAGTCCGGCCATATCAAGTCCTAAGACCGACTAGGTTATCGGGATTGTATTCAAGGCTGTGGATGGAAGGTGGCTTTATTTAGTAAAGAGCTAGCACCCGACAAACATACCGACTAAATATCATGCATCGGCCTGTCCCGTGGGCCAATAGAACCTTGTTTGGGAAGTCTTTCTTACCAAGGTACGAGGTGTTCCATGATGCCCACAGGTGCCGGAGTGTATCTCGGACAAGAGCTTTTGTCTGTCTTCCTTGGATATGCAGAGCTGGAGCTGTGTTGCTGCATTTATAGAGCTCTCTGTAGTGAACCTTGTAGTTCGTTGATCGTCGAATGATTCTCCGCCCATCCATCTGTTCCTCGTACAGCTCTTTGTGTATCAAATAAGAAAGAAGTGGCTTTTTCTAGGGCACAATAACTTCCATAATCTCGTCCGTTCTCTACGGCTGGCAGGGTGACCAATTCTTGTGTGGGTTCCTCAGGTTGCTTGCTTGGCTCGGTGTCTCCTTACCATTTAACAGACCATTTGAACAACTATTCAACATCGAGCACCCATCCTTGTCAGCATGTTCGTGGCTTGCTGGTTGCTTTCATCCAGGACATAGTGAAATTCTAAGCACTCAAATCGAGCCGACATGGTTTTCAACGTGTTGCGATACACAATCATCTTTGGGTCCTTTGCAACGAAGTCGATGTTTATCTAAGAGATTGCGAGGTTGGAGTCACCACATATCTTTGGCCTGGGGGATCTTAGGAATATGTGTAATGATGGCATAGTTAAGCTCATAAATGTCCAACTCCCCATTCTCAAAATCCCTGACCATCCACATAAAGTCGATCATTTTTATAAGGTCCCAGAAGTTTTGATAAAAAAGAAAAGATAAGCCATTAGGGCCAGGAGCCCCACTGGCATATGAGCTCATAATTGCCTCTTTGATCTCATCCTCAGAAAAGGATCTTTCCAAGTCTCTCCGAACTTCCTCACTAATCATTTCTGTCTCAGACCAAAAACCAGTCCCCAAATGTAAATCTGGTTTAGGCTCGTAAGCAAACAAGTTCTTGTAAAAATCAGTAGCTACTTCCAGCATGTTTTCAGTAGATGTCACAGGCCCAGAAGGGCCTATTAGCTCAGAAAGATGGTTCTTCCTATGTCTGTGATTTGCTAAAGCTTGGAAATAAGCATTGTTGCGATCCCCTTCAAGAATTTTCCTGTCTCTAGATTTCTGCCAGAAGGCAATCTCCTCTTTTTTCCAAATCTATTCTAGTTCTTTTTTCACAGCTTTCATTCTATCATGATCAGCAAGATATAACTGTTGGGATTCAGATAGAACGTCAAGAAAGTCAAACTCCATAAGGAGAGATTTTTTATTTTTTTCATCGCAGCCTCAATATTAATGGCCCAGCCTTTTGTCTTCTTCCTAAGTAGCCTGGTTTTAGAAAGCCAGTTATCAACAAAAGAGGTAGAGGAGGAAGTAGCCGACCATGTCTCATGAACCATCTGGTGGAAACCAGGTTGCGACAACCACCACTTCTCAAACCTGAACATCTTAGGGCTCAAGGATCGCCTCCCTCCAGTATCTAACACTAAGGGGGTATGGTCACTCTCCACTATAGGAAGTGCAGTTAGGGAGGACATTGGGAAATGGGAATACCAATCCACAGTGGTGAAAACTCTATCCAGCACAGCAAAAATAGGGTTGTCTTGATTATTGGACCATGTAAAACCCCTATTGGAGATAGAAATCTCCAGAAGTCCCCACCTCTTAATCCAATCATTAAACAGGAAAGTAGTATGATGATTAACTAGCCCACTACTCTTCTCACTCTCATTTATAACCAGGTTGAAGTCACCACGTATTAAAATAGGATATGATGCAGATTCTAATATATTGTGTAGTTCAGCCACAAAATCCATCTTGTATTCTGGATATGCAGAGCCATACACTATCACCAAGTGCCAAACAAAACCATCTTCTTTGTTTTTAACTGTAGCTTTAATAGGGAACTCATGGTTAACAAAACCAATGGTTTCAAACAAGGTTTTCCTAAGACCCAAAAGGATCCCACCAGCAGTGTTAACAGCAGGTAAGTAATGCCAGTCAAAATTATTACTCCTATCTATAGCTTTGAGAAAACCCTCAGAAATAATCTCTCTCTTGGTTTCTTGAAACCCAATAAAATCAGGGTTAGATCTAGCAATGGTATCACAAAGGCATTGAACTTTCCTAGATTGACCAAGTCCTCTAATATTCCAAATGAGACCTATCATTAAGTAACTTTGAAAGAATGAGACAGGCCACATAGGAAGACATTTGGAGTTCTCCTCACGGCATCAGCAGTGCCCACTGGCTTGAGGGAGTAATCATCCAAAGGTGTCCCAACCAAATCATCATGATCTAGCTCTAAATTATCTGGAAGAACAATTTCAGGGTTGTTATTGGCAAAGGGCAAGCATCTCTCCTTTTCCCCATCAACCAACATGTCAATGGTTTCATGTCGATTAACATCATCACCTCCAATGCATAAATCAATTTTACTCATTTGTTCGTACAGAATGTTATGATCAGTATTAGTGAATGATTTACCTTTGAAAGTTTTTGGAATTTCCAGATTTTGCTTCCTCTTGTAAGAAGCAGCTTTTTCCATGATATTCATATTGCCATGCCCCCTAGTAGCAGGTTTCTGAACCAGCACAGACCCCCACTTGGTCTTCTCAGCTTTTGGCCCTGGATCCTGAGCCTGATCAAGGGTTTCCAGCAGAGATCTTTTCAAAGAGATGTTTTGAATGGCCTGGACAGCTTCAGGAGGAAGAGTTTCAAGTTCACCACCCTTGGAATCCTCTTCCTCAGACTCGGAAAGGTCAACAGATTTTAGGATACTCTCACAACACTCCATGCTTTCAAGTTTCCCTCCAGAACTGGTGGTCCCCTCAGCAATCCTTATCAGTGGCTTGGATGGAGTGGATTTCGGAAAAACAGAAGGACAGAAATCCTTCGATTCAGTTCCTTTCTCAGTTACAAGATGTTCTTCTTTATCAGCAGTAACACACTCCAGGAAAAAGGCTTCATGATCAGAGTCAGAACAGAACATGTCAGCCTGGGGCCCTTTCTGTTTATTCTTGCTCTGATTAGCTAGGTTAGCCTTATCCAACTCATCAATTGCCTCCTCACTATCTAGTAAGTCTTCCAAAATGAGGCTTTGCTAATGAAGCATTTGTTCAAGTTCTTCAACAAGTGGGATATACCCTGGGTCTCTCTGATTTGGGACACATATTATGGTTCTTCGGCCCCACGAGCAACCCAGAGTTGTGGATCATTTTGGTGGCGAGATGTGCTTGGCCGCTACGATAAATTCTGCCAACTAGCTATTCCACAGGTGCATGCTGGTGACACTATGGTATTTTGGTTGGATAAATGGAGAATTGATGACAGATTGGTCTCGTTGAAGGAAAGATTCCCACATCTTCATTCTTTTGTCAAGGATGACTTGATCACGGTTAGGGATTTCTTTGATATGTTGACTGAGACTGATAATTTCCACCTTCCTATGTCTGTTTAGGCCTATCATGAGTTTCACCAGCTTCAATCTTTGATGGCTTCAATCAACCTTGATCCCAAGGGCAAGGACAGTTGCAAATGGACATCAAAGTCTGGAGACTTTCAATCAAGGATCTTTTATGAGTTTAACTTTCACCTGATTGATCCCATTTTTAAGTGGATCTGGAAATGCTCATGCACTCTCAAGATCAAAGTTTTTGGTTGGCTTCTCCTGATGGATCGGTTGAATACCAGGGACAGGATGCAATGAAGGCACTGGAATGTGCAAGATGACACTTGTGTTTTGTGTCACATACCCAACCATGAGGATCGTGTGCATCTTTTCTTTACTTGCAACGAGTGGGTGGTGGTGGTGGTGGTGGTGGAGGAGGTAGGCGGCGACGGGGAGGGGATGGAATAAGCCAGAGTTGGCCAAAGTGTTCTTCTGTAGTCTCTAGGTCACCCTGCCCACGCGAACGCGCACCCTGAGAATACGTTTTCCTACCAGAGTCACGAATTTTGAAGCTGGGGCCCGTCGCAACCTGATTAGGAACAGAGGACAACTTTTGACCAGTCACTCTCGCGCTGTTAAGAAGGCTATCTCCCAAATTCGAATTACTCACAAGTTTGAAGGCCGTAGAGACGGCAACAACATTAGATGATTCAATCAACGTATCAGGAAAATCCCTAATTCTATCCAAATTCGAATTAATCGCGGGTCCAGAGGCTGTAGAAACGGCAACAACATCAGATGATTCAATCAGCGTATCAGGGGGAACCCTAGATTTATCCAAATCAACTAACTGAATCGATACACAATCCTTCAACTCTTTGCATTGAATCCTCCGCGAACGCAGGGCCAACAAACGCGAACGGAATGTATGCGAGAGGCGGAATGAATGCATACCTCCCTCAACTGGCCACGGAGGGGGATCGATGGCGCGGTGTTGGGGCAGGCGGGGCGTCGAGTCCTTTACTGGCGGCGGCGGGGCAGCTCCACCCCCGGCGGGACGAATTCCGGCGGAATGCTGGCAATCCCCTCCACCGACGGTGGCCTGATGTTGAGACGAGATGGGTTCGCCATCTTCAAGAACGCCCACTTCGCCGCCTGCACAGGATCTGGCGACTCGGCCTCCTGAATCGCCCAGAAGAGGAGCTCCACATCCATGCAGCCGTTGTCGCCGATGAAACGCGCGCGCTCGGCGAAGTTCGCATAGCGAAGGATGTCGAGGTGGATGTCTCCCCACGCCTCCCGATTGGGGAACCGCTCCCGCACCACCCGCCGCATCTCTCGTCGAGCCTCCGGTGAGTTGGGGTCGATCTCGGGGAGGGGAGCCGCCCCCGGAGATGGGAGCGCCCGCGGCTCCACCACCCGAGTCGTCGGCGCAAGCCGACGGATCCGCAACACACGACGGCGCGCCCTCGCCATGAGAGCTGGTAGGTGGAAGCTGGGGGTGGGGAGAGCTCGAATTGATGCGAGTTAGGTGGGGAGGGCGAGCAGATCGGGGATTTATTCTCGCTCTGTTCTCGTCGTCCGAGGAAGGGGAAGGGGGAGGGTGGGAGCGACACGCCATCTTTGGCCCGCACAGACCATTTCGCTGGATCTGTTGCATATAGTACGTACGTCACTGTTTGCTCCAAGAAGATGATAACCACCATCACGGCCGGCGGAGTAGAGAATTCCTGCAAGGCAACGACGCAGCCTCTAGCGATGGGTCTAGTGAGTGAGTACTGGGTAGTGATGAGGGACGGGACAAGGTGTGCGCCGCTGGCCACATAATTAAGCAAGGGGAAAAGATTAAAGGGCCTTTCGGTTGTGCATGTAACTCGGGCTGTGCATTGTAATAATAGTACCAAACCTGCTTCACACCACAGAATTTACTCTTGTTTTAGTCTCTGTACGTACGCACGCCTCCTCTAGAGAGCATATGCATGGGGTGAAATTCAACATAAAATAAATTCACTATCCTTTTCCAGACCCAAACATGCATGGGGTGAAAGAAAGACGAGAGAAGTTTCGAGACCCAATGCCTTCTCAGAGCCTTCGCTTCTATCCCACAAAGTGATTCCTCTCTCTCTCTCTCTCTCTCTCTCTCTCTCTCTCTCTCTGAAGTTTTTGTCCATGCAAGTCATGCAGGGAGCTTTTTTGGAGGTATAGGATAGTAATACGTACGTTGCAATAAGTAGGTATTCTGCAGGGAAGTTAATATCTTAAAATAAAAAAAATGACATTTTCTAGACAAAACATTGAAAGAGGTATAGGTTTTCCACGAGATAATAATCAATGAAAACGATACTTGCAGATAGTTTCAACTGTTTAACTACAAAAAGAAAATTCTAGTTGATCGTACATGCAAAAGCATCAAAAAGCTTGCAAATGAATTCTCGAAATGTTTGGTGAGCCATCTTTTTACAAAGTCAGAAGGTTGAACTAACGACCTATACATAGCTAAGCTAATATCTCTTTCTCCAGTGTCATGTTTTTATTTTGGCGGGTGATCTCCAGTGTCATGTTAATTACCTAGAAAGTTTTTCTTCTTCCATGCATGCAAAGTTGTGCGCGCAACGGTATGATACACACACACTAGGCAGGCAGTGTCGCCCTAGCACTGTTGACACAAGCCCTAGCTAGCCAGTACCCCAGTACTGCCAATGTTCCATTCTTTTAAGTTTAATTAACGAAAATGATTGCACCAGCTGCCCTAGCTAGTAATTGACTCATTTGTAGTCTTGTGTACTCATCGTATCTTCAAAGTGTACCTGATCGATCAATGGTACATGACGCCATCAAATCACTAGCTACTTCAAAGCTGACCCGCAAATGACTCTGTATATGTCGGTTTTTATGTCCGGACGTGATTCTGGACATGATGCGGGAGAGAGTCATCTAATCCTTTTCATAAATTGATCTATATTTGTTCATTTGGGAGGAAAATAGAGGACCATGTGGTGATTTTTTTTGGTCAAGTGAATGTCCGGACACCAATACAATTTCATCAGTTTGTTTTGGATTTGCGGAAAAACGGACGTTCAGATCACTTCACGGACCGATGGGGTCCCATTAAATGACAAATTTTAACATAGACGGTAAGGACACTATAATCTAAACATATACCGGAGGTTTGAGAGTCTCCTTTAAAGATGCCCTGACTAACTATAAACCCAGATGTTGGGTCTGCTGGCCTTTCCAAGTTTGGTCTGCCTGAAATGGCTTGAAAAGAAAGAACTATGATTTACGTACTTTAGTGACAAGTGTTTTTTTTGGGGAGGGGGGGAGGGTACTCTAGTGACAAGTCTGTCAAGGTCCCGCCCGTGAAAATGGCAATGTTCCTCTGACCGTGTGCGTCCGTGCATCTAACACCAACTCGTGACTGTAAAAAACAATATTTAAGTCGGGCATCAACCACTAGAGTATGTGGGTGAAGAAGATAAGGCCTACTTTGGTTTGGAGGAATTTTGTAGGATACAATTCTTATAGGAATTTTTCCGTTAGAGCCCTTTGGTTCATAGAAATGGATTCCTATTCCTACATAGAACTAAGAACTACTCCCTCCGTTCCAAAATATAAATCTTTGTACAGATTCCACTATGAACCACATAAGGATGTATATAGATGCATTTTGAGTGTAGATTCACTCATTTTGCTCCGTATGTAGTCCATAGTAAAATCTCTACAAATACTTACATTTAGGAACGGAGGAAGTAGTTCCTATCTTTCATATTTCAAAGGAAAATAGAAAAATTTATATGATGTGAACCAAATGACATATTTTTCCTATTCCTACTCATAGTATTTGATAGATACATATCATCTTATTTTCTATAAGTTTTTTATTTCTATAATAATCCTATTCTATGAACCAAAAAGGTCAAAAAGCGGTTATGCAAACCTAGAAGCTACACGCATGCATGCATCATGCATGTGTACAAGATTTCAGTTAAATGTCCTTTTCGGAGAGATCCCTCGCAAACAGGTGAAAAGGCTGTTGCTCGCTTGCTGTGTGTTCATGCATTGCCACCATATTTTTTAGCGGAAAATGCATTGCCGCCATTATATTCTTGCTTAGGGCATCTAACGGCTGACCCCTAAATCATACTACCTTCATCCTGATTTATTGGCCTCCTTTGCATTTGGTATTTAAACTTATCTTCGATCTAACTAAACAAATTTTGATGCATGTAACCAAAAATAATATCATTGAAAACTATGTTTAAATAAGAATACAACTATATAATATTTGGTGACATGCATTATAATTTTCTTAGTTAAATCTATTGCCAAATTTGGCATTAAATACTAAGCAGACCAATAAACTAGAAAGGAGGTAGTACACCGTATCTATCCACATATCATTTCGGATCCATGTCCCGACACTGATAGGAAAGCCGACCATCCAATCACATACCTCATATACCTTACGCGCATGCACTCGTCGAGTCCATTGTGGTGTGCTACGGTATGAGCGCCAACAACTTGCCGGCCGCGAGCACCGTAGTGGGCATGTTCAAGTACAACGGGATCAAATCCATGCGGCTGTACGCCCCCGACCGGGCGGCGCTACAGGCTGTCGGCGGCACCGGCATCTACGTGGTCATCGGGGTGCCTAACAACATGCTCTCCAACCTCGCTGCCAGCCCGGCGGCGGCCGCCTCGTGGTTCAGGAGCAACATCCAGACGTACCCCAAGGTTTCCTTCCGGTACGTCTGTGTTGGAAACGAGGTCGGCGGCCGCGCCACCCGGAACCTCGTCCGGGCAATGAAGAACGTGCATGGCGCGCTCGCTTCCGCCAGGCTGGGCCACATCAAGGTGACCACGTCGGTGTCGCAGGCCATCCTTGGTGTGTACAGCCCGCCCTCCGCCGGGTCCTTCACCGCAGAGGCGGCCGCGTTCATGGGCCCCGTGGTGCAGTTCCTTGCCCGCACCCATGCACCGCTCATGGCCAACATCTACCCCCTACCTGGCCTGGGCCTACAACCCGAGTGCCATGGACATGAGCTACGCCCTCTTCACCGCATCCGGCACCGTGGTCCAGGACGGTGGCTTCGGGTACCAGAACCTATTCGACACCACGGTGGACGCCTTTTACACGGCCATGGCCAAGCACGGCGGCTCTAACGTGAAACTAGTGGTGTCGGAGAGCGGGTGGCCGTCGGGCGGCGGCACCGCGGTGACTCCAGCCAACGCCAGGTTCTACAACTAGCACCTCATCAACCACGTCGGGCGCGGAACCCCATGCCACCAGGGCGCCATCGAGACCTACATCTTCGCCATGTTCAACGAGAACCAGAAGGCCAGCGGCGTGGAGCAGCACTGGGGACTCTTCTACCCCAACATGCAGCACGTCTACCCCGTCAACTTCTGATGTAGCTAGCTATTCTTTTAACAGAGTACAATCGAAGTTGTTCACATACACGAGTATACACTCACCCCAATGAACGCACGCGCGCACACCCTATCCCTATGAGCTAGTGTCTGTATGCCCGTACGTATAATTAAGAGGGTGTATGCCATACGTATGTGCGCATTATGTATATATTGTGCAATGCGTGGATTGGGTTGCCACCGCTGAGGCAGCTCAGATGCGTACGTACGCGATACTACAGGTTTGCTATACTAATACAAAAAGTGTATGTATGATTTACGATGGAAGGGAAGCAGATGTAAACGCTCTCCCTTCCTCGATATATTGATCATACATTTGATTCGTACACACATGTGTATGTAAAAGAGGAACTATATTGTAGGGTTCGAAATTTCGTTGAAATTTATGAAATTTGTCCGAAAATAATATGAAATATATTGTCGAGGACTCAAGTCTTCGTATATCTTTGAAATGCTCACACTAACTCCAAGATATGTCTTAGTCGGAAACACAATTAATCACGTCCAACTTCAGAATTCAAATATTAACAAAGAAAGAATCACATGGACATGGACATGGACATGGTACTTGAGCTCGTAAATAGGCACACTTGATGTCGACATAATAAACCATCAGCCGGACATGTGTCTGTAACGCGTGGCCCAATGTAAAAGTGATTGAATGAATATCGTTTGATTTCGTAGATCTGTAAGACATACATACAGGGTGAGTCGTCGTCAAGAAGGGATGTCAGTTACAGTCGATAGAGAGGGGGGGGGACAGTTGCGCTGTATGCACACAAGCGTTCGGGAAATGCTACATACACAGGCTGCTTTTTACGGAATCAACGGAGAGGCTGAGCTGGGATTTTCTTATTGGGTAGAAATCAGGTGAAGGGCCCACCCCAACTGAGAATCGTACGGTTGTCGGTTGATGTTGTACACAAATTACAGTCATTTACATAAGATAGATTTTGCTCATTTCACAAAACACATTATGCTCATTACAAAAGATAGATTTCACTCATTTCAGAAAACACATTACACTCATTTACATTACATTCAGAAGGAAAGAGACCTGGAAAGGAGTTTCTGTGATTACAAGTTGGACTTGTCCAAATCTTATGACATGGTAGATTGGACCTTCTTCAAGTGAAGGATGCAAAACATGGGTTTTGCTCGCCGGTGGGTGGAATGGATTATGACTTGCGCCACCTCAGTGAGAGACATAATGAAATTTAATGGGGCCCTCTTGGATTCGTTTGCACCAACTTGTGGGCTTCGACAAGGTGATCCTCTCTCCCTGTTTTTAATCCATCCAAGTATATCGTACTGTTTGGGAGGTTATGTACAGAACATAATCAGGAGAAGGTCCGCTTGGTGCTGCACGTCAATCTTGTCACTTTTGAGGAGAAATATCTTGGCCTGCCTACACCTGAGGGATGTATGTCGAGGGGGAAACTTCAGAATTTACAGTCAAGGCTTTTGAAGCGGATTATTGCATGGGGTAACACGCTGTCAAGTGCTGGGAAGGAAAAGATGATCAAGCCTGTTGCACAGGCGATCCCAACAAATATCATGGGGGCCTTCAAGCTTCCAATGTCAGTGTGCAACAACTTCAACAGGATGGTTCCATAACTTCTGGTGGGGTTCTTCTGAAGGCAAAAGGAAAACGCATTGGACGGCCAGGCCGAATATTATGGCGCATAAAATGAAGGGTGGCTTGGGGTTCAAAGACTTCTGTCTTTTTAACGAATTCCTTCTGGCAAGGCAGGCATGGAGGCTAACGATTAATCCTCACAGGATATGTGCGCAGGTTCTCAAAGCTTGATATTATCCGGAGGGTTGGCTTGAGGATACAGTCTTCTCGGGGAATGTGTCCCCTGTGTGGCAGGCCATTCAGTATGGCTTGGAGCTCCTCAAAAAGGGGCTTGTATGGCGCGTCGGCGACAGCAGCAACATACAGATCTGGCGTGACCGGTGGCTCCCTACAGCCCCGACGGGCAAGCCGATAACACAACAGGGAAGCTGCCAACTGTGGCGGGTCTATGAGCTTCTGGATGCCTCGGCCGCGCGGCCCACAAACATATTGCAGCAGTACTTCCCTCGAGACGATGCACAGCTGGTCGGATCTCTGTCCAGCGCGGACGCGGTTTGCTCCAAGAAGATAACCGCCCGCCCATCACCGCCGCTGGAAGAAGGAAGCAACTGCCGGTAGAGAATTCCAGCAAGGCAACGACGCCGGTCACTGTCGGGAGCCTGTAGCGATCGGTCTAGGGATGACGGACGGGACAAGGTGTGCGCCGCCGGCCACATAACCAAGGGAAAAGATTAAATGTCCTTTCGGTTGTGTATGTAACCGGCCACATAACCAAGGTGTGCGCTGTACATTACGGGCCATGCACAGTTTCCACTCGACTTCTTTCTCTCCTTTCCCACTACACAATCCGCAAACCTGGTTCACACAACTTGCTCTTGTTTTTTCACTGAAAAAACCCTGGTTAGAGAGCATGGGATGGAATTCAATACAAAGTAAATTTATTATCCTTTTCTTTTAGTGCAAAAATAAAGATGATTATCTATTTTCACTACATTCCTATTTAAGAAATAGGACAAACAGCAGATATATGGTAAATTTAAACCACCTTTTCCCGAAATCCGCAGATAATAAGATGCACATCTAGAGACCAAAGATACTATCACTAGTAGAAAACAGGGCTACCGTTCGGGCCTGGCCAGCCCATTAGTCCCGGTTCTTCAAGAACCGGGACCCATGGGTGGTATTAGACCCGGTTCGTGAGCCCAGGGGGGCGGCCGGGGCCTCGTGAGCATTGGTCCCGGTTCGTGTGAAACCATTTGTCCTGGTTCAAGCGACGAACCGGGACCAATGGTCCTCGCTCCTTGCCCACAACCATTGGTCCCGGTTTGTGGCATGAACTGGGACAGAAGGGGGTGCTTTTGTCCAGGTTCATGCCATGAACCGGGACCAATAACTTGCCTATATATACCCACCGCCGCGGCAGAGCACTCCAGTGCTTTGTTTTTTGAATCCGGCGAGGAGAGAGCATTTGGGTGCTCTAGTTCACCTTCTATGCACATGATGTGTTCGATGAAATGCCCGAGCCACACTAGTTAAGCTTTCTCCACTCGATGCTCGACCTCGGAGCTCCATTTCTTTCGAGATTTGTCTAGATTTAGCGGTCCGTCACGCCCCGTCCCCGTTTTCACCGCCGTTGATAGCCCGCGCAGATCTCGTCGCCGGCACCACCGTGGTGAGCCTCTTGTTCTTATCTTCTTTCTGATACTTGTCTGATTTTCTTACTTTAGGTAGATATTTGTCTGATTTTCTTACTTTTGACACACATAATTATATATAATGCACGCAGATGAACCGGCAATGGATGTATGGTGATAGACACACCTCCGAGTACATTAAGGGCGTGCATAATTTTCTCGAAGTGGCTGAGGCAAACAAGCAGAATGGTTTTATTTGTTTTCCATGCACTAAATGTGGGAATACGAAGTCTTACTCTGACCGGAAAATCCTTCACACCCACCTGCTTTACAAGGGTTTCATGCCACACTATAATGTTTGGACGAGGCACGGAGAAATAGGGGTTATGATGGAAGACGACGAAGAAGAAGAGGACGATGACAACTATGTGCCCCCTGAATACGGTTATGCTGCAACGGAGGGAGCTGCTGAAGATCAGGAGGAACCAGACGATGTGCCCGATGATGCTGCAACGGGGGAAGCTGCTGAAGATCAAGAGGAACCAGGCGATGTGCCCGATGATGATCTCTGCCGGGTCATTGTCGATGCAAGGACGCAATGGAAAGTCAAAAGGAGAAGCTGAAGTTGGATCGCATGTTAGAGGATCACAAAAAAGGGTTGTACCCCAATTGCGAAGATGGCAACACAAAGCTGGGTACCGTACTGGAATTGCTTCAGTGGAAGGCAGAGAATGTTGTGCCTGACAAAGGATTTGAGAAGCTACTAAAAATATTGAAGAAGAAGCTTCCAAAGGATAACGAATTGACCGACATACATACGCAGCAAAGAAGGTCGTATGCCCTCTAGGATTGGAGGTGCAGAAGATACATGCATGCCCTAATGACTGCATCCTCTACCGCGGTGCGTACGAGGATTTGAACGCATGCCCGGTATGCGGTGCATTGCGGTATAAGATCAGAATGACCCTGGTGATGTTGACGGCGAGCCCCGCAGGAAGAGAGTTTCTGCGAAGGTGATGTGGTATGCTCCTATAATACCACGGTTGAAACGACTGTTCAGAAACAAAGAGCATGCCAAGTTGATGCGATGGCACAATGAGGACCGTAAGTAAGACGGGAAGTTGAGAGCACCCGCTGACGGGTCGCAGTGGAGAAAAATCGAGAGAGAGTACTGGGCTGAGTTTGCACATGACCCAAGGAACGTATGGTTTGGTATAAGCACGGATGGCATTAATCCTTTCGGGGAGCAGAGCAGCAATCACAGCACCTGGCCCGTGACTCTATGTATGTATAACCTTCCTCCTTGGATGTGCATGAAGCGGAAGTTCATTATGATGCCAGTTCTCATCCAGGGCCCTAAGCAACCCGGCAACGACATTGATGTGTACCTTAGGCCATTAGTTGAAGAACTTTTACAGCTGTGGAATGGAAATGATGTACGTACGTGGGATGAGCACAAACAGGAGGAATTTAACCTGCACGCATGACTGTTTGTAACCATCAACGATTGGCCCACTCTCAGTAACCTTTCAGGACAGACAAACAAGGGATGCCACGCATGCACGCACTGTTTAGTTGACACCAAAAGTATATACCTGGGTAGCTGCAGGAAGAATGTGTACCTGGGCCATCATTGATTTCTTCCGACCAACCATCAATGTCGAAAGAAAGGCAAGCATTTCAAAGGCGAGGCAGATCACCGGAAGAAGCCCGCCATGCGTACCGGTGATTACGTACTTGCTATGGTCAATGATTTACACGTAATATTTGGAAAGGGTCCCGGCAGACTAGATGTTCCGAGGGACGCTGAGGGACACGCACCCATGTGGAAGAAGAAATCTATATTTTGGGACCTACCCTACTGGAACGACCTAGAGGTCCGCTCTTCGATCGACGTGATGCACGTGACGAAGAACCTTTGCGTGAACCTGCTAGGCTTCTTGGGCGTGTATGGGAAGACAAAAGATATAGCTGAGGCACGTGAGGACCTGCAACGTTTGCACGAAAAAGACGGCATGCCTCCAAAGCAGTATGAAGGTCCTGTCAGCTACGCTCTTACCAAAGAAGAGAAGGAAATCTTCTTTGAATGCCTGCTTAGTATGAAGGTCCCGACCGGCTTCTCGTCGAATATAAAGGGAATAATAAATATGGTAGAGAAAAAGTTTCAGAACTTAAAGTCTCATGACTGCCACGTGATTATGATGCAACTGCTTCCGGTTGCATTGAGGGGGCTTCTACCGGAAAATGTCCGATCAGCCATTGTGAAGCTATGTGCATTCCTCAATACAATCTCTCAGAAGGTGATCGATCCAGAAATCATACCAAGGCTAAGGAGTGATGTGGTGCAATGTCTTGTTAGTTTTGAGTTGGTGTTCCCACCATCCTTCTTCAATATCATGACGCACGTCCTAGTTCATCTAGTTGACGAGATTGTCATTCTGGGCCCCGTATTTCTACACAATATGTACACCTTTGAGAGGTTCATGGGAGTCCTAAAGAAATATCTCTGTAACCGCGCTAGGCCAGAAGGAAGCATCTCCATGGGCCATCAAACAGAGGATGTCATTGGGTTTTGTGTTGACTTCATTCCTGGCCTTAAGAAGATAGGTCTCCCTATATCGCGGTATGAGGGGAGACTGACTGGAAAAGGCACGCTTGGAGGGGAGACAATAATATGCAGGGACGGATATTCTTGGTCTCAAGCACACTACACAGTTCTACAGAACTCTACCTTGGTGACCATTTATGTCGATGAACACAAGAATAGTGCGCTCCAAACACCCGGAGCAGTGCGACGACTGGATTACATGTGAACAAATTAGGACTTTCAGCAGTTGGTTGGAAACACGTCTCAGAGGTGAAAACACTGTTTGTGAGGAGTTGTACTCGTTGTCCAGGGGACCATCTTCGACTGTAATGATTTGGAAAGGATACGAGATAAATGGGAATACATTTTACACGATCGCCCAAGATCAAAAGAGCACCAACCAAAACAGCGGTGTCTGCTTTGATGCAGCCACCGAGAGGGGAAAGGACACATATTATGGTTACATAGTGGACATATGGGAAATTGACTACGGAGTAGATTTTAAGGTCCCTTTGTTTAAATGCAACTGGGTCAATCTGTCAGGAGGCGGGGTACAGGTAGACCCACAGTACGGAATGACAACAGTGGATCTGAACAATCTTGGGTACACTGACGAACCGTTCGTCCTAGCCAATGATGTGGCAGAGGTTATCTATGTGAAGGATCATGTCTACCAAACCGAGAAAAAGAAAAAATAAGGAAGCGAATACATCATACGATGAGCCAAAGCGCCACATAGTTCTTTCAGGAAAAAGGGACATCGTGGGAGTGGAGGGCAAGACAGACATGTCCGAAGGTTATGAAAAGTTTCATGAAATTCCTCCCTTCAAAGTCAAGGCTGACCCAAGCATCCTGATAAATGATGAAGATTATCCATGGTTACGGTGCAATAAGGAAAGGACACAAGCGAAGAAAAAGTGAAGACTTTCTCCATAACTATTATGATGATACCATGCCAACTTTCAACCTTTTCGTAGTTCATTTGAAATGACTGTTGTAACAGACAAGTTTCCGTATGAAATCCTGATACTTCGAAAGAGATTGTCCGTTTTGTACATGAAGTGCATCTAGTTTTTGCCGTAACCCTCTCAACTTTCTTGCACATGCTATGTGGATGAAATGATGATACCATGCCAACTTCCAACCTTTTTCAGAGTTCATTTGAAATGCTTTTAAATTTCAAGGTCTTATAGCTCAAAATAATCAGTAAATGCATGAAAAATAACAAATGAAGTCACAAAGGGTTGAAAATTGATGATGTGGCTTTGAATGGTGCATTTTGAACACACAAAAAGTCAGGAGTTCAAATAAGTTTAAAAAAATGAAATCCATGTGTAAAAAATGAGTTTTCGTATGAAACCCTGATACTTCGAAAGAGATTGTCCATTTTGTACACGAAGTGTATCCAGTTTTTCGCATAACCCTCTCAACTTTTTAGCACATGCTATGTGGGTGAAATGATGATACCATGCCAACTTTCAACCTTTTCAGAGTTCATTTGAAATGCTTTTCAATTTCAAGGTCTTATAGCTCAAAAAAATACTAGTAAATGCTTTTATAAAACCCTAATAGCAAAAGGAATCAACTAAAAGCTTTTATAAACCTCTAGTATTTTTAAACTAATGTTATATAAAATTTATGCAACTAAAATTATCAAAGTATTTTCTGGAAATAATTATCATAAAGAGTTTTTGTTAGAGACTTTAGTAGCAAAAAGAATTGTCATAAAGTTTTTTTTTGATAGAAACTAAAATAACAAAATCTGTTTTCAATATAATGTTAAAATGCAGTAATATTAAATAGCAGGAAAAGAATCACTCCAAATATATTTTTAGTTGCATAAAGATTATAATTCTTCAAATTTGGAAACTAATGGAGTAATGAAAGATTATAATTATTCAGAGCTAAAAGAAAAAGAATAAAAAATAAAGCAAAATCAAAAGAAAATAAATAATTCAAAGCAAAAAATAAAACAAAAAAAATAAAAAAAAGTGCCACCTGAAGGGCCACCACGGCCTGAATACGACTAGAAACCCAACAATGGGCCAGGATTCAGGCCCGCAGTAGGCCCAATAGGCCCACAAGCACATATAGTGAGTTTAGGCCCGTAAGCCTGCATTTGAGAGGAGCTTGAGAGGGCAGCGGGACTGGGGCTTATAAACCACTCTCGAGCTCCCTAAGCTAGCGAGGTGGGACTAAACTTTCATGCCGCGACGCGGGCAGCACAAGGCTTGTAGTCCCGGTTGGTGGCACCAACCGGGACTAAAGGGAGGCTTTGGTACCGGTTGGTGGCACCAACCGGGACCAATGACCTCCTTTTAGTCCCGGTTGGTGCCACCAACCGACTAAAGGCTCGCTTCCCGCCTTTGGGCTGCTGAAAAGAGGCCTTTGGTCCCGCCAGTTGGCGGCACCAACCGGGACTAAAGGGGCATTGGTCCCGGTTGGTCTCACGAACCGGGACCAATGCTTTGCCTATATAAGCAGCACTCGTGAAATTTTGGTTCAGTTCGTTCTTTCCCGCCCGCCCGACGCCGCCAGCTGCCGCCGTCTCCGCCTCGCCGTCGCCGTGTCCGCCTGCGTCGCCTCACGCCGACCGGACGCCGTCCCACGCCGCCAGACGCCGTCGCCGCCCCCCATGCCACACGCCGCCGCCCCCCCGTCCTGTCGCCGCCCGCGCCGCCCTCTCACTGTCGACCGTCGCCGCCGCCCCTCACGCACCGTCGGCGTCGCTGTCGCCGTCCCCTGCCCGTCACGCCGTCGCCATCCCGTGAGCAAAGGCCTTGCTAATTTAATTTGATGTAGTAGTTAATTTAGATGTGTAGTATAATTTAGATGTGTAGTTAATTGATTTAGATTTTGTTACATTTTTTGTAGTTCATAAATTTTTTGTTAGATGTGTAGTTCATAGATTTTTATGTTAGATTTTTTTCATATTGTGTTAGATTTTTTCTGTTAATAGATATTTTTGGTGATATTATTGTTGAATATGCATGTTTGTATGTTCATATATATGCAAAGATCTAATATGTCAATTTTTATGATTTTTTCTGTTCATAGAATTTTTATGATTTTTTCTATTGTAATTTTGTTCATAGAATTTTCTTTGTCAATTTATGTATATGTTCATATTGTGTATGTATAGGAAAATTGTGCATGATCAAAGTCATTTATGAATATGTTCATATTTAGAATAGAGGAAAAGGAAAATAAGAAGAGAAAGTGTTCAATAAAATTAGTTAGAAAAATAATAGAACTATAGTTAAACTAGTTTATTTTAGTAAGTACTACTTTATTTTATTTATAGTAAGTGCTTAATATATAGTTGAACAAGCTAGTTGATTTAATAAACTACTTTATTTTACTATATATAGTAGTAGTTTATTTTTAGTAAGTACTACTTTATTTATTTATAGTAAGTGCTTTAGTATAGTTGAACTAGTTGATTTAATTAATAAAACTCCTTTATTTTACTATATATAGAAGTAGTTCCCGCATCGACGTCGACGATGCCTATCCCGCATCCTTGTCGTCGACTCGGCGGTGGAGGCCTGCTTGATCAGGGCCATGTCCGGGACTGGGCTCCGCCGGGCTGGTATTGGGAGGTGCTACCTTCCGGGGGACGTAGGTTGGTGAGGAGGCAGCCCGTTGTTGACCCGATCCTTGTTTGGTGGCGGTCGCGTGGGCCAGTGACGGTGTCGAGGCTTTCAGACACCGCGGAGGTGGTACGTCACCGTGTCAGCGAGGAGGACGAGCACATCCGTCGGTACATGGTTGCGTTGGAGGGCAGGTTTGACAATACTTGGCAGGTTCTTCAGGGATCTCACTGGAGCTATGATCCTGTGATGGTTCCTTATCTTTGGGTGTCCACCGCCCGCGACGATACCCGTCGGGCGCTACGGTTCTAGATGTATTAGTGATGCTATATGTATGATAGTATTCGAGGAGTATTAATTAGTGATAATATTCGACGATGTACGGACACAAGAGATGATGTACTTTTGGTTATAATTGAATGCATGCTAATTTGAATACTACTTTATTTTACGATTTGGTTTTGCTTATTGAATGCTCATATTGGAAAAGTACTCCTACTTTGAATGCTAAAATTGAAGAACACTCTATGCAGAAATCTAGGAGCCCCCTCCATCATCCACACCGTCGTGGGGGTAGCTTCTCTTTCATTCCCGTGTGCTAGAAAATTTGGTGTAATAATGCACTCGGGAATGAAAGGAGGAGCTACAATCACCGATAGTCAACCCGTGATTAATAATAATGATCTAATTTAGGTTTTTTAGTACATATATTTAATTGTATAAGTTTAATATTTGAATTATGAACATAGGCCGGAAATGTCGTAATCGGACGACGAAAACCGCCCGGGGGAGTGCGACTGGTGCCACGACGACCGAGGTATGTGCGACAGGTTCCTTGAGCTAGACGAAGATCGACTAGCTTATCCCATGCTATGCAAGACGCTATGCAAAACGCAACAACGACAATAGTTTTTTTTCGTAATTAAGCACGACTTCAACTATTTTAACGTGTATTTTTCATCTTTTCGAATTCGACTAGCTTATCCCATGCTATGCAAGACGCTATGTCTTGGAGAGGATGGGTTTTGAAGACCATGAAAGTATGGAAACCAAAAGAATTCACTTAAGGATCCATCATGGTGTGGATTTTGAAGTAAAGTTGTACAATGCTGAGAGTGTAACCCATTTTGATTGCAAAATCTGGGAAGCACTTTGCAAGATGTATGGTTTTGATGAGGGCATGCTTGTCACCATGGATCTTGGTGATCCTACAATCGAGCAAGACAATATGGACATTTGGGTCCTTGTGGATACACTTCCAATTATTCCCACATGTGAACTTCTCAAACATAGTTATTAAGTAATTTATATTGTGTATTTCAAAATAGTTGACAGCTTATTTCCATTAATAGCTTATTTTCATTCTTCAAAGAATGTGCGGAAGATGGTAGATAAAACCCACTACACCGATGGCTCCGAATTAACTTATAAGGAGAAAAATCATCTGATCGCATTTTGTACTGATCTTGCGAAGTACAATATCTGCAATTGAACTCCTCAACATTATGGTCAATACGTGCCACTAGTGCACGTTCTACAGTAACTTCTATGGAGATACCCTGGTAAGATTTTTTACTATTACGACATCCGTGCATCTTTTTGCATACTTCTAAAACTAGTACATCATTGCTAACTGCGAAGTTATTACTATGTTTTTCAACAGATAATCCCAAATGATTGTGTGCCTCTTCTGATGTATACGCACGGTCGCCTTGATGTTTTGAACATACAACCAGGTCATCCTACGAATCTCAACTGTCGATACTGGATTTCTAAAAGAAGTGGAGACATGACAATCAAAGAATGGAAAAAATGTATGGACGGTCGTAAGGAGCTTCTTGGAAGCAAAAGGAAGCGAAGCGCAAGAATTGGAGACAGGATGATCTCCATTCTTTATAATGGAGAGTCAGGGTCTATATTGTTTTATGTTATTTTACCTTAAGGGTGTTTAGGTCTTACCTGATACTGATGATCATGTGCTAAGAACAATTATGTAGGGTTGGGTTCGATGACTATGAGGATGATGATCGTATGACTTGTTATTAATAACGAGTAGAAGTTGTATGATGATGCATGATTAGTAGGACTTGTTATTATATATGATGATGTATGATGCGAGCATGAGTTATTATATATCAGCGGGTGAAATGAACATAGCAGTAGCGTTGGTAAACCAAGGACGAAGATATAAGAGAGGACACTTCTCTCTATTAGCTAGCTAATAACAACCTAAATTAACCCCCAAACCCCTAAAGCAGCCACTTTTTTTAAAAAGAAATACCTCAGCTCCAGCCAGTTGCTGACGTGTGGAGGCCTTTTGGTCCCGGTTCATGTCACCAACCGGGACCAAAGGCCCCCTTGCCTGGGCTGCCCGCAGTGGCCACGTGGAGGCACATCTGTCCCGGTTCGTGTAAGAACCGGGACTAAAGGGGGAGGGCATTAGTACCGACCTTTTTGTCCCGGTTCTTAAACCGGGACAAAAGGCCCTCACGAACCGGGACAAATGCCCTGTTTTCTACTAGTGTATCAAAAAGGTTACAGTTTGTTAGGACACACATGAGATTTGTTTGTCTTTGTGTTAAGATTGGCGAGAAGTTTGTTACTGACCATTGGAGCAACGCATGGACAAGCCCTAACTGCCCGCTCTATCCGCCTGAAGGAGCAAAAACAATGGACTACTCCCCTACAAGCCCGCGAGTAGGTGCCGGCCTTCAGAGGTGCATCTCTACTCTATCATTTGTCGCAATAGTCTCCAGAAGATCGGAGATCAAGTTGAACACCATGTTGTTTCTTTCGATCCACATAAATCGGAAACCAGCCCCGCCAAGCGATGATATCTCATAACGCAACAAAAGCGTGGTGCCGCCACAACATTTGTGGCCACCATTCGACGATATTGATCGAATGCATGCGGTTGAAACGATGGAGCCAATAGGGTACGAGGAGTGAGTACCAAACTTGGTGGGAGAGGGATCACCCCAAGCATCATGTGTTGTAGGTCTTCACCTCCTTAATTGGACAGCCGACAACATGGTGTATTTGGGTGATGGCCTTGAGCGAGATGGTTCACCATACAAATTAGCCCCTTGTGAACGAGCTACAGGAAAACCTTGCTATCGCGGGGGCGAAGAGCTCAAAACTTAGGTTGCACGAGGGGCAAGCTCATGCCCAAGAAGGCGGGATATGTCGACCGAGCCAATTAGTGGACATTGGCAGCGAGCCTCCATGCGAAGCTGTCCCGTTAGGCTATAAGATGGTGCTGCTGTACCGCCTTCCATAACTGAAGGTACTCGGCTATGGCCTGAATGGTAGCGTGTCTCAGATGTCACTAATCCATGTGTCATTTTTCAAGCCCGCAACCACCATCCTTCCATGGTGCACTTCCGGTTTGACAAGAGGAAGGAGGTTAGACACAATTTGCGTCGCGCTTTGCCCGTTGATCCAGCGGTCAGACCAGAAGCACCTTTTAGCCATTTTCCCTGGATGCACGTTGTCGAGGCTAGTAAAAGGTCTTCCATCTCAGGGGAACGATCACTGATACTTTAGCACAAGGTTTGTTGCCGGAGATTATTCTAGGGCCATCTCCGTCTTGTATACATGGCCTTGACAAGTAGGGCGAGGTTGTGAACCTCCAACCACCCAAGGATGTTGGGGGTGCACATGACAATCTATGCCACCAAGCAGCAGCACCTCTAGCCTCCTCTTGTTGCTTGTAGAAAAAAACACAGCTCAACTTCTCCGTGCATTTGAGGAACCATGGAGGGAGATCGAGCGAGAGCATGTGATAGAACTAAGTGGCAGTGAGAGTGGAGTTGATCAGCACAAGCCCCCCCTCTTGAGAATCCTCACCTTCCACGCCGGTATATGATTTTCACACCGGTCTCCAAAGGTTGCATGTCTGCCTTTGCAAGTGCCGCCATTGATAGACGGAGTTGACAGTCTCAAATACATTGATAATTTTAGTATAATTCATGCTATATTGCTAAAATATCATTTTAAATCTCTTTAAATTGACCACGGATATTTCATTACTAAAATGTCGTTTCTTTTGTACATATGTCACCTGAAGATAAAAAAAAAGCATCAAAGCCGTAAAAAATGTAGTTTCAATTCTTCTTACGTAAGTCATGTCAACTTAAAAGTTATTAAATTTGGTCGCCAGCAAGATCATGTGGTGTCAATTCTTACGTAAGTTATGTCGGATATCACGGAACACGGTCTTTCTGTGAAAAAACCGTTGTCGAATGTCGTTGAGTAAGACGGGAACATATACGGTGCCACGCGACCCATCATTGACTTGTCTTTCATGGTACATCAAGCTTGGAGTCCAAAATTCAAACTATGAGTGCTACTATGAATGATTGGAATTACCGCCCTCCCCTACCTGACACAACATACAACCTGGTGTACCGGATAACCTCTGCCACCAGACTCCGTGAGAAGGGGGTGACACATGCAAAAGGGAAACGGCCTTGGTAACCAATCGCAAAAGGCTAAATAAATGTCGCTGGACCCATCATGCTCGGGTCCTATATAAAAGGGGCCTGCACCCTAGTGTGGCCTCAGACTACCCACGGTGGGATTAACATCACACATCTTTAGGCAAAATAGATGATGTGGCGAGTAAATAATGAGCAAATAGGGGCATGTGATAACATAGCTATCTACTGTAACATCACACATACCAAGACAATATGAGTCTACAACCTAATAAATGAAGTGTTGCATGACACCATATATATTAGTCCCCACTATAGAGATAGTAACATAGACTAGTAACATATGCATGGAGAAGGCCAATTTGGCTCCCGGGCTCGGCTGCACCCGATCCGGCAAAAAAAAAAATCAAAACAAATACAAGAAAAATTCAAAAAATTCCAATTTTTTTGTGTGATAGATAATTTGATGCGTGAGGTTCGCTGCAAATTTCAACTCGTTTGGACATTTGAGCAATTCTAAAAAAAAGACAAAATCAGGGTCTATAAAAAAGTTTATTGTTCACGAACTGTTTTGACCCGATTTGTCTTTTTTTCCGAGAGTTGCTAAGATATCCAAATGAGTTGAAATTTGGAGCGGACCTCACGCATAAAATTATCTACCACACAAAAAAATTAGAATTTTTTGAATTTTTCTAGTATTTGTTTTGAATTTTTTTCTGAGCGGGAGCATCTGAGCCCGGGTTCAGTTGCAGATTTTCGCATATGCATGTCGCTAGTCTAAGTTACTACACATTGTGACTAGTCTGAGAGAAAAGAAATAAGGGGAGCCCGTCCAACGCAGCTGGAGAGAAAGAGAGTTTTGAGACCGAATGGCGAGCCAAGGCGTTGCCTCCATGTTAGCTCTGGCATTGCTCCTCGGAGCCTTCGCCTCCATCCCAGAAAGTGATACTCTCCCCACACCCCCCTTTCTGTGTGTGTGTCTCTCTCCTCTTCAATTGATTGGTTACAGAGTTTTTTTCTTTGATGCAAGTCATGCACGGAGTTTATTTTTTGGAGGTAATGTAGAAGATAGTAATATGTATGCACGTTAAGCTTAGACTCCATTAAGAGAAGCATCAGCTAGCTAGGTAAGGTAGCTAGCCATGGTGTACCAGCCAGTCAGTGGCCCTACTCATTTCAGCTAGCCAGTAGCCCCAGTACTGCCACTGTTCCATCGATCCTTTCAAGTTTAACAAAAATGATTGCACCAGCTGCCCTAGCTAGTACTTGATGACTCACTTGCAGTCGATCTTGTGTACTCATCATATCTTCAAAGTGTACCTGATGGATCTGTGGCACATGACGCCATCAAATCACTAGCCACTAACTAACTATAACCCAGGTGTTGGTTCTGCTGGCCTTCCCAAGTTTGGTCTGCCTGAAATGGGTTGAAAAGGACTACTGTATGATATATACTTTTGGATAGTACTCCCCCGCCCTTGAAAGAGTATTTTCAATTTTGTTGAAAAGTCAAACCTTTTATGTTTGCCTGTATTTATACAATAATACACCAACATTTATTCCTTCAAATTAGTAGCATTAGATTTATAATATAATATATTTTCATCATATACCTATTTGGTTTCACAGACATTAATTTATTTTGCACGAACACGATCAAATTTTGAGATAGTGTGACCCTTCAACAAAGTTGAAAGTACATTTTTTTCAAGGACAGGGGAGGTTAGTGTGGTAGTGTTAGTACTACGAGTAGTTGGCACGGCTCTAGCACTATGCCATACCATCTGATTGGCGATTGCACTCTTAAGACAGAGTGCACTTGACTGTCCACAAATCTTGCATAATTGATGCAGAGTACTACGTCAGTACCAATTAGTATCAAGTGACACTTTAACTCGTTAGAGTTGAGTTAGTTGGCAAAACTAAGCAGATCAGCTAGGTTAAAAGATTCCACAATAGCTATATGTCAGTCGATTGAATTTCGAAGTTGGGTCTGTCAAAGGAAGTAACAACCAGAGAGAAGGAAGAAACTCGCCGAAGGGGAGGGAGAAGCTTTTTGGGCAAACTACCCAGTATCTATCTTAGGGTTTAGGATTGGGGCGGTGCTTGACGCCTGTGGTGGGTGGTGGTGGTGGGGGGCTTCGCCAGAGAAACGACGCGGGGGAACCAAGAGGGATGGCCGGGGGCAGCGGAAGACCAGCGCAGGGCCGGTCCTGAGATTTTAGGGGGCCGGGGCGAAACTAAAACTTGGGGCCCTTTAACTTTCAAAAGCTACTTTCTGTATAATCTTTCTGCAACTTTATTTTTTTGCTTGTACAACATTCTACTTAGAAAACACGCAGTGGGAATGATTATGATTTTTTATAGAGGAATAATTCTTTGGTTACTAACCTTCAATTACTTCATGTGCACTTGTTTGCATATTAGCATTGTCATGTTTTTCTTATTTTATTGCAGATGCGCCAACTAGTCCTAATTGAGTTGTATCTTGATATTTCGTGGATGGTTTTCGGGAGTGAATGTAATTTTCACCATTGCAAGTGCATTCGAGCACTACCTTTCATCAAACAATTTTACCCAGACAAGATGTACAAAGCTGAAAGCTACAAACTTCCCTTGCATAAAAACTCAAGAGTTTTACATGGTATCTAGTACATACCTGGATGTGGCAGTCCAGTGATGGATCACTCATCTCTATAAACTGTCCACGGGCTTCCACATTTGGTTCCGAGGACGGACGACCATGGTCAAGGAGACCATTGCTTTCACTGTGCAGCACGCCGGCGGACAAAAGCGTTCACCATGTCAAGCAAAAAAGCTAGGGAATAAGCTAATGATTTAGGGGAAATCATCAAGAAATAGGACAACTTCTCTGAAACCGGCGGCGGAAGGCATAGGCTGGAGCTGCGGCATCGGTGGTTCCACGGTTACCCGTGGGTGTCTTCGCGTCTGCTGCCTGGCGGCCGCCGCAGCCTTGCGGTGATTAGGTTTCCAGAGATCAGGCGAAAATGGGAAGGAGGCGATTTCATCGTGTGTGATGTGAACTTCTGAAATCACTCCCTTACGATGCGCCGCTCAGCCCGCTCTTGCTTGATGTCGATCGATCTCTCCCAAACGTGGCCAGTGGACGTAGAATTAGCCCAGTTATCATTTTTTAGGAACATTAGCGCAGCCCAGTCTAGTCGTATCAACGCCAGAGCACGAACCTGGGGGCCCCTCGTTTCCGGGGCCGGCGCACCCCTGCCCCCCATCAGGGCCGGGCCTGGACCAGCGGTGGGGAATGGTTCCGGGGATGGTGGGGCGGCAGGGGCCGGTGGTCCGTTGTGGTGGCTAGGGAAAAGATCGGGACGAGGAAGAAGTGAACCGAGGTGAAAGATGATGCCCTTGACGTTGAATCTTGATTCGACGGTTGAGGTTGAAAGCTAGAAATCAACTGACCTCTTCAAAATTTTCAGTCGACTGTTTTGTAGCCACTCCCGAAATATTCACATGAAGCTAGCTAGTCAAAGTTCATTTCTTCCTTTAAGGTAGTCCCCTCGGGCACTGTCGAATAGTCAAAGATATACAATCTCATCCCAAATTAATTATTTTAAATTTTTATCTAAATATGGAGCAATGTTCGTCGGCCGTGTGCGTGCGTGCATCTAACACCAACTCGTCACTACAAAAAACAATATTTAAGTGGGGCATCAACCACTAGAGTCTAGAGGGTGGAAGAGATAGAAAAAAGTTATGGAAACCTAGAAGCTACATGCATGCATCCATGCATGCGTACAAAATTTCAGTTAAACGTCATGCGTACAAAATTTCAGTTAAAGGTCTTTTTCGGCGAGATCCCTCGCCACAAGGTGAAAATGCTGCTGCTACGGCCCCTTGCGTTCGCAAATCACAACAAGCAAGCTCCTATGGCTCGCGCGAACCCGCGCCCGCCGCTAGCGGCGCAGCCTTGATCTCCTCCCTCCTGCCACCATTTCAACCGCCGAGACTAGATCCAGACTACTCTCTGCGTCCTCTCTCGGTTGCACTCCTTCTCCCCGCTAGGCTCTCAAGGTGCTGCCCATGGCGCTCACGTCCGCGTCATCTTCTCCGACTCTGTCAGCCGTCGCGATGACCGTGGCTACTCTTGCATCCCGCAAGGCCGCCCAGCTGCTAGTGGCCGCTTGTCCCGTGCCCGCATTTGACTCCCGCCGAGGCCGGTTGTGGGAGCCAAGGTTTTTAATTTCGGAAACAAAATGATTTCGGACCTTATGCGAAATTTTGAACATTTTGCATATTTCAGAAATTATTTTAACATCATGTAAATTTATTTTAAAATCAGTTTGAATCTGCATCAAATTTTCAGGGTTAAATATATTTCAGACCGACTAAAATATGTGCAATTTCAAAAATTTCACTGAAATTTCGTTGAAATTTTTAACCTTAGTGGCATCATCTCCGGCGCTGCATCCTCCCCTGCCCGGCGTTGCTGCGATGTCCACCCTGGGCACATCGTGTGTTGCTGCAGATTCCTGTGCCCCTGGCCTAATGGATGGCAGGCTTGGGTCCCAGCCGCCGCCACGGCTTGGGTGTCTCCCTTCCCCGGGCTGTGGTGCTCGCTTGTTGTGTGTTCAAGCATCGCTGCCATTATATTCTTTCTTAGCATCTCCAATGCTGAAACCAAACTGAACATCATATCCATCTATAACAGACATGTTATCCGAACACTGATATGAAAGCCGACCATCCAACCAACTATATAACTTAAATATCCGTGTCAAACAACAACATTTCGCCAAATAGCTAGCACGGTTAGTAGTGTCTGCATCAAACATACGTATATACAATTGCAGATTAACATTCCAAATCAGTGTATACATACATATGTCCACTATATTTTTTTGAAAAGGAGGAATACCCCCGGCCTCTGCATCTGGACGATGCATACGGCCACTTTATTGATTATTAACACAAGACCTTACAAAGTCGTACAACAGTAAGACCAAAGCCACCATTTTCGCAACCTCTGTCGCTACTCCTATCTAACTGATGAAGGGGCGCTGATGGTCTGGGCCTAATACCAAACAGACCTCGCAGCCAAACCTAACATCTGAGACCTGAGGTCCCAACCAGGACTCCTTCCGGGTATGGGCACCCACCAGTCCGGCGTGCTCGTCAACCAGGCCCCCTGCCGGGTATGAGGCCGCCGCAGCCACGTACCATCAATCCATCTTCAGAGCTGAACTGTTGCATGAACCGTGCCAGGCCTCACTGCCATCGACGCCACCACGACGCCAGACAGCGCCACCATCCTGCACTCGTCCATCATCACACGCCCACCGGCGAGACCCCCGCTGCTCCATGCCGCTGAGACCCGCCGTTGTCGACGTGCCAGATGCCACGCCGCTCCTCCTCTTGTCCCCTCCAGCCAACACTTGCTCCAAAACGATGCCCCCAGGAGGGAGAACGACATCGAAACGTCGCCATCGTCCGATCCGGTAGATCCAGATCAAGGGTTTCCCCTGGAGCCTTTCGATCAGGTTGACGTGACCTGCAACGACGATGCCTCGAGAAGGGAACGACGTCCGAGACGCCGCCATCGTCCGCCATGACCGCAGTCAGACGCGATTTTCACCGGAGGCCACGGCGTCCCGATCTCGCGGTTGGCTGGAACGGAGCCCTCCGCCGAACCGGTGACGTTGCCGCCGATCCGATCCCACCGCCGTGCGACGCCCCGATGGAGAACCCGATCTAGATCAAAGACGACCTCGACCGAAACCCTACCACCAGCACCGCCACACCGCGCCACCTCCTCCTAGCCCAGTCGCCGCCGGATCCAGCCGTCCCCGCCTCCGGGAGACCAGCCGGACGAGGCGCCCCTTGTCCCCGATCTGACGGCCCGCGCCGCCGCCACGAGGGCCAGAGGAAGGAGGGAATGCCCCGCCGCCGCCCGCGCCGCGCGGGCTTCGCCCGGCGGGCGCACTCCGGCGGCGGCGAGGGGAGGCGACGCTGGGAGGCGACGGCGGCGGCGGCGATCGATCTCCCGAGGCGCTGCGCATGCGCGCCAGCGGAGCGGGATGTAAATGAAGAGAAAAGAGCCAAACATTGCGCCAACGAGTCTACTATATCGTGTTGCTAGTGTGCGTATTTCTTTTTCAAGAAAAAAGAGAGCCAGCTTGCGGCTTCCGCCATTTTAGCTACAACGGAGCTTGCGCCATTTGGTGTAGGGAGAGAGAGGAAGATAGGAAAGGACATCGTGCGTGGGTACGTACGTGGCGCATTTTGGTTCCTGATGTGGATTTTCGGACTCCTCAAAGCCCCATTTGTTTGGCTCCTATTTGCTGGAAAACGGAGATCCGGACTCGCCCGTGGCCAGATGCTGACTGTGTAGTTCCGACGCTTGCGGGAGCACTATCTTGGTGTAAAAATAAATATTTTTGCATATGTGGCTGCCTGATAACAGGTTATTTTCTCAAGATTAAGTAACCAAAGTTACATGCATGTACCTCACGCGCATGCAGGCGTCAAGTCCATCGGGGTATGCTACGGCATGAGCGCCAACAACCTACTGGCGGCGATTACTGTGGTGGGCATGTTCAAGTCCAACGGGATCAAATCGATGCGGCTGTATGCCCCCAACCAGGCGGCATGCAGGCCGTCGGCCTCACTGGCATCAACGTGGTCTTCGAGACGCCTAACCACGTGCTCTCCAACCTCGCCGCTAGCCTGGCGGCGGCCGCCACGTGGGTGAGAATCAACATCCAGGTGTACCCCAAGGTTTCCTTCCGGTGCGTCTGCGTCGGAAACGAGGTCGCCGGCAGCGCCACCTGGAACCTAGTCCCGGCAATGGAGAACGTGCAAGGCGCGCTCGCCTCCACCAGGCTGGGCCATATCAAGGTGACCACGTCGGTGTCGCAGGCCATCCTCGGCGTGTTCAGCCCACCCTCCGCCGGGTCCTTCACCGGAGAGGCGGCCGCGTTCAAGGGCCCTGTGCTGCAGTTTCTTGACTGCACCTGCGCACCACTCGTGGCCAACATCTACCCGTACCTGGCCTGCACCTACAACCCGAGCGCCATGGACATGAGCTATGCTCTCTTTGCCGCGCCCGACACCGTGGTCTAGGCCGACGCCTAAGAGTACCAGAACCTGTTCGACACCACCGCGGACGCCTTCTACACGGCCATTGCCAAGCACGGCGGTCCAACGTGAACCTGGTGGTGTTGGAGAGCGGCTGGCCATCGGGCGGCAGTACGGCGGCAACTCCGATCAACGCCAGGATCTACAACCAGCACCTCATCAACCACGTCGGGAGCGGCACCCCACGCCATCCGGGCGCCATCGAGACCTACATATTCTCTATGTTCAACGAGAACCAGAAGGACAATGACGTGGAGCAGAACTAGGGACTCTTCTACCCCGATATGCAGCATGTATACCCTATCAGCTTCTGATGGAGCTAGCTGTCTAGCCAACTTCCGTGTGTCTGTACGTATACTCATTAAGGCTTCACTCGTTAAGCTCGTGCTCGTTAAGGCTCGCCTTGTAAGCTTGTTCAGCTTAACGAGTAAAAACTCATGCTCAACTCTGTACATTAAAAGCTCACTAAAAGAGTATAATGTATTATGGCCTGTGTAACAAGAGTGTGGGTGTAATTTTTACAAAAGAATATGATGACTATAAGTGGAGGTGCGCTAGTTTGTTCCCTGCAATGGCTTGGATTGGATTAGATTGAATAGATGAGTTGACCTGCCACAAGAATGTGGTTACAGAAGTGTTATACTAACGAATTTAACGAGGTACTCGTTTGGAGCCCCTCTTATCTCCTCTTTTCACCCGGGAGGTAAGAAGGTAAAAGTTAACCAGATGCACTATTTAATGCATTAGCGACTTAGATATATTATATATTCTTACCTCTCATCTAAAAAGAAGAGGTAAGAGGTAAGAAGGTAAGAGTTAACGAGCTAAAATCAGTGCTTGGCTCTGTTCATTAAGAAGTGAGCTACAAGCTAAATGAGCCGAACTAATGAGTGTTCATTATGCTTGTGAGCTTTTGGTCCTGCCCTAGCCAAGGCAGCTCAGATGCTTACGTGTGGTTTGCTATACTAATACTAGTGTATGTATGATTTACGATCTCCATTCTTAGATTTGATCATACATTTGATAAGTACACACATCTGCACGTAAGTAGGCACTATATTATAGGGTTCAAAATTTCATTAAAATTTGACAAAAATTGTCCAGAAGTAATTTGAAATATATCGGCGAGGACCCAATTATTCCTATAATTTTGAAATGTTTGCACTAACTCCAAAATATATATAAGTTGGAATTTGGAAACACAATTAATCACCCTCAAATTCAGAATTCAAATAATAAAGAAAGAATCACATGGGCATGGACATGGACATGGACATGTCACTTTTTCGATAAAGGAAATATATTAATATCATGAAGATACCAATTACATCCAGCCTCAGCATCAACAAGATATTGAATGACGTCAACGATGCACACAACAAAGAACAAAACTAAAAAAGATAGAAAACTAGAAACAAAGACCCGTGTTATTGATGAAAGACTCGCAACAACAACACTCTAATCCCCTCCAAACACAACACCCGGATATAGAAGAGGTTCTCCGAAAGCGGCGCCTTCAAGAAGAAAACAATACATAAGAGTTGTCTATCGCCCCGTCAAGGATCGTGAGTTTTCACCATGGAGAGTTTCCCAATATATATCCCCAAAAAATGCCTTCGCAAGACCATTGCCAAGTAGAACCAATGAAGGACATACCTTGGGCTTTCACCTTGGAAATCGTGACTCGGTACTCAAGAATCGCCCCAAAATTGTTTTCCACCCTTGTTGCCGCCCCCTCCTACCTATGCCGTCGCTGCAAGTCCTCAATACCTGACACACAAGAAAAAACATGTGCCATCAGGCTTCAATGCAACTAAAACTCCCATCTGCCATTACTACTTTCTTCACCACTGTAAATGATGTGGAAACCTATACTTAAACATGTTCCATGGCATAGGAAAGACAACGCAACTTCGCGACACGCCCTCACGAGGCCTCTCTGACCGAAGATGAGGGCTCGCCCGTCCCGATCAATTCCACTCTAGATATCCAGTGGCGCCATGTAGCAGGACATGGCAGGACAATAATGTCAAGAACTGCTCTTCCAAGCCATTAAGAACATCGATAATCTTGTTGTAACTATCGAATTCAAGTGACAAGATGCAAGGACAGCAGCTTGGTCTTACCATTCACAACGAAACTTCATGGAACTCATGGCTACTGCTGGTTCCTATCTGCTAATTCGATGCCTGTCTCCCTCAAATCAGATATCTTTACTATTCTTGGTGTCGAGCTGACCAGATGCAGTTGGGACCAACTTCGTGGTCAACGGCGGACAACCGACAAGGAGGTGATCGACGACGGGCAGACCTGTGAATCACAACCCATAAACTTGGAAATGGTATCAATTAGAAAGACTGCATAGAATTGAAACATATGCAAAGATGTGTCTGATTACAAAATAACAAAAAGATATTACCGGCACATTTCTGTTATAGTGATTGGTTGTATTCAAAGTATACACAAGCCCTTATTGGTCGATGAAGAAAACTATGCAAGAAGTACTTCCAATAACAGCGCCGCACTTCCGGGAGAGCCGAAGAGGCCTCTGCTCTTTGTCCTAGCACGATTCCCATCTTTCCTCTGGTACCACACCAATAACTCCACGGTTATTGATCAACTTCTTCCAATCAGTCAGGTCGTCCACAATCTTCTCCCACCTGAACCCATCCACAAAGATTGAACAGGAACGGTGCACGGAGCTACATGCCGACCATAAACCACATGTAAAGAGTGATGAAGATGCAAGTGATAGCTACCCTGTACGTCTGTCCAAACATTTCGTACACAACCAGCAGAATCATCAACTCAATGCCCTTCAGAAAATGTCTGTGAGAATAGAGTGGGTAGTTCTCACCCAATATGGCGGGAATAACTCTATATGCACTGAAATGGTGAGTTTTGGTCCCAAATGAAAATCTGAATGAAATATATGCCAACTGGAGTTGTATAAGCACAAAGTCACATAATCATGTTCTGAATCCTCTCTCCATACCAATATCCATCATCATGGGTAACGCCATCACAAATCCAAGTTGCACTAAAACTCACCAAAACAATACCGGATTTCTTGCAACTAAAGAACCAATAGCAAAAGCTTATGATGATATGATATTCTTTACAACCAACTTAGATGCTTTACTTATAAGACCCCTTGTAAGGTGCAAAAGACGATCGATCACCATAATCAACAAAGTAAATCTCAAATAATCAGAATGTGGAAGCATGAAAGGATTTTTCTAATGCTAAAACTCAAGACAACAAGTAGATTTGTGTGACAAAGAAAAATACAAAGGCATGTAAGTAGCTCAATGAGCTTTTTGCTCAGGGCTGTAAGACTTCTCGTGTTCAATCGCATATCAGATTTCCTCTGCATATATGTTCATCAAAAACATCAAAATCTCTTGCATAACACTGAAAAAGGCATTACACATTTATTCTAGAGTTCCAAGATAACCAAAACAGAATCCACATAAATAATTTAACTGACTCAAAACTAAATTTCTATATCTAACTACACAATGAGTTTCAACTTGGCCATTTTCTTCTCCTCAGCCTTGCCCAACGCTTTGGCAGTAGATAGCTCACTCCCCCATGGGGTGTGGTAGAGTTTGCATAGTTCAATATCACCCCCAGGGGAAAGACACGTGTTGCCGGCGAGGACATACTCTCTCACCGCATTCGTCCCAGTCGTAAGCGTCCTTCATGATGAATGAGAGCCTCCTCTTGGTTCCTTCACTGAGAATAATTAAACCATCATCTTGATATATATTTCAGTTCCGCCTATTTTCCAGCTCCTCCTGATTTTTTATATTAAAATTTCATACTTACTATATTGTTTTCTTAAGGCGTATACTTATTTATTACCTGTTTAAAATATATTTTTAACACACATGTTTGGCATACTAAATAACAAAAGATAGTTAAATATTAGTTATATTTTTTCTTACAAATTTCAAATGTATATCATTGAAAAACTCATGCGCTCTCCTGAATTCAATTTCTACTTTGAAACAAATATATATTTTTGGTTTCGATACTTGTGTAAATTATATAGTTTATACATATATAGTTGATATCTTTAAAACTTATGGTTTATTAAATATTGTAAGAGCAGTTGTCCTATATGATTAGGAAAACATATCTATTGAACATTCTAGAGTACAAATTTAACCATATGTGAGGGACTGCTCAAAATATACATACGCTTTGGAGCACGATTTATAAAATTTAACAAAATATTTATTAAAGCATATGTGAGAGATTACAAAATGTATAGATTTAACAACACCTGCACACACACACACACACACACACACACACACACACACACACACACACACACACACACACACACACACACTAAGGCCTCACAATCAATTAAGGTCTTTAACTTGAAATGGGATCATCCGATTTTGACTGGGTCAACAATATCTCAAGAGGCTCTCTCATTAAATTAGTTTAATTCACTATGCTCCATAATTTTGGAGATTTTCATTCGATCAAGGTATTCAATTTGAATTTGGTTCAAGGTTTTGACTAGGTCTAGGATTTTCAAAATCAATCGGGAGGAATGGCTTATCACTAGTAGAAACATGGCTTTGGTCATAGCCGAATCAGAGCAATAATCCCGGTGGCGTTACGAACCGGGACTAATGTGAGCATTAGTCCCGGTCCGAGTGGCGCAGCTCTCAGTCCCTGTTCGAACAGGACCTTTTGTAACATCCCAAAATCCTAAATTTCAGAATGTTATATTAAATAAATAGTTTTCATTGATTGTTTGATTGTGGTGTGGTTGCTTGTGTGAAATTGAGTTAAATTTGAAACTTTATGAAAGTTAAATGAGAGGGATAAAAGGACTTTCCCAAACATTCATTTTGCATTTATGATCTCCTTGAATTCAAATTTATTTCATCACAAAACCCTAGAGTGAAGATGATATGACTTGTTCCATTTAGTAAATGAAAAGGGTTTTGAAAAGATTTGAATTCAATCTGGAAATATTCCAAATTCGGAAACTTTATGCAACTCAATGAGTTTCACGAGAGAAGATAAAATAACTTCTTCAAATGCTAAGAAAGCCAGTTGGAAGTTTCAAAGAATCAAATTGAAAGTCCCTTTGTAGTTTTTTTGAAACCCACTTTCAATTTGGAGTTATTTGGTTTTTATTCAAATATTTTTCTCCAAAAATAAAATATATGGAAAATAGAATAAAATTATTCCCTACAGTAGAAAAGTGGAGAAAAATGAGTTTGAAATCATTTTGGCATTTTAAAATATTTTTATTTGATTTTTAAATGAACTAGTAGCACTTGTTTGCTTTATTTAATTTTTGTGGATTTTAAAAATGTTCATTTTTTAGAAAATCTTTTTCTGAAATTTTGATATATAATATGCCTATGTTATATTTTATTTTATTTGGTTTTATTTTATTTTGTTGTCTGTAAAATTGTTTTAAAAAATTCCTTCGATCGAACTGGGCGGCCCACTGCCCAGCCAATAGCGCCCGTCTCGAGCTCGGGACGAGTCCCGAGCTTGCATGCCCGACCATCGCGCGTGTCTGCCGCGGATTCGCGCCGCCACCGCCTCTTGCCCCTCCTCCACGCCACTCGTCGCCTCCCCCCTTTATAAGCGCAGACGCCCCCCCCCCCCTCTCCTCATCAGCCGCCGCCTCCTCTCATCGCGCCCTCTGCCATCGCCCGCACCAAGCCACGTCGCCGCTTGCTTGCCTCGCCGCCGCCGCAGGTCGCGCTGCCCTCGCCGCCAAGACCGCTTCCACCGCCGCCGTCCGTAGCCACCGCCGGCCGCCACCCGCCTCGTCACCGAAACCGCCATTGGACTACCGACGTCCGAGCCCCAATCCGCCTTCGCCTGATCCGACCCGCCTGTTCTCCAGCTCCGCTAATAATCGTCCCCGGTTCGTCAGTTTTCTTTTTAGGTTTCGGTTTAAAAACCCGGTTTATTATTTTTGTTTAGTTACTTAGCGAACGTCAGTTCGTTAAGCTTCTGTAGCGAACGTTTTCATTAGATTAGGCATAGTCCATTGTTCAGTTGTGAAGAAGTCTAATCCTATTGCTCTAGGTGGAAGTTCAACTTAACAGTCTCCACTGAAAATTCTGGTATATCAAACATTGTTTGGAACAGTTGACAAACTTATGTGCCTCGAGATCCGGTGGGGGACTGATGGATTATGGATGGGCTTAGGCCCATATAAGACAATAATCCCTAGTTAATCTCTAAGGCCCATGCATGTGTACGGCAAGTGGTGGAAAGTGCGGGAAGTTTAGTCCCATACTGCTATAGTAAGAAGAGTGAGACCTCTTTATAAGGGCTGCTCTACCACTTGCTATTGGGAGCTTGGAAATAGGAGCTGTACACGCGCGCTCCTCTTCCTCCGCCGCCCGCCTCGCCTCGCCACGCCTCGCCTCGTCACGACGCGCGCGTGCGCCACGGGTTGCGGGAATAAGCCAAGCCGAAGCAGACTCGGTCGTGGGCCTGGCCCAGGCCCATCTACCTGACGGCCTATATAAGAAGACGCTGGCTAGTGGAGTGAACCCTAACTCAGTTCACTCACTCCCTCTCGTACAATCCTAGCCGTCATCTACTGTTCCTCTCTTTGTACTGCTTCCGGCGATCCCATCCCGACGACCGCGTGCACAGTTGGTCGGGAGAGCAGGTGCCTCCGGAACCATGTCATTCGAGATCCTGCCCGGGAGAACAGCAATAAGGTTTTTGGGGAGCGTCTCGACGCGACTGCTCCCGATTCGTCCCCGTCTTCGTCCGCCTCTGTTTTCACTACTTCCTCTACATCGACTCCATGGCTGACGACGAAGTCGCCAAGAAGAAGGCCTTGGCTGATGCCGAGGCTGCTGCTGCCCCCGCCGCGTTGGCCTGGACAACCGGAGGGTATGACTTGTTCATTCCCTATTTGCTCGTTCATGTGCTAGCCGTATATATGCTGTTTATAGATGTTTTGGTTCTATGTACTGTACGTGCTCACATGCTTAGGTATCGGTATAAGATGCATATCGTATTTGCCATGCTTACTGTTTGCTCGTGGATTAAATTAGTCGAAAAGTGTTAATATTTCCAACACAGTTAGTAACGGCCAGCCGTTGTGTGGCGCTGTAGGACCTAGAGTAGCTAGCTACACGCAATTCATGTTTCCCTCAAGACGATGCGCAGCTGATCGGATCTCTGTCCAGCGCGGCTGCTGCTTGCTCCAAGAAGATAACCGCCTGTCACGGCCGCCGGAACAAGGAAGCAACCAACTAGAGAATTCCAGCAAGGCAACGACGCCGGTCGGGTGCCTGTAGCGATCGATCGGTCTAGTGACGACGGACGGGACAAGGTGTGCGCCGCCGGCCACATAAGCAAGGGGAATGATTAAATGTCCTTTCGGTTGTGTATGTAACTGGGGCTCTGCATTGCCGGCCATACACAATTTCCGCTCCACTTCTTTCTCTTCTTTTTTTGAAAGGAGGAAATCCCCCACCCCCCCCCCACCCCCCAAAATCACTTCTCCCAATAAACAATTTCCAAACCTGGTTCACACAATTTGCTCTTGTTTTTTCACTGAAAAAACCCCGGTTCATTATCCTTTTCTTGTAGTGTAAAAAAAAGATGATTATCTATTTTTCAATATTCCAATTTAAGAAATAGAACAAACAACAGATATATGGTAAATTTAAACCACCTTTCCCAAAATCCACAGATAATAAGACGAGAAACGTTTACCTTCAACCGACCGATCTTGTGCGAGCATCCGCCGCCTCCGTGTTCGTCCAATACACTGTTAATCAGACGATGGAGAGCGATCCCTTTCGTCTCCACGTTTCTGCAACTGATGCTTTCTTTCAGGAATGGGCTTTGCAACTAGCCTTTTGTTGCAAACCAAACATGACTAGATCCCGCGGAGCACGGACTAGGGAGGGCAACGACAGCCAAGCAGAGCGCCGCCGCGCGTACGTCGTCACCGCCGAACGCATCCATGTTGGATCTCCGCCTCCAAACGCCTCCCTGCCAACGAGAACCGCAATGTCGGTCGTGGAGCACCATGAAATTCGCCGCCCTCCTATCACCACGGACGCCGGTAGCAACCACATCACCGCACACGTACGTCCAAGTCCACTACGCGCTAGGCCCTGGTCGTTGTTTGCAACAACACCTCCAATACATGTTTTCTGCAACAATGACATTGTTGCATAACGGTGCAGCGAACGACGACTGTGAAAGTGTGCAACGCGGCGGGAGATGTTGCGCATTGTTGCATTTTTTGCAACAAGGGTCTTGTTGCAGAAAATTAGACGTAGTGGCCGGAGATGTTGCTGTAATTTTTGCAACAAATATCTTGTTACAGGAAATTAGAGAAGTGGTTTTACAACATGAGTCTTGTTATGGAAACTCAGAGAAGAAGACATTTTGCAATAAGAGTCTTGTTGCAGGAAATTAGAAAAGAGACGAAACGTTACAGACTGCTCGGATCACCGAATCGGACGACTCGCGATGCGGCGAATCTTTTAGAAGGATCCGCCGGCGGACGCGTAGCATGGCCCTAATAAGATGCACATCTAGAGACCAAAGATACTATCAAAAAGGTTACTGTTTTATTTTTACAACATACGTGAGACTTGTGCTCATCTTCGTATTAAGATTGGTGAGAAGTTTGTTACTAACCATTGCCCGGTCTATCCGCCTGAAAGAGCAAAATCGACTACTCCCCTAGAAGCCCGCCAGTACGTGCCCGCCTTCAGAGATGCATCTCTGCTCCATGTTTTGTCGCAATAGTCTCCGGGAGATCAGAGATCCTATTCAACACCCTATTGTTTCTTTCGATCCACATAAATCGAAAACCAACCCCGCCAAGCAATGATACTTCATAAGTGCGGTGCGGCCACAACATTTGTGGCCACCATTCGACAATGTCGGTTGAATGCATGGGGTTGATATGATGGAGCCAATAGGGTATGAGGAGTGAGTACCAAACTTGGAAGGTGAGGGAGCACCCAAGCATCATGTACTGCAGATATTCACCTCCCTTATTTCAGAGGCAGCAACATGGTGGATGTGGGAGATGGCCTTGAGCGAGATGGTTCTCCATACAAATTCGCCCCTTGAGAACGACCCATAGGGAAACCTTGTGAGGGGGGGCTCAAGGGTTAAGCTCACGCCCAAGAAGGTGAGATAAGTCGACCGAGACAAGTAGTGGACATTGGCAGCTAGCCTCCATGTGAAGATGCCCAGTTCGGCTATAAGATGTTGCTGGTGCACTGCCTTCCATAGCTGAAGGTGCTCGGCTATGGCCGGAATGGAAGCGTGTCTCGGATATCGCTAATCCATGTGTCATTTGTCAAGCACGCAACCACCATCATTCCGTGGTGCACTCCCGGTTTGACAAGAGGAAGTTAGACACAATTTGTGTCACGCTTTGCCCATTGATCCATCAGTCACGCCAAAAGCACCCTTTAGCCATTTACCAGGCTGCACGTTGTCAAGGCCAAGAAAAGGTCTTCCACCTCGGGGGAGCGATCAGCGATAGTTTAGCGCAAGGTTTGTTATATCATTTTAAATCTCTTTCAATGGATCACGGATATTTCATTATTAAAATATCATTCCTTTTGTATATATGTCACCTCTAGATAAAAAAACATCGAAGCTGACAAAACTGTAGCGTCAATTCTTCTTTCGTTAGTCATGTCAACTTCAAAGTTATTAAATTTGGTCGCCAGCAAGATTATGTGGTGTCAATTCTTACGTAAGTTATGTCGGATATCACGGAACACGGTCTTTCTGTGAAAAAACCGCCATCGAATGTCATTGAGTAAGAGGGGAACATATCCGGTGCCACGCGACCAACCATTGACCTAAAGACTTGTCTTTCATGGTACATCATGCTTGGAGTCCAAAATTCAAACTATGCATGCTACTATGAATTAATTTGAATTACCCCCTCCCCTACCTGACACAACATACAACCTGGTGTACCGGACACCGTGAGGGAGTGACGCATGCAAAAGGGAAACGGCCCTGGTAGCCAATCGCGACAGTCTAAAAAAATGTCCCCGGAGACGTTGGGCCTTGCGAGTGGATTGGAGCTCCTCGGCATGCACCCCGGTGCGGCCTTAGCGGAAAAGAAACAATGGGAGCCCCTCCAACGCAGCTGGAGAGAATGGCGAGCCAAGGCGTTGCCTCCATGTTGGCTCTGGCATTGCTCCTCGGAACCTTCGCTTCCATCCCACAAAGTGATTCCCCTTCCTTCCTTCCTTCTCTCTCTCTCTCTCTCTCTCTCTCTCTCTCTCTCTCTCTCTCTCTCTCTCTCTCTCTCTCTCTCTCTCTCTCTCTCTCTCTCTCTCTCTCTCTCTCTCTCTCTCTCCAATTGATTGGTTACAGATTTATTTATTTTGCATGCAAGTCATGCATGGAGTTTTTTTGGAGGTAGAAGGTAGTAATACGTACGCACGATTAATCGTAGATTCCATTAAGAGAAGCATTAGCTAGCTAGGTAAGGTAGCTAGCCATGGTGTATGCAAGATCCCATAAATCTCTCTCCCTCCAACGTCACATACCTTCCCCCTGTGTGTGTGTGTCGCTTTCGTTCTGCGTTTTATTCTTCCCGCGCCATCAGTCGCACGGTAAAGCCTAATCGGCGTACCGGTCTCTATCTTTGATGCGTCCATCAATGTATGGGAGCACAATAACTTCTCAATTTTTTTTAAAACTGAACACGGTAAATTTTGTAAAAATCTTTTTCACCAAAATAATTAGGAGTACGTCTTGGATTTATATAGGCATGTACCGCACGCGCCAAGATGAAAGTGCACGTTTGATCGACCTTTGGTGTGCTTTTTCTAGGAAAAAAAAACGTTGCAAGAAGTAGGTATTCCGCAGGGAAGTTAATATCTTAGAGTAAAAAAAAATGACATTTTCTAGATAAACCATTGAAAGAGGTATAGGTTTTACACGAGATAATAATCAATGAGAACTATACTTGTGATAGTTTCAACTGTTTAAGTACAAAAAGAAAATCTAGTTGATCGTACATGCAAAAGCATCAAAAAGCTTGAAAATGAAGTCTCAAAATGTCTGGTGAGCCATCTTTTTACAAATGGCTGGTGTCTTTCTCCAGTGTCATGTTTTTTATTTTGGAGGGTGATCTCCAGTGTCATGTTAATTACCGAGAAAGTTTTTCTTCTTCCCTGCGTGCAAAGTTGTGCGCGCATTGTTGACACGAGCCCTAGCTAGCCAGTACCCCAGTACTGCCACTGTTCCATTCTTTTATGTCTAATTAACGAAAATGATTGCCCCAGCTGCCCTAGCTAGTAATTGACTCATTTGCGATCTTGTGTACTCATCGTATCTTCAAAGTGCACCTGATCGATCAATGGTACATGACGCCATCAAATCACTAGCTGCTTCAAAGCTGACCCGATAATGGCTTTGTATATGTCGGTTTTTATGTCCGGACGTGATCCTGAACATGATGCGGGAGAGAGTCATCTAATCCTTTTTATAAATTAATCTGTATTTGTTCGTTTGGGAGGAAAAGAGAGGACCACGTGGTGATTTTTTATGGTCAAGTGAATGTCCGGACACCAGTATAATTCCATCAGTTTGTCTTGGATTTGCCGGAAAGCGGACGTTCAGATCACTTCACGGACCGATGAGGTCCCATTAAATCACAAAATTTAACATAAACGGTACGGACACTATAATCCGGACATATACCGGAGGTTTGAGAGTCTACTTTAAAGATACCCTGACTAACTATAACCCAGGTGTTGGGTCTGCTGGCCTTTCCAAGTTTGGTCTGCCTGAAATTGCTTGAAAAGAAAAAACTATGATTTACGTACTTTAGTGACAAGTGATTTTTTTGGGGGGAGGGTACTCTAGTGACACGTCTGTCAACGTGCCGGCCGTGAAAATGGCAATGTTCCTCGATCGTGTGTGTCCGTGCATCTAACACCAACTCGTGACTGTAAAAAACAATATTTAAGTCAGGCATCAACCGCTAGACTATGTGGGTGAATAAGGATGTCAATTTTACCCATGGGTACGGGTACCTGCGGATACCGTACCCGCATGGGCAGGATATGAGCACAATTTTATACCCATGGGTAGTACCTATACCCTACGCGTTAAATTATGGGTAGAGCATGGGTATTGCCTTGTACCCATGGGTATACCATTCTCTACCCATTTATACTGA